>CM076581.1:380442060-381107259 GCA_034641835.2 Pinus albicaulis | reverse complement strand
ATGTTGCACTTAAGAATAGAAGCTTCCCGGGATAAAATAGTCATTTACGTTTTCACTTATAGATTAAGTACTCCATTCATTATCACTTATTAGAAAACTGTTGTACGGTACAACAACCCCCCATTTTTAACTTGTTCACATCAAATAATGGGGACCCTTTCTATAAAATTTTTAGCTAAACACCTTTTATGATTTTATTAAGTCAATTATCTTACGGTTTTGTTAATTTTTCATTTTCTTTAGATTCTTGTTTTGATTGCTTGGTTGAAATTGTTTTTTATAAGCTTCTTGTTGACGCTTGTTTCGTCTCATTTGGTCAACCGGTTTGTAAATAACACTCCTTTGAAGTCTAATCAATTATGTCGCCTGGGTTAAAAAATGCGTAGTTCAATAATGCATTTAGTCTAAATATTAACCCCTTGTTAGTTATTATTAACAATTTTTATTTTTACTTATACAGCCAAATCATAAAGCATCGGGATTTCAGTCATTTATTCCAATTTTCCAATTTTCAAATAAATTACTAATCTCGAAAAAAAATTCCAAAATGTCAAAATGGTTGTTTTAGGTAAATCATCATTTTAGATAAATTCGTAGTCTAATTTAACATCTCTAAAATTTTATATTAAAAACAAAAATATAAAAAAAACAAAAAATTAAATTAAATTTTTGCATAAAACACATCGCATCGGAAATATTCATGTGAGCATCCTTTTAAAAACCCCGATGCAATGATTTTTCCCGATGCGATTGAGGCTCATTAGTTTCATCCGATGCGATTGAGCTCATTACCTCCGATCCGATTAAGCTTGTCAGCCCCGATGCGATTGAGCTCATTACTTCCGATCCGATTGAGTCACATTGAACTTATGCGATGCGATGAGGTCAATGTTCAAATCTTCCGATGCGATTAGGTCAATGTTCAAATCTTCCGATGCGATTAAGTCAATGTTCAAATCTTCCGATCCGATTGAGTCAAGAGGAGCAACTGAATTTCCAGATTTATATCAGATTTGACTTATCAACTTTGGAAGCTCATAGATTGAGTTTTACTTGGCCAAATGAGGCCCAGGACGGCTCATTGGAAAGAGAAAATCAAGGAGAATATTTCTGAGGAGGTTTCACTAATAGATTTGGTCATTTATTGAGTCAAAAATCAGGCAGAAGATCAAGCTCCGAATTTCTAAAAAATAAATCAATTTTCTAAGCTTTGTTTTCTTCATTTTTATTTGTCCAGCCTCTTCTAATTGCAGATTCATGCATCAATAATATCTTTGATTAATTAAAATCATTATGAGTATCAATAAGAAGCTCAAATTTCATTTTTATTTATTTAAATAGAATTTGATTGGATTTGTTTTAATGATAGAAATAATATTTGGATTTTATTTTTGCTTCTTAAATGATTTTTAATTTCTTTTTGCAGGAAAAACAGTAGAAGAGATATTGAGGAAAAATATTTCAATCAATGAGAAGACTCCAACAATTAAATATTGGAATTTTTGAGCAATTAAAGTTGGATTGGGCAGATTTTTCTTCAAACAAACTCTCTTCTAAAAATAGTTTTGGGAAGATTATAAATTGCAGATTGCAAAATGTAAAAAGAGGGGGGCTCTCCTCTGCAATTCCAGATTTCTAAAAGCATTTCTGTTATAGGAATTTAGAGTTGTAGATGGGGAGGAGAGAATGTTTCAGATCTGAACATTAATGAGGGTTTATTCTTTATGTCTTGAATTATGCATGATGAGCAGAGTTTGCATTCCTGCAGCTCTAGTCTTGAAAGCAGAAATTCAAGTAATGTAAAGTACTGTTAGAGACCAGGATCAGAGAAACAGATTCAATTAACTGGTATTTTTTGCATTTTTGTATCAAATACCAGTTTCATTTTTATGTTAATAAAATTGTTGTTTCATTTTATTCATGTTTTGGCATTTCTGTTGATATGGATAATTTGTCTCAAATTGTTAAGTATCTCTGCTCTTATGAATTAAACTCTGATTTCTGAATAACCATTACTCAGAAATCTATCTTATAACACTGATTTATTAAATAGTAATGTGTTGTGAATTTCTTCCACATGTTATTGTTTAATTATTAGTTTGACTGATATGATAATCGATATCATTTTTGTGAATTTCTTCCGGAGTGTTGTTGATTTATTATTTTAGTCGAATGGTCTCAATAGAATGTGTTTTGGTACTCACAAATGTGAACTAATTGAATTTCTTCATTAGTTTGACATTAATTAAAAACCAGATATATTTTAATTCTCATCACTTAATTATCTTGCTCTTAGTTGGGTTAGATTTTCATCTACCTGATTGAGATAGGATTTAGTTTAGTTTCTTTTTTCTTGCATTATAGAATAAGTTTGCAATTAGATTAAATTTACATTCTTTTAAGTCCTCTTCTCAAAGAGGCAAAGTCTTAGTTGTGGTTTGGCTGAACCCAAATCAGCTTAAGGGTCATTCTCTTGCCTGATCAACAAGAAGAATTGATCTGATATTCCTGTCTATTGGTAGTTAATGATATATCGTAAACCAATAGCGATAGGGAGAAGGTAACTGGACCTAGTTAAACCAGTCGGAGCCACTATCATAAACGGAAAAGGAGCTGCATTAAGGTCCGGACCGGGTGGTTATCCCCAAATGTTGTAGCAGCGATTTTCGAGGCTTCAACATTTTTGGCGCTAGAAGGAGGCCCTGAAACTTGTTGTCTGTTGGAGTCTTTTTAATTTTAACATTTTATTTAATCACGATGGCTCCTCTTAAACTTCCAATTTGGAGTTGTATCCATGGACGTGCATCTTCCAATACTCCACCCGAAGTGGTAAGATTCTTGTCTCAGGTAAAATTCAATGGTAAGAAAAATTCTTCTGCCTTTAATCATGTCCTTCAATTTATTCAAAATGTTTCAAATTATGATTTTCAAGGGATTGATGAAGGCATTTTATGCAGAATTTTTACTCTCACATTTGCGGCAAAAGCCAGAAGCTGGTGTAGAACTCTTCCAGTTGCTTCAATCCACATCTGGGATCAATTTGTTACAATTTTCATTTGTAAATTTGACGGCTATGATTATGAACAGGTATGTGAAGAAATTGAATATTTACGAAGGTTTGAAAATGAGTCTGTTAATGATTTTAATATTCGATTTCATTTAAATTGCTTAAGATTTAAAGACGAAGATAAACCTACGAAAGAAGAATCATTAGATTGGTTTGAATATATTTGTTCTCTTCCACCCATTCCCAATCCATATGAAATTAATTCAAGCTTTGTTCCATCCCATTACAATATAAATGAGAATCCCAATTTGGATGTGAAAATAAATTGTGATGAAGTGGTTTCACAAAGCTTGGAAAATATTTCTAATCAAATGCAAGAAGACAACAACAGCAATTTTGGAGAAAGAACTGCTTTGGAATCTGAAAATTACTCTGCGGTCAATTCAGAAAATCAGATCGCAAATCAACAAGTACAAGCAACAATCAAAGTAAATAATAAAATACAAACTGCTGTACAAATTTCTGAATTCCTCCATGATGAGCAAATGCCGAAATCACAGCAGCAAAGCAGCCTTCTTCAAGAAAGCATGAGCATACAAAGGAATGATTTAGAATCTGAAATTTACAATGAGCATAATGCACAAGAGTTCTCAAACAGAGACAGTTTTAAATGCATTGTTTTAGGTTCACATTTTTCCCTTTATCCTGATATTTTTAATGATGGTAAATTTTCCCCTCTTGATATTAATGATATTTCAGAAAATACAGAGGCCGATCTAAATGAATTACTATCAAGTTTTTATCAAGATAGAGAAGCAATTAACGATCATTCTTTTGCCATTAATGAACATGAAATTCTTGTTCCTCCTTGTTTGGATATATTGGATGAGATTGAAGGGAATTCTAGAGAATCTTGTGAGGTCATTTATGATGATTACTCTGATATTGAGGATGTTGATTTCAATTTTTCTCAAAAGAATCCTCATGATAAAATTCAAATAACATCCGAGAATGAAGAACGCTTCAATTTAGAAATTATCCCAACCAATCCTCATTTTAGAGCAGCAAATTATCTTCATGATTTCATTATTCGAGAAAACTTTCCAATTTATTATTCGTATCGTGATCAAGCTCTCATTCCTACTCATAATCATAATTCATTTTCTAATTCACAAGTTGGAATTCAAAATTACTCAAATTCCATACTTCTGGCCAATCCTTGTGAAAATGAAATTATTTCAAAACGATCCCAATTGTGTTGTAACATTAGTTGTAAAAATAGTGATTTCATTTTAGTTTTTCTTTCACATTTATTTTGTTTAAATTTAGATTTATTTTTTGATTTTATTTTGCAAAATTTTCACACTTTTCGCTGGCATATTGAACACCTTACTATCAAACACTCAATTGATGCATTGCCCGATTGGGAAATTGAAGTTTCATATTATAATCATGAGCATCAAAAGATATTAATATTTCAATTTCAATCAATGCTAATGTTTCATCAAAAGCTTCTATTTTTTCAAAGGCAATGTCGACAAGAGAATGTATTTTTGCAATCTGGCCAGCAATTCAATTCAATTAATAATTTTCCATTTCATTTGAAATATTTCCATCCATTTTTTAATTCATTTGAAAAATATTTGGAAATTTTTCTCTCAAAGGAGATTGTTAATAATTTAACATTTGTACATAATACTAACAATTCTTTCCAGGCCTTTGAATTTAAAAGCTCATCTTCACAATTTGGCCTATTATCTCTTCCTTTGAACATTTTCCAATTTTTAATAGAAATCCATCCAGATTTCTATGATCCAATTAATATCCAATTAGAAAGGAAATTTCAAGAGAAAGAGATTTTAATTAAGTTGCTAACAATAACTGTACATTCTGATTTCAGATTTATTTTTCTCAGTTTAGTTAGATTTGTATTTTTATTACTAACATTTGAACTGTACATACATGCAGCAATTAAAATGAAAAAATGGCTACACTGGAAATATGACTATACCTAGTCATTTTCATGTATATGGTTAGAATAGGAGTAGAATTAATTTAGTTTGTTTGTTTTGTATAGTTAATTTGTTTTAACAATTTTGTAGATTAAAAAATAAAACAAAGCAATCAGCCTTCTCATGCATGTTCACTGAAACATTTTCTCCTTATCAGAAAGTTTTAATTCTTGCTTTCCTTTTTAAAATTTCTTGCATCAATACCTCTACTCTGCTTATTTTGAATAATGTCTTGATTAAATTCAATTGAGGTTGCACTTGGCATTGATCGCCTCAAAGCCACTTTTCTTCATTTCGAGATTTCCTTCTAAGATTTTCTTTTGGAATTTATATAATAAAGGTTGAAGATGTAAGAGCTTCATGATCTCATTATCCCATGAAATGTATGATTGTATATGATAAGCTTAATTCCGACTCAATCATTAGTAGTCAGTCTAACCTTTCACGATAATCATATGAAGTTCATATTATCTTCCTCGGAATTTTCTAAAGCTAACCTTAAGGATGTCAATTTTGCTGAGTGCACACATTCAAATCTGTTTTGATATTTTTCTACAATTAGTGGCTTTATCCCATTCTAATCTTTAGTTTATTATTTGATGCTGCAATATGCATCATATTCATTCACTAAAGACATTATTGAACAATCACAATAACAATACGGATTCTTCTCAAGTTATTCAGAATAAGCAGAGATAATAAATTGTTGTTTCAATTCAAAAGGAGAGTCTATTTTTATATTTATTTCTGGTAAATTTTATGTTTTATGAACATGAATGATTGATTTCATTCAGGCTGATTGCACATTTAGATTTAAAATAAATAATGAGATGATTTTAATCAAAGGAAGAATTTGAAGATTTATGAGGTAAAATTTACAGACAAATTCCTTTCAGGTACGCATTTACAACTTTATTCTCATCCATTATTAGTTCATTTTTTCCTTAGTTTATTTTTGATTTGTGTTCTGTTTTATTTGCAGGTTTTTATTTCTTTTCAAAACATAAAGTAAGCAGTAAACTCATTTCAAATTTGCAACAGGTTCAGGGAAATTTTATTTGTTATTCATTAGAATTTGATCATTCTTTAACTTTGCTTTCATTCATTTAAAAAATCCAATTGAAATTAAAAAACAGTATCGCAAGATTCATATCAGAAATGTTCCAACTTGATTTTCATATTTCCGATGAAAGATCTCTGATGTGTTACATCATTCAATTTTTCATAAAATATCAAATCACATATCGCATTGGAATAAATTGAAAGGTTTGTTTTTCATTACAAAAGTTCTAATGCGATGAAATGGATAGCAAATGCGCATATCACATTTAACATAAGGATAATTCATTTCAAACGTTCCGATGCGATGAACCCAATCGGCAATCGCAAATCAGAGAGACCTCATTTTGATATATCCATTTGCAAAAACTCCGATGCGATGAAGTTCAAATCGCAATCGCAAATTATTAAATTGGTCAAGGATTAATTTTGAAAGACCTCCGATGCAACAAGTCTAATCGCAAATCGCAAATCGGGAGGAAAATTGAATACATCCTTGTGTGCTCATTTTAAAAATTGTGATGCAATAATTCATCACCAATTGCTTATCGCTATCGCTTTTTATTAATCGCCAAATGCTTATAGGTCATCACTTTTCACTAATTGCCGATTGTTCATCGCTTATCGTTCTTCGTTCATCATCGATTATTATAAAAATCGCATCACTGCTATCGCAATTGTTTTAATTTCAATTCCCTTGAACACAAAGCATTTCGTTTTTACATTTTACTGCTTGCTTTAAATTAAATTAAATAAATAATGATTTTGGGTTATGGGATTTTGGTTAGTTTTCCTTCTTCATATTTTTAATGTCAAACTAAAAGAAGAAGTCATCTAGTATTGGAGAAATTGATACCTTCAGGTAAGATCAAATGCAATCATCCAATGGTAAGATTCATGTACCCACTTTCATTAATTTCCATTTCATTACTTTAGTTTCAGTTTTGTTTTTTAAAATTATGTTGATATTTGAATCTGTTTTGCAGCTCTTCATAAAAACTTTCAATCATCTGCTAAATCATATTTTGGAAGCCCTATGCTCTTTTCCTGATTTCATTTTCAAGAAGCAACGATAGTCTTCATTGAAACAGCTGCACTGGGAAGTTTCTGAACCTTTAATCTATTTCTTTAAAGCATTTTTTTTTTAGAAAATGATTAAGATAATGCTTTGAAAATGACAAGATTGACATCAAACAGAAATTTTTCATTGTGGCTGAATTTTATCATCACTGCTATCTGAAACCTAAAGCATTTACAACCTTGCAAGGTATAAATTTTATGGATCTCGACATAAGAAGAAATGATTACATGATTATTTTATTTTACTTCATGTTGTTGAGACATTGGTATAAACATTTTTTTGTTAGAGTTTGTATTTCAAAAGCTTGGATTTTTTCTTTTCCACTTTTTTTGCTTCATTTTAATTTTGTTTGCTGATTTCTTTTCTCACTTTAGTTTAAGAATTCTTTTCCTTTGGTTTTCAATTTTGATTTTGGTAAATTTGTTATGTTTTATATGGAAGGCTTTTTATTACTTAACAATGGTTGGCATACATAGGAAAAATTGTTAATAGTCTCCTATTAGCTTTTTCTTAAAATCTCTTAGCAAAATTTGTTTTTCTTATTATAAAGGTAGACATACTTAAGGAAGAGATTACAAAACAAGAAAATTTGACGAAGTATCATGAAATCTGAGAAATTTCTTTTTCATCAAAATTGTAATTATTTTGAGATTTCAATACTTTATTAAGATCTTTCAAGATTCTATTATCAGTCAAAAAAAGTTATTTTTAACCAAGTAAAGACACTTTACAACAAAGCACTTTTAACTCTGAAATTGTCATTCTGAACTCTTAAGGAGTTAATGATTCTCCCTATTTAAAAAGAGTTTTATTTTTCTAGAGTGTAATCCAAAAATATATTTAAAACTTAAAAGATAAGAGGTCTCATCACGAGCCTGCTTACCATGATCAGAGGGGAAAAATAGGCTGACATTACCAACACTGCTAAACAAACCAGGGTAATGGCTTATAATTTCAAACAATTGTAAGACAAGGGGTCTCATCACGAGCCAGCTTGTTCAGTCCAATTATAACCAGTGAATGGCATTGTCAACTATCTGGCTACCAAACAAGGACAATGGCTTTTAAGAATAAAAAATAAAAAAATAAGCATATATAAATGGATTTATCTCTAGGTCAATAATTCTTAAATAGATAGGATTCTGAATCATTGATGATTAAAAGGTAACCCTGTCGAGACTATAGATGTTTGCTGGCAGCTGTGGCTCTACCTGTGACAAATGAGTACACTTTAAAAGCTCGGCTGTAAAGTGACCCCTGCTTTATCTCTAGAACTAATTAAGGACTGATATAGAGTTATGAGATATTTTAATTTATGAGGAATTTCAAGAAAATTACAATAAGATGATTGTTGCTTTTATTCAAATTAATGAACCTAGTCAAACATTCCAAAAATAATTTTCTCTTCTTTAATTATTTTTACTTTAATTTTAGGAAAATTTCATTTTTATCAAACAGAGATAACTGTTTCTTCCAGTGAATTGCCAATTGTTGTACGGTACAACAACCCCCCATTTTTAACTTGTTCACATCAAATAATGGGGACCCTTTCTATAAAATTTTTAGCTAAACACCTTTTATGATTTTATTAAGTCAATTATCTTACGGTTTTGTTAATTTTTCATTTTCTTTAGATTCTTGTTTTGATTGCTTGGTTGAAATTGTTTTTTTTATAAGCTTCTTGTTGACGCTTGTTTCGTCTCATTTGGTCAACCGGTTTGTAAATAACACTCCTTTGAAGTCTAATCAATTATGTCGCCTGGGTTAAAAAATGCGTAGTCCAATAATGCATTTAGTCTAAATATTAACCCCTTGTTAGTTATTATTAACAATTTTTATTTTTACTTATACAGCCAAATCATAAAGCATCGGGATTTCAGTCATTTATTCCAATTTTCCAATTTTCAAATAAATTACTAATCTCGAAAAAAATTCCAAAATGTCAAAATGGTTGTTTTAGGTAAATCATCATTTTAGATAAATTCGTAGTCTAATTTAACATCTCTAAAATTTTATATTAAAAACAAATATATAAAAAAAAACAAAAAATTAAATTAAATTTTTGCATAAAATACATCGCATCGGAAATATTCATGTGAACATCCTTTTAAAAAACCCCGATGCAATGATTTTTCCCGATGCGATTGAGGCTCATTAGTTTCATCCGATGCGATTGAGTTCATTACCTCCGATCCGATTAAGCTTGTCAGCCCCGATGCGATTGAGCTCATTACTTCCGATCCGATTGAGTCACATTCAAATCTTCCGATGCGATGAGGTCAATGTTCAAATCTTCCGATGCGATTAAGTCAATGTTCAAAATTTCCGATCCGATTGAGTCACGAGGAGCAACTGAATTTCCAGAATTATATCAGATTTGACTTATCAACTTTGGAGGCTCATAGATTGAGTTTTACTTGGCCAAATGAGGCCTAGGACGGCTCATTGGAAAGAGAAAATCAAGGAGAATATTTCTGAGGAGGTTTCACTAACAGATTTGGTCATTTATTGAGTCAAAAATCAGGCAGAAGATCAAGCTCCGAATTTCTAAAAAAAAATCAATTTTCTGAGCTTTGTTTTCTTCATTTTTATTTGTCCAGCCTCTTCTAATTGCAGATTCATGCATCAATAATATCCTTGTTTAATTAAAATCATTATGAGTATCAATAAGAAGCTCAAATTTCCTTTTTATTTATTTAAATAGAATTTGATTGGATTTGTTTTAATGATAGAAATAATATTTGGATTTTATTGTTGCTTCTTAAATGAATTTTTATTTCTTTTTGCAGGAAAAACAATAGAAGGGATATTGAGGAAAAATATTTCAATCAATGAGAAGACTCCAGCAATTAAAGATTGGAATTTTTGAGCAATTAAAGTTGGATTGGGCAGATTTTTCTTCAAACAAACTCTCTTCTAAAAATAGTTTTGGGAGGAATTATAAATTGCAGATTGCAAAATGTAAAAGGGGCTGCTCTCCTCTGCAATTCCAGACTTCTAGAAGCATTTCTGTAATAGGAATTTAGAATTGTAGATGGGGAGGAGAGAAAGTCTTAGATCTGAACATTATTGAGGGTTTATGCTTTATGTCTTTTATTATGCATGATGGGCAGAGTTTGCATTTCTGCAGCTCTAGTCTTGAAAGCAGAAATTCAAGTAATGTAAAGTACCGTTAGAGACCAGGATCAGAGAAGCAGATTCAATTAACTGGTATTTTTGGCATTTCTGTATCAAATACCAGTTTCATTTTTATGTTAATAAAATTGTTGTTTCATTTTATTCATGTTTTGGCATTTCTGTTGATATGGATAATTTGTCTCAAATTGTTAAGTATCTCTGCTCTTATGAATTAAACTCTGATTTCTGAGTAACCATTACTCATAAATCTGTCTTATAACACTAATTTATTAAATAGTAATGTGTTGTGAATTTCTTCCACATGTTATTGTTTAATTATTAGTTTGACTGATATGATAATCGATATCATTTTTGTGAATTTCTTCTGGAGTGTTGTTGATTTATTATTTTAGTCGAATGGTCTCAATAGAATGTGTTTTGGTACTCACAAATGTGAACTAATTGAATTTCTTCATTAGTTTGACATTAATTAAAAGCCAGACATATTTTAATCCTCATTACTTAATTATCTTGCTCTTAGTTGGGTTAGATTTTCATCTACCTAATTGAGATAGGATTTAGATTAGTTTCTTTTTGCTTGCATTATAGAATAAGTTTGCAATTAGATTAATTTCTACATTCTTTTAAGTCCTCTTCTCAAAGAGGCAAAGTCTTATTTGTGGTTTGGCTGAACCCAAATCAGCTTAAGGGTCATTCTTTTGCCTGATCAGCAAGAAGAATTGATCTGATATCCCTGTCTATTGGTAGTTAATGATATATCGTAAACCAATAGCGATAGGGAAAAGGTAACTGGACCTAGTTAAACCAGTCGGAGCCACTATCATAAACGGAAAAGGAGCTGCATTAAGGTCCGGACCGGAAACCAATCATTCATCCACCCTTTTTATTTATTACTGGGAAACTGGTCCCATTATATCCAGTCGGAGCCACCATCCCAAACGGAAAAGGAGCTGTCTTAAGGTCTGAACCGGGTGGTTATCCCCCAATGTTGATGAAACGATTTTCGAGGCATCAACACTCCCAAAGGCCCGATCCAAAAATGATTGCTCATTTTCACGTGCCAAATATAAATGTTCGATGTTTCGGCAAAGCCGCGTGAAATGGGTGGTTTTTCCAAACCACCCCGCGCTTACGTGTCGCCACCACGTTGTATCGTGTTCGAAATGCATAATACCATTTACCACCCCTCACCTACGTGAATACCACTGGCGGTATTCCTTAAACCCAACCCGCTTAACCTGAGTTTAATGCTATTTAACTATGGTTTCGCCATCGGTTCAATACATTAAAACTTAAATTTTTATTCAAATGTTTTCACTATTTTCCTTTTAAACTGATGATAGCATGCATAAACCTTTTTTCCTTGAGTTTGCGCCATTAAACCCTGAGAAACCAAGAAGAGCCTTTTCAACCTACCAGTACCATTTTCGATTGCCCATTGCCCTGAATTTTAATTGCAAAGTGCTACATTCTCCTCTAAGAAGCCATTTTCGAAGAATTGAAGACTGCGCACCTCCGCGAACGTCTTCAACTGAATTTAGCTGGTTTTTCAGGTACTTCTCTACGAGCTTGCTCTCTAAGATTTCAAAATTCCTATAATTTCCACATAATTGCCAAAATTACACCAATTGAACTGCATAAAAGTGTCCATTTTACAGGGGAAACTCTGTCAAAATTTCCCTGGAATCCCTAATTTCCCTTTCTTGCAGTTTTTCCCATATCCTGGTCTGTTTCGCTGGTTGAATTCAATATTAATATACATTTTGAGCTTTAAAACTCTTGCATTACCCCAAACCCTGCTCAGAAATCCCATTTTCCAGTAGAAATTCAACAGGAAACCCCTGTTTCTTGTAAAGGAACTTAGCAAACCGTTTAATCTTGCTTCGTTCAGATTAAAATGACAAATAAATAAGTAACCCCCAAGAATGGAGGCCCAAAGTCTCAAAAGAAATCTTCTACAAAAATCCCTCAGCCTAAGCCCTTCAAAATCGACAAGCCAACTCCTACCCTCATGGCTGATTATACAGACGTAGTCAGACCAGTCCAACCTCCAGTCATTTCCCTAGAGAACATCCCTTTAGTTGATCTAGACTATAGAATACTAGACCCTAATGTAGAATTTAACCTGCTTGATGTCTATAATTGGAGCTATGGAAAATCAGTGGAAAAGGGTGACAAGGATATTTTGGTTTGGGAATCCAATCTGCCAAGATATATTGTCCCTCTCACTCATTCTGTTCCTGAATTTATCAAATTATGCCAAGCATATTACATGCCAGAAAAAAGATGTATTGTAAACAAAGAAAAAGAGATATTGTTTTACATCACTTAAGAGTCAATAAATTCCATGCTGCAAATGAATCATGATCCCAATTCTGCTTCCCTATCAATAGAAGATTTAACCCAACCATATCTTGACTTAGATTTCAATACCAGAATCAAAATATACCAAACTTTTTGTCCAAAGCAAGTTGATATTCCTAAGTTGAATCCTCCTTTTGACACCTTTGATTTCCCAGATGAGACTAGACAGATTGTCTCAATGCTCTCCTTCATACTAGGATACACTAGTGATGAATTCACTGATGTGGCTATCCTAGGTTTTCTGTCAACTCTAAGCCATGGTTAATCACCATCCATTCTATTCAATTTTGCCAGATTCATTGCTGAAAGCATGCATTATCAATTATCCAGGTTATCAGAAGGAGTCTTCAGATACTCCTCTTATCTACTCCACCTCTTCCTATATTATCAAACAGATAAATTCCCCATTGAATGTCAGAAAGTGGATGTAGAAGGAAAAGTTCTGTCAGTAGTATTTTGGTCATCTATTCTAAGAAAATGGAACAAAGAGTTTAGTTTTTCAGATTTCAATGATTCATTTATAGCTCCTGCTATGTATCTTTTGGAAAAAGAGGAGATCCCTAGGATCAATGATGAGACAAGAAGAATTCTACAGCTATCAGAGAGCTATAAAACTGGGGACTGGTATTTATATAAAAATCACAAAGAAATCAGAGTGTATGGCTCATCCTTGGCCTGATATAAATTACCAATATTTTTTACTACAAGAGTATTTGCTTTGGAATATCTGAGACAAATATTGAATGTAGATGAAATCAACTTCATAGCTTCCAGGAAAAATACCCAATTTAAGTTGAAAAATCAAATTGGGCCATTCATTGTGAATAATAGAGAAGTTTCCAATGAAATAAATGTCAAACTTAAAAATTACAAGTTCCCATGTAGTTTTATATGGAATTATGACCCACATGGTATTTTGAGTACAATAAGGTTAAAATGCAAGTTGTCTGTTTACTTGCATGATTCTAAGCCCCATATTGAAAGATATGCTAATAAAATTGAATGGGAGCCAAACACCCTATTGGATGATGATTTACATGTAATACAGGTAGACAGTGGAAAAGGCAAGTAGATTGAACATACACAGGTGGCGTCCACAAGCCAAGAGACTGATAATGTACATAAAATAGACAGAGAAGGAGATAGTTTCATAGCTGAGACTATTGAGGAAAAAAATTTCAGAATTCCTTATAGTAAGAGAAGTAAGATGACAGAAGAAGAAAGGGATAAGGTTGTAAATATTGAAAATAATGAAACAGATGATGAAGCTACAAGAATAGTCACTAAAACATTAAAAGAGCTTCAAAATGTAAAAATTGGAACACAAAAAAAAGATACAGTCATGAAAGAAAACCAGGCTACTATTGATTTTCCTCCTTCTTCTAAGGAAACTGACAATACAGAGCCAGAGATTTAGATCAGATTCAGACATATTAAAGAGAAGAATGAAGAGATTAAAAATCAAGCATATTCTAGATTTCCTAAGGAAAAGCCTGGAAACAAAGACAGACTTCTTTCAGCATTTGATTATTCATCTAATAAATTGGTAATGTCATTCTTGAAGCCTACAGTGGCTGAGCCAGAATCAGTGGTAGATTATTCCAAAACATATTTTGAAGTGGATGCAGATGCCATTCATGAATTGGATCAAATTGAATTTCATAGGAGCAATACTGAAATGCTATATTCCAAAGTTGTCAGTAAGACTATGAAATCAATTAGGCTTGAGAAAATAGTGCTCAACCTCCAGAATCAAATGAAGTTGGACAAGGCCTCATTATATGTTAATAATTTGAGGATCAAAGCACTAGAAGAATTGGTGATTGAAGCAGGAGCTGATCCTACTAATATGGAGATTGCAAAAACTTTTATTAAACAGAAAAATGAGGATATACCTGCCCTAAGAAAGCAGCTAAAGCTGCCCCAAAATAAAAATCCTCATGCAAAGGAGATTCTTCAGCAGAAAACTAAAATTGATGAATTCAAACAAATTTTTCATGAGATGACTGCTCAAATAAAAGAAATGGAAAGTCAATTGGAAGATTTCATTAGAGAAAATGAAGTCCTAAAGAAAACTCAACAGGTTCGAATTCCTACAGTAATTCCTACTGTAAGTACTGCTATTCCATCCACATTAGCTGAACACTTGGCATTTGGGGAGTAATAGCCTTTAACGATGCTGTTACTTCTCCCAGGAAATCTCTCTTGTTCTTCATCCTCACAAAATGGCACACTACAAGACCAGCGAGGCCGTGATTAAGCACTTGGAGGACATATCTATTAAGATAAAGAAATTCTAAGTTTGAAAAGGCATTATCAAAAATCTGAAAAATTCCAAAAATGATGCCTTGATTACTTCTAGAGGACATGAGTAAAGGGCTAATCGACTACAAGAACAGGTAAAGATTCTGCAAGCACAATTAAATCTTATAGATCAAGTGGCCTTTATAAAAAATCATTTATGGACCAAAATTACTGATGGAATTCATTCTCAATGGCCTTCAATTCGGATAATTTATGAACAGAGGGAGTTTCTTAAGTTGCTAGTGCATAGATTGACAAGACTAAGAGGGAAATTGACAATAAACCAGCCTAAGCAATCCAACTCATAGCTTTTTTAAACAGTAAAAACAGGGAAGAGTTGGAAGAATTGAAAATTGTTGATAGAACATAAACCATTCTTCAAATCAAAAAGGTCCTAAACAAAAGAAACATAATGAGTAATCTAGAGGACCGGTGTAAAGACATGAATGTATCCATCTCAAGATTTTTAGCCAAATACAAAACATTGTCAGAAGCAGGTTTTCCTAATATTCACGCATTGAATGACAAGTTAATGCCTCAGAAAGATTATGATCTAAAAATCAGAAATCATGCAAAATAATAACAAACGGACAACCTACTGCCCTTACAAGGATGTCGAATAAAATACTTTAACAGTATTTTGAAAATACGTTCACGGATATACAGATCAAACATATGTTCACTATAAAGCCTAATTTTTCCAAGTATACAGAGGCAGATGAAAGTTACAGAAAATTGAAGACTATGAAGATCCCCTCTGCAGAAAAGTGGCAAGAATTCACAGATCTGCTGTGAATTTGATGGATAAAAAACAGAAAAATTCACTTGGAAATTCATATTTTACTGTTACCTCAAAGGTAAAAAATACAGGGTTAAAGTGTATCAGTAGGTGAAAGAGTATCAGTGAAAATAAATTTACTGTTGGTTACTTTTTTAAATACCACAGGAAAACAGCTTAGATCAGATGAATAAAGAGTATCAGCGTTGAAAGTTAAAGGAAGGAAAGTTCTTCAACCACTTTCCACGATAAGATGCACCTAATGCCAGTATTAATCACAGCACATCAACAATCAGTTCAAATTAGAATAATCGGTTCTATTTTTGCTTGTAAGAAGGTAACAACTTGAAAACTATTTTGCAACTGTCCCTCTTATTAAGTTTTCTTTCCTATTTTTTATTAAAACATTATCTCAATTCCTGAGATATTTTGTAAACAGTTTTTTGTATAAATACTTCACAATTCGAAGTAGTTGACAGCCTGGATCAAATTGAAAAGAAACCACAATGGGACAATAAATCCCAGATCCGGAATCCCAACTATAGAAAAAACACCAACCCCGGGAAAGGCAAGGAGCCTTCCCCTGATCAAAATATAAGAACCCCATTTCAAGAAAATTTTGCAGAAAGTTCACAAAATAGTGTTGATGAGGAGGAAGACATAAAAATTGTTATGGGAATCGATGAGAACAATACCATTTTCCTCACCCAGGAGGACCAGGAACTCTTTGAACTTCAACAACTCAAAGTAGGATCTGGAGAATCCTATGATTACAAACAAGGTTATGATTTTGCAATAAATGAGATTCATAGTCAATACAACCTTAGGAGAAAGAAAAACATTGATCCTACTATAAAGAGTAATGCTCCAAAGCAATAAGAGCAAAACAGAAAGAAGTTTGATACTTCTAAATCAAAATTCTTGCAAGTTCTTCCCAGAGAAAACAAACGGAGTTCAAATCCAACCAGTCCTAAAAAGCAGCAAGGCCCAAAAATTGTAGATATTACTGACGAAGTGGCACAATCTTCCAAAAATATTTCCAAAGATAATTCTCCTAAAGCCACCAATTCAACAACAATCATTGAGCCAAGAAAGAATCCTACTGATTTTAAAATATCAGATCCTAAACCTTCTGTTAAGAATCCTAAATTTGTTAAAACTCCTGTTAATCCTCAAATCATTCTTGAAGAAATTACTAAAGATAGTAGGAACCAAGAAACTCAGACAGAAGACAAGAGAAGAGCGTATAACAAAGGAAAAACAGTGGAAACTCAAGAAAAATCTGCACAAAAAATAGTTCCCATGGAAGAAATGATTCAAACCAGTAGATCTCAGCCAACATTTAACATGCAGTCTGAAATATCCAAATTGAAAATAGTTGTTCCCTTAACAAAACTAGCTAAAAATGATTTATATAGATCAATGATTTCTGATATGTTGAATTTCAATGAGAATGAAGATACAATTAACATGAACGAAGATAGGCCTGAACTAATTTTTGGTCCCAATGTTGATGGCAAGCATTCAGATGGGTCGGTACCCCCATTCTATTTAAGTCTTACCATACATGATCAAATATTACATAACGCTATGCTAGATACTGGAGCTTCTCACAATTTAATGCCTAAAGCTATAATGGAGACTCTTGATCTAGACATAACTATACCTTATAAGGACATGTTCTCATTTGATTCATCCAAAGTACAATGTATTGGTTTGATTAAAGATCTGTGTGTTAACCTAGTCTAGTATACTGGTAAGAGTATGATCATGGACGTTGTAGTAGTTGACATCCCGCCAAAGTATGGCATGCTTCTTTCTCGCTCATGGGGAGCAAAGTTGCAGGGATTTCTACAACTAGACATGAGTTATGCTGCTATCTCTGTATTTGGGCAGCCTAAGAAGCTTTATAGAGAAACCTTGATGACGTACATGATCAGTAGTGCAGATAGACCTAAAAAATTATCCAATTTATTCCATCCCCACTAATCTTGATTCTTTTATCCCTAGTAACTATGATCAAAATGAAAATCCAACTGAACTCACTGATAAAAAACTTAAAATTATGGATGATTATATTGGTCATGAAGCTTTGTGGCATCTAGATTTTGATGGATCATCTGTTAATAAATTTGGAGCAGGAGCTGGTGTTTGGATCACAAATGTTGAAATAGGTCATTCTGAAGGGCATGTTTTTAGATTAAACTTCAAATGCACCAATAATATGGCTGAATACGAAGCTTTAATCTTAGGCCCGCAAATTATAAGAAAAAAGGGAGGAAAAAGAATAATGGTTTTGGGTGATTTTGAACTAGTTATAAAACAAATCAATGCTGAATATTTAGTTCATAACCCTAGACTTGCAAGATACAGAGAAACAGTATTGGAACTGCTTGAAGAATTGTTAGAAGGTAATTTTGTTGTCATCCCTAGAGATCAGAACATGCAGGCACATTTCTTAGCCACTTTTGCTAGCAGTTGTAAAATTCCTTTTTCACCATTACAAAAATACACTGCGGAGATTAAATATAGGCCTATTGTTCCTGATAATGTAACCTATTGGAAAAAAATTTCAGAGGATGAGCAAATTTATCACTTTTTGAGTAATGAAGATGAATTTCAAAATTGTCAAGTTGATAACAAATGTAATATAGACCCACCTTGTGATATAGATTTAAATTTCTGTCAAATAGATGATTTGGATAATTTAGATGTACATAAGATTGAAAAACCTACTATTTTTACTCAAAGTGACATTGATGAAATGGAAAAAATAGAAATCGAGGAATTGATTGATAATGAAATAGATTTGATTGATTTAAAGAATAACATTTTACCCAGCGGTTTAACTCCTCTAGAAGATTTAATTGACTCTAATGATGTGCCCATAAGACCAAAAATGGAGCCATTTAAATCTGACATAGAAGAATATAACCTAGGGACAGATGCTAAACCAAGAATAATCAAGCTATCCAAATCCTTACCATTAGATGAAAGGGATAAATATATTGAACTTTTAAAAGAGTTTCAAGATGTCTTTGCATGGAGCTATGAGGATTTAAAAACTTGTAACACAGACATTATTCAACATAAAATTTCTTTAAAAGAAAATCAAAAACCTTTTCAACAGAAACTCGGAAGGATTAATCCGGTTTTGTTGCCACTAGTTGAAAAAGAAATCAAAAGAATGTTTGATGCTAAGATAATTTCACTAGTCAGATTTTCTGACTGGGTATCTAATATAGTGCCAACCAGGAAAAAATCAGGAGAAATCAGATTATGCATAGACTTTAGAAATCTTAATAAAACATCCTTGAAGGATAACTACCCCTTGCCAAAAATGGACCATATTTTACAGATGGTATCAGGTTCTTCCAAAATATCTTTATTAAATGGTTTCTCTGGTTACAATCAGATCCTAGTTCATAAAGATGACCAAACCAAAACTTCTTTTACTACTCCATGGGGCACTTTCATGTATGTGAAAATGTCTTTTGGATTAAAAAATGCAGGGGCTATGTTTCAAAGGGCCATGGATATTGCCTTTGCCAAGGAAATCCATGAGTTTTTAGTCATTTATTTGGCTGATATTACAGTATTTTCTAAAACAAATAATGATCATTTGGATCATATCAGACAAGTTTTCATCAAATGTAGAAAATAGGGTATATCTCTTAATCCAAAAAATTTTATTTTTGGACTAGAAGAAGGCAAATTGCTAGGTCATATCATTTCAAAAGAAGACATCAGAATTGACCTTGCAAGAATTGAAGAAATCCTAAACATTCAACCACCTAGGAACGTTAAAGAACTCCAAGCATTTTTGGGAAAGATCAATTTTCTAAGAAGATTCATATCAAATCTGGCTGAGATTATAAAAGATCTTAATAACATGCTTAAAAAGGATTCCTCAGTTAAATGGACAATAAAGGCCAAACAATCTTTTGAATCTATCAAACAGGCCTTAACTAAAGCACCAGTCCTTATCAGTCCAGATTACATGAAAGATTTTATAATCTTTTCCTTTGCATCCGAACACACCATAGTTGCAGTTCTTCTGCAGAAAAACGATCAAGGCTTTGAACAACCCATTTAATTTTTTAGTAAAGTTCTCAGAGATGCACCACTGAAATAAAACATAATTGAAAAATAGGCTTTGGCTCTGGATAAAGCTATAAAATATTTCAGAGTGTATATACTTCATTCACATATAATTGCATATGTCCCCAATGCAGTAGTTAAAGACATTTTGACTCAAGATGGACCAGACAGAAGAAGAGGAAAGTGGATAGCCACAATCCTTGAATATGATCTGGAAATTAAACCAACTAAACTCATCAAGGGACAAGGTTTAGCCAGACTGATGGCTGAATCTAATTGCAATGCCTTAGACATTAATTTCATTGCACAATTAGATGAATAGGAGGAGATGGTGACTCCATCGATCAGTGAAGCCTATCAAGACTCACCATGGTACTCTGACATAATCTTTATACTTACAAACTTACAAGCTCCTCCTGGACTTACCAAAACCAAGGAAAGATTTATCAAGCAAAAAGCAATGAAATTCTGTATTTTAAATAATGCACTATATTGGAGAGAAAGTACTGGAATTTTACTTAATTGTTTATTTAAATCTGAAGCTGACAAAATCCTTGAAGAATTTCATGCAGGTGACTGTGGCGGACACCTATACTGGAAGAGCACAACTAATAAAATACTCAAAGTTGGTTTTTACTGGCCCTCTTTGTTTTCAGATGTTAAAAATTTTGTTACCTCTTGTCATAAGTGTCAGATTTTTGAAGGTAAAAAGAAACTTTTTCCATTACCTCTGAAACCAATATCCACAGAAAAACCATCTCAGTTATGGGGTTTAGAATTCATAGGTGAAATTCATCCTCCATCCTCAGGTCAACACAAATGGATTCTAACTGCTAATAATTACTTTACTAAGTGGATTGAAGCAATTCCCACTAGGAAAGTTACAGACTCAGTTATTATCCCATTTATTGAAAGTAATATTTTGTCTAGATTTGGATGCCCACAAAAAATTATCACAGACAATGATGCTGCTTTCAAATCTAAAAAGATGATTTCTTTCTGCCATAAATACCATATTACCTTAGGTCATTCCACAACATATTACCCCCAAGGTAATGGTATGGCTGAATCCTCGAATAAAAGTTTAGTCAACATCATTAAAAAACTACTCCAAGATAATAAAAAACATGGAACAAGAAGTTGATATATGCCCTTTGGGATGACAGGCTTACTACAAGAAAGTCTATAGGAACTTCACCATATCAAATTTTTTATGGTACAGATGTAGTTTTTCCTTCTTCCTTGGGTGTCCCAGTCATGAAGATCATCCAAGAATTACAGGTTGAAACTAATTACATTCAAATAAGAATCAATGATACCATACACCTTCAACAAACTAGAGATGAAGTTTATGAAAAGTCACAAGTCTTACAGGACAAGATTAATAAGATTTTTGACAAAAGAGTTAAGGAAGATGACTTTTTCATAGGAGATCAAGTTTTAAGATGGGATGCAAGAAGAGAGGATAAAGGTAAACATGGGAAGTTTGACTTTCTGTGGCAGGGACCCTATGTCATATATGGTTACAGAGGAAACAATTCCTTTTTTATCAGGAATTTGGATGGTATAGAGCTTCAAGAAGGACCAGTAAATGGAAGAATGTTGAAACATTACTATTACATGCAAGTCACTTAACAGTTAGACTCATTTACTTTATCATTGTAAATATTCATAGTCAGAGTGTAAGATTGGATTGGATATATTATCTACAAAGTTGAAGCCCGAAGAGAAGGCCCTAAGCTTTGCAAGATAACATGTCATAAATATGATTGTTGCAGAACACAGGAGACATTTACAGATTCACCAAGGTCAATGGATAAGGCTATTGATCTCAGAGTTCTTGACATTTCACCAGGAAAAGCCATCCCCAAGTGAAGCCGATGTTAGCAACCTACAATATAGGGGTCATAATTTTGACTTGACTATTGGTAATTTTGTAAATTTGTACATACTTTTCCTTCTGCAAGTTGTATTCACATATTTTATATTAAAAAAAAAGTAAATAAAAAAAAAAGAGGGTAAAAAGTCCTAAAAGAATAATCAAAGGACTTAGAAAAAGTAATATACCCCAAAAGAAAAAATGAATAAAACATGAAAGTGAGCAAGCATAAATGCCACTACTTTTTACTTTTTGACTATGGAAGAGTGTCAATAAATGCCATTAGTCCATGATGAGTTAAATAGTTCAATCTTAACTTATCATTTTTCAATTTCCATTGTTTTAGATAGAGAATAATGATTTGTTAGACAGTTTAATCCTAACAATTCAGTAGTTAGGTAGAGAAATAAGTGAATCCAACAGTTTAATCTGGATTCATGGATGAAATAAGTGTAGAATTAGATAGTTTTACTTGCTTTCAGAAAGAATAAATGTTGTGAAGGTTGCTAGCTTAAATGCACCTTATTAGAAAAGAAGAAAAAATGTTAGCATAGTAAGATGGGTAGGTAGAAGAAGGTGAAAAGTCTCAATGTAAATATCATTCATCATGGGCTTCAAAATAACTAACTTCCCCTTCCCATAGTCTGAAACATTCTAGAATATCAGTCAGAAAGGCTCAAGGAATTTCCTTGAATTTTGTTGGGACTAGACCCAAGGCTCTATGACTGATTATCTGAAAGTGTGAAATGTATATATTAATCCCTTAATCACATAATTTACCATTCATGCACTCATTCCCCTCATTTTATTAACCTCCCACATCATTTCAAAGCATAAAAGCCCTCAAAATCACATTTTATCCTAGGTATAAGTGATGAAGTTATTATAATGCAAATTTGCTTTTAAATCTTCACTTTCTTGGTTATATTAATGTGTTTTTGAATATACATTGTCCCCTTGTCATATTAACTCTAACTTATGTATTAAATCCCTACAATTGACCTTTTCCTATTATATAACTCTTTTTTTATAAATAAATTCCAAAAACCCACTTATTATAACTTAAGCCAAAGTTATTTATGCCCACATGCGTAAATAACCCCCCCCCCTATAGCCCCTTTGGCAAAAATTTTATCCTTATATGTAATCCCGACCCTATGGTATTTAAATATTCTTGATTTAATTATATATATAAATATAATATGAAGAAAAAGCTTAAAACATACGTTATATATGTTTTAAATAAAAAATCATTGAAGTTTCGTCTAAACTAAACTTCAGCAAAAATAAACTCCTTTCCCTTGTATATTTTCCGCCCCAAGCCCCTTAACCTAAGGTTAAAAATATAACCTAACCTTTTTCCCCCATGCATATCCTCTCATTGTAAACATTAAGCTTGGTTAAAATCCTAAATACCCCTCCTGACCATTTTTTTTATTATTGAATAAAGCCCGTTTTGTACATAAACTTCCCCAAATTCCTTTGCATTATGAGAGTTAATTTCCACCCTCGGATCATCCAAACCCTTTTAATCCGACGGTTCTCAACCAAAGCGATATGTTTATCCCCATATCCTTTCACATCCCATCGCATTGCATGTTAGCCGTCCGATCCCTATTTACCGTTTGATCCAACGATTCAAAGTTAATTCGATAATCTATCCCTAGACACTTTATCATTCCCTGTCCCTGCACCTTTTCTTTTAATCTACACCTTTTTCTCCCAAAGGCCCAATCCAGCGGTGATTGTTCAATTTCGTGCGCCAAATATAAATGTTCGATGTTTCGGAAATGTCGCGCAAAATGGGTGGTTTTCCAAACCACCCTGCGCTTATGTGTCGCCACCACATTGTATCGCGTTCGAAATGCATAATACCATTTACCACCCCTCACCTACACAAATACCATTGGCGGTATTCCCTAAACCCAACCCGCTTAACCCAAGTTTAATGTTATTTAACTATGGTTTCGACATCGGTTCAATACATTAAAACTTAAAGTTTTATTCAAATTTTTTCACTATTTTCCTTTTAAACTGATGATAGCATCCATAAACCTTTTTTCCTCGAGTTTGCGCCATTAAACCCTCAGAAACCACACAGAGCCTTTTCAACCTACCAGTACCATTTTCAATTGCCCATTTCCCTGAATTTTAATTGCAAAGTGCTACATTCTCTTCTGAGAAGCCATTTTCGAAGAATTGAAGACTACGCACCTCCGCAAATGTCTTCAACTGAATTTAGCTGGTTTTTCAGGTACTTATCTACGAGCTTGCTCTCTAAGATTTCAAAATTCCTGTCATTTCCAGATAATTGCCAAAATTACACCAATTGAACTGCATAAAAGTGTCTGTTTTACCGGGGAAACTCTATCAAAATTTCCCTGGAATCCCTAACTGCCCTTTCTCACAATTTTTCCCATATCCTGGTCTATTTCGCTGGTTGAAGTCGATCTTAATATACATTCTGAGCTTTAAAACTCTTGCATTACCCAAAACCCTGCTCAGAAATCCCATTTTCCAGTAGAAATTCACCAGGAAACCCCTGTTTCTTGTAAAGGAACTTAGCAAACCATTTAAGCTTGCTTCGTTCAGATTAAAAATGACAAAGAAATATGTAACCCCCAAGAATGGAGGCCCAAATTCTCAAAATAAGTCTTTTGCAAAAATCCCTCAGCCTAAGCCCTTCAAAATCGACAATCCAACTCCTACCCTCACGGCTGATTCTACAAAAGTGGTCAGACCAATCCAACCTCCAGTCATTTCCCTAGAGAATATCCTTTTAGTTGATCCGGACTATAGAATACTAGACCCTAATGTAGAATTTAACCTGCTTGATGTTTATAATTGGAGCTATGGCAAATCAGTGGAAAAGGGTGACAAGGATATTCCAATTTGGGAATCCAATCTGCCAAGATATATTGTCCCTCTCACTCATTCTATTCCTGAATTTATCATATTATGCCAAGCATATTACATGCCAGAAAAAAGATGTATTGTAAACAAAGAAAAACAGATCTTGTTTTACATCATTGAAGAGTCAATAAATTCCATGTTGCAAATGAATCATGATCCCAATTCTGCTTCCCTATCAATAGAAGATTTAACCCAACTATATCTTGACTTGGATTTCAATACCAGACTCAAAATATACCAAAATTTTTGTCCATAGAAAGTTGATATTCCTAAGTTGAATCCTCCTTTTTACACCTTTGATTTCCCAGATGAGACTAGACAGATTGTCTCAATTCTCTCCTTCATACTAGGATCCACCAGTGATGAATTCACTGATGTGGCTATCCTAGGTTTTTTGTCAACTCTAAGCCCTAGTCAATCACCATCCATTCTATTCAATTTTTCTAGATTCATTGTTGAAAGCATGCATTATCAATTATCCAGGTTATCAGAAGAAGGAGTCTTCAGATACTCCTCTTATCTACTCCACCTCTTCCTATATTATCAAACAGATAAATTCCCCATTGAATGTCAGAAAGTGGATGCAAAAGGAAAAGTTTTGTCAGTAGTATTTTGTTCATATATTCTAAGAAAATGGAACAGAGAGTTTAGTTTTGCAGATTTCAATGATTCATTTATAGCTCCTGCTATGTATCTTTTGGAAAAAGAGGAGATCCCCAGGATCAATGATGAGACAAGAATAATTCTACAACTATCAGAGAGATATAAAACTGGGGACTGGTATTTATATAAAAATCACACAGAAATCAGAGTGTATGGCTCATCCTTGGCCCCATATAAATTACCAAGATTTGTTACTACAACAGTATTTGCTTTGGAATATCTGAGACAGCTATTGAATGTAGATGAAATCAAATTCATAGCTTCCAGGAAAAAGACCCAATTTAAGTTGAAAAATCAAAGTGGGCCATTCATTGTGAATAATAGAGAAGTTGCCAATGAAATAAATGTCAAACTTAAAGAGTACAAGTTCCCATGTAGTTTTATATGGAATTATGACCTACATGGTATTTTGAGTATAATAAGTGTAAAATGCAAGTTGCATGTTTACTTGCATGATTCTAAGCCCCATATTGAAAGATATGCTAATAAAATTGAATGGGAGCCAAACACTCTATTGGATGATGATTTACAGGTAATACAGGTAGACAGTGGCAAAGGCAAGCATATTGAACAGACACATGTGGCTTCCACAAGCCAAGAGACTGATAATGTACATAAAAGAGACAGAGAAGGAGATAGTTTCATAGCTGAGACTATTGAGGAAAAAAAATTCAGAATTCCTTATAGTAAGAGAAGTAAGATGACAGAAGAAGAAAGGGATAAGGCTGTAAATATTGAAAATAATGAAACATATGATGAAGCTACAAGAATAGTCACTGAAACATTAAAAGAGCTTCAAAATGTAAAAATTGGAACACAACAAAAAGATACAGTCATGAAAGAAAACCAGGCTACTGTTGATTTGCCTCCTTCTTCTAAGGAAACTAACAATACAGAGTCAGAGATTCAAATCAGATTCAGACAGATTAAAGAGAAGAATGAAGAGATTAAAAAGAAAGCATATTCTAGATTTCTTAAGGAAAATCCTGGAAACAAAGACAGGCTTCTTTCAGCATTTGATTATTCATCTAATAAATTGGTAATGTCATTCTTGAAGCCTACAGTGTCTGAGCCAAAATCAGTGGCAGATTATTCCAAAACATATTTTGAAGTGGATGCAGATGCCATTCATGAATTGGATCAAATTGAATTTCATAGGAGAAATACTAAAATGCTATATTCCAAAATTGTCAGTAAGACTATGAAATCAATTAGGCTTGAGAAAACAATGCTCAACCTCTAGAATCAAATGAAGTTGGACAAGACCTCATTATATGCTAATAATTTGAGGATCAAAGCACTAGAAGATTTGGTGATTGAAGCAGGAGCTGATCTTGCATATGGAGATTGTAAAAACTTTGATTAAACAGAAAAATGAGGATATAGCTGCCCTAAGAAAGTAGCTAAAGTTGCCCCAAAATGAAAATCCTCAAGCAAAGGAGATTCTTCAGCAGAAAACTGAAATTGATGAATTCAAACAAATTGTTCATGAGATGAATGCTCAAATAAAAGAAATGGAAAGTCAATTGGAAGCTTCCATTAGAGAAAATGAAGTCCTAAAGAAAACTCAACAAGTTCGAATTCCTACTATAAGTACTGCAATTCCATCCACATTAGCTGAACACTTAGTGCCACAAGGAGTAATGGCCACTGCAGTACCAATTACCTCTCAGGAAATATCTGCCTCTTCTTCTTCATCCTCACAAATGAGCACACTACAAGACCAAGCAGCCGTGATCAAAGCCATGGAGGACATATCTATTAAAGATAAAGAAATTCTAAGTTTGAAATGCATTATCAAAAATCTAGAAAGTTCCAAAAATATGCCTTGATTACTTCTAGAGGACATGAGCAAAGGGCCGATTGACTACAAGAACAGGTGAAGATTCTGCAAGCACAAGTAAACCTTATAGATCAAGTGGCCTCTATAAAAAATCATTTATGGACCAAAATTATTGAAGGCATTCATTCTCAATGGCCTTCAATTCGGATAATTTATGAACAAAGAGAGTTACTTCAAGTTGCTAGTGCAGAGATTGACAAGACTAAGAGAGAAATTGACAATAAACCAGCCCAAGCAATCCAACTCATAACTTTTTTAAACATTAAAAATAGGGAAGAGTTGGAAGAATTGAAAATTGTTGATAGGACAAAAACCATTCTTCAAATCAAAAAGGTCCTGAACAAAAGAAACATAATGAGTAACCTTGAGGACAGGTGTAAAGACATGAATGTATCCATCTCAAGATTTTTAGCCAAATACAAAACATTATCAAAAGCAGGTTTGCCTGACATTCATGCATTGAATGACAAACTGATGCCTCAGAAAGATTATGATCTAAAAATCAGAAATCATGCAAAAGAACAAGCCAGACAACCTCTGCCACAAGGATCACCAACAAGCAAAATACTTCTTCAGTATTTTGAAAATTGTTATTTTTGGATAATGAGATCAAACATATTTTCACTATAAAGCCTAATTTTTCCAAGTATACAGAGGTAGATGAAAGTTACAGAAAATTGAAGACTATGAAGATCCCCTCTGCATAAAAGTGGCAAGAATTCACAGATCTGCTGTGAATTTGATGGATAAAAAACAGAAAAATTCACTTGGAAATTCATATTTTACTGTTACCTCAAAGGTAAAAAATACAGGGTTAAAGTGTATCAGTAGGTGAAAGAGTATCAGTGAAAATAAAGTTATTGTTGGTTACTTTTTTGAATACCACAGTAAAACAGCTCAGATCAGATGAATAAAGAGTATCATCATTGAAAGTTAAAGGAAGGAAAGTTCTTCAACCACTTTCCACGATAAGATGCACCTAATGCCAGCAATACTCACAACACATCAACAATCAGTTCAAATTAGAATAATCGGTTCTATTTTTGCTTGTAAGAAGGTAACAGCTTGCAAACTATTTTGCAGTTGTCCCTCTTATTAATTTTTCTTTCCTATTTTTTATTAAAACATTATTTCAATTCCTGAGATATTTTGTAAACAATTTTTTGTATAAATACTTCACAATTCGAAGTATTTAGTGTGAATAAAAATTTCTCAAGACAACTATAGTATTATTTGCTGGTTATATTGAAGTTGGTGAGTCAATTAGTGAAAGCAGCAGACTGGAAAGAGATCAGAGACATCATAGCTAAGGATTCTAGTGGTGACAAGATAAGTCTCATTCTTTCCTTGTTTTCAGTGTATTTCTTTAAAGTTTACATTCATTCATATTATGTGTTTCTAGTCTGTAATGATCAACTAAGGAAAAATTAAACAGGATTAGTGATAATAAGCTCCCTGTTTCGAAACTTGTTGGCATTTTAATGTTTTCTACTTGATAACCAGATCATAGAATTCTTAATTTCTCTAGGTCCCAGTTATATCCCCTTCTTCAATCTACTTATCTGTAGCTTAAGGATTCTTAAGTGCCCTTTTTCTAGGATTCCACCCACTCCACCAAATCAAGCCTATACAAAGCCTTAGAAGGTCACCTATCTTTCCCTTAGCACATTTGCATTTCTGAGCCTTATTTCTTTGTTTCCGATTGCCTAGAGAGTTGACTCCATTGCCCAATATTTTGGTAGATCCTTCTGTTTTACCTTGAAATCTCTTTATTCCCACCAATGTTTTAAAATCAAACCCAATTGTACAATCATAGCTAGCCTAATATTTGATACTAAAACAAAGCTAAATCATACGGAGAGATCCCTCTCTGGAGTTCAAGAAGGCTAGATCTTGAATTCCCAAAGAGGTTCTTGGTTACCCCTGGCATTCTTAACTAAAAAAATCCCCATCCCACAACCTGAGAATTACTAGGTTGATAACAGAAGGCTCGGTGTTTTTTATGTTTCTAAGGTTATACTTACTGTGAATTTCGTTAATGGCGAAGTCATAACCTTGTTTAAAATCAAAGGATTCACTAGATTCTACTTTGAGTTGTTGAAGCTCAAAGAGTTCTTGATCCTCCTAAGTGAGGAAAATAGTGTTTTCTTCATCTATCCCCATTACTATATTGATGTCATCCTCATCTTCATCATCATTCTTCTGAGAACTTTCAGCATAGTTCTCTTGGAATGGGGGCCTAATGTTTTGATATGGAGAAGTTTCTTTACCTTTTCCAGGATTATTGTCTTTTCTGTAGTTGGGATTTCTGATTTGGGGTTGGTTATCCCGTTGTGGTTTTTTCTTAATGTTGTCTAATCTCTCAACTACTCTTTCTAAAGTTTTAGAAAAAAAATCAAATTTACCATCTAGTTTTGAATTCTCTTCTTTGATTGTGACTCTCCTTTCATTCCTAAGTGTGGCTTTTCTAGCTAGAATATTAATTTCTACACTAACAACATCTAATTGCATTTGTTCTAATGTTTCAACATTCCTTTCTCTTAGTTGGTAAGCCATATCTGGATCAAATCCATCAGGGAACTTAAGAAGCACATAATATGGTGTAGGTTTAAGATCTGCTAAAATAGAATTGTAGATATTGTTGTATCTAGTGTAGTAATCCTGAAAAAACTCATTTGGAACTCTTTTTAAAGAATCAAACTCAGATAAAATTTGCAAAGGGTTTTTATTCTTTTCCCATTTATTCAGAAATGCTTTATGAAATGCAGCTAAATTAGCTATACTACCAGCAACTAAATTATTAAACCATTTCTTAACTTCCCCAGTTAAACTTTGAGCAAAAAACCTCATTTGAACATCTGATTCATCTATTTCATAGATTTCATAATAATATGTTATTCTTGTAACATGTTGAGCAGTGTACTGTGATTGGCCATCAAATAGTGGTATATTTTTCTGATAATCTTGGGGCATATCATGAATATTTTGGGGTAAGACAAGAGGAGCATACCTAGCAGCCATGGCTTGGAGTTTTGCTGAGCTAGGAGGTATAACAGTAATGATAGGAGCAGTACTGGATATGGTAGTTGATGATGTAGTGCTTCTAAAACTAGTGGATGCAGTGGATTGAGGGTATGATGGAAAAAAAATCCTAGGCTGCACAGGAAACTTGTAGAAATTTGAATAACTGATATATTATTCACCGAGATTCTCCTGATCACACACTATTTTAGCTTCATGCATAATACAAAATCTCTTCTACCATTGATCATTAATTGCAGAAATAAAATCAATTGCATGCACACATTAAAACCACGAACAATCACACATATGAACACAATATTTAATGGGAAAGCTTAAAGCTGAAAACCCCAACTATCTGTATATTATATGTCATGGAGATCATGTAACAATCATAGTACAAATCTCCTCACAAGCTCTCAGCACAACCTCGAATTGCTACACACTATCAAGCTAGATCTAGCAAAACACATGCTCCAATATTTTGCCACTTGATAGCCAGCCTCTATTGCGTAATCAATGTTATGGGATAGCTCATTAAATAACATAAACCACCTGGCTTGTACTGCGCAATCCTCATGGGCTTCTCCAATCACTGTGTGTTGCAAATAACTTATTGTATAGTCCCTGGCCCGATAGTTAACTTTTGCTCTTTCTATCTCTTGCATTGGTCTCACTAAAGCGTGATACCTTGAAGTTAACTGATGCATTCTTTAGTTGATTAATGAGTTTATAATTAGTGAATTAATTAATATTTAATTCACACCACTCTCACTAATTGTATCAATCAGTTAAACTAGATACAAATAGCTCAACTATGTTTAGATTAGTTAAACTGAATACAACTCCACTAACTTCCTCAATCAACTCCATCAAACTCTGTCACATGAGTTCTAACTGAAGTATCCATGCAATAGCTCCACATAACCCTCAGGAATAGCATAATTCCTTCTGTCAGCTCCTGTGCCACATCTGTGCACTTAACTGAAGTGCTCAAAGAGAATAAGATAATGTTTAGAGTCCAAATATTATTAAGAGCTAATAATATTCGACATATCTATTTTTAGACTGGAAATCTAAAAATAGATTCCGCCCAATATGTCTAAAAATAGAAGTCCATCTATTTTTTTCAACTTGACCAACCATCCACAAATAGCATCCTGCAACTCATAGAGCATGATCCATATGTCTAAAAATAGACATAGTCTAAAAATAGACTTTGCACCAAAAATAGCCTACGGGCCCACTTAGTGAAGGCGAATCTTTTCACTAAGCTCATCATCTTGTTGCAATCTCAACACAACTCAAGAATAAAAGGTTCTATGGATGAAATTACAGCAGAATCTAAAAATGAAGTGACAACATACAGAGTTGAATCTACTGCTGGAAATATTGTTGTGTGTAATTGAGAAACTAGAGGCTTACATTGAGACAAAAAATGGGCTAATTTAATAGCTTCATCAACGGATTTAATCCGTGTAACATTAATCATTTCTACTTGACTTTGAGTTTCAGATTTATCTGATTTTATTGATGCTGAAATAATTTTCTGTTTTTCATTCACAAAAGAAGTAAAAATAGGATCTATGACAGTTTCTTTTAAATCAGTTTCAGATTTATTTCTAAACAATGAATTTTCAAACTTGAAATAAAAATCAACATCAGATAAGCTCACTAATTCTTTCGGTAAGGAATTAGCTTTTATCAAGGGCACTTCAGCTTCTAAATTAACAATTTGTTTTTTCTTTTTGTTTTTTCCAATCTGATCTGGGTTATCTACTATAACTGCAGGCTTAGGATCCAAGTTAGACCTGGTATAGTAGGTTTTCCTAGAAGCCAGAATGACTATTTATGAATACCCACAACCTTTAAAACTTATATTTAAAGTAAAAATATAGATTAAAGATCTTCCTTTAAGACTAATTTTAAAACTGGAGATTGGTTAGAGTCCCCAGTATCTAGAGAATTGAATAACTGAGATATTATTCACCGAGATTCTCCTAATCACACACTATTTTAGCTTCATGCATAATACAGAATCTCTTCTACCATTTATCATCACATGCGGAAATAAAATCAATTGCATGCACACATTAAAACCACAAACAATCACAAATATGAACACAATATTTAATGGGAAAGCTTAAAGCTGAAAACCCCAACTATCTGTATATTATATGTCATGGAGATCATGTAACAATCATAGTACAAAATCTCCTCACAAGCTCTCATGCACACCCTCAATTGCTACACACTATCAAGCTATATCTAGCAAAACACATGCTCCAATCTTTTGCCACTTGATAGCTAGCCTCTATTGCGTAATCAATGCTATGGGATGGCTTCATTAAATAGATAAACCACCTGGCTTGTACTGCGCAATCCTCATGGGCTTCTCCACCTATATGTGTGTTGCAAATATGGCTAGCATAGTCTAAACGATATTTAACTTTGCTCTTTTACCATACTCTACCCAACGTCTCCACCTGTATGTGCCTCCGCGGTGAGGTGTGTACATTACGTAGTTGATTAATGAGTTTATAATTAGTGAATTAATTAATATTTAATTCACACCACTCTCACTAATTGTATCAATCAGTTAAACTAGATACAAATAGCTCAACTATGTTTAGATTAGTTAAACTGAATACAACTCCACTAACTTCCTCAATCAACTCCATCAAACTCTGTCACATGAGTTCTAACTGAAGTATCCATGCAATAGCTCCACATAACCCTCAGGAATAGCATAATTCCTTCTGTCAGCTCCTGTGCCACATCTGTGCACTTAACTGAAGTGCTCAAAGAGAATAAGATAATGTTTAGAGTCCAAATATTATTAAGAGCTAATAATATTCGACATATCTATTTTTAGACTGGAAATCTAAAAATAGATTCCGCCCAATATGTCTAAAAATAGAAGTCCATCTATTTTTTCCAACTTTACCAACCATCCACAAATAGCATCCTACAACTCATAGAACATGATCCATATGTCTAAAAATAGACTTTGCGCCAAAAATAGCCTGCGGGCCCACTTAGTGAAGGCAACTCATTTCCACTAAGCTCATCATCTTGTTGCGATCTCAACACTCCCTCTCAACAAGATAAGGATTATCTGCAACCCCTATCCTGCCCCTGTGGTATTCGAATTTGCTCCTGGTGAGCGCCTTCGTCAAGATATAAACATCCTGATCCTCCGTGGGAATGTATGAAAGTAACATGACCTTCCGCTGCACACAAACTCTGATATGATGATACCGGATGTTAATGTGTTTAGATCTATCATGAAATACTGGATTAATCGAGAGTTTTATGCAACTTTGATTATCACAATAAATCACAGTAGGCTCTAAGTGTGAACCGAACAACCCGACCAGGATCTTCCTCATCCATATAGCCTCGCATGTAGCCAAACTCGCTGCCATATACTCGACCTCTGTTGAACTGAGTGCCACGGATCTCTACTTCCTGCTGTACCAAGAAACCGTTGTCGACCCGATACTGAAAATCCCTCCAGATGTGCTCTTTCTTTCCGTTGGGCTCCCTGTCCAATCTGCATCCGTGAAGCCACATAGCCTCACCTCATCCGACTGTCTATACCATAATCCATATCCCGATGTGCCTCTGAGATATCTCAATACATGCTTTCCTGCCTTCCAGAAGAGCTTGGTTGGCTTAACCATAGCTTGTGAAAGTTGGTTCACAGCATAGCATATGTCAGGTTCTGTATTGACTAGATACATAAGCGACCCCACCAACTGTTGATAAACAGTGGCATCCACTACCTCCGCTGAAGCAGCATCCTCTATCCTCCAACCACCAGGAAGAGGAGTATCAACAGGCTTGTAGCCATGCATGTTGAACTTCTCCAGTATCTCCCGGGCATACTTACCCTGAGAAACAAACAGTCCACCACTGCACTGCCAAATTTCCAATCCGAGGAAATAATGAAGGAGGCCCAAGTCCTTCATCTCAAACTCCTTTGCAGGATCAGCCTTGCATGAGTGTATCAATAGTTCATCACCTATCAAAATCAAATCATCTACATAAAGTACAATGATCAGCAACTTACCCTCCACCACAATTTGGTATAGGTTAGGATCCGCCTCACTCTTGGAGAATCCAAGTCCGGTGAAATAACTGTCTATCCGTGTGTACCAAGCATGAGGTGCTTGTTTCAACCCATACAGCGCTCTCTTGAGCCTACACACATGCGACTCGCTTCTAAAGATCTCAAAACCTTCGGGCTGCTCTATGTACACCTCCTCCTCAATGACTCTGTTGAGGAACGCAGTCTTCACATCCATCTGATGAATGTGCCACCCCATATGCGCTGAGAGAGCAAGAATTGTTCGTATGGAAGAATACCTTGTGACAGGTGCAAAGGTCTCCTCATAATCGATCCCCTCAATCTGTGAAAAGCCTCGAGCAACAAATCTTGCCTTGTACTTCTCCACACTCCCGTCAGCTGCCTGCTTCACTTTGTAGATCCATCCTGAACCCACCACTGATTTACCCTCTGGTCTCGGGACAATATCCCATGCACTGTTTCTGACAATCGAATCATACTCTTATACCATGGCATCTACCCATGCGGGGTCCTCCATAGCTTCCTCGAAAGAGGATGGCTCTGTCACGATACTCTTGCTCATAAGAGCCATGTATCCAGTATACCGGTTAGGTGTCTGTCTCTGTCTGCGTTGTGATGTAGGTGCTCCTACAACCTTCTCTGCATCTTGAGCCAGTCTCTCAGCTTCTGTAGTGCGCTTCCGCCCTTTGATGGTTGGCGCTGCTTGAGTGGTCTCTTCCACTCCACGAACCTCATATTGTGGCTAATCCACATCCTGAGACTCATCCTTAGGAACTGATAGCTCCTCATCTGCATGCAAGTGTGGCTCCCTCTCAAGCGAACACTTCATGGCTTTCTCCTCATGAAATTTTATATCCCGTCGCACAACAGTCTTGCAACTGTCTGGCAAATACACACGATAGTTGTGGGGAATATAAGTGTACCCCACAAATATCCCAACCTCTGTAGTCGGCTCCAGCTTCTTCCTGGCATCCTTCATCACATGAATGTAAACAGGTGAACCAAAAATACTCAAATGGGAAATATCAGGCCTCTTACCAGAAAACGCCTCCTCAAGTGTACTCATGCCAAGTATCCTGTGAGGACAAAAGTTCTACACATATACTACAGTATTGCATGCCTCCACCCACAAGTGAATGGGTAGGCCCTGATCATGCAACATCGCCCGTGCAACACCCACGATCGTTCTGTTCTTCCGCTCAGCAACCCCGTTCTGCTGTGGGTTATGAGGTGCTATGAGCTCTCTTTGAATTCCTTTTGCGCTGCAAAAGTCCTTGAATTCGCCAGAGATGAATTCACCACCATTGTTGCTCCTTAGAGCCTTCACCTGCTTCCCCGATTCTTTCTCAACCAGTGCCTTGAACTCACAGAACTTTGAGTATGTCTCGCTCTTCTTCTGCATGAAGAAGATCCAACACTTACGAGAAAAATCATCAAAAAATATCACATAATACCTGTGCTTTGCTGTCGAAGCTACTGAGAAAGGTCCACACACGTCTGTGTGAATTCTCTCAAGGATCGTCGTGGCGCAACTATCCTTCTCGTGAAAGGTGGCTTTCACAAATTTTCCCAAGGTACACCCCTTGCACTGATCTGACTGCGCAAGAGTGCCTTTAGGAAGCCCAGTAGAAATCTGCTGCAGTATCTTCAAAGCTCCATGGTGAAGGTGGCCCAATCTCCGGTGCCACAGCTCGCCATCATCCCGGCTCACCACTCCTTCTGCCTTGCATGCCATTGTTGCACAGCCATCTACTTGCAATTGATAAATGTTCTTGACTCGAACCCCTATCTTCCGGGTTTCTCCAGTTGTCTTACTACGCAGGAAAGCCTTTCCCTTGCTGAAGACAACATCATATCCCTTGTCTTCTAACATCGCCAAAGAGATAAGATTCTTCTTCAATCCTGGAACATGCATCACTTCCTTCAATACGAAGGGTTTACCAGACTCCCTCTCAAAGGAAATGGTACCGATACTGGTCGCAATGTATCTACCATCATCGCCCATCTCGATGTGCACTCCAAGATCTTTCTCATCCAGATCAGTATGAAACAAATCTCGATCTCTGTCCTTGTGAAAAGATGCACCATTGTCAAACCACACACCACACACTAATCCTATCATACTTGAGACAAAGCATGCCTGCGGTAGAAAATCCGACTCAACCGTTGTAGTAAGAGCCTCTCAGTGCCATTCATTGACCTACTTATTTTCTTCTTAGGACAATTAGTGGCGTAATCACTTGGTGAGCTGTTGATGAAAGCACTTCACCTTGGACATGTCACTCCTTCTTCACCTTCTTCACTTTTGATTGAGAAGCTTTCTTGCTCCTCCCCTTCTTTTCTTTGGCATCCAAAGCGCAATTCTCTTCATCAGAGTTCTTTGATGAAGATCCGTCCCTGGTACTCCACCTTATCTCCTCTTGCACAAGATCCGACCAAAGTCGCTCCCATCCTGGCAATTTCTTCCGACCATTGACAGAGTCCTGATAGGAATGCCAACTCTTCGGAAGCCCAAGGAGAGCCAAGCTCACCAAGTCCTCATCATCAACAGTCACCCCCACACTTCCCAGCTCATCCCTGCATTGGATGAACTTCGTGAGGTACTTGGGCATACTATCGCCTTTCTCCATCTTTATGTTCCTGAGTTTGTCCTTGAGCGCCAACTTCCTCTGGTCGCTCTTGCTTTGGAATAAATCTGTCAAAGCTTTCCACCTCAAGAATGGAGAAGCCTTACCATGAAGGCTGGACACTATGTGATCCTTCACACCTTCCAACAGAATCCTTCGACACTTTGCTGTCTTCTTTTGCCATGCGTCAAGTACGGTAGCATCACTAGAAGTAGGCTTTGGAATTTCTGCATCTATGAACTCCTTCAACCCATTGTCATCCAGCACCGCCTCCATCCTGTCCTTCCATGCAATATAATTTGAGCTACCCTCAAGGGCATACTCCAATCGCAATCCGTTGAAAGACATCTCAACTTCGACACCAATAAAACATTGTTGCAAATTCGAATTCCACCAGCACAAAACTCAACCGCTTTAATGTTTTGCAATTTCTCCAATGATCAATATCGCTCTGATACCATGTAGAAATTTGAATAACTGATATATTATTCACCGAGATTCTCCTGATCACACACTATTTTAGCTTCATGCATAATACAGAATCTCTTCTACCATTGATCATCACATGCGGAAATAAAATCGATTGCATGCATACATTAAAACCACAAACAATCACACATATGAACACAGTATTTAATGGGAAAGCTTAAAGCTGAAAACCCCAACTATCTGTATATTATATGTCATGGATATCATGTAAAAATCATAGTACAAAATCTCCTCACAAGCTCTCATGCACACCCTCAATTGCTACACACTATCAAGCTAGATCTAGCAAAACACATGCTCCAATCTTTTGCCACTTGATAGCCAGCCTCTATTGCGTAATCAATGCTATGGGATAGCTTCATTAAATAGATAAACCACCTGGCTTGTACTGCGCAATCCTCATGGGCTTCTCCACCTATTTGTGTGTTGCAAATAGCAACAGTATAGTCACAAGTGATACTTAACTTGCTCTTTCACCTATTTCTACACTGGTCTCCACTGAAACTGTCCATGCACTGAAGTTAACTGATGCATTCTTTAGTTGATTAATGAGTTTATAATTAGTGAATTAATTAATAATTAATTCACACCACTCTCACTAATTGTATCAATTAGTTAAACTGAATATAAATAGCTCAACTATGTTTAGATTAGTTAAACTGAATACAACTCCACTAACTTCCTCAATCAACTCCACCAAACTCTGTCACATGAGTTCTAACTGAAGTCTTCATGCAATAGCTCCACATAACCCCTAGGAATAGCGTAATTCCTTCTGTCAGCTCCTGTGCCACATCTGTGCACTTAACTGAAGTGCTCCAAGAGAATAAGATAATGTTTATAGTCCAAATATTATTAAGAGCTAATAATATTCGACATATCTATTTTTAGACTGGAAATCTAAAAATAGAAGTCCATCTATTTTTTCCGACTTGACCAACCATCCACAAATAGCATCCTGCAACTCATAGAACATGATCCATATGTCTAAAAATAGACATAGTCTAAAAATAGACTTTGCGCCAAAAATAGCCTGCGGGCCCACTTAGTGAAGGCGACTCCTTTCCACTAAGCTCATCATCTTGTTGCAATCTCAACATAGTATGGTCACCAGTATGTTATCACCCTAGTAATTTCTAAAGATTGTGGGCTTTTGGATTTTTCAATTTTAAGAAAACTAGGGGTAACCACAAACCTACTTTAGAAATCTAGGATCTAGCCTTCCTAAATTTCAGAGAGGGCTCTCTCTTTATGATTCAATTTTTTTTTTTTAATATTTTAGGCTAGTTATGATAGTTCAATTTGGTTTTGGTTTTGAAATTTTTGGTGGAAAATAATATTACTTGAAGACAAATTAAAGAGGGATCTAATAGTCCATTGGGCTATGGGGTCAAGCAGAACTAGAAGGCAAGGCAAATAGAATTCTAATGTATTCAGGGCAAGGTAGATAACCCTCATAGATTTGGATATATTGTTTTGATGAGATCGCTTGTTTTGGGATAGAGGGATATGAAGAATCCTTTGATTCGGAAAAAGAGGAAGGAGGTAGGGGTCAAACGAGACCAGGAGCAATTAAGAATTCCTAAATCCGGAAATCAACAAAAAACATTTAAATGATTAAGTAGTTAAGACAAGGAGTTCTAACACTAGTCCTGAAGTAATACTCCTACTTAATCATTGAGATTGAACAACATATATGAAATGAATGGAACTCAGAAAATAAACAATGATAAGATAGATGCACTTTACTCTTCAAATTATCGCATGAATCCTGAATTATGAAGTCCAATTGGCTATTGTCTAGACTGCTGCTATGAAATCGTCACATAAGCCTCCAATGTACCAGCAAAATTGTCTATAATAATCTCAGCAATTTTATTCCACACCAAAACTCTTCATAAATTGAAGTATTTATACAAAATGTTTATTACAATATATCTTAGAGAAATATAGGAATAACTCTAGGAAATAAAAATTTCTTTACACATTAAGAGGGACAACTGCTTAACAACTTAGCAAGTTGTCCTCTTATGTAGAAAAAATAGTGCTATCTTATCTAATCAAAACAATTTTGTTGACTAGGTGTACATGCTTGCTGGCATATTTGGGAAATATCTCTTTGAGAATTTCTTGATTGATACTCTTTTCACTTTACACCCTTTAACACTGTCTTTGTTCCTGATACTCTTTCACGTTGTTCATCTGTCACTTTACTTCCTGTAAAATAGAGAAATTACAATAGTAAACAATGAGTTGGTTGTTTTTCCTCTAATACTCTTTGACCCTGTTCTTTATCCAGATACACTTTCAACTAATATATTAACCCTTTAACAGCTGTAAAAGGAATTTTCACTGTGGTAGAAAAATTAGTTCACAGTCATATCATTTTTCTGTCATACTAGATTTCCCTTTTACCCTTTTACTGCTATAAAGAGACTCATCAAAAATAAAAATCAAATCAAATAAGCTTTTTTTTTTATTCTTTTCTTCTCAGTTTGACTTCTTCAGTTGTAATTTTCTTCACCGTTCTGCTTCTATGCTGCTATAAAATATCTGTAAACTCTTTCCACTGTTTTTCATTAGGTATCTTCATGTTTTTCAACTTTCTGTAGCTTTCATTTGCATCAGTGTACTTTGCAAAATTTGGTCTGACAATGAAAATATGTTTAATCTCATTTTGCAGAACAAATAAGTCTTCAAAGTATTGTAGAATAACTTTGCCAGTGGGGGAACCTTGTGGTAGAGGCTTGTTCACTTGTTCTTTAGCATGGTCCCTTATCTTCTTATCATTGTTTGTTTGGACCAGCAGTTTCTCATTAAAGCCTTGTATGTCTGGGAGGCCAGCTTTCCTCAACATTGTATATTTTGTCAAAAACTTTGTTATTGATAAGTTCACAGCCTCACACTTTTCCTCCAAATCTTTCGTTATGTTCCTTTTTGTTAGGACTTTCTTGATTTGAAGTATTGTTTCTGTCCTATCCTGTATTTTCTCAAGTTCCACTCTGTTTTTACTGTTTAAGAATGTAATAAGCTTTAAAGCTTGAGATGGTTTATTTGCAAGTTCTTCCTTTGTCTTTTGAATCTCTACCTGTGCTGCCAAAAGTAAATCTCTTTTCTCATATACAATTTGAATTGAAGGCCATTGGAGATGTATGCCTTCAATTATTTTGGTCCAAAGGTAGTTTTTTATAAAGGACACCTGTTCACTAAATTTCACTTCCTTTTGCAAAGTCTGTACCTGTTCTTCAAGTATTTTTTCCCTTTGTTCATGTCCCTTTGATGTAATCACTGCATTCCTGTTAGATGATTCAAGAGTTTGAATGGATTTAAAAAAAAAAATTATCTCATTATTTTTTAGGGACATCTCCTCCATGGATTTTACTATATCTGATGCTTTACCTGCTTGATGTACCTATGTAGTGGATGATCCTATGGCTGAAGTATCGATAGATTGCATTGACATTGCAGTTTCCAGTGGCACTTTTGGTGCTGTGTTCTGCCAATGTAGATGGGACAACAGTACTAACAATAGGTATAACTGTGGGAATAAAAGGAACATTAGTTTCTTTCAAAGCTTCTTTTTCTTTCATAAGGATATCCATTTGATTTTCCATGTCCTTGACTTGAGCAGTCAGATTTAATATTAATTTCATCATTTCATCCTTTTCTGATTGTTCCTGAATTATTTCTTTTGTTTGTGGATGTTCGCTTTGAGGAAGTTTTAATTGCTTCCTCAAAGCAGCAATATCATCATTCTTTTGTTTAATCAATGCTTGAACAACTTGTATATTTGATGGATCCACCCCTATTTATAGAACTAGAGCTTATAAGGACTTAATCCTTAGGTCCTTTGCATGCAAAGAAGCTTTTTCCAGATTCATCTGATCTTGTAAATTCAAAACTGTATTTTTAAATTCAAAGTACTCATGGTTTTAGTCACAACTTTGGAATAGAGCATTTCTGATGTATATCTGTGAAACTCGATTTGATCAAGCTCATGGATGCTTTCTGAATCAACTTCCAATTCTGTCTTTATGTAATCTGACACTGTCTTGGGATTTGGAACCTTTGGTTGAAGAAAGGACATGATCATTTTATTAGTTGAATAATCAAAAGCAGTTAATTACATGTCCTTGTTACCTGGTTTTTCTTTGAGAAATTGAGAGTAAATTTATCTTTTAATATCCTCATTTTTCTCCTTAATTTTCTTGTTAGTATCTTTCTTTTATATCATAATCTCTTCCCTCTACTGTTTTAGAAGAAGAGGGAATTTCCAAACAAACCTGCTTTTCAATCATTTCACTGCCTTGTTCATTTGCTACAACCTATTCTTTTTCTATCTCTGTTAATGTCTCATTTATTATTACTGTGGCTTCCTGATTTGTTGACTGGTCTTTATTCATTTCCTAATCATTTGTATCATCTATTTCAATGGCCTTTTCCTTTTCAGTAGTAGTAATTTTGGCTCTTTTGTTGTAAATTAATTTGAACTTATTCTCAGTAATAGTTTGAGCTAAATAACTGTCATCATCCCTTGATCTTTTATTTGAAACTTCTGACTGCTTGGTAACTACCATAGACTGTGAATTTTCTGTTTTTTTAACTATCTCTGTATTAGTAGTAGGGTCTACCAATGTGTTTTCCATCCATTCTATTTGATTGGAAAACTTCTCAATATCTGGCTTTGACTCATGTATAAAAGGAGATAGCTTATTTTTAATCTTTATACTGTTCAAAAGATCTTGAGGGTCATAATTCCACTGAAAAATTTCTTGAAATTAATATTCTGATAATATTTTGGATATTTCTTTCTCAACCTCCCTATTGTTTACTATGAAAGGGCCAATCTGGTTCTTCAACTTAAACTGTGTCTTCTTTCTGGATGCCATAAAATGGATAGCATTAACATTCAATACCTATCTCAAATACTCTAGAGAAAAGACTCTAATAGTCAAAAATTTAGGAAACTTATATGGAAGTAAATTGGATCCAAAGATTCTTAACTCAGTGTGCTTCTCATATAAGTACCAATCTCTTGTTTTACATTTTTCTGACAGTTGTAATATTCTTTTCATCTCCTCAATTACTCTTGGTTGTTCTAATTTTTGTAGCAAACTCATAGCTGGTCTGATAAATAAATCTGTGAAATCTATAAAACTGTATTCATTTCCTTCCTTTCTCAACAATGATGTCCAAAAGATAATTGATAGAGGCTGGCCCTCTACATTCATTTTCTGCAATGTTATAGGGAAGTTATCTGCTTGCGAAAATAGGAACAAATGGAATAAATAGGAGGAATACCTAAACACCCCTTCAGTGGGTAGCTTTGTCAACTGATGGTGTATGGAATCAGCAATAAATCTGGCAAAATCAAAGATGACAGCAGGAGGTTGACCAAGAGACAAGGTGGATAAGAATCCAAGAATGGACTCATCAGTAAACTCATCAATGAAATATCCTAAGATGAAGGAAAACATTGAAATAATATATCTAGAACCCTCTGGGAACTTGGAAGTGGAATATGGAGGATTCAATTTTGGGATCTCCACATGGATGGGCATGAGGTTATGGAAAATCATGAATCTTTTAGGGAAATATATCCCTAAATATAATTGAGTTAGGGCTTCAATGGATAATGGGACTACCCTAGGGTCAAATTGTAATTGCAACATTTCATTAATTGACTCAACAATAATAGAAAAGAGAATTTCCCTATCACTATTTACAATGGATCTTTGATCTGGGGCATAATACTTCTGACATAGTCTTATCAAGTCTTGACCAGGATGTGTCACTGGGAAAATATATTTAGGCAATTTTGTATCCCAGAGAGGCATTTCTTCTTTGTCTAAAAACTTCTCATGACACCAATTATGTACTTCTAATAGATTGAACACCACTTGAGGGTCTACAATTTTGTAATCTACATCAACCAAGGGAATGAATTCTTCAGTGGACACTGGAGGTTGAAGAGGATTTACAGTGATAGTGGACTTAGGAGTGATAGCAGGGGTAGACTTTGGAACTTTTGCTGCATCAATTTTAGGAGGTTTTGACCCTCCAGTTTTAACAGATTTAGATCCCCCAGCCTTAGGTGTGCTATGTTTCTTTGTCGTTTTTAGATAACTAAAGCAATATTATACTGTTTGCAATAGTTGAATGTGTAGAAATAGAGGAAATCTAAGCAAAATCTTTGACAATTTAGGAATCTGGGATCTGAGGAATAGTTTAAGACAGAAAACATAGGTTTTCTGAATGGATAGGACTAAAAAGGGGATTTTTAGGTAATATGTTGATTCAAAAAGATTTTCAAGCCATGGAAGTGATTTATAGGAATTAAAAACTGAGGATTCGACTTAAAAAAGAGGCTTTTGAGACAATAACAGTTTCTGGGGAAACTTTGATAGGGTTTGCCCTGATTTTGAGCATTTTAGGGCAAATTTATACAGTCAATTTCTCTTTTTCAGATATATTTCAGTGAAAAGGACTTCAATTTCAGATTTACGGGTTTGAATAGTCGAAGAATACCTGAACTGCAGGTATTTTGACAGTTGGATGGGTTTCATAGATGCTTTCGCTTGAATTTGGACTTCGGTTGATTTGTTGGAGCCGAGAAAACCTTTCTAGTCTTCAAAATAGGGTATTTGCTGCGAAAACTGAATTTTAAGGCATGAAATTGATTGACAGAGGTTTAAAACAAGGTTTGGGAAGCTTAACAAGGCTATGCAGAGTTCTTTTATCAGTCGGGAGGCAAATAATAACAATAATATTGATAAACAAAGTTTTAATCTTTATGTATAAACCTTTAAAAATGTCATAAATGGAAGTCAAATCATAGGCAGGAGGTTGATTTTGGCTTTCGACTGCGAAAACCATTGGTGGGTTTCACATTGGCAATAGGTAGTAAGTGGTATTCTTTAAAATGAACGCGATGCAATGAGCAAACGCCATGTCACAGGGAGCAGTTTTACGAATACAACCTATTTCGCGCAACTTTGAATTAGCAGGGATCGATCAGTTTTGGAGTGTGAAAAAGGTTTTAAGCTGTCGAATCTTAAACATGAAAGCGAACGGTTGAGATTTGATTTGAAAGCTGCGGTAAATCAGAGGTAGGACCGGTGAAATACTATGTGGACGAGCAGTCGATATAGCGGGTTTAAACCTTTATAGATGTAATATTTAATGAAGGTTTTATATATGGTGGTGGGGCCCGGGCGGCTTTATGCAATGGCACATTATAAATATAATAAAACCTTTGAAAAATAAACTTTATAACCAAGGTTTTAATATATAAAATGATTTATATATACGCGGGGTACAATGCAAAATGTTTTCTCGGCAATGTTTATATACAAAGAGATTTTATATATATGGTTTGGAATGCGCGTGAGGCGAGATATGGAGTTAACCATAGGTAAAAGTGGAATTTAACCTGGGTTTAAGTCTTATGCGGGGAAAATAATGATGTATTTACAAAGGCTTTGGGGGAATAAAGTTTAGTTTAATTTAAACTTTATAATTAGCATGGAAATTTTTTATTTTATTATATAGTTATTAGACTTTTTGGAAGGTCTAAAAATATAGGTGGGCGGGATATTTGAATATTGATAGTTTTACTCCAAAGGGATATTTTTGGGATTTTTTTTTCAACATGTGGGTAATTAATTTAGCATAAAAAGCTTATTGTAGTGGTTTTTTAGGGATAATAAAATAAAATGATTTATAATAATAGGACAAGGAATTTTTATAGGGTTTTAATAGATAAACTAGAAGTTAATATGAAAAAAGAGACAATGAAAACTCCAAAATGTAATTACATAACTTAAGCAAAGTGATAATATAACAAGCAAAAAGCTTAAATCATTTATAATTTAACCACTTTAACTTAGAATATAATACTTTTGGAAGGTTTTTTTATGTTTTTATGAATGCAAGGAATTAATCAAGGGGGATTTTCTTTTCATTAAGTAAAAGGTCTTTACTTATGAATTTTGAAGTGTAAAATGTATGAATGTAGGGTTAATTGATGATAGTTAGGGATTTAATATAGAAATTCAACATTTTTTAACTTAACAATCATTAAGCCTTGGGTCCGGTCCCAACAGAAGTCAGAGAAATGCTCTGAGCCTCTTTGACTGAAAGTTTAGAATGCATAATAACTATAAGGGAAAGGAAATCAGTAATAGTTGCTCGTTGAAAGATACATACAATGATTTTCCCACTTCTTTCTACCTACCCAACTTTTAATCTAACATTTTTTTCTTCCATTTTGCAGGTGAATTTGAGCTAGCAACCTTGAACATTTTATTCTTTTGAAAGCAATAAAAACTATCTAAATCTATCTTATATCATCTGAGGGCTCAGATTAAATTGATGAGCACCTCTTAATTCTCTACCTATCTACTAATTAGTCAGGATTAAGCTGTCTGACTAATTTTTATTCATTATTCTATAATAATAAAATTGAAACATGACAAGTTAAGATTAAGTAGTTCAACTCATTATGGATTATGGCATTTATTAACACTCTTCCATAATCATCAGTAACAAAGGAAAAAGTTGTGGCATTTGAATTTGCACACTTTCATGTTTTATTTCTTTCTTCTTTTGGGGTATATTATTGTTTCTAAGTCCTTTGATTTTTCTTTTAGGACTTTTACCCTCTTTTTGATTTTCTATTTTTTTATTTTTTTTACAAAATATGGGAAAACAACTTGCAGAAAGCAAGGTATGTACACATTTTTACAAGACTATCATAAGTCAATTCCAAATTATGAATCCTATACTTATAGGACCCTAACAGCTGGTAGGATCAAGGGTTCGATAGAGCCATTTGAGATGGTGGATATAATTGAAACCGTTTGTAGAACCTCAAGCGGTGGGAGAGGAAACCAACCCATAAGGGAAGATGCCTTCAGAAGACAGGTACCGCTGCTGACATAAGAGTCAGGGATTACTCCTACTAGAGGCACGGTGCTACTAGGTAATGTGGAATAATCTATGGTTAAAAAGGATAGTTGGTCCATTGTAACTATCTTCCCATCCAAAGGAAAATGGATGAGTCAGAAAACCCAAGAGACAATGGCATTCATTGCATAAGACCAACTGCGACTAGAAAGGAGATTATAGTCGAAATGAAGATCTATGACTTCGATGTCCACAATTATCCTTTTCCCACTAAGTGTAATGGGGTAGCTAGCAAGGTATCCTTTTGGGAGGAAGGTGTGACTATCGAATGCTTTGAGGGAATTTGATAGTGGAGACAAAGTAGGAGAACCCAAAGTGAGCCAACATGCAGTTGACATTACGCAAGTCGAAGCACCTTCGTCTATGACAGTGCGATGGATTGGCCTCCCTTTCGACACAAATTGAACCTGGAAAGAAATTTTGTGTGAAAGGCGAGGTTTACATTTTTCCATGTCAAATATGGCTACCATAAAATCCTGGGGGTCAATTCCACCAATGGCCGAAAGAAGATATTTCCTTTGCGCTGAGAAGGTTTGCAATACTTCGAGTGCAGACATAGCTAATGCTGCTTGCGCCAAGTCTTCTACTATGTTGTAGTTTTGGGCAACACGTGGAGAGTTGTTATGGGTCGTGCGTCAAAGGGTCGCTTTGGGGGGACGAATGACAAGTTCAATAACAGGCCTTTCAATATGAATATCGTTAGGTGGTGGTGGATTCAAACTTGAACTAAGTCTGTGAGCATCAATGACTATATTCCAATAGGCTTTGGCTCGAGTTTGGAGTTCAACAGTAACCATGCCATAAATGGCAGATGATCCTTCACTAGAAGGATGAGTACCACCATTTCCCCTTTGCGAGGGTTGTGGTGGGTTTGCAACCATGTGTTGTTGCTAATGTGGATTAGGGAAAGAGTTGTGAAGGACGATAGGTGTCCTTCTAGAATCCTTTTGTGTGATAAAATATGTGCATTCCTGCAGCTGAGGACATTTATATGTCAAGTGGTTCTCCACACAAATTTTTCAAGGGAATGTGGTAGTTTTGTCTTTCCCTTTGTCAGTTTTAGTAGTGTTTCTCTGATTTGGATTATTCTGAGTGTTGGGCTACACTTCAGAAGGAGCGGTATTTTTCTTATTCTTCTTATTCTTACCGCTAGGTTTTTGTGTAGACTGCATAGAGTGTACCTCAACAGTGGGAAGATAATCTGTTCAGGTAGGGGTAGTGGCAGTCGAAGATGGTTGGGGAGTGTGCCCACTGATTTGTTTTACAGCAACACTAGAAGTTGTACCAACGAGGACACCGACATGCGTTCCAAGTGCTGAGTAGCAGGAGGATTTGGGTTGCCATGGGGCATGGGGGAGTAGCTCATACAATGTGTCAGATTGCAAATAGATGAGATCTAGATGTTGTGCATAATGGATGTATTAGTCTTATGTGACCGCACTAGACAGAAAAACATCCTTAGCAAGGGGTGGCAAGATTAACTTACAAAATCAGTTTGATAATAGACGATTTGGGATTGCCGATTTAACTATCCTCCACCTACGTCTCCATTCATGAATGTGATCAGAGATGTGGGTGGTAGTGTCTTGGCACTGCGAGGTTAAGAGCTCTGTTCTAGTTTTGTATTGGATAGGTAATTGAAATTTTTTGAGAAATTATGTTGCTAAGGTACCAAAAGTATTGACTGTAGCTCGTGGTAACTTAATGTACCATTTGGCATCGTTTCCTGTGAGAGTGTGGGGAAAGAGCCTAAGCTGGATACTATCGTCCACCATGGAATTAGAAATAGACCATAGATGAAATGTGGTGATATGTGTCTCCAGATCCTCCCCTTTCCCCTTTGAACATAGGGATATTTAATGGAATCTTATGTGGTACAAGATGCCAAAGCGAGTTATGATTGATGGGATCATTGGTCAATTGATATAGATCATGGATGCCTAAAGCTGCCAAGAATGGTAATTACGTTGTTGCCCCCGAGTCTAACCAAGGAGGTGTTGGCTGACCATTTGGACTGTATAGTCCTCCCATCAAAGTGTTTCCAATGAGATAAGTAGGACTCATCTGATAATAATTTCCAGCTAGTGGAGGTGTAGGGATGTAAGGTTTTTATCCATAGGGGATATTGTATTGGGGGACAAATGGCTGGTTTCCCCCAGGGTAATAGTTGCCACCTTTCCCTAATCAATTTTGGGGAAGGGTCACCCAAATAGATGCGATAGATTTTGATTTTGGCATACAGCTACTAGTCGCATAATTTACCATTGGGATAGACCCTACACCATAAGGTAGACCACTCAGAGGAATGGCATTAATAATGGACGGACCTACTTGTCCCATAGAATCTAGGGGTACCAAAGTGCCCCCTCGCATGTAAGTGTTTGTAACACTACCCCCCAACATAGCAACCGAGGGGTTCAAACTCAACAAGGGATTCCAACCGAAAGGGTTACTAAAGGGAGCCAAGGTAGCCCTGCTAGTGGAAGCGGAAGCTGGAAGTCCAGGAGCAGACATGATAGGAGTGCATACCGAAGAGTTCAGAATTCCACTCACAGTTATTGTGACCAAGTTTCTAGGACCAGGCATATTCTGGCTACTAATATTTCCAGTCACCTGTGAAGAACTGACACCTGGTGAAATATGGTGGTGGAACCAAGCCGGCCACCAGCGGTAACAACCCATAGGTTTCCTGTTGTGTAGTGGATGTGGGTGCAGCCGAAGACATGGGTGGTACTGGTGCTATCTGAATCAATAGTGGCCCCAACGGGTCAATGGGAGGAATATTATAAGTAGGCACAACTCTTTCCATGAAAGGATCCTCAGGCAACTTCGTAATGTGAGGAGCAATGTGTAAATTAGGGGTCAACACTGGAGACTATTCTTCTGAAGAAGGCACTGGGTCACCAAGACTTGACACCTCCCCCAGTGTCAATGGAGGGAGACCTTTTTGTTGCCTAGAAAGACGACGAGGGTCAAAGGACGCCACAATGACCAGTAAATTTTATCAAAATTTTAATGTGATATATTATTTAGTCTCAATGATAGTGGAACCAAACACCTAAAAAAAACTCTAAAGTCAATCAATCAAGCAGCCAAAGGGGGTAAGACCTTGTTTGAGAACTACCATTCACTGGAGATGAAATCCAGTACAAAAATAGCAAACATAGAGAGATGTTCATATGTACAGTTAAATTTACTCTTTAGCTTCACCCAAACCTCAGATAATGGGGCCAAGCACTCTCGTGAAGATGAGTACCCTCCCAAAAACCGAAGACATAGATGTATTTCTGTGTCAGGTACCAGGGCATCCCGCCCTAGTCACCTTGTGTACATCCTTAGAAGTATGGAAACTATGGATACCTCAAATCAAAGACACTACCAAGGGGGTTACGGTCGTAGACAACACGTTGTATGGCCAGACAAATCTAGATCCCTGATCTAGTTTTGACATCCCTGAGGGGAACCCAAATACAAATAATTCCCATTTTTATGTGATCGAAGGCAGGCTACCTTATCATGCACCCTAGTGTTGTCTCGCGCTTAACTCTATTATGAGTGGAGCAGTCCCAATAGTATGAGTGCATAAGGATTTTCACTCTTTAATTACACTAGTCTTAAGTTTTGCGATCTTGGGCAGTTTTCTCACTCTACCTATCGCAAGATCCTAGCCTAAACTAATGTTGGTGTAAGCTCAAAAAAGAGTTATTTATTGATTTTATTAGCACTTCATTTTAGTGTAATTTCTTATAAGTCTCCGGAGGGGGATTGGACGTATGAAATTTTATGCAACTCTGACTTAAACCATCCAAAAATGCTTTTTAGATTCAATTCGATGAAAGAGTTATTTCTATAAGGAGAAAAATTTCACACATTCATGTAGTATCAAACATCCAATAATGCAGTTCATCCTATAAAATATTCAGATATATATCCTCACTAACAGTTATTTAACCCAAAATTTGCAGAATGAAATCAACTATCTCAGAAAAACTAATATTCTAGCAGGAAACCAAGCACATAGATCCAGTATACAGAAGCCAACAACTCAATAGCCATGGAAATCACAGCAGGGGTGAAATAACAAGTTTTAGGCTACATAATGTTGCCTAACAAAGGGTACTGTATGTTAATAGCAAGACTAATGCACTGTTCTCAAGTAGGAGTTGTGTTATAACACTCTGGAACAGACAAGGGGTGTGTTACTGAGGATAAATTGCAAATAAAGGTCAGGAAAGGTCTGTTATGAACAATGTGAGCTAATGAAATGGTCACATAGCATGTGAAATTATCAGAAAGGGATATGAGCAGAATGAGAAGTGATAAAGGGAAAGAACCAAGGGCTCGGAAATAAACCACTGGGAAATAAGGATTATTCCCCAACAGAGTCACCAATTCTTCTTAGGGGTTAAATGCACAGGTGGTAGTTGGAGTAAGATCCCTCTTAGGCCTTCCCCAGACCCCAAGGAAGACAGTCAGATTAGCTGCAACATTCACAAATACAATACTTGCATGTTCATACTAATGCTTGATTGACAAAGTGAAGTATTGAAGGATTACCTCGATGTATAAGGCAAATATGTCGGAGAGCGCAATCATAGTGTGGCGGAAGTCCTCCTCACTGGCTCCAAGTTTGAATCCTACAAACAAAAAATGAACATAGCCATAATTTTAGGTTTTCAGATAAGTTTCCTCCCCTCTAAATACCTGGAAGTCCCCTTAATGGACAAGCCTCTTGAAAATTTCAATTGGGAATCTCTCACCTCAAAAATGGGAAAACGCCTGGCCAACTAGACTTTTTGATCCCTAAATATGGTAGGCAAGCTTGTCTTTGATCAAATCGGTCTTGGAAGCCATTCCTAAATATATTTTCTCAGCCCTGGAAACCCCAAAATCAATCTATACAATTATCAGAAATATTCAAAGGAACTTCCTCTAGAGAAGTAATGAAAAGAAGAAAAAGTGGGCTCTGGTTGCTTGGGATAAACTCTGCAGACCTAAAATAGCAAGGGGACTAGGTCTTTGAGACCAGGAAATTTTAGGGCAGACTCTGGGGACCAAGACCTAGTAGAATTAGCTGGAAAATCCAAACACCCCTTGGGGTCGGCTCTGGAAGGAAAAATATGTTCCAAATTGCAATCACCAGGACCTATTCAGACTTAATGGGAACATCAAAGGATCAATTCTCTAGAACAAGGTCTGGGAAAACAAGACTGTTATACAATATCATAGCCTCTTGGAGATAGGAAATTATGTGCATGCCCTATTTTGAGAGGACACTTGGCAGTAAAGACCAAAACTTGACAAGGATCAATTTAGACAAATCCAGAACACAATGAAATGCAAAGGAAAGTATATGATTAGTCAGTACTGTAAGCCTTGTAACAATTAGGAAAAATGGAAAGAATGGTTGGATGCAAATGATTGGTGACCTCTACCTAATAGTCAGGCTTGGCAGGATCTCTCTAGAGAGCTACATGAAAGACCCATACAAGGCGAAATAGGAGAATATAAATACATATGGGGGTTGAATGTTGTGGGGTACTTCAACCTCAAGGAAGCATACGGATACATGGCAAACCATGACCAAATCCCTCACAATCGCAAATGGAAGACCCTATGAGAAATAAATCATTGGCCTAAAATTACCCTATTCTTATGGATAATGATGAAAAAAAAACTCTAACCTATGATAATCTCAGGAAGAGAGGATTTATCAACCCCTCCAGATAGTGCTACCTCTATAAAAAAAAGTGAAGAGAATATGAATCATCTGCTAAATGAATGCAAATAATCAACCAATCTATGGAATTGGTTTACTTTCGTGTTCAATAACTTGGATTGAGACCCCCCCTCCATCACCAACACCCTTGAGCACTAGCAGACTTCCTTCTCCGCCAACCCTCAAGTGAAATGTGCTTGGAATCTCATCCTGGCCAGAGTTATCTATTGGTTTCTATGGAAGGAAAGAAATGTCAGTCTCTTCAGGGGAACCTATAATCAAGAGGAGCATCTATTGTCTACCATCAAACAAATTATTAGGGAATCATTTGCCTCTATTTTGCCCCGCCTTTCCTCAACTCCAACCACCCTGGCAGACGTTGGAACCCTTTCACTATTAAATATGAAATCTACCTTGGGTGGAATGGCCATGCGCACTCCAGGCACGATTGAGGTCCGAGATTTTTGGACTCCCCCAGAACAAGGAATTCTCAAGCTAAACTATGACGGGGCCGTCAAAGGTAATCCGAGAATGGATGAATTCATAGGGGCCTTCAAGAATTCAAGGGGACAGATCATCTGGCTATACACTAGTAAATTGGGTCACTCCACAAACAACACTGCAGAGTTACAGGCCTTAGAGCATAGGATGGAAATTTCAAGAGCACAATACTTCTGGCCAATAATCATCGAGGGGGATTCGCTAGTGAAAAAACAAGCTTGTAAGAAGATACAAAGTGGAACAAGTGCCATGCAAGTATCCGACAATTGGAGGCTAAACAAAATCCTACATGGAATCTGTTAGGGCCCCATGATTTGGCAGATTGGTAGGCCAAATGACAGGGTAACATGGAACCAAGATTTGGAGTCCGAGGACCTAGCCTTCCTGGACTCAGAGAGGGATCTCTCTATTGGATGCAAAGGATGTGTTCTTTTTTCTCTAGGGTTTTGATTTTAGGCTAGTTATTAGGTGTAGGGTTTGTTGATTGTTTTGGTTGGGAGGGATGGTAAAATAGAATAGGTGGAGTGAGAATATGTCAAATACATTGGGCTATGGATTCAAGTGAAAGTCAAGAGTGTCTAAATGATGAAAGAGAGTGTGTTGGAGGGCCGATTTAGCAGGGTGAATGGATCCTTAAAGTGATGTATTATGGTGTAATGAATATTAAGTTTGGGAAAAGACTAAGAGGTCTTATACATATATAATTTGAAGCATAACTCATGAGGTAGGGAAAACCATTGATCTCATTAAGAAATACTCAAACTAATAAACATATAAGATGAACATTCCAGTGAAAAATAGAAGCATTAGAACTCCTAATTTTAGAAATTCACCTTCAGATTTTGGGAAAACATACAAGATTTAAACAAATAACTTAATTTATGAAGAGGGAACTCCTAAACATCATATTTCAAGCTATTGGGAACTCTGAAACAAGTTGACAAGCATGGATAAAGCGCAACATCAAACGAGACCTCTTTATCTTAACCTAATCAATCAATATTCCACAGAAAGGCTTCAAGATAGGGTTTTGAGAACTTCAAATAAGAAGAGCAGACCATAAATATTATTTGTAAGCTAACATACTAACATGCATGAAACAAAAAAAAAATTCGGTGGACCTAAGGAGCAACAAATAATTCCTTAAGATGGCCAAAAGAGAAAACATAAAGGCTATAACAAACAGGAGGACTGAGGTGCCTCAAAGAACATGTATCAACCTATACTTTTCTGTTTAATAGCAGCTAAGAAGAATGAAACATAATGATAAAAAAGAAAACAATAGACAAATTAAGAAAACATCACCATTCACCAAGCTATGGAATCCTGCAAACAAGCTTCTCCATCATCCAAGCAAATAAGCCATTCATCCACTTCATAAAACCAATTTCTTCTCCAAGATCATGAAACCATGTATATTTCTCTTCAAGCTCATCAAATGCCAACAAAATATATAGGGGCCTCATGTTCTATTTATGGAGAAAATGAGGACTAAAACCCTAAATGTGGTAGGAAAATGTCAAATATAGTCATAAATATCATTTATGGCCAAGAGACCATGCAAGGCCCAAGGCACATAATATCCCAAGAAATAAATGCTAAAATAACTATTTGCACCTAATTCTAGCTTAATTTGCCTCAAAAAACTCAAAAATATCTATTTTCAATAAATGAGTGTGTTTTGTTGACCTTTGGTCGAAAATACAATAGGCAGCCTCTGTGCATAGTGCCACTTCAGTAGAAAATGGGGTCCCTTGCAAATGAGTTTTGGACCCCTTTCCCACACCGGATTTGGTTCCGTGATGGCCAATTGGAAAGCTTGGTGAGTCTACTTTCCATAAATGCTTGATTTTTGTTGAGTGGATGCCATTTTCCTGTCCAAAAATAAAATCTCCCAACACTGCTCTGTGCGCAGCGCTTGGTTTAAAGATGAGGCAGAAAGGTCAAATGTTTGATGTGTTTTGACCTTTTGGGGGGGTAAAAATGATCCAAATGATATGAAAATTGGTGAGACGACTATATGTGATGTGAGAAGTCCAAAAATTTCAACTTTGAGAGCTGAGGATGCACCAATTTTGTGCGTAGCACCTAGGGTGTTGCGCTCTAGGGGTTAAAATTTGGAAAAAAAAACAAAAAGTTGTCCAATTTTCCTCAAAATTTGTGGAGAGGTCCCTCAAGAGGTCTTGGACACCTGTTGAGAAGCCTCAGCCAAAATTCCAAGGCTTTCCTTCACTTTGGCTCTTTTTAGGTCTTCAAGGTCAATGAGGGCCTTCCACAGTTTGGCACATGCTAGCATGTTCTTCCTTGCATAATGCTTTGTCATTTTATTTTCTAAGGAAATGCCTCTCTTCACCTCCTTGAAATGCTTGTGCTCGTCTTTGTAATAGTGGATGACACGTTGTACCATCTCAAACTCTCTTTCCCACTCCTGAAGCTGAGCATATTTCTCCAAGAGAAACAATTTTGTGTTCATCTCCTTGTCTTCAATATCACTGCCTAAATCAATGAATTGAGGCCCTTGAGGAGTCCTCTTGATCCTTTTGCTTCTTCTTACCTTGACTTGTTGCTCACCCTTGTCCATATTTTCCTTGCCTTTGTCTTTTTTCTTGATAGCTGGAGGAGAGATGGCACTTTGCCTTTCTGAGGCAGTAAACACATCTCTTTTGCCTCTGTGGTAGGTGCATGTGAGAGGAGTGATGAGGGTGCAAGTCACAAGCCTTTTCATCTTTGTCATGGCTTTCATGAGTGACTTCATACTCCATTGGGTCACTGATTTCCTGACCTTCAACCTCATCCACATCCTTATTTTCCTCACTGTTTTCTTCACTGATATCTTGGCTCTCAAACTGACCACTATCCCCCTCACTTACCTCAATTTGGCTTTGTCATTCACTGAGGCTTTCTTCTCTGTCACTGTCTGCATTGTCAATTTGGATTTCATGGTCATTTGGAGGCTGATTAGTGTCATGATAGTCATGAGAACTGTCTTGACTGTCATGACTATTTCCTTTCTTATCACTGACTGTCTCATCTGTATCATTGTTTTGATCAGTGCCTTGATTTGCAAACTCTATTTTAGCCTCATTAGTTATCTGCTTTTGATCTTCAAATTCTTCATCCTCTCTGTTTGTCTCTTGATTTTCACCTTCTTCATCTATTTCAGCACTTTTTTCATTGTGATTTGGTTCACTGTCATGTTCAAGATCATCATCATCTTGGTTGTCTTCTTCATTTTTCTTTTCATAATCCCCTTAGTTGTCATCTCGTTCATTATCAACACTCTCATCTGCATTTGACATTGTCTTGTGAGTGTCATCACTGTCATTGTATTGCTCCTCTCTGTCACTGTCTCTCTCTTCAGGGCTGCTATGTTCATCCTCTTCCTCTATGCCATTATCACCCTCTCTTTCACTATTAAGCTCTGTTTCTGCCCCATTTCTTTCTTCACTTTCCTCATCATCTTCTTGATTGAGCTCTGTATTTGTGTAACTGTTTTCTGCCCTTGTATCACTTTCATTTCCCTCCTCATTTATATTGTCCTCACCTTCTTCACTCTTTTCTATGTTGTCATCATCCTTTTCATCATCACTGTTGTTGTCATTATTATTTTTTGTAGCACTGTTGTCTTCTTCCTTATTTTCTTCATCTACCTCAGCTTCTACCTCATCTTTTTCATGGTCATCTGCTTGTTCCTCATTAGGGCTACTATCAGTTTCTTCATTTGATACATTATGAGAAGGGATAGGAGGTGAAACTCTTTGTGGAGAAGGCATATGTGGAGATGAAGGAGAAGTGGAGGTAGGTGGATGGGAAGTGGAGGGAAAATTTTGCAGAATGAAGGTTTGGGGATTGGCAAACACCTCATGAGAGATAAAAACCTCTCAATGGATCCCTTGTTGCTCCAGCCGGTGTACAACAATCATTTTGATCAAGGACTGGTGAAAAAGGCTCTGCATTTGGTGGGCATAACTCCTCTTTTTGACCAATGAAGCCATTTTGTCAATGCTCCGGTATAGGTAGTATGGTAAGTTCAGTAACTTAACCCTAGTGCAGTACATCAGAAGCCTTATATGATAAGAGTAAACCCTGGAGTACCTCCCCTCACAGGTGAAGTACTTGATAATTTGCTTCATCAACAGGGAATACCTCTCTAGCAAGTGGGAGAAGGGGAAAACTGCCTTGCAGCCTTGCTGACAGCTAGGTTTGAGATAGGGCTCATAATAGCTCAAGTCCAATTTATTTTGTTTAAACCATCTCTCACCAACATCTGGAATTCCCGTGGCTTGAGAAATGGATTCAGGTGAGAGTTCAAAGTTCACTCCTACTAGGTTGACTTGGTGATTTTTCAAACTAAGGATGAACAAACTAGTTAGATCTGAATGGATTTGAACTAGCTTGACCCTCTCACAAAATTGATAACACCCAACATCTTGAAAACAGGTGAGTATCATTAGAGAGGAGGTGATCTGAATGGTGTCCAAGGGTTCAAACCTATTAACCCTTCCTCCCTTGTGCTTAGGCTTGGTAGGCCTTTGACCTTCATCACTATTGGTATGAATCTCCTCTTCAAACTTTTGCAGGAGATTTGAAGAAGAAAATTTTAATTTTGGGCTCCTTTTATCAATTTGAGGCAAATACTGATTGTGCGTAGCGCCTGCCCGACAACACGTTCAGGTTGGGTCAGCCTGTCGGAGCGCAGCACCGGGTTGGAAGATGGGCCATTCGGGCCAGTCAGATCACAACGCTAGTCGATTTGGTGAGTAGTCGGGCTTCTCCTGTGCCTGTGCATAGCACCCACCCTGGTGCATAGCACCGGCCTCTAGGTGAGCAGTGCAATGTTAAATAACACTATGGCCACCTCGCCTATGCGTAGCACTGAGAGCCACTAGGTGTGTAGCGCCTGTAGAATTCTTCAAATTTTGCTCAAAACCCTCCAAAATCGATTTCAACAGCTTTCTTTTCTATTTTGAAACAACAATGAGATGTGAAAGGAGTTAATGAGGCTTTATAGTCTTTTGTGAAAGATGATTTGATGCAAAAACCCACTTTTCTAAAGTTGATTTCTCTTTGCCTTTTCTCACTGTGTTTTTAGCCATTTTTGGTCCTGTAGGTGATATTTTGGCAAAACAAGTTTCTTTTCTGTGCTAGGAGCCCTTTTGATGTCTCTCTTGTGCTAACACAACCTTTCAACCAAGTCTAAACCAGTGCCTTTAAACCATTTTAAACAGTGAACCTCTTTATGATGCTTATCACTTACAACGAATTTTGTCATATTTTTCCATTTCTTTCCTCTGATTTACATTTTGTCTTGTTTTCCCGTGAAGTAGTGAAGATAAAACCCCTTGGTGGGAGAAAAACCCTAGCAACAAGTATAAATGACCTTTTTAATCTTTAGGTGTTGTTATCACTACAAACATTCATTTGGAACTTATGGTTGTTATCACTACAAACATTCATCTTTCAACTCTTCCTGTAGATAGCCCTCCTTGACAGTTTGTAGAAGTGTTATTTATGGTAAAATCCATCTTTTGTAGAATATTCATTTGATAGGGTGACCCTTATTGGAGGTTTTACTGCTCTGTTGTAAGTCAGTGGCATATTTTTTTCTTTAGACTATTTTGACAATGATGTAGGTCTAGTGAGAGGAACAAGCTCATTTAAACCCTTTTTGTGTCTTTCAGAGCCACTTCTGTGTATGCGGGTGCCAACAAATTTTCTTCCTTTGATCACTGTCTCCTTTGAACTTGGACAAATCCTTTTATTAGTAATGACCCATGTTTTTAAAAGTTGCCTACTTTGGAATTTTCGTCCCTCATGCTTGCCTTCTTTGGTAATTTTGAAACTTCTTTTGAATGTTGCTTTGAGAAATCAGACCCTTGAATTGATATTTTTCATCCTTTTGTTGATACTATTCATCCTATTTCCTCCTTTGTTATAGCGGAGTTAATGTATTTGTTTTCCAAACCCTAGAAGGTAGTTTGAAAACCTTTTGAAACCATCTGTTGTGATGAAGGAGGCTTCTTTTTCACCATGTGACCATCTTTGTCCATCTTGCCAAACTCCTAGGTTTTAGAGCTGCTTAGGAAAAAGTAAACAGTGTTGTCTTCTAAGCTCTCAGAAAATTTACAAAACTCACTAATCATTCCTAAAAAGTCTTTAATGAGTATTTGAAGGGGTTGAGGTGGCCTTTGCCTTTGTAACCCTAAGATTGATTCCTTATTTGGTCAAAACTGTCACAAACCCTTGATTTCCATCAAACACTTGCTTGCTACTTTCTCCTTGCTATGAATGGTCTTCTTATGATGATTTTCTCTTTTACCTTACCTCATTGCTAATTTAATGGCTTTTTGACCCTCTTGCAAAATTGTGAGCAAAGGGAAGTTGTCCCTTTGCCAGATTCATGCTTTAGGCTAAAAACCTTCTTTGAATGATCTCTTTGGTGAATCTAGGACAAAGTGACTTGTCCCCTTATTTGAATGCATTTTCTTCATATCGGAAGAACAAAGTTTGTAGGGCACCAAATCCATTCTATGACTTTGTGAAACCCTAGGTGACCTAGTGGAGGCCTTCTTGGACTTGGTTTTTGGATTGAGACCTAGAACTTAGGCTTATCAAGTGAAAGATAGAGTTTTTAGGATAGACTAATGTATTGAAGATCTGAAATCTCATGCACTTGATTTATCTAAAGAGTTTACAGAAATAGTTTGAGACTATCAGTGTTTGAGAGTACTTTGGGAGACACCACAAGGTTGTTTATTTAGTGGGTTTGAGTAGCAGTGGGGGGTTTTTAGGCAAAACAAGACAGAGGATTTGGGCCATAGTTGAAATCATACAGATAGGAATAGTGACATAAGCCACTAATGGGTTTTTTGGGACTGATAGACAATGCTAGACATGGTGGAAAGATGAAGTAGTGAAAAATTATCTTTAAGGATGATGAAGGAAGTGAGATTTCTAGAACTCACAATGTTCAAGAACTTTGTTTCTAGAAATCTAGGGAAAAAATTTAGTCATATATGCAGGCAAAAATTACTGATGACTAACAGAATCAAGGGACACATCGACAATGCTCTCGGAATAAATTTCCAGCGGTCAGACGAAAAGGGAATAACCTGCGGACAGGTTGGCAAATGAATGAGTGGACAACCACCTCAGACTTCTCTCATTGGCAAGGGAGGATCTGGCTCAATCCACGATCAAAAGATATTGTGAAATAATCTTGGAAAAGGACAATACATAAGGATGTCATAACGAATAGGAGGCCCTGGGTCACATCCACAATAATGATTTATGGCATCAGGATAGATCAACTAAATTTAATGAACATGAGTACAAATCCAACAAAGGAAATTATGACGCCCCCTCTAATGCGCCGCCCATCTAGCCTCTTAGCCACCAGGCATACGCAGTACCTCACTGACCTTTTATGCTTCCCAAGGCTAGTTATTATTTCACACCCCTCACCATTATGGCCCTCAAATCCCCTTTACGCCTATGAATACCAGCTCGCCCTCCTTGTGTCCTCGCAATATATCTGCTCTTCTTTCAGGCCCTCTCCATTTCCTTGCTCTTCCCTATTTACGACTGCTGCTCTCCCCTTTCGCCACCCCCGTTCATGTTTCTGGTCCCCTCTCTCCCTTGTTCTAGGTGACTGCAATCCAGCTCTACGCATAGCTACCCAACGTGTCAATTTAGTTTCTCGGCAAGGTCAGGGTTAATGGATAGGGTGCCCACTCTTCCCATTGGTCCTCCCCAAGCATGACCCCAACAAACAAAGTAGAATCTGCAACAAGAAGGGCTGAAATGAATTACGCAATGACAATAAATTTGGAGACCCAAGAGAGGATTTCCAACCTGGAAGATCAGGCGAGGAATGTTTGGCATAGATTCACCACGGAAGAGGTCAACGTTGAATTTGAATGGATCCTGGAACCAAGCTTGACTCGGGCTAGGGAAAATATCTACAACAAAGTTATTGAATAATCACGGCAGATGAAAACTATTATGGGCCTGGCTATGCAGGAGTAACAAGAATTCACCAATGCTCTAGAGAAGAAAATTGGCGCGCTTACTGACAAGTTCACGATCTATGTCAAAGTTGTCCAGCATATGCACTTCGTGTCAAGGGAATCCCCGCATTATGCATTGTTGAAGGGAATAATGGTGAGCATTACACCAAACATTAAAAGGGAGATTGGCGGGACTTCAGCCAGCAAGCTGGCCCTGACTGCCACCAAGGAAGGCAGCACCCCAGAATGATCGATTAGCCTCAACGACGAACAAGCGGAGGATACAACTTAAGGTCTACTATTGGTCTCTCTCTGTCCAACATGTTTTCATTGGGTTCTTGTGTCTACTTTCTCTGTCTCGACAACTATGTTTAAAATCGTCCAAACAGTCAAACTCTTATGTGGCTTTAGTGTCGACAACATACAAGCTTTTTGACATTCCCCATTTGGGGCTCTGGGCATCCAGGAATTTTTCTCTGTGCATCCATGAGTTTCGCCCCTAGGGACCACAACAACCACCGTGAATTCTTCAGTTTCGAGGATCATTTTGTCTCTATTCTGTTTTCATTTTGTTTGTAATGGCCAAAACCACTGTAATAAATGCCATGTAAAAAGAGAGGTCAAGCTTTCTTGGACTTTGGTGCTGATGCATGTAACTCACACCAGCTTTAAATGATGTAAATACTATTTTTTGTGATAATAAATCTATCTAATTAAAAAAAAGAAGAAGCAAAAACAAAAACATTTTATAAAAATTATATTGTATTATCCATCTATACACCATTAATTTTAAAATATTTATTAATTAAATTTTAATTAAAAAAATTATTATATTATTTTTATTATTTATAAATATTTTAATTTTTTTATAATTTAAATCATATTTTATTACTTATTTTAATTTTCATATCATTAAATATTAATGTATATATCCTTTAATTTTACATTTTATTATTAAAATATAATAATAATATAAATTACTATAGTAATGATCATTTTAGCTTGTTTATTTGTATGCTTTCTATTTAAAAAAATTGTAACTAGATCGAGAAAGAACATTTTCATTCATGCTCCTCTATTTTGTAATCTAATTAACTCACTTTTTTACACACTTTCAAAAAATGGTAACCCAATATATAATTTTATACTTAAAAATGTAATTAAATATTTAATTCTAATTATTTAAAAATAAACTCTCCACTTCTTATTTTTATCACAAGCTTATAAACTCACTTTTTAAACATACTTCTAAAAATTGTAAAATATTATATAATTTTACACTTATATTTAAATAAATATTTATTCTTTATTATTTAAACATAAACTCACAACTTTTAATATATTAGCGTATTATAGATAACACGACTTCTACAACAATTTTTTGGAGAAAAAAAAATTACAAGAATTATAAACACATTTCAAAAATATTTATGAGAAAAAAATTACAAGAATTGTTTACCTTGCAAGCATATTTTAAAAAATATTTATGATATTTTAACTTAGTTAAAATATGTTTTTAACTAAACATGTATTAAACACAAGAAGTCTGGACAGATTGCAATAAATGAGTATTGAAATTAGGTTCATAAAAAATACTAACTTTAAAAGATTAGCGACGTAGCTAATTTGTTAATAGATGGATATATGCAATGTCGATATACTATAAACATAAACATAAATACTTAGAAATCACCTGATATGGATTTCCCTACAATAAATTGATTAGCTTTTGCGAATTATGTAATCCCCTTATAACAGACTACATGAACATTGTCCATGGCCTTCCAAGATAGCTTTTGGGAATTGTACGATCCCCTTAAAATACGCTACATGAAAATTGTCCACCGCCTTCCAAGATAGTTTTTGGGAATTGCACAATCGCCTTAGAACAGGTTACATGAAAATTGTCCACACCCTTCCAAGATAAGTTAAGAAGATCCGCATTCACAACATTAAGGTTCCAGTGTTGAGTGGGATTGAATCTGTTCTACTTGGTGACCACATTTTCTTTATTTACATTGGATTTTAAACTAGAGTGTTGTTCTGAAATATTGCTACAACATTTCTAAATATGAAGTCTACAATGCTCGAAATATTACATTTTTTTTGTAGAGTTGGTGAAAAGAATGCTTGTAACATTCATTCCCTTGTGATTTTATGTGATAAATTTCATGTCTTGACCATAAACCCTCTCCCTGTTGTATTTGTTTAAACATTTTATGGATATCAGCTTTGAAAAAAGCAACATGCTAAAAATAATTTTGATGAGACTAATTACCAAAAAATTAAACTAGGCTATCTAGATAGTATGATGACGAAGGAAAAGAATAGCTACAGATAAAGTTGAAAGATGAATCGTTCTACTTCATTTGTTCCCTTTGTGTCTAGGAATGTGAACGACAACAACAACTCCTTCTACCATGGTCCCCTTATTGCTCCTCCTTTGCCCGCGACATCTGAACTCGCTCCTTCCAATTTTATTCAAATGAAAATTACCTCGCTCCTTTCCAATCCATTCAAAATAAAAATACCATGCTCCTTCCAAATCCATTCAAAGGAAAATTACCAAGTCGGCGGAAAATTCATATTCAAAATATAAATTTAGTTTAAATGATATTCATAAAGATTGTACGCATGATCCATCCATCGGGATGAGCTTACGTATCCATTGTATGGGTGTAATCCATCAATCCGACCACATAACATCAACATAGAAGAGGTCGCGGCAGCCGCCGAAGAGGGGGATGCCATACAGAGTTTACACAAGGTTGCTAGGAACCTTGAAGGATTTAGCATGGGTGTGTCGCCTCTTCCCATGAGGGAGATCCCAGTTCATCTGCAGTGACACACAGTGGGTGTGCTGGAGAGATTCTTGGTGCCTTTGAGGAGGTTAGCTAGGGAATTTATCTGCTATCATGAGTAGCAGGCTCAGTGGGAGTAGATATAGATGTATATAAGTCAAAGCGAGGCTTAGCAGAGCCAATTTTGTATAAAACACCCAAGTTTTGAAGATTTTTCTGATGTAACCAATTGGACACGACATATATATATATATATATATATATATATATATATATTGGTGATTTTGATCTTGTATTTTTTAATTTTTATGTAATTTTTAGGATGAAAAATGTACACTGTGCATGACCCTTTCTATAGTAAATGTGACAAATGCCAATCCAATACATAATTTTATAACGAATCAGCTAAAGCATTAGATTCTGCAGGAATGTGCTCAAAAGTAATGAATTAAATTTGGTATTCCAAAATCTGTACCCTTAAGTAATAACGTAATAAGACAGGATGTCGGACGTGATAACAATTTTTCAAATGCATAACAACTAACTGGGAATCTAATTGGACCACCAGATTGGAGATGTCGTGAGATGAAACTTCAGTGAGGAGTTGGATAACTAACATGTACTCAGTAATATTTTTGGTGGCATCGCCAAGGAATATTCCCTCGGAACCAAGTAGTCCTGACTCAAGTGTATAGAGGACCCAAGCAGCTGATGTAATGTGTCGTGTGTGATGTCTAGCACCATCTGCATATCCAATGTATGGTAAGGATGACGAAGACATATGTGTAAAAGAAGAAAGTTTGTATGAGAAAAAATTACTCAAAAACCCAAAATATTCTAGACACACCAAAAAAAGACAAAACTTATATACATAAAATTACAAAGCAAATGCCCAGTAAGATACTAGGTGAAATACTTCTTCAAATAGAGCATGTTGCGGGGCTCAGCGAGTAGGATTCCATTATAGTCCTAAAGTTCATAGGCCCATTTAGAAAGGACCTTCGTGACGACATATGGACTGAGCCATAATGGTTGAAGCATTCCTTCCCCCAAGAGGTCGTGTTTCTAATCGTAGAGTAGAACAAGATTAGCCTCTTGGAATGGAAAGGACGCGGCTTGATAGATTTTCTGCATTGAGCTTTAACTCGGCGCTTGTGGGCTTCGAGGGCTAGTGTGGCATCTCGACGAGTTTCGTCCAACTGATTGAGCGAGAAAAAGCACTCTTCTGCAAAAGTAGTGCTCGGTAGGAGTTCAGGCCAGTTTAAGTGATGGAATACCACACTTGATTTGAAGAACTAATTCTAGACCGTATGCTAACTGGAATGGCGTGAAGCCTATAGCAATCTTCACTGATGTTCAATGTGCCCATAATGCAGATTATAGTTTTCGATGCCATGTGGTTTTATGATTGCCGACTAACCAATGAATCATGGTCTTGAGGACGCCATTTACGGCTTCGACTTGACCGTTAGCTTGCGGATAGTAAGACGAAGACTGATCTTGTCGAAAACCTCATGGAATTTAACTCCGTCATCATTTGGTTATGAAATTGTGAACCATGATCTGTGAAAATCGAGCGGGCTACATCGAAACGACAGATAACCTGATTGAACAAGAAAAGAGTAACGGTTTCTCCATTAGCCTGGAAAGTGGGAATGGCTTCATCCCATTTCATGAAATAGTCAACCGCAACTACAATGTAGTTGTGTCTATAAGTGGAAGTGGGATAGCATGTTACGAAATCTATCCCCCATTTAGAAAAATGATTAACAGAGATGAATGGATGCAGAGGGGCAGGGTGAGCACGCATTTTCTTAGTAAAATTTGACACGGATGGCACTTCTAGACCGCAATGACATAACCTTTAAACAAAGTGGTCTAGTAGTATCTTGCACACAATATTTTCTAGGCAGTAGATATGCCTAAAATATGACCACCACATGCCCTAGCATGGCAATCATTTAAAACTTGTTTTGCCTCAGTAAGGGTGAGACAACGTTGAAGAACTGTATTGACACCACGACGATATAGAGTATAATTTAGCATGAGATAGTGTTTTTCTTAGTGGCGAATGCGACAACAGTCATCTGAAGTGAGAGTTGGGCGGAACCGTTGAGTTTGGAGGTAGACAAGAATGTCCCTGTACCAAGGATCAGTAGATTCGACGAGATAGATGGATTCATCAGTAAATGGATCATGATCTACTTCCTCTAGGTCAACTCTGGGAAGATCTGACAGTAATTTGATGAAGACTAGAGATTTCTTAGATTTGGCAGTAGTGAAAACCAAGTCAAATTGTTGGAGGATTACAATCCATTTCGAATATTTTCCTCCAATGATCTGGCGAGACAAGATGTGTCGCATGGGATTATCCAAAGAAATAACGGTAGTCTACCACAATAATATGTAATTTCGGAGGCGTGTGACAGCGACGAACACCACTATAGATAGTTTCTCCACATGTGAATATCATAATTCAGGTCCAACAAGACCCTTTAACAAATAATAAATCACATTCTCACTATTGTCATCGTGAACTTGAACCAAACCCATTCCCAGGGAGGATGGTGAGGCTGCCAGGTAGAGGAGAAAGTCGCACGAATAGTTGGGGGCACTAGGAAGTGGGTCAGAAATGAGTGCATGTTTCAAGACGTCAAACGACAGTTGAGCTTGATCATCCCATAGATACAGTACCCCTTTCTTGAGTAAGAGCATAAAACCTTTCGTCATCTCGGTCTAGTTTACAATGAAGCAACGTAAGAAGTTTGCCTTCCCTTGAAAACATTGGAGTTGTAAGATGGATTGTGGTGTAGGTAATTCAATAATTTCCCTAACCTTATCGAGATAAACTCCAATATCATGCTTGGAGAAAATGAATCCAAGAAGTTGTCCAGACTCGACAAAAAATACGCATTTATGTGGATTCAAATGGATTTTGTAGAACTACACCGAGTGAATATTTCTCTAAGATGAGCAAGGTGTTGAGCTCATTTCTTGGAATGAGCAGGAATATCATCCAAGTAAGCTTGTACAATGTGTCTGATTTCATGAAATTCATAGTCCATGGCCCTTTGAAATGTGGCTCCAACATTCTTCAAACTGAATGGGAGCTTTCAATTAGCAAATGTGCCCCAAGGATAAATGAAGGCGGTTTATGTTAGTCATCCTTTTTAATTGCAATATGGTTATATCCCGAAAAGCCATCCATAAAGGAGAAAGATTCACATCCAACGCAATCATTGATAATCTGATCTATAAAGGGAGTAGGATAATTGTCTTTTGGAAATGCAGCATTCAGATCACAATAATCGACACAAACTCAAATGGTTCCTTGTTTCTTATCTACGAGAACTGGACTGTATACCCATTCTGTCAAAGGAACATGATAGATGAAACCAGTGTGTAAGAGTTTTTCGACTTATGTCTTGATAACTACTACTTTGCGAGGGTGGGCATGTCGGAGCCTTTTCCAGACAGGCTTAGCATTTTCGTAAATCTTGATTATGTGCTCGACTATAAAAGGATCTATGCCGAGCATTTCATCGTAAGACCAAGCAAAAACATCATGGAACTCCTTAAAAAGGGATGTGAAGCGTGCAATTTCTTCAGGACTGCAATCTGCTCCAATCTGTATATTTTCCACAATACCCGTTTTGACCGAGATATCTATGAGAAAGGTCTTAGAAAGATTGCCCATGTTTCCTTCCGCATTGATAGTTTGAACAGCCATATACATTGATGGAACGATCTCAGGTGGGTCAAAAGGCGAGATTTGTATAGTGATCGCGTATGAATTAGACATCGAAGCGTGTTGGTGAAACTCTCCCCAAGGTCGTTATTCTAGAGACATGACCTCTCGAATAGCTTCGTCCAAAGGTAGGACTTCATCGAGGAGATACTTAGAAGGAATAGTGTTGGGCGGGAGGGTGGTACCATTGGTCGAAACCAAAGCAGTGGAGGGTTGAGATGTTGATTGGATGGCTTGATAAGCCAACTCAGTCGGTGATAGTGGCATCTGATCTCTGTAGGAATCAATTTCTGAAGGCGTTAGTAGGATCAAGGGTTCGATAGAGCCATTTGAGATTGTGGATATAATTGAAACCATTTATGGAACCTCAGGCGATGGGAGAGGAAACCAACGCATAAGGGAAGATGCCTTTAGAAGACCGGTACCGTTGTTGGCATAAGAGTTAGGGACTCCTACTAGGGGCACGGTGCTGCTAGGTAATGTGGAATAATATTTGGTGCAAAATGATAGTTGGTCCACTGTAACTATCTTCCCATCCAAAGGAAAAAAGATGAGTCGGAAAACCCAAGAGACAATGGCGGTCATCACATAAGACCAACTGCGACCCAAAAGGAGATTATAGTCGAGATGACGATCTACGACTTCGATGTCCATAGTTATCGTTTTCGCACTAAGTGTAATGGGGTAGCTAGCAAGGTATCCTTTTGGGAGGAAGGTGTGACCATCGAATGCTTTGAGGGAATTCGACAGTGGAGACAAAGTAGGAGAACCCAAAGCGAGCTAGCATTCATTTGAAATTACACAGGTCGAAGCACCTTCATCTATGACAGTGCGATGGATTGGCTTCCATTTTGACATAAATTGAACCTGGAAAGAAATTTGGTGTGAAAGGTGAGGTTTACATTTTTCCATGTCATAGATAGCTACCATATAATCCTGGGGGTCAATTCCACCAATGGCCGAAAGCAGAGCTTTCCTTTGCGCTGGGCAAGTTTGCAACACTTCAAGTGTAGAAATAACTGACGGTGCTTGCGCCAAGTCTTCTACTATGTTTTAGTTTTGGGTAGCATGTGGAGAGGTGTTATGAGTCATGCGTCGAAGGGTCCCTTTGGGGGGATGAATGACAAGTTCAACAGCAGGCCTTTCAATATAAATATCGTTAGGTGGCAGTGGATTCGAACTTGAACCAAGTTCATGAGAATCAATGACTAGATTTCCATAGGTTTTGGCTCGGGTTTGGAGTTCAAAAGTATCCATGCCATAAATGGCAGATGATCCTTCACTAGAAGGATGAGCAACACCATTGCCCCTTTGCGAGGGTTTTGGTGGGTTTGCAACCATGTGTTTTGGCTGTTGTGGATTAGGGAAAGGGTTGTGAATGACGACACATGTCCTTCTAGAATCCTTTTGCGTGATAAAATCTGGCATTCCTGCAGCGAAGGACATTTATATGTCAAGTGGTCCTCCGCAAAAATTTTACATGGGAATGTGATAGTTTTTTCTTTCCTTTTGTCAGTTTTAGCAATGTTTCTTTGATTTGGATTATTCTAGGTGTTGGGCTGCACTTCAGAAGGAGCGGTATTTTTCTTATTCTTCTTATTCCTACCACTAGGTTTTTGTGTAGACTGCATAGAGTGTACCTCAGTGGTGGGAAGAGAATCTGATTGGGTAGGGGCGGCGACAGTCGCATATGGCTGGGAAGCGTGCCCACTGAGTTGTTTTATAGCAACACCAGAAGTTGCGCCAATGAGGACGTCGACATGTGCTCCAATTTGCTGAGTAGCCAGAGGATTCAGGTTTCCAGGGGCATGGGGGAGTAGCTCATACAACGTGCTAGATTGTGAATAGATGAGATCTAGATGTTGTGCACAATGGATGGATTGGTCTTATGTGACCGCACCAAAGAGGCAAACGTCCTTAGTAAGGGGTGGCAAGAGTGACTTACAAAATCAGTTCGATAATAGATGATCGGGGATTGGCGCTTTGACTAGCCTCCACCCACGTCTCCATTCATGAATGTGATCGGAGATGTGGGTGGCAGTTTCTTAGCACAATGAGGTTAAGAGTGTCGTTCCGATTTCGTATCGGATAGGTAGTTGAAACTTTTTGAGAAATTTCATTGCTTATGTACCAAAAGTATTGGCTACAGCTCATGGTAACTCAATGTACCATTTGGCACCGTTTCCTGTGAGAGTGTGGGAAAAGAGCCTGAGCCGTATACTATCGTCCACTATGGAATTATAAATAGAACATAGATGAAATGTGGTGATATGTGTCTCCAGATCCTCCCCTTGTTTCCCTTCAAACTTAGGGATATCTGATGGAATCTTATGTGTTACAGGAGGCCAAAGTGAGTTATGATTGATGGGATCATTGGTCAATTTATATAGCTCATGGATGTCTAAAGCTGCGAAGAATGGAAATTGCGTTGTTGCCCCTGAGTCTAACCAAGGAGGTGTTGTCTGACCATTTGGACCGTAAAGTCCTCCCATCAAAGGGTTTCCAATGGGATAAGTAGGACTCGTCTGATAATAATTTACAGCTAGTGGAGGTGTAGGGATGTAAGGTTTTTGTCCATAGAGGATATTGTACTGGGGGAAAAATGGCTGGTTGCCCCAGGTTAATAGTTGCCACCTTGCCCCAATAGGTTTTGGGTAAGGGTCACCCAAATAGATGTGATAGATTTTGCTTTTGGCATACTAATAGTCGCATGATTTACCATTGGGACATACCCTACACCATAAGGTTGACCACTAAGAGTAATGTCATTAACAATAGATGGACCTACTTGTCCCATAGAATGTAAGGGTACCAAAGTGCCCCCTCACATGTAAGTGTTGGTAACACTACCCCCTGGCATAGCAGCCGAGGGGTTTGAACTCAACAAGGGATTCCAACCGAAAGGGTTACTAAAGGGAGCCAAGGTAGCCCCGCTAGTGGAAGCGGAAGCTTGAAGTCTAGGAGAAGACACGATAGGAGTGGATACCGAAGAGTTTAGAATTCCACTCTCAGTTATTGTGACCAAGTTGCTATGACTAGGCATATTCTGGCTACTAAGGTTTCCAGTCATCTGTGAAGAACTGACAACTGGCGGGGAAGATGGTGGTGGAACTGAGCTGGCCACCAGTGGCAACGACCCATAGGTTGCCTGTTATGTAGTGGATGAGGGTGTAACTAAAGACATGGATGGTATTGGTGCTATCTGAATCAATAGTGACCCCAATGGATCAGTGAGAGGAGGATTTTAAGGAGGCACAACTCCTTCCATGAAAGGATCCTCAGGAAACTCTATAATGTGAGGAAAAACGTGTAAATCATGGGTCAACACTAGATACTGCTCTTCTGAAGAAGGCATTGGGTCACCAAGACTCGACACCTCCCTAATGTCAATGGAGGGAGACCTTGTTGTCACCTAGAAATACGACGAGGGTCAAAGGACGCCATGATGACCAGTAAATTTTATCAAAATTTTAATGTGATATATTATTAAGTCTCAGTGATAGTAGAACCAAACACCTAAAAAAAAACTCTAAAGTCAATCAATCAAGCAGCTAGAGGGGTAAGACCTTGTACGATAACTACCGTTCACTGGAGATGAAACCCAATATCACAATAGAAAACAGAGATAGATGGTCATATGTACAGTTACGGTTACTCTTGAGCTTCACCCAAACCTTAGATAATGGGGCCAAGCACTCTCGCAGAGACAAGTACCCTCCCAAAAACTAAAGAGAGAGATTTCCGTTTGTGTCAGGTACCAAGGTAGCCTGCCCTAGTCACCTTGTGTATGTCCCTAGATGTATGGAAACTATGGATACCTCAAATCACAGACATTACCAGGGGGGTCACGGTTGTAGATAACACGTTGTATGGCCAGAACACCTAGATCCTCGATCTAGTTTTGACATCCCTGAGGGGAACCCCAATACATATAATGTCCATTGTTACGTGATCATAGGTGGGCTACCTTCTCACACACCCCAGTGTTGTCTCGTGCTTAACTCTGTTTTGAGTGGAGCGGTCCCAATAGTATGAGTGCAACAGGATTTTCAATCTTTAATGACACTAGTCTCAAGTTTTGCGATCTTGGGCAGTTTTCTCACTCTGCCTATCCCAAGATCCTAGCCTCGACTAATGTTGGTGTAAACTCAAAAAAGTGTTATTTATTGATTTTATTAGTACTTAATTTTAGTTTGCTTTCTTATAACTCTCCGGAGGGGGATTGGACGTATGAAATTTTATGCGACTCTGACTCAAACCATGCTGAAAATGATTTTTATATTCAATTCGATGAAAGAGTTACTTATATAAGGATAATTTTTTCATACATTCATGTAGCAACAAACATCCAATAATGCAGTTCATCCTATAAAATATTCAGATATCTATCCTCACTAACAACTATTTAACCCAAAATTTACAAAATGAAATCAACTATCTCAGAAAAACCAAAAAAAACAACTTTTTATTTTCAAAGAGTAAATGCAACTAAGCTAAATTTTCAACAAGAAAAACCAATATTCTAGCAGGAAACCAAGCACATAGATCCAATATACATAAGCCAAACTGACAGCCAACAACTCAACGGTCATGGAAATGTTAGGTCCCTATATTACTATTATAGTGCCTTATTGTTGTTAGTGTAACCCCCTTATTGTTATTATTGTACCCTTGTAACCCCCATATTGTTATTATTGTGACCTTAAATTATTATTGTTAGGTCGGATAGGATTACATTGTGGCCCCCCTAGGATTACATTGTGGCCCCATGGACTCCTATATATAGAAAGGAGGTTTGGTAATTTGTATAATCCAAGAATTTTTCATTCATGTAATGTATTGGAGGTTTCCCCCTCGAAGTGGCTTATTTCTAAGGCATTGATATCTCTTTTCTTCTATTTTTGGAGCTGTTTTCACAACAGGAAATCACACCAGAGGTGAAATAACAAGTTTTAGGTTGAGTAACATTGTCTAGCAAAGGGTACAGTGCCTTAATATCAGACTAGCGCACTGTTCTCAATCAAAAGTTGCGTTATAACGCTCTAGAACACAAAAGGGGTGTGTTACTGAGGATAAATTGCAAATAATGGTCAGGAAAGGTCTGTTCTAAACAATGTGAGCTGATGAAATGGTCACATAGCACGTGAAATGATCAGAAAGGGATGTGAGCGGAACGGGAAGTGATAGAGGGAAAGAACCAAGGGCTCAGAAATAAACAACCGAGAACTAAGGATTAGTCCCCATCGGAGTCACCAATTCTTCTTAGGGGTAAAATGCACAGGTGGTAGCTGGAGTAAGATCCCTCTTGGGCCTTCCTGAGACCCAAGGAAGATAGTCAGATTAGTTGCAACATTCACAAATATAATACATGCATGCTTGATTGAAAAATTGAAGTATTGAAGGATTACCTCGATGTATAAGGCATATCTGTTGGAGAGCACAATGCAGTGTAGTGGAATTCCTCCTCAATGGCTCCAAGTTTGAATCCTGCAAACAAACAATGAACTAGCATAATCTTCACAGTATTATCGCTACAAAAAATCAAACAAGTTTATAATCAAATAAGAAATCATGTAAATATAAGCCACTTATAACATGTATCTTAAACAAATAAGTAAATATATGCATCAACAAGACACCAAGTGGAAAAAATATAAGTATTTCTATTATTCAAAGAAGGAATATTACAACCATCAATTTGGTCAAGCTTCCCTCAGTCCTCTGATTCCAATCTCTCTCTCCTTAATATCCAAGCGTGATAATGCTAAGGCCAATAGTTCTCAATGAACCAAGCCAACCATAAAACCTCACACTCAACAAAAAAAGTGCGCTCCTCACACAATCAACCTTTTGACCTTTGACAATGAGCCCTAGCCTCCAATTTATAAGTGTTTGGGAGGATCAATCTTGCCATTCTTCGAAAAGGGAAAAATCCATGATGTTTCCATGCTTTTCTAGATTTTTCCCTCTTTGGATGCTTAGTTCGGTTTAGAAATTTCCAATCAGAGGCTTCCATCATAGGTTGCCCACATTTTGGACTGAATCCTTAAGAAGAAGTCGGAAATTTCAGTCAGTTACTGTGGAATTTGTCCCTTTTTTTCATGAAAAATGAGTAATGATGTCCTTTAGAAAAGACAATGCATTAACCTAGGCCCTAACGCTCCCTTAAAGAGGCAGGGAAGAATCATAACTCAACCTAGTAATCTATGGGGCACGTTACCTTGGAAACATAGGTCTCTATCTAGGTCAATTTATTCCTTCCATGTGTCCTTCTCCCTTGAGCTGATGAGGAGGTCATTTTTACTGTAACAATTATGATAATTACGAATGGCGCCCTCTTGGATTTATCCTTCTCTGTCGCCACCACACACTCAATAACCATCGTTCTGAGAATCATAGGCACATATGACAGTCTATGTGTCACAAATGCCTATTCTCCGCATACAGCCCTAGACAAGATCAAAATGTTGCAAGAGATAAGAGCCCTCTTGAACTCAATCTACCATTCCTACAAGATCTTAGCAGGGGAATTCAACATGGTATTAAATCTAGGGGAAAAGAAAGGGGGTCTCAAGAGATTGGACAATGACTCGGTTGCTTTCCAGTCCTCATTATAAGCTCTCAACCTTTGTAGACATTACAACCTCCAATAACATTTACACCTGGAACAACAGAAGAGGAGAAGAACATAAAATTTCCTCTCGCCTGGACCACTTCCTTCTCTCATAAGCTATATTTTTATCTTCCTGGGAGATATAGGTCTGTATCCTCCCCCAATCGGGATCAGATCACTGACCAACCTCTCTCAATATTAAAATTTCTTCTAGTCCAAAGAACAGGCCTTTCAGGTTTGAGGCTTTTTGGCTGGATCATCCAAACTTCTTGAAGAAAATAAAGGAATGGTGGGATGCCCCTAAGCCTCACTAGGGAAACAAAATGCATCAATTCCAACAAAGGCTGAAAAGTATCAAAAAGGAAATCAAGATCTGGAACAAGGAAAATTTTGGAAATATCCTCACAAAAAACCAAAAAAAAAAACTGGAGAGGAAAATGGAGGCTCTACAACAGGACATCATCAATAATGGCATGAACCACCAAAAAAAACAAGAAGAAAAAAGGCTACAAATAGAATGGGAGGAAATAATCTCACAAGAGGAGAAGCTCTGGCAACAAAAATCAAGAATCAACTGGCTCAAATGTGGGGAAGAAACAACTGTTATCTTCCACAAATCAATTATTCAACATAGAAGGAAAAATAGAATATTGGCCATAAAAACAAAAAGGGAGATATTCTCTAGAAAAATGAGGAGATTTCCAACCATCTCTCTCAGCATTTTGAAGATCTCCTTTCTAAGCCAAATCAGGATCGATCAAGAGCAATTTAGAAGATAAACAATTAGATTCTGACCATCCTTAACCAGGACCACAACAAAATGATGCTAAGAAAGGTCTCATTGAAAGAGGTGGAGGAAATAGTGTGGTCTATGCCAAATGGCAAGGCTCTAGGACCAAATGGCTTCACCATAGAGTTCTACAAAGCAAGCTGGCCCATCATAAAAAATGAGGTTCATGCCCTGGTGGAGGAATAAAGAATCCAAAAGTCAATCCTAAGAGCCCTAAATGCAACTTTCATAACTCTCATCCCAAAGGAGGAGGGGCCTGACACTAGAGAGAAATTCTGGCCAATTTCTCTTTGTAATGTCATCTACAAAATAATCTCAAAATTTCTTGTAACCATAATCAAATCAGTGCTACCCCTCGTGTTCTCCCCAAATCAGTATGGATACATGGAGGGAAGACAAATCTTGGACAACATCATCCTTTCCAATGAATTGCTCCACTCTCTAAAATCTCAAAATATGCTTGGAATGATGATGCAGCTAGACTTGTCTAAAGCCTTCGACAAGTTCGACTAGGAATACATGAAAAAAGTTCTTGAAGCTTTCGGCTTTCACAAGGAATGTATAAAATGGATCATGGCATTGGTCTCAGAAGCTTTCTTCTTGATCCTCCTAAATGGATCCCCCTCCCTAACCTTCTCCCCCTCTAGAGGTCTGAGACAAGGGGATCCACTCTTGCCTGTTCTTTTCATCATCATAGTCAAAGGCCTTGGTCGCTCCATTGAGGCTGCTTCATCCAGCAATGCCCTCTCATACCTAAAGCTTCATGACAGCGCGCCATCTTCCACTCACCAAAAATTCGTGGATGATACCATGCTCATGGGTGTGCCTACTATTAGGGAAGCCCAAATGTTCAAATCCATCCTATCTGATTTCTCGGGTACCTCAGGCACCTCCATCAACTTGGCTAAATCCAATATTTTCTTTTTTAATACCCCCCAATCCGTTTAGAGGAACATAGCCATAATTTTAGGTTTTCAGGTAAGTTGCCTCCCCTCCAAATACATGGGAGTCCCCTTAACAGACAAGCCTCTTGAAAAATCCAATTGGGAAGCTCTCACCTCAAAATTGGGAAAACGTCTGGCCAACTGGACTTTCTGATCCCTAAATATGGTAGGCAGGCTTGTCTTGATCAAATCGTTCTTCGAAGCCATTCCCCAATATCTTTTCTTAGCCCTGGCAACCCCAAAATCAATCTATACAACTATCAGAAATATTCAAAGGAACTTCCACTAGAGAAGTAACGAAAAGAAGAAAAAATGGGCTCTGGTTGCTTAGGATAAACTCTACAGACCTAAAAAAGTAGGGGGACTAGGTCTTCGAGACCCGGAAATTTTAGGGCAGACGTTGGGGGCCAAGACCTAACGGCATTAGCTGGAAAATCAAAACACCCCTTGGGGTCGACTCTGGAAGGAAAAATATGTTCCAAACTGCAATCACCAAGACCTGTTCAGACTTATGGGAACATCAAAGGATCAGTTCTCTGGAACAAGGCCTAGGACAACAAGACTGTTATATAGTACCATAGCTTCTGGGAGATAGGAAATGGTGTGCACACCCTATTTTGGGAGGACGCCTGGCAGTAAAGACCAAAACTTGACAAGGATCAATTTAGACAAATCCATAACACAATGATACAACTTAAGGTCTACTATTGGTCTCTCTTTGTCCAACTTGTTTTCATCGAGTTCTTGTGTCTACTTTCTCTTTCTCGTAAACTATGTTTAAAATTGGCCAAACACTCCAACTCTTATGTGGATTTAGTGTCGACAACATACACGCTTTTTGACATTCCCCATTTGGGGCTCTGGGCATCCAGGAATTTTTCTCTGTGCATCCATGAGTTTCGCCCCTTGGGACCGCAGCAACCACCGTGAATTATTCAATTCCAGGGATCATTCTGTCTCTGTCCTGTTTTCATTTTGTTTGTAATGGTCAAAACCACTGTAATAAATGCCATGTAAAAAAGGAGGTCAAGCTTTCTTGAGCTTTGGTGTTGACGCATGTAGCTCACACCAACCTCAAATGATGTAAATACTCTTTTCGTGATAATAGATCTATCTAATTTACAAAAAAAAAAAGAAAAAAAAAGCAACAACATTTTATAACAATTATATTGTATTATCCATCTATACACCATTAATTTTAAAATATTTATTAATTAAATTTTAATTAAAAAATTATTATATTATTTTTATTATTTATAAATATTTTAATTTTCTTATAATTTTAATCATATTTTATTACTTATTTTAATTTTCATATCATTAAATATTAATGTATATATCTTTTATTTTACTTTTTATTATTAAAATATAAATTACTATAGTAATGATTTTAGCTTGTTTATTTGTATGCTTTTCAATTTAAAACAATTGTAACTAGATGGAGAAAGTACATTTTCATTCATGCTCCTTTATTCTGTAATATAATTAACTCACTTTTCTACAAACTTTTGAAAAATGGTAACACAATATATAATTTTAGACTTAAAAATGTAATTAAATATTTAATTCTAATTATTTAAAAATAAACTCTCCACTTTTTCTTTTTATCACAAGCTTATAAACTCACTTTTTACACATACTTCTAAAAATTGTAAAATAATGTATAATTTTACACTTATATTTAAATAAATATTTTTATTATTATTATTTAAACATAAACTCACTTTTAATATATTATCGTATTATAGATAACACGACTTCCTCACCATTTTTTTGGAGAAAAAAAAATTACAGGAATTATAAACACATTTCAAAAATATTTATGAGCAAAAAAATACAAGAATTGTTTACCTTGTAAGCATATTTCAAAAAATATTTATGATATTTTAACTTAGTTAAAATATGTTTTTAACTAAACATGTATTAAATACAAGAAGCTTGGATAGATTGCAAAAATTGAGTATTGAAATTAAGCTCATAAAAATACTTAAGTTCAAAAGATTAGCGACGTAACTAATTTGTTAATAGATGGACATATGCAATGTCGATATACTATAAACATAAACATAAATACGTAGAAATCATCCCATATGGATTTCCCTACAATAAATTGATTAGCTTTTGCGAATTTTGCAATCCCCTTATATCAGATTACATGAAAATTATCCATGGCCTTCCAAGATAGCTTTTGGGAATTGTACGATCCCCTTAAAATACGCTACATGAAGATTGTCCACCGCCTTCCAAGATAATTTTTGGGAATTGTACAATCCCCTTACAACAGGTTACATGAAAATTGTCCACAGCTTTCCAAGATAAGTTGGGAAGGTCCGCATTCACAACAACAAGGTTCCGGTGTTGAGTGGGATTGGATATGTTCTACTTGGTGACCACATTTTCTTTATTTACATTGGATTTTAAACTAGAGTGTTGTTCTGAAATATTGCTACAACATTTCCAAATATGAAGTCTACAATGCCCGAAATATTACATTTTTTGTAGAGTTGGTGAAAATAATGCTTGTAACATTCATTCTCTTGTGCTTTTCTATGATAAATTTCATGTCTTGACCATAAACCCTCTCCCTGTTGTATTTGTTTAAACATTTTATGGATATCAGCTTTGAAAAAAGAAACATGCTAAAAATAATTTTGATGCTAAAAATAATTTTGATGAGACTAATTACCAAAAATTAAACTAGGTTATCTAGATAGTATGATGACGAAGGAAAAGAGTAGCTACATATAAAGTTGAAAGTTGAATTGTTCTACTTCATTTGTTCCCTTTGTGTCTAGGAATGGGAATGATAACAATAGCTCCTTCTACCATGGTCCCCTTATTGCTCCTCCTTTGCCTGCAACATCTGAACTCGCTCCTTCCAATTTTATTCAAATAAAAATTACCTCGCTCCTTTCCAATCCATTCAAAATAAAATTACCATGCTCCTTCTAAATCCATTCAAAGGAAAATTACCAAGTCGACGGGAAAATTCAAATTCAAAATATAAATTTAGTTTAAATGATATTCATAAAGATTGTACACATGATCCATCCATCGGGATGAACTTACGTATCCATTGTATGGGTGGAATCCATAAATCCGACCACATAACATCCATTGTTTAAGTCCAAGAATGGGGCATATGCATGGCCATTCGACCTGCAATATCTTAAACATTCCGCAGCCGACTGCACAGTGCTCGTTGTGGGAGAACAGAGAATTAGGTAACAAAATATTTCAAAGTTCGAGCCCTATTTGGATATGATACACACTGCGCGGGGTACAACTAAAAATACACATGGCTTCATGAGCGCTTGATTACAAAATTTTTGCGATTTTTCTCATTTAGGCATCTACGAGGTTAAAAATAGCCTATAGGATAGATTGTTTTTCCATGTGGCTCTTGTATTCAGCCCTTTTCCCGTAAAGTTTTACAATAAACGCTCCCATTTTCTCGACAAACTCTTAGCTGAATAGATTATCCCAAGAGCTAGTTTCCAGAATACCTGCATAATTTTCTTTATTGTCTTTGAAGGCCTCCCATTCTAAAATGAAATGTTTTTCTATTTCCACTTTTCCGAACCCTTTCCTCCCACATTTCTTTTGGCCTTTTCCAGCGCATGTTTCACAACGGAGTTGATGAGAATCAGTCCTAAATTGAGCAATAAGAATTTTAGCTCTCCTAGAAATATTGGCCCCTTTGTATGCCTTTTGCTGATGATTATGAGTGGGGTTAAACTCTTCAATGTAGTACTTCTTCTTTCTCCCTAGCTCTTTCTCTCAAGTACGTTTGTGGAACTTATCCATAATAAAAGTTTTTATCTCTTCATAGTTTGTAGGACACATGCTCAAGAAAATACCCCATTTGTTAAACTATTTGTTATTTTTCCACATCCAAGTCTTCTTTCTTTTGCACAATCTATCATTAAACACAACCTTAGGCATCTACAACCTTAGGATGAGTCTCTCTAATGATGTACACATATGGTAATGGAGACGGCGAGGCTGGCCACTTCTACAGGTATGGCAATGCTTTTTATTAGTGAAAAGTACACTAATATATATATATTTTTTGGTAAGTTAGGCTATTCTATTAATTCGATAAAAGAAACATTACATATTCTATAGGTGGGGTTGGCAAGCTGCGCTTAACCAATCCCCACCCTAGTTGCTCGGTTTCGGGGCTGCCTCAGAGGAGGAAACCAGCTCGGACAAAACTTGAGACAAAAAATTACAATATGCATAGTAGCGCTGATGTATCTAGATAGTACAAAATATGCAGAAAAAAAAAATGATGGTGGCATGCTTGAAAAAAAACATGGAAGAGTTGTGCAGTTGCGTAGGCCTCAATCTTCATCTTCATCATCACTGTCGGGGACGTCCTCCTCAATGGGGCAAGTAGGAGCCTGCGCAGCTGCTTCCTTAGAGTTTGCCATTGGACGCCTAGGTTTGGGGATAGGTACGCAGAGGATGGGGGACTCTGGATCCTCTGCGTCAGGGACACGTGTCCAGTTGCCTTCAGAGTCCATCACCCAGACATATGATTCATCTTCTTCCTCCACCTGAATTGGCAGTGGATCAGTCTTGCGAGGCAGGGGGTGCACCTGGTGCGCTATGGTGGACTTCTGCAGGCCGCGCCTACCTCTTTGCGCAGCTTGTACTGGAGCTTATTCCTCCTACTCAGGATTAGGGCTCTGTCTCGTAAAACTGCAGGAGGAGGAGCCTTCCATCGACTCCAAGCGGTTGTCCTCTCCGCAGTGATAACAGCCAGGGAAAGCACCTCTCTGACCACCTCGTATGGTTCTCTGGCATAATCTGGGGGCCAGTGCACAATGAGGCAGGGGAGACACTTCAAGGGAAGGGTACGCAACAGGGGGACAAATAGTGTCAAGAACAAGGGGGCGGAAGGGTCAGGGAAGAGGTGCGCAGACTGGGAAATCACAGCCCAAAGTGGACTGCGCAGTGCAACGCTAAGGAGAGGGTTGCGCGGCCGTCTGGAATCCGGGAAGTGCCAAAGCAGAGTCAAAAGGAAAGGCTGAGAGAAATTTCTTTGATTTTCTCAGGGCTGAGGGCTCATCATTTTAAAGGGTCTTGGACGCATATGAGGGGGATGGCAATGAGTATGCCTCACACGCAGCTGCGTACCATGAGCAGGCTCGAGGGAAGGGTGATGGCTGATATACAAATCAATCATGATAATCATTTATGGTGATAGTCGCAGGGGGTACCCTGGAGAGGGTGACATTGTACCCAACGTCTCATCATCATACCTTATCATGTTTGTCTCGTGCGGATGGCTAACGGTTTGAGGATATATAGCACGTGAGGCTTTGCGCAGAAGATCTCTGTCATCTAGGATGTGTGGGAAATGATTGTCATTCGTGCTAGTTCTGTCACCCGCATCCAGAGTATATTAATGTAATCTTAGATTACAAATTTTAGAATATTTCTTTTAGATTAGAAATATTTATGTAAAGAGAGTTCAACTGACCTTTTTAAAACTACACTTCAACTATGTAAGCATTAACATATTAATAAGGTTAGATTTATTATATTATTTTATATTATTTTTAATATTTAAATAAAATATCACTAAAAATTAGTTAATATAATTAGATTTTTTATATTTATTTAATTTTAAATAAAAATATATATTTTAATATATTATTTTTATTATTAGAGATTTTAGGAATAACACACACTCCGTAAACTTGTGATCTGTTTAGTGTTTCTGATAATAACTCTTTTAGAGGGATCACACTTTTACACAATATTATAAACTTGTGATCTGTCTAGTGTTTCTGATGATAACTCCTTTAGAAGAATCACACTTTTACACAGTAATATTCTGGAAATTTCGAAAGATATGAATAACTCTGAAAGTCTCCCATTACTCAAATTACTCAATTTACCTTTCGTTTTATTTTATTACCAACTATTCTACCACCCTTAAATAAAATAGCATTGGCAATGCTAATTCCATTAATTACCTTTGGTTTTATTTTATTACCAACTATTCTACCACCCTTAAATAAAATAGCATTGGCAATGCTAATACCATTCACCTTTTATCTATTCGTTTGCAGGTACGATATCCATATCAAGTACTGGTCCGTTATCCACATCAACTGGTCACAATAACGTGGACAGCTTTCACAACCACGAATTGTTTGCGCACAATCCACCATATTCATGAGTCCAGACTGCTAGAAAATAACAGACCGTTATATATAAAATAGCCAGAGTGTATATGTGGCTACTAAATAATGATGATAGCACTGTACACATTATGACAACCAAAATTCTGACCAGAGTGTATATGTGGCTCCTGAATAATGATAATGATATTGTACACATTATGACACCAAAATTCTGAATAATATATAATGCGGTTTTTCATTTAAGTCTTTGAACGTTATGACGTCAAAATTCAGAGCATAGAATGCAGTTTTTATTTATTTCTCTTTTATACATTGAAAACTAGTAAATATCAATGATATTGTGTTAGGGAATTTATATTAATTAAATAGTTAATTAATAAATAATATTGTTTTAGATTATATTAATTAAATGGTTAACTAATAAATAATAGGAGTGCATTTATATTAATTAAATTATTATTCTTATAAGACTTTTTGTTTGTGGGACAAGGGACTCATAATATGTATACATTAATTAAATGATTTTTTGTTTGTGGGATAAGGGACCATTATTATTATAAGACTCCTTGTTTGTGGGACAAGGGACTCATAATATGTATATATTAATTAAATGATTCTTTGTTTGTGGGACAAGGGACCTACATTGGCACAGGGATTTGACTGCTAAGTCTAGTAAGGCATACATACTCTACCGCCCTCTCGTTTTGAACCAGTGACCTTTTAGGAGGAAACACATGCTCTTAACCATTAAGCCCACTCAAGCTATAGATAGATATCAATCCATAATGAATATCAAAAGAGTTAGTTATTTATTATATAGAATTGATTGGTTTTTTCACCATTGTATTGAGGATGAACCACATTAGTTGGTTCAAAACGTAACCCAATCCTATAGATGTGATTAAAGACATCTTATTTATCAAAAGAGTTACTTAATCATGTTACTAAAAAAGGTGTAGTCTAACTTATAAATGAAATTACCATTTTCAACGGAATTCATCAAAATCTGGCAATACAATTTCAAAAAAATTTATTGTTTAAAATAGATTTTGAATGCATATATAGATTCAACCTCTTGAAAAGCCAGGGCACTCATAATTATGTAAATTAAACAATTCAAACTCAAGCTTTTAAAAATCTCTGTTGGATTTTGATTAAAATGAATCAAAAGAAGAAAAAAAAAGTCTTCAAATAAGTCATTTCGTTTATAATTTAGATTAAGCTCTAAAAGAACCATTAAAAATAAATAAAACTACAATCAACCCATCGCAAAAAAACATTGGGTCCACCCTGAATCATGATGATGAGCTCGGGTTTTGCGATGAGAGTGGTTTCATTCATAATTCGTTTCTTAAAAACTGCGCTGAGGTCTCTATCAATGATAACTCGGTCGATATCTCGGTCAAGGGTGATGTTACTAATCCTGTCCGAGGTCGGCCTCGTAACCTTTGTGTTAATAAAGGACATCGGTTTACACATTTAAATGTTGGGAATAACTGTGACCTTAGCCATAGTGACCCGCCTTACAACTATAATAATAACTACAAGCCAAATTCTCAAATTTCTGCTTCAACTAATGTGGTTTACAGTAAGAGAGAGAGCCCTAGGGTTTTTGTGGATATTGACCTCTCTAACAATAACTTAAATGATGGTGCCATTGAGAAGCTGGGACATTGCCCCTTTGCCAAGAATAAGAAAGGTTAACTTATCCTCGATAGAGTTACGTCAAGATTCCATCAGGATTCTTAGCAAGGGTTTAGGATTTCTAGTTGCACCCAAAGGCATTCCAAATGAAAGCATTATGTGCAGCATTAAGGAAGGGATTCAAGGTTTATCTCTCGATGATAAAACAGAATTGAGACAAGAATGCTCCCTTATTTTGAAGAAAGCTAGAGCCCCCAAGAGCAACCTAACTAAGGAAGAGCTTAATGCTCTCAAGGCTCTACGCAATAATGACAACATCGTGGTATTGAAAGCCGACAAGGGAGGTGTTGCTATTGTTCTAGATAACGTTGATTATATAAGAAAAATGAATGAGCATCTAGATTGTAGTAGCTACAAGAAACTTAACTCCAACCCCATGCCCAAGGTATTAAGAGAAGTCAAGAAAGCAATCAAGAATTCAGGGTTGGATGACAAGTTAAAGAAGAAATTGACCCCTTCATGTGATGTCATGCCAATAATTTATGGATTACCCAAGATTCATAAAGAGGGAATCCCCCTTAGACCAATTGTTAATACCATAGGGTCCCCCACCTATGAGCTGGTGAAATATGTTGCCAAGATCCTAAAACCCATTGTTGGGAACACTAACTCTTTCATAAAGGACTCAAACGATTTTGTTAAGCTCATTAAGGATGAGAGAGTGGAGGAGAGAAAAATTTTGGTAAGTTTTGATGTGGTATAATTATTCACTAAGATGCCTTTAGATGAGGAAATTCAGGTCATTAAAGAAGTCACTGATCCAGTAACAACCAAGCTTGCAGAGATTTGCCTATGTTCCACTTTCTTCAGCTTCCAAGGGGATTTCTATGAGTAGGTATTAGGGGTCGCAATGGGATCTCCGCTATCCCTTATTGTCGCCAACTTATACATGGAAGACTTTGAGAAGAAGGCCCTTGCCTCATATCCCTTAAAACTAGCTTAGGGGAAAAGATTTGTAGACGACACCAACATAAAGTGGATTCATGGAAAGGAGAATATTGAGAGATTTTTTAATCACCTTAACTCCATTTCCTCAAAAAATAAGTTTAATATGGAGGTTGAAGAAAACAGGAGCATTCCTTTTTTGGACGTTCTTGTCACTAGGAAGGAGGATGGAACACTAGGGCATCGGGTGTTTAAGAAGAAAAACCATACTGATAGTTATCTTCATGATGAGTCCTACCATCATCCAGCTCATAAGTTTGGTGTCCTTAACACCCTTTCTGTCAGAGCCATGAGGATATCTAATGTTCAACACCTTCGCAAAGAAATCAATCACTTGTCATCTGTATTTAGGGATATAGGTTATAAAGAAAGAAATATCAAAAAGGCCCTAAAAAGAGCTGAGGGTTTGATCTTACCTCAGAAACGTCATGAACCTCAAGAAAACAGTGGTAGGGTTTTTCTACCATACATTAAGGGTGTTACTGATAAAATCGTTAAGGTTCTGAGAAGGAATGATATTTTCCCACAATTTTAACCAGCAAGGACTATTAGACAGAGAATGCGATCAGTTAAAGATGGTATAAGTCCGGAACAACTTAAAGGAGTGTAAAAAATTGATTGTTCGTGCGGGAAAAGTTATACTGGTGAAATTGGGCGTTCAATTTAGAAACGAATTAAAGAGCATGGAGTCGATATTAAGTATGAGCGATCGTGCAACTCAGACCTTGCAAAACACTCCTCGAAAACTAAACATCAAGTGTGTCTTGAAGATGCAAGGATCATTGCGAGAGAGGAGCACTATCAAAGAAGGAAAGTAAGAGAGGCCCTTGAGGTTATAAAACATCCAGATAAACTTAATAGGGATGGGGGATGTGAAATCAATGACAATTGGCGATCTCTTCTTCGACAAATCTGTTCCTCAAAAGCGCCATCCTCCCAGGTATAGTTTTTCAGGTATAAGATCCCAGGTTTTTTTCTCGTCTTTTAAATTCTAATGTCGTTTTAATAGTTAAAGTAATTACTTTTAATAATTATCCTCATTAATTAATTTTTATTTTGTCTAAAAAATAAAAATTAAGTAATTAGTAATTATTATTAGCATCTACTATAACCCTAATTTATCTCCTAACTTAAATTATATAGATTATATAAAATATTAAATATTAAATTAAATAAACATAATTACTTAAATATACATAATTAATAAAATAAAAATAAATAATTATGTATTTTATTAATATTTATCTATATCTTTAAATAAATGTTAATATTAGTTTATTTTTATTAATATTTTTAATTATAACAATTATTGATATTAATAACCATCTCTAAAAAAATTAGGATTTTTATTTAGTTAAATGAATATTTTATCTCTAAATTAAATAATCAATTAAATAAATCAATTTAAATAAAATTAACTAAATTAGTAACTATATAATAAAATAAATAATTATTTACTTGATTAATAAATAGTTAGTTTATTTTATTGTACCTGCCGCTGCAGGTCACTACGCATCATGTTTTTCCTGATTGTGACATTAATTCATCTTGATTAGACATATGTTTTCAATTTTTTTTTATTTTTGCCATGGTTCAACTATAAGATTTATTATTGTTTATTTATTTTAATTATTTTAATTTGTTTTTCTGGGATTCTATTGGTTGCAAAATTCAACATGTTATTGCAAATTTCATAGATATTTGTGCAGACTATTTCTATTCGGAATTTATGGACTTAACGTGTTCAGGGGGTTAATATACCGTCACACATATTGGTAAATCTTACGGCCATTACTCATTGACTCCGTTCACTTATTTAGTGCCCTTCTTTTTTAATTACCCCAGTACTTACTGACGTGTTGGAAGATTTAATATTGAAATTTTTAATGTCGATGATAACTTCCATTTCCATGGGATTGTATTAGTACTATGCACTGGTTCCTATACGTTTTCAACTCCCATCGTATTAATTTTTCACATCGACTTTCTCTCCTAGAAGATGATCGCATTAATACTTTTGTACTCATTCAGGCGGTTTATTTTTCCAACATCGATCTGAGGGATAACCCCAGATCGAGTGCCAAGTGGACGGCAGAAGGAGGGTTTCCCTTTAGGGTTTCAAAGAGCATAAAAGTTACTCGTTTTCTTTTTGTGTTATCATTTGATTTCGAAATCGCCAACTACTTCTGAACATTTCTTCTCTGTTACGATTCGTAACTCTCCCTGCCGAGATGTTCATGCGGCTCTGCACTGTGATCTAGCCCGCTCTTCACCTACAGGTTAATTTATTTCTGCTACTTGGTTTACAATTTTCTCTATATTATTTAGGTACTTGATTTTATATTTCATTTTATCTAATTCCCGATTTTCTAATTGTAGGTCGGAGCGAGTTCTCAAATTTACGAGGGTAAAACAATACACTGTCTGTTGTGTATATAAAACAACAACATTACAATATAGCGCAAACCTTTTAATAATACAAAACAACTATATAAGAAATCTATTTTAAACTTTTGGGGGCCCACAATAGCAATAGCGCACATATCCAATATGTTAAAAACATATTTATATGTATACTATCACAAAAGGTTGAGTCGCGCGATATTAAAACAATAAAACAAAACGTTTAAAACACAATACTCCACCCGGACTTCAAACTTGTTTAAACCCGATTTCAAACAAAATTCGTGTTACAATTCCTCCCTGTTGACATAATCAATTGGACGCGCGATCAAATATACAATCCAACTTATAAAAGCTCATCAGGTCCGCCAGAGGGTTTCTGTGTCCGGGGCTTTTGGACGCGCAATAAACTTATCAAATCGCGTTTATAATGCACATCGCATCCAGATTTCAACTCTGCGGGCGGCCAAATAAATTATAGTAATGTTGCAATCCATTTAACTATTGTGTTTGCTTGATGCAATAGCATGGTTATTAAAGTTATCATAAACAATTCCTGTGCAACTTGTGATAATAATAGTTAACGTTTAAGCAATACAAGTTACGACAATAATAGTCTGAGGTTTAAAAGTAAAATGATGTATGGCGGAGGTTCAAATTTCGATATATATATAGCATTTTTATTTTCTTCATCGAAATGTTAATTAACCTTCAACCATACGTTAATTCATAGTTGGTTAAAACTCAACCTAGCGCGTCCAAATAACAAGACATCGGGGCCCACGACGACTCAATACATACCGTTAAACTTTGGTTTATAATTTAAATATCGAAATAAGATTTGCCTCAGACCCACAGTGACTATACAACGTACCTTGTTTTATCTTTCGTACATCGCGCAATTGCGACCACCGTAGATCTGCATCCATATTCAATCGGACGACATTCGCGTGTATCGCGGGTTTTTTTTCATCTGGGACTTAATGCTCAATTTTTACGCGATATGAGTGGGTTTTGAATACCACCCCTAGCTTACGTGTCAAACGCTGAAACACAAAACATTTTTTTTGACAAATTTAAATACCACTTTTTGAAAGCGCGAGACCACTGGTATTCCACCTCTGGTTTTAATATTCATTCACGGTTCCGATTCAGTTCAGGGTTCCTCTCCATCCACATCAGAGCTTCATTCAAACAGAGATTGACTCTCTGCGTACACCATTCTACTGCGCCATTTCTTCACGCTTGATTATGCCTTTTGCTCCTTTAGCTCGGTTCTAACCCCATCTTCAACGCTTAAATTTCTCTAGGAATATAATTCCTCATCACACAGGTTTTAAAACAAACCTCTGTGCCTCAACTGCCTTCGACCATCCCCGAAAGGATCAACCCTCCTCGATCCTCTGTTTTGACTAATGCCAACACAATTTCACAATAAGGCAATCACACGATTTCAACATCGCTGCGAATTTATTTCATATTATAAGAGCATCGTAACCTTGTTTATTACGAAAGGAATATATATATATATATATATATATATAAGAGAAATTCTATTGATAGCTGAACAAATTAAATACAGGTGCTTTTCCAAAAAAAAAAAATTCGCTTGTACAAATTACAGCTTGCTGTGTTCATATAAGTATTTTTTTTTCACAAATTGCTGTGTCCATATAAGTCAAATACTAGGAGGAAAAATTGAAATCCGTAATCTAAATTCTTTTACAAATATTTCCATTCAAATTTTATAATTATATAAAATATTTTTTATAATTAATATTAATTAAATTTTATAATTTAATTAAATTTTTAATAATCATCTTTATTTTTGGATATAATAGTAAATTTATTATACAACTTTATTTTTAACTCCTTTCCCAAAAAAATAGTAAATATATTATACAACTTTATTTTTAACTCCTTCCAAAAAAAATAATTAATTTTAGGAATGATTTTCTTTTATTCTTAGATAATAATTTTTAATAACTATTGTTTTCCTAAAATTAGATATAAAATCAAATTTAAGGGAAAATAAAATTACTAAATTTTAAAAATCAATAAATTATTTTAATTATAATAATTTTATATTTAATTTAATAAATTATATATATATATATATATATATATATATATATATATATTAAACTATAAAATTGATTTTAAAAGATGGTTTAAAAATTAGAAATGTGATATAAAAACAAAAACAACATATTTAAATAGACATATTAATTAATTAGAAATGTGATATAAAAACAAAAACAATGTATTTAAATTAAAAAATTCTATTAATTTATTAACACAATAATCGGATTTATGACTTAAGCAAAAAAGAAACTGAAAAAACTAAAAAAAAAAGTAAATCATAATACCACTATTTTTAATTAATTAGAGATGTGATAGAAAACTAAATCACCATATTTAAATAAACAAAGAAAATGTTAAAATTAAACTTGAAGAAAAAGAATTTAGCTAGCTTAATGTATTATAAAACAACTGCAGCTATATTATATATAAAAAAATATTAGAAATTGAAAAATAAAATTAATAAAAAATGCATTCCTAATGAATAAAATGTCAAATCTATTCAATATCTAAAAAAATCAAATTAGTTAACTAAACTATATTATTAAATTTTAGAATATATATTGTACATATCAAATATATAACTATCCAGAATATTAAATAATTTTATTTGCTTTATATTATGTAATGTAATTATATTATACATAAAAAAAACATTATAAATTGAAATATGTAATTAAAAAAACACATATTTAATGAGTAGAATATTAAATATTTCTAATATCTAAAAACTCAAATTGGTTGACTAAATTACATTATTAAATTTCAAAATATACATTAAATATATCAAATATATAACTATACAAAATATTTTAATTGCTATATATCATGCCATCTAATTTTAAGTAAAAATTGCATCCAATTTTTTGAATAATAACCATAAATTCCTTTAATTAATTATATATATATATGTGTGTGTGTGTGTGTGTGTGTGTTTTAGGAAAATGTAAAAGCTTTTAGATGACTTTCTCAACAAAAATATTATCAAGACAATATGACATTGTTATTGTGGTTAGGTGGAATTGGATTAACAAAGTACCTCAAATTACCATTTACTAAAAACCTAAATTGATTAGATTGTATGTTAGAATGTGTAATTCCTACTTGTCCAGTTGTGACTCTCTATGTATAGAGTCTTTTCCTATTCAATAGGAGTTAGCTAAAACTAGTTTCCTTGTTTGGTGTGAGGTTGAGATATTCCCTCAACCAACTTATTGTGCGTCCAAGATAGCTTCTGTATCTTGAGACTGATTCATGTATATGTGTGTGTAATCTCTTTGATTGATAATATATAGTTTTTCATATTGACATTTTACTTTGGTATCAGAGCATATATAGGCCTGGACCTTGGCCCCTCCTGGGCTAAGGGAAATAAAGAGTTCCATAAGTATTTTAAGTTTGTTTTTCCATCGAGGTGATCTGTGGCAGTATAGAGGAATATGTGCGTGCTGGATCGAAGTGTGCAGAGAGAACTTCATCGCATGACAACTTCTAAAGACTGATGCGTACTCCTATTTGGTAGGGTGCAGTATTTATAAAAAGGCGAAGTTAAAGAATTTGCAGTGTTGGAGTTTCCAGATGGAAGTGCTTGCCTTGCGATCCATCGTTGCTAGGGGCATCGCCTCGAATGCAAACGCAATCTACGAAGTGATGGTCTATGTGGGTGATGAGGGTTGGCCCCATTCCTAATCATGGACGGAAATCGACGATACGTAGCCCATTGTCAGATGGAGAAGACAAGCGGCCATCAATTCAGATACGAGACTCTCATCCGCATCTTGAAGGATTGTTATGATTTAGGCGTCAAATGCGTCAGCGACTACGCCTTCAGCATCCAGAATTTCAAGAGCTCCAAAGTAGAGGTTGCGACGCTCATGAATCTGATGCAGGAGGAGCTAGAAGCCCTGATAGAGAAGGAGAGCATGGTCACAGAATATGGAATTCGCATGCAGATAGTGGGAGAGCTGAGCCTTCTTCTCGAGCGCGTCAGGAGAGCGGCAGAGAAAGCCATGGCTATGAGCCAAGGCAATGACAAGTTCATTCTTAATATTTTTTCTCCTTACACTTTGACTCACGAAATCATCAAAGCAGTAGAAAAATTCTGCAATGAAGCTGTGAGAAGGAGGATTCAAGTTCATGAAAAATACGAATTTTCTAACATTAATGGTTTTGACTGCCAAAATGATGATGATGGTGTAGTATCCGAAGAAATTGATTGTCTTCAATCCTGAGTTACGGTAGAGGAGGTTGAGCGTCATCTGTTCAACACAAACTGTGGAGAGCCGCAGGTATTGATCCAAACATCTGGTGAGATAAGGCTTAGTAATTTTCTGTTATGGCAGTCTTCTTTTACACTCCTTTGTGTGACACCCGTTATGTGGCCAGAGTTATCATTCACGCATTTGTTGAAGGTAATTCTGGAGTATCAGAAAGGGTATCCTTTGATCCAGCAGAAGAAAAGGCGGTTGAAAAGGTTGATCTTGCTCAATGAATAAGTAGATGAAAGTTTGTATACATATTAAGATTCACGACCTCAATATGAAGTCATTTTGTTAGAATTCGCGACTCTAACTAATGACAGGTATAGCATGGAGATTCAAGACTAGTATATCCAAAATTCAAAAGTACAAAATCTATGACAGAAATATTCAAGCGAGAAAGCTCTAGCATATGAATGGTATGGTGAGCGGCAAAGGATGATGGACAATCAAGTTTGTGAAAGTTTGTTTTGTGTGAGTTTCTTGGAATAGACTCAATAGCATATTGTATTATGAATCACACTTTTCTAAGCAAGTCTAGGATGTTTTTTTTTTGTAGTGGTCTTTGTAAAGTATGTACCTGGGAACTCCAAGAGTTGGAGTTGTGTTGTAAGCCTGGTAATGTATGTGAATCCCCGTAAAAGTTCGTGGTAATCTCAAAACCACTTTGTAACTACAGGTTCGTGGTCAGCCAAAAACCATTTTGCAGTGTCGATTTGTGGTCAGCCAGAAACCATGTGTAACAGTGAAGTGGACTGGAAACAGGTTCATGCCAGTGTTTGCGCACTGATGAAGAGATCCAGTGCAAGGTCGCCGATGAAGAAATCCTGTGAAAGGTCACCGATGAAGGGATCCGGTAAAAGTTTGCCGAAGAGATCTAAGACAGATCTACTGCCAGTGAGAGTTCACCGATGAAGGAAGAGCATGGTTACGGGTCATCCGATAAAACCCATGTTGGAGGGGGATATGTAGATACAGGTATATATATGTAGTGATAATGGTTGATAGAACCATGTATGTGAAGGACATCCTACGAGACTACGGTTGCAGCGGTTGGTACCCATGCATTCCGGTGGATGGTTGCTCCTTTATATGGACGTCGACATATCCTTTGTTATGTTTGACCACACCTAGATTTTGCGAAGTGATATCGAGACAAGTAGTCATTAAGGGGGTGTGTTAGAATGTGTAATTCCTACTTGTCCAATTGTGACTCTCTATATATAGAGTCTGTTCCTATTCAATAGGAGTTAGCTAAAACTAGTTTCCTTGTTTGGTGTGAGGTTGAGATATTCCCTCAACCAACTTATTGTGCGTCCAAGATAGCTTCTCTATCTTGAGACTGATTCATGTATATATGTGTGTAATCTCTCTGATTGTTAATATATAGTTTTTCATATTGACATTTTATTTTTGTAAACCTTAACACTAACATAAATTCTTGATTTTTACTTTAATTTAATTATATTTAAACTAAACGAAGCAGCAACTTTATTAGAAAGCAAATCCTCATAAACATGTTGAAACTCAAATTGCAAAATTTCTATATTTACATTAAGCAATAGGTAGTAGCTACTCTGTCATATTCATATTGATGCCAAAAATAAGCTAAGGATATGTAGAAGATCTAATCTACACATCAAATGCATATGCTCATGGGTCGTCCTAGTAATTATCAATTGGTTACCATCATCAACACAAAATTTGTTTTACTATAATTTAGATAGATTTAAACTACATAATTATCAATTGGTTACCATCATCAACACAAAAGTTGTTTTACTATAATTTAGATATATTTAAACTAATACTATATAGCGCATAAATTTTTAATTTTTACTTTAATTTAATTATATTTAAACTAAATTAAGAAGCAACTTTATTACAAAGCAAATCCTCATAGACATGCTCAAGCTCAAATTGCAATAATTATTTCTAATTTAATTTAACTATACTTTATTACAAAGCAAATCTTCATAAACATGTTCAAACTCAAATTGCAACATTTTTATAATTACATTAAGCGGCATGTAATAGCTACCCATAAACATTTTCAAGATCACTAAGCGGCAGGTAGTAGCTACCTTGTAGCCTTGTTAAATACTAATTAATTATAATAATAAATATATATTAATTTTTATTACTAAGTATATTAATTATTATCTCAAGCCTCATATTAAATAATTTTTAGGATTTTTTTTTTTAACTGAAACGGGTATGAATTTTATTTATAAGGAGAAAAGCGAATGGGTCTTTGTCAAAGCGACCCCTATTACAAAGCTGTTATCCATCAAGTGCTGAAATTGGATTTTTACAATATCATGGAGTTTCAAAGGAACTTTCCTCGTTTAATATTAGCAGCCCTTTCATAAGTGAGCACCCTTTGTTCACCATACGATCTGCTTCACTATTTGAATTTCTGAGGATGTGAAAAAACTTGTAGGATGCAAAGTCTAGTAGGACTCTTTTCAATCTGCCCAAGATTCTGTTGAGGCCAGCATTGCTGAAAAGCTCTTCCGAGTTTAATTTTTTAATTAATATTTCAGAGTCGCCAAATACTTGGAGATCTTTGACCCGTTTGTCTCTTGCTATTTGACAAGCTTTGAGGAGCCCGAATATCTCAGCTTGATTATTGGTTTTCTGGCCTAGGCCCCAACAGAAGGAGTCACTTGCAAACCCATTCGGGGAGTAGATGACCCCAGCAGCACCGGATGCACCGGGATTCCCTTTGGATGCCCCATCGAAAAATATTGTGGTCAAATTTTGGGACCGCCACCAAATTTGGAATATATCATCAGGATCTCTCTTTCGCTTGTCCGGATTTGCTGATTGAGGGATGAGGAGGTACTTACGTGGATGAGGCTCTAGGGGGCCAAGCCATCTCTTTTCCTCAGGCAGAAGTAGAGGATCTTCATTAAAAAACTGCTGCTGTGCCCCGCTTCCAAGAGGAAGGACTTGGCTTTTGCAGCAACTTGCAGCGGGGTGTGGTTCAAGTATTTGAAGATCATCTGGTTGCAGGCCAACCAGAGTTGCCAGCAAACGAATTTGGGAAGAGCACTCCAAACTTTACGCCAAAATGACTTATATGGAATTCGATGAGGGTAAAGGAGGCTCCAAGAGGCAAAGAGATCCGTGACAGAAATCTGAGAGGGAATAACAATCTGAAAATCTTGTAGGATGAGGTCTTAAACCTCCTTAGCATAAAGACAATCCACGAATAAGTGCTGAGCTGTTTCTAGGTTTCTTCTGCATAAAACACATCTATGAGGCCCTGCTATTTTTCTTTTCACAAGGTTATCTCCCGTTAGGAGCTTATTATGGAACAGAGTCAAGAAGAAGAAATTCACTTTTGGTAAGGCTAAGGGTTCCCAGACATGCTTCCAAAAGGCAAGAGTTTGACTGTTGTTCCTTGATGCCTGTAACACTCTGTATCCTTCAATTGTTGAGTAGTCCCCTGTCTGGCCCCATCCCCAACAATATTTCATGGTACGATTGACCGGGATTGCCTCCTCCAGCAAATCGACTAGCAGGTTTTGTTGAGGAAAAAGCCGGGCAGGGACACCATGAAAATCCCAACTGGCCCAGTCACCACAGTGATCCCAAGTCGAGAGCTCATATATGCTGTTTATGCCTGCTCTTTCCAGCCAGTTTCTCAGATCGGAGATATCCTCGTTTTCAGACAAGGGATCTCGCCCCATGATGCGGTCTAGCCAAAGATGTGTTCGTTTTCCATTACCTGGAATCCTGTACATTGAATTTTTGAAGAGAATGCTGCTTTTGTAGCAGAGTCTCCATATCTGCGTGCTGTTAGCTATGTTGACCAATTGCAGGTCGCTGAGTGGTAGATTGTTTGCATATTTTTTCCTCAAAGTCACGCTGACAGGGTGAGAAGGCTCATGGATCATTTTCCATGGAATTTTACCTCCCAAAACAATGTTGACAAGAGTGGGATTTTGTATTTGCAACCTGCCCTTTGCAATCGGTTGTTTGACCAAATCCCAATTAACTAAATGCATTTTTTTTTCATTGCCCTTCCCTCCTTGCCATAAGAAATCTCTGAGAATATTAGAGATCTGCTCCATCACGTTTCTAGGAGCAAGCAGATATGCAGCTTGATAAATTGGCAGAGTAGACAACTGTGACTTTATTAGAATGATTTTACCTCCTTTAGTTAACCAGAAGCCTCCCCAAGCAGTGATTTTAGTTTTAATTTTGCTTATGATTTCGCTCCAAAGCGACCTCTTATTCACACCGGATTTGATGGGGAGACCAAGATACTTGATCCTGTCCCATTGAGCATGTCCTATGAAGCCAAGTAGATTTTCTATAGTGTTGAGATCTTGTTGGTCTATGTTCTAGCCGAAGACTTCACTTTTGCTCTCATTGACTAAAGCTCCCGAAACTCTGCAATAGCTTCTAAGGAAAATGTCGAAGGCTTTTGCAATTCTGATAGAAGCACCTCCTAGAAGAAGGGAGTCATCAACAAAGAGAGCATGATTCAAAGGATCAACACCATTGGAGGGTTTGAGACCCGGGAGGGTATCTGCAATTTTTTCTGCTGCGAGTTTTCGACTGAGGGAATCTACCATTAAGATGTACAAGAAGGGGGAGAGAAGGCATCCCTGCCTGATGCCTCTCCGAGCTTGGAAATTTTTTTTTGGGCGACCATTGATAAGAGGGGCAATCCACAGATTGTCAATGTAGGCTTTTATAAGTTGGAAAAAGTGAGAAGAAAAGCCAAAGGAGAGAAGAAATTTTCTTAGGAAAGAGCAATTGACTCTATCGAAGGCATTCGCCATATCTAATTTTATCAACATGCCTTTCTCTTTTCGCTGCTTGCTTGAGTGGATTGTCTCCTGTACTTGAATAACGTTGTCCAGAATATGCCTGCCTTCCACAAATCTGCCTTTAGAACTGGAGATCGGTCTTTTGAGCAGAGGCTTGATTCGATTTGCTAAGAGTTTGGCCAGAATTTTATAAGAAGCGTTACACAGCGATATGGGCCTAAATATTGCTAAGGTTTCCGGATTGGTGTCTTTAGGAATTAAGGCTAAGTAGGTGGAGTTGGTTCCTCCTCCTATTTTAGCTTTTTTCATAAAGCCTCTTATCATTTTTTGGAGGTCGAGCTTGATGATTTCCCAGCAGGACTTGAAGAAATGGATTGTAAATCCATCTGGCCCAGGGGCCTTATCTGCTTCCATGGACCATATTACCTTGATAATTTCCTCCTCAGTGACAGGTCTGCAGAGGTCTATATTGTCTTTAGGGCTGATGAGTAAAGGGATGTGAGAAAGAAGGTCAGCTGCTTCCTCACCATCGCCTTGAGTTCCCTCACTGTAAAGGTTCCTGAAATGAGTTTCAGTAGCATCTTTAACCTGCTTGAACCCTTTGTGGACTTGACCCTCCAGAGTTTTGATTTCTGCTATATGATTCTTGGAAAATCTGGCTCTATATTGTCGGTGGAAGAAGGCGGTGTTCCGGTCCCCAGCCTTTAGCCACAGAATTTTGGATTTTAATCTCTAGTATTCTTCTTCAAATCGAAAGGATTGGTATGTGGTTCATTGAGATTTTATTTCCTTTTCCAACAGCTCTGCAGTAATATCTTTGCTTTCCATATCTGTTTGTAGGGACTGCAACGCCTACACTGCTTCTTTTCTTTGGCTGGTTGGAGTAGGGGCTGGCTTCTTTATCCACTCCTTCAACGCATATTTTGTGGCCTTCAGCTTTTGCTCCCAGACATAACATGAGGAACCTGTGAAAGATTTGGCCCATGCTTCTTTCACTGTCTCAGTGAAGCCCTCTATCTCGATCCAAAGAGGGCAGAATCGAAAAGGAATGGGGCCCAGATCCTCTTCATCTTCCAAAATAAGCTGGATTGGCTTGTGATCAGAGGTCAATTTGGGCAGAATTTTTGAGATGATGATCTTTTTGTTCATCATAAGGGAACTTTGCACCAGAAAACGATCCAGTCGAGCAGAAATGTGATCTGACCCGGCCTGATTGTCGGACCAAGTAAAGAGACCACGAACAGGGCTGAAATCTAATAGATCCCAAAGCTGGGTGAGCTCTTCCACAATGGCCAGCAATGGATCTCTACTACTGGAGCCACCCCTTTTATATTTTTCTTTCAAAACTATATTAAGATCCCCATCTATGATGTTGTTGTTTGGGGAAAACTGCTCTAAAAAAGCTGAGAGAGAATTCCAGCATTCTCGTTTTTCAGAGTAATTGACAGGGACATAAAGATTGAAAAGAGAGATAGTCAACTTACTTGCACTATGAGTTAGTTCCGTGAAGATCAAATGTTGAGTTTCATGAGATTTATTCAGCTGGTATTTTTCATATGTCGAGAGAGTTTCCATCCCTCCAGAAGAGCCCCTTGCGCTGACTGCTTTGCCTGAATTTTTTTTCCATTTTGACTTTCTGATGTCTAGAAGCGCTTGCCCTTCTATCTTAGTCTCTTGGAGCATGAGAATGTCTGAGGGATCTGAATTAAGGAGGTCCTTGACTGCATCTATTCTAGAGGGATTCCCCAATCCTCTACAATTCAAGAGACGAGCTTTATTATTTACTAGGGGGGGGATTGGGGCCTCCCTTGGTAGGCCTTGGTCTGGTATTTCGTCCAATAGACATTTCTATTGTGGACTGGCTTCCTTGAATTTTAAGCATTTCGGCCTCCTCTTCCCTCATTTCTTTACAGGATTTCCTTCCAGCTCTTTTTGAGGGGTGCTCATAGGCTTCGTCCTCCGAGGAGCGTGAGATTTCCACTGATTTTTTCTTTGTGACTTCAGCGTATGTGGGGTTGGAGGGACTGCCTTGGGTAGCTTCTATCTAGATAGCTTTCACTCCCTCTTTGCTTGGAGGAGTGGTTTATGCCTGTTCCAAGTTTTCCTGGGCTGAGTTTGCTGGATTGATCTGGGCGCTTTCTGTTCCATTTGGGGTAACTTCCTTTTCCAGATTGGACTTGGAGTTGCTTGAGGTTCCTATCATGTTGCCTTTACCAGTGCCTTTTTTTGGGTGTGCATATTTCTGGACTAGAGTCCATTGTTCCCCGCTTTGTTTATCTATTTGCTCCTCTGCCTTTTTCTTGCAGTGCTTTGCAAAGTGTCCATGACCGTGACAATGTCTGCATTTGAAGGGGAGCTGTTCGTAGTCCAATTCCTGGACATGCGTCCATCCAGCAACAGTAATCTTGATTGCTTCCGGCAGCCCCTCTTCGAGGTCCACTTCTACACAGATGCGTGCACATGAATACTGATCCTTTCTTACCGCTTGGTCTATGTATTTTCCCAGCGTGTTCCCGATGATCTGAAGGGATTTTTGGTTCTAGCAATGGAGGGGAAAATGGGGGAGTCTCACCCAAACCAGCACAGCAGATGGGACATCCTGAGTTGGATCAAAATCTAGAGACCATTTATTTAGATACAATCCCTGCGGTCCCATGAAGTAAGGGCTATTTCTGAATATTAAACTTCTGTCTTCCGGGTTTTTGAACACGAAAATGAAGTATCCTTTGCCAACAAAATAGCTCTTGAATCCCTCTTTGGTCAGAGGTTTCCAGTTCCTTTGGGTCCATTCATCCACCGACTTGGGGGACGGACAAAGGCCCGTGAACTGGCCTATCAGGCCTCTCTCAGCCAGATTCAAGGCTGCTTTACATGTTTCTTCCTCTGGCAGTGCAACAGATGGAATCAAGTCCATCTTCTTGATGAATTTCTGTTGAAACGCAGAGGGGGGGCGCTTCTGGCCTGCTGCAATCAAAGTTCTGAAGGCAAAGACCTACGGGGGCGGGTTGGGTGAGCCCCTGCTGGGCTCCATGAGTAGAGAGGGAACGAAGAAGGACTGTGCGCAGGGGAACAACAGCCACGACGGCGCGCAAGGAAGCACCCAGCTGCCCTAATGCTTGCAGAGCGCAAGGAGAGAGCAGAGCAATTCTTAAAACAATTATTATTATTATAAATAATTTTAGGATTTTAAGTTAGTTAGATTATATATAAAAAATGATATTATCGCATAATATTCAATTAAATTAAAATTAGTTAAATTAAAATATAATTATTAAATTAGAAATAAAATTATTAAAAAATGGAAATAAAATTATTTCCTATTGTTTTTTGGAATTAAATTAAATAAAAAAATAAAATATATATAAAATAAAAATTAATAATTCTAGTCGGCTCTTTTCACATCCTTCTTCACTATTAATGGCCTAAAATCTCTTCTTTCAATCCTTCATTCAATTTTCTTGAAGATGGATCCTCGTTGGGATTCGAAACGTCGACAAATGTTCCTTAATACTATGGAAAATCTGGGAAGCTCTTCAATAATTGGTAACCACAGGAGCTTAAAAACCAAAATTTTGTCCCTGCACGGAGGGGATTCTTGGGAAGAGATTTGTGATCTCGAGAGAACCAGAATGAAAATTGAAAGAAGGGCAGCAGACCTACATTTTCTTAAAGAGTGTCGGGACTGCAATCTTATTCCTCCTTTCGCTCGTATTAAACATACTCTTCACCTTCGCAGATATAATAGATACTTTTTAAAACTAAGTTTTAACCTAATTCGCGGAGAGATTAGGAGGACCCTTGTTGTTTTGGATAAACTTGGTCGTTCTGCTCTTTCTCTACATTTAAAATTGGCCAATTTAATTAATTTTGAATTATGGAAAACAATTGATGCAAGGGTTGCTATCAAGGCTAAGAGAGAAGGTCAGTCGGCCAGGGATAGGCATGCTAGAAAGTTAGATAAAATTAAGATATTAGCCCGAAGTGATATCAGGGTTTCCGGCATTGGTGAGTTTTAGTCTGGCTCAGTTTCAAATGGATGTGTGCAATCAAACATGAGGTTACCAAAATTATGATGGAAGGAGACGTTGTGTGTTGTACTTTGCAACACCTAGATAGCACTTGCACTACAATGAAAGACCCTCTAGTCTATGTTTTTGAGGAAACCCTTATAAAAATACCCCATACATTCGTTTCTAGCGGAGGTTACTAGAGGAGGTTGGCAGGTGGAGGGTTTTGCAGATGTTTTCCACTCGGTCCACTTATCATTCAACATTGCACCAGTTCTCCTTACAAGAGAAAGCATTGGTGCGCAAAAAATATTGGCACACTGGACACTGTGCGCTCCGTACACACCCGCTCGGTGTGTCATATTACTGTAGAGAATCGGTGCATCACAACTTTTCCGTGCCGATGCATCATAAAACACCGCACCAAAACTGAAAACACCCGGTGCATATGAATAACCCGCACCAATGCATAATAAAAAAACACACCGAAACACAAATTGACCGGTGTGTTCGTAAGAAAATGCACCAGTGCACCTATAAAGCGCGCGCACCAAAAAAGGGTTAAAAAAAATTACGGCAAAAAAACTGGATTTTTCACTTTTTTCAGTGCTCTAGAGCTCTCAATTACCAATGCGCTCTACAAGAGAACGCACCGATGCGCATAAACTCTTCCGCACCGGTGCATCATAAAACACTGTGCCAAAACATAAGCGGTCTGGTGTGTTTGTATAAAACAACACCGGTGCACCTATAAAAAATGTGCATCGAAAAAGGGTTAAAAAAAATAAAAAAAAATCCCCTGCTTTTTTCACTTTTCTGCTCTTAATCACTGGTGCACTTTACAAGAGAAAGCATTGGTCACACAAAACATTGGCACGTTGGACACCGTGTGCTCCGTACAGACATTCTCGGTGTGTACTATTACTGTAAATCACTGGTGCTTCAAGAATATTTCGCCCCGATGCGTCATAAAACACCGCGCCAAAAATAAAATAGACTAGTGCGATGTTAAGTAGCCACCCTGGTGCATCATAAAACAACGTGCCAAATCTGAAACTTCCTAGTGCGTACTTAAGAAACTACACCAGTGCGTCTATAAAACCCCACGCATCAGAACAGGGTTAAATAATAAAAAAAAAAATTACGGCCAAAAAACCACATTTTCACTTTTATCAATACTCCAAAGCTCTCAAGCACTGGTGAAATTTATCCTTCTCTGAGCCGCCCTGACATCAGTGCTCCCATTTCACCCATTGCATGCATTGTTATTGTGTATTGGCCACCAATATCCAGCTTGCATTTTGCAAAATGGTGGGCAAATTTTCTTTTGAAAATTCTACAGCCAATATGCCTCCTCGACGACGAAATGTACAGGTATTTTTCTAGTTTTTCCATAATCAAACTTTCTAGCAGATTAGAATTTGAAATAACCTTAAAATTAACCATTTAAAAAGAAAAAGAAAATAAATTTTCACGCGGTGCGCATGAGCCATTCGGCTCGCACCAGTAAGTTGTGATGCCTGTAAAATTTACAAGCCGCACCGCAACCGGTGCTAACGATATCCGCACCATTTCTAGGGTCATACCGAAATGCGCCCCACATTATTTTGAAATTTAAAAAAATTTGGTGGTGCGGTCATTTAGCTGGGCGCACCATTGACCATTGGAATAGCAATGCAGTGAGTTGATGGATATATCTGCCCTAGTATCTATCAGTGCACCGAATTCGGCATTCTTACAGGGTCAACGGTGCGGCCGGGTAAAAGACCGCATCGTTGACTATATAATTTGTCAGGAAGTTAGTGCGCTGACACGACTATATGTGTCGGGGCATATATTTTAGTCAGCACACCGCTCTTCTGACACCATATATAGTCAATGGGGCTTGAAAAAATTTTAGGTACACCGCATACGATGCATTTTATGTCATCTAGGGCATTGCCTCCGGTGCTCTATAAACAACAGCCTCACCGGCACCGGTGCATCACTGTTTTTGTGGCGCACCGACTGGTCTGTTTTTTTTCCAAAAAAAATTATATATGTATATTTCTAAATACATGTATGATTTAATAAAAAAATATTATTTAATATGTCAATTATTAAGAGAGAAGAGGAGGAACAACAACAAAAACAGGCAGAGCAATATGACATGCTTTGCCAGTGTGAGGCACAAGAGAGGGAGAGAGATGTGTACCCTCGCCCTATTACAGCAGATACCCAGGGGATCCTGAGGCAGGTAGGCCTCCTCAAGTTCTATGAGGAGGCTACTTCCCTAAAGGTCCATAGTGTCTTTTTGAGACATCTTATCCGAAGGTGGAATGCCCACTGACAGGATTTCCAGGTTGGTCTTGACCAGTGGTACACACCCATTGAAGAGGATATTTATTTCATTGAAAGGCTATCGAGGAGAGGGGTGGATTTTTCCTCATTCCCAGAGGTTCCAGTTGGTTTTTTAGTAGGGAGTCAGTTAGTTTACTCCCAGAGATACATTGGAGCAAATGTACTATCTCCTTTAGAGTTTCAGGTCCCTGGAGGTTAGCTACGTATTGGTGCATTTGGTAGACAGGATGTGCAGTGCCTCTCACTTCTCATTTCTACCATTTCACACAACACCAAATTCTATATTATGTTGATTCTTTAGTGCATGAGCCATGACTTGTCAAGTGGTCTGCCATTTTTTTGCGGTAGTTTTGTACGACATTAGATAGATGTCGTGCTCATGCATAAGAGAGGGTCAACTTCCCTTTTTCTTCAGAGCTTTCTTGTTTATTTTTTGAGAGGTTTCCAGAGATGATGCATGATTTTTTTCGGCAGCCTCATAGGTCGATGTTGCAGGCCTGTATGCACATGTGGGAGCAGATGATGCCCAAGAGGGGAGAGAATATGTTTCCAACCAGGATATCACATGATACACTAGACTTACTAGCCAGTGTTGACGAGTTGCATCCCTTTATTATGGTCTCCTGTCCATATGCTGGATTGGATTAGCGAGGGTGTGCCAACATCCTCTTCACAACTGATGATTCACCAGATGATAGAGTTAATATTACTGTTTTATATATTTAAATTTATTCTAGCATGTTCTTTAACTTGTTTTTATTAAATTGTGTAATGAAATTGTCTAATTATTGTTGTGTACTTGTATATATTTTGCAAACATAGGATCTTTTGATGGCGAGGAGATTCCGGAACCACCACATGATCCAGGTGTGGATCTTGATGACGATCAAGACATGGCAGATGCCAAGGCTCATGATCAAGAGGCCGGTGGAGAGAGACATGCTCCTCATGCTAGTGTGCCGGTGCCGCCTTTTGCTAGGTGCGGTCGACCTGATACTCGATATAGGATGGAGTTGGGCGACCAACTTAGTGCATTGATTATTGAGGTGGGCATCAACCCCGCTCATTACAAAGACATACAGGCCAATGATAGGCTAATTTGGATGTGGAGAGGCATGTCGCGTGACACGTATAGCCTAATCCGGCATGTCGTAGGAGCTACGACAACTGTTACACGACTGAAGAGGATTTTTGCATGTTATAGGCATGGTCAAGCTACAACACGTGATGGGCAGTCTGCAAGTAGCGACTCATCTCATTATCGCTCACCTTGCACCACACCTTATGAGCATGAGGCTCCACTAGCATCTAGCAGTCATCATGGATATGAGGCTGGACCATCGGCCATGTCCAGTCATCAGCAGCCTGCAACATCCATCAGTACTAGTCATGATCATGAGCAGGCTGGACCATCAAGCGTCGAGGCTACACCATTAACTGAGCATGCCTCCACTAGTACTGCTTATATTGATGTTGTACTACCACCAACTGATCCATCCATCAGTACTAGTCATGATCATGAGTAAGCTCGACCATCGACCGTCGAGGCTGCACCATTGACTGAGTAGGCCTCCGCTAGTACTTCTATTGATGTTGACGTACTACCACCAGCTGATCCATGACATTTATATTACAGTTGTATATTTTTAACATTATTCAGTTATATATATATATATATATATATATATATATATATATATATGGTCGATGTATTTTATGTTTATGTTGCAATTGTACTTAATTTACATGTTGGTGATCATCATAATGTGTATATTGTTAGGTAATGTTAGACATGTTCATTTAATGTTTAGCTTGCAAATAGATGTATATGTGATAGCATGAGTTATTTGACATGAGATGTATATATATTTGATGTTTGTGTTGTGATGATGTTAATATATAATGTTAATTTGATGTTTGAATGTGTTTTTTAGTCGAATATGATGTTTGTATGATGGTTATCATGATCGTGATGTTTATTAATTAATTAAATATTAAATGACCATGATATTTATTAAATATTATGTCGTGATTGTAATTGAAATTGAAATTTTAATTGTATTTAAAATTGTAAAATTGTATTTGTATATGTAATTTTAATTTTAATTGTAATTGTATGTAAAATTTTAATTGTAATTGTAACATTTAATTTACTGTGAAATGATTGTAATTGTAATTTTAATTGTAATTGTATATATGACAAATTGTAAAATTGTAATTGTAAATGTAAATGTAATTCTAATTCTAATTCTAATTGTATATTGTAAAATATTTGTAAAATTTTAATTATATTACTGTGAAATTATTGTAATTGTAAATGTAATTGTATGTAAAATTAAAATTCTAATTCTAATTCTAATCGTAATTGTATGTGAAATTGTAAAATTGTAATTGTAATTGTAATTGTAATTGTAATTGTAATTGTAATTCTAACTGTAATTGTATGTAAAATATTTAATGTAAAATTTTAATTGTAATTGTAATATTTAATTTATTGTGAAATGATTGTAATTGTAATTGTATATATGACGAATTGTAAAATTGTAATTGTAATTCTAATCGTAATTGTATGTGAAATTGTAAAATTGTAATTGTAATTCATGTAATTTAGAAATTATCATTATTTTATTATGATCTTACATACAAAAACAAAAAAAAATTATATAGTATATTGCGCTTATCATCATAACACGCACCGATGCATCTTATTACTCTAATGCATCGGTGCTTCAAAACGCTTCTGCATCGGTGTGTCATAAAACACCGCGCTAAAACAAAAACCTCAATCTTAAAAACCGCCCCGGTGCGCCTATAAAACAGCGCGCACCGGAATAGGGTTATTTTGTAAAGTGTGGTATTGGAGCAACAGAGAGTTCGAGTCACGGGCAAGAATTTTTCTGAGGAGATGAGGGTTTGAAAATACGAGAGTTCGAATTTCAGCTGAGATGTTTATAGCAGAGAAAATGAGTGATTCAAACAGAAATACAGACAAAGATGCTTATAGGGATGTAGACGGCTACAGAGCTCGATAGAGTACAACAGGAGTACAGGTTGAGACCGGTAGATAACATTCGGTTGAGGCCGGCGATAGGGTTAAGAGGTCCCATGACGGAGAAATGGAGAGCAGAGTTGATGGCAGAGAAAGATCAATCGAGGTAGTTGATAAAGCCAAGAGGCACCTTGAAGGGAAGGATTCCCATTCCCTTAAGGACAGCAGAGAAAGATCAATTGACGTTGTTGATCGGGTTGGTAGGTCCCATGCAGTGAAAGATTCTCCATAATGCGTTTAAAAGCAGCTGGGAGTATTGTTTGAGCTTTGGTTGGCTTACATAAACTTTTACCAACAAAGCTGACATCGCATAAAATCACATCTTTGGTTTTCAATTGAACCTGAATGGCATCTCTAACTTGTTTGAGTTATGGTCCTGTGGATGAAACCAATGAAAAGTTTGCTTGTATTATAAATGGAAATCCAGTGACCACTTCTGTGGGAAGAAAAGCATAGATACCTGCAGCTACCATATTTCCACCTGCAAATCGGTTTCCCATTGGAAAAACTAATGTAATAGCCCATTTTGCAATGTATTTCCTCTGCTCAACCCTATACTCATTTTTTATGGAAACCATTGCCTCCACATGTAATAACTGCATCGTCTAGTTGAAAATCAGTCTTCTTCTGCTAACAAATGCAAAATGAAGGACTCGTTGTCATTGCTCGCAGAACATTACGTTGCACTAATTGCAGGCAGGTCATCCTTCTAATTGCAAATTATATTCTAAAACATATTGGTTGAAAATAGTTAAATGCCAATTATAACAGGTTCACATGCCCCAATTTCCCACTTGGGCCTTGTAGTATTGCATCTTCACACGCCCCACATTTCATTCTCTCCACATAATCAATGGGGACCTCCTGAAATAAACAAAATGCATTGGAAGAATAGTTATTTCCATCAAGAATTTATCCAATTCCAATTCTCAATTTTAATTCTAATTCTAATTCTCAAGAATAAACAAAATTGTAATTAAAATTTAACTCTTCCGGGAAATCACATAATAAATTTAGGAACCGAATAGACGCGTTTCGAACTACCAACTGTACTTCATCATCAGGATAATGAGGATTGGTTGATCTGATAGGTTCCTAAATTTATTATGTGATTTCCCAGAAGAGTTATATTTTAAAATGTTATGGATCACAGAAGCTTGCACTCTCAAAATTAAAATTCTCAATTTCTATGGTTGGAGTTCACTAAATTTTGGTGTACACACCTAAAAGTAATTTCGGTGCCTTAACCACAAATCAATGCTACTATACATATAACTGCACCGGTGTCGGTGTTACAAAATGATGCACCGGTGTGGTTCTATTAAGTGACGCACCGGTGAAAAATAAACGCAAATAAAAAAAAAAACGCAACTCTATTTTCTTTAAGTGAAAAAAAACAACAAATTGAAAAATGGGCGGAAAAATATTTTCAAAAATCTAATTCACAAAATAATTCTTTAAATACTAAACACTCTTCATTATTTCACCATTTTTGCTAAAATTTTCAACCAGATATTTGCAGGAGACATAGCTGGAGCAAGAGAGCACAAGGCACTGTGGAGTAGCGAAATACATTCGAACAGAAGTATTCAGTCAATCAGAAATCAAATATCTGGTGATTCAAACCCTGTATCATAGAATTTCAAACCATCTCGTGATTAAATTTGATTATTTTTTTTACTTTTTCTACAGTTTTTTTACTTTTTCTGCATTTTTGTCCATTTTTACTCTAAACCCTTCATTTTTTTTGTTTTTTCCCTTTCCTCTCCCTGTTTTTGTGATTTTAGAATTAGGGCTTTTCATTTTAGATTGACATCCAACCCACAAGACGACTTGCATAGTCGGATCCCAATCCATTTTTCCATTGCGTGAATCTTTGGAAAAAATGGATTTTTTATTATTGGTGTGCCCAGCATAACCTAGCACCCCGGTGTGCTTTATTATAAAGTGCACCACGCAAGTATTGTGTAATAAACAAATTGAAAATATTTTTTTAAATCAGTGCACCATATCTGAAATAGGGCACAGGGGCTCCATGTTACAAGGATAGCACCGTACAGTCTATAACACTATTTTTGGGGTGAGTTTATAATACCACACGCACTGTACGGTATATTATATTGTTTTGCGCTACATTGGTAATACCCCCACGCACCGGCGGCGGTGCGTACAACAAGAAATGCACACCGGTGTCTTGAGATTTATTTTTTACCTGAAAATTTGACAATTTATTTATAAATATATTAATGAATGATATGGTACAGGTTTAATTGATAAAGAAATGACTAACAAGAGATCAAGTAACAAAAATACTGATAACACATCAAAAAAAACAAAAAATGCAAGTTCTTTGTAAATTCTTTATAAAAAATTTATTTTTGAACTATATGTAAGTTTAACTAATATGTATTGTTTAATGTGTATCATGCAAAGCCACAAAATGATGAAGCTCGATAAGATTATTTTTGATCTAGGATCATAAGAGTGTAAAAGCTTGATGGAAAAATTGCAAAAGGATGAATCAGGTGAATGAAAAAATACTTTCGATCCAATATGAGTTTTTTTTTTTTTAATTATCATTAATAATATACTTAAAAATTTTAGATAACATGTGTCAAACACTCTATTAATTCACTTTTTTTTAATGTTCTACAGGGACCAACATTCTTAGAACAACATTAAACAATCAATCTAAGGGGGAAAAACTTTTACAAAAGTTTGAGGGATCTAGTGGAACGAATGTATAGACGTTCTTTCCACTTACAATACAAAAATAAATCTAATGATTCCAAGAACCAAATTTTATCTAAACTACAGGAAGAGTTTCTAGAGAATTGGTCAATGAGACATGTCAAAATTTTAATAGCAAAAATGTACAACAACAAAAAAGAATGAATGAAAAAGTAATATTCCTTTAAATGTTTGTCTAGAATTATTTATAAATGTCACTTTTGTTATATTTAATTTTCAGATATCAATATAAAATTAAATATTTTATTGTCACGTTACATATTTAGGAAGATTATGAAAATCTCAAAAGATGAAAGAGATGATATTAGAAATATGCCAGTAGGAATGTCCAAAAAGGTGCACAAGGAGATGGTCAAAGAAATGGACAAAATTGCATCGCAGGAGGAGCCATCTCAACAACAACGTGCTTCAAATGTAATATGTAATCATTGAATTTTTATATCATTAGGTACAATAAATAAACAATTTAGCATTAAATATTAATTCTCAATAATTTTCTTGGAGAAAAGAAAAGAAAATGGAACCCATTCAGCACATAAAATAGGATGACAAGGAAGAAAATGGTTGATATCTAAGTTTGTGAGTAATTGTTACTTCCTTATAACAACTTAACTAGATTTCATTTTTGCATTTTTTAAGTTGTTTTACAAAAATCATCATTGAATGTCTTCAAACATGTGCTAACAACAAAGAAGAACCATTAGACGAATTGATTGAAATTGGGTTAAATATGGGTTGTGAGTATATGTTGGCATATCAGAAATTAATTGTGGAATTTGTAAGCATCAATCGATCTTGTTTTACTTAGCTCCATCTATAATTAATAGAACAAAAACATCTTTTATATTAAATATATGATTTGATATGGGGTATAAAACATGCAGAAAACAAAGTATGGAACTACGCCAACAGATGAAATTTTGAAAGATGGCATGGTACATGGTTTTGAAAGAATGTGTATAGTTTACGAGTCATTTGTTGCTATGGTACATCATTTTTATTTTCGATTTACATTGATGCATATTATTTAATATTGCAATTTTCATTATTCTCACCAACGTATATACACTCATTTCAGTTTATTTTTATGTTTGTAGATGGAAGGTGAAGAAGAAGAAAACAATCAACACTGTGAACAAAACATTCCTGAAAATAACCCAAGTCATGGAAGTAGCTCTAGCAGTGACAACAGTTCAAGCGAAGAATGATGATCACTATGTTTGGATATCAAAGCAAGGTGTTGTATTTTTTGAAATATGTCTGTGAAATTAAACATTTTGTTTAATGCAATGGACATAGTGTCCCAATTGAAAGACAAAGGGATACCAATAACTGCTGCATTTTGTATGATAAAGATTGTCTTATTCATATATATTATATATCATAAAATATGTTTTAATTTATTCTATTGTGTTCTCCATTGTCACTATTGCGTTCTCCATTGTCATTCTCAAATGCACTAATAAAAATTTAATTCATATGAATATTATTATTGGATATATATGTGTCGAATTTTGATGAATAATGAATTTTAAAAAACCACAATAATTATGATATGATATAACAAATTAATCCAAACATCACATTCAAATGCATTAATAAGAATTTAATTAACATGAATATTATTATAACATGTGTCGACTTTTGATGAATAATGAATTTAAAACAATCAAAATAATTGCACTGTCACAGGTTGATGTTTCTAAAAAATACAAAATGAAAATTGGTACGTGTCAGTAACTGTACACCGGTGTGTTTGTATTAAGAAGCATGACGGTGCGTTTCTATGAACTATGAGCACCGAAAAAGCACCAAAACCAATTAAAAATATCAGTGCTTTTGTGTGGTACGACGCACCGGTGCATTTATGTGTCTATACGCACCGACACCGTTGTACGATCTATGGGCACTACACAAATATCGATACCAATTATAAATCTCAGTGCGTTTGTGTGATACTGCGCACCGAGGCTTTTATGTGTCTATAAGAACCGGTGCATTTGTACGACCTATGGGCACCACACGAATACCTATACCAATTATAAATCTTGGTGCCTTTCTATGATATTGTGCACCGGTGCGTTTCTATGCATCTATGCACCGATGCGTTGATACGACCTATGGGCATCGCACAAATCCCAAGGCCAATTATAACGACCTCGTGCGTTGTATCACCAACACTACCCCAGGTGCAGTTTTCTACCTTAACAGCCTAGTGCATTATCCTTCGACCGCCCCTGGCGCCTTCTATATGTATGCACCGGTGCGTTCAAGCCAGAGTAGCACACCGATGAAAAAACATCCGTAATAACCTCCGACCCCCATTTTTTTTAGTTGTGTTGAATTTCTGTTAAAATCTCCACCAAAACCTCTGTAACCATAAATGGATGTTGTATCAAATGTTTTTTTGACAATTTTGACCAATTTTATAACACAAAAAACCTCCTTTATAACCTCCGCTAGACGGTCTTTTCCTTGTAGTGTTGAGAGGTCGATTCTATAGCACTTTCCAAAGCGGTGATTGATTCCAGTGACACATTACCCGAGAATGAGGTTTTGAATCCGATCTCTAACAAAAATTCGATGAAGGAATGCTTCGTGGGTAGCTTGGATTGCTCCAGAAATTTCCATGTCTGCAGGAATGTTAACAATACCCATGACATTGTTGACAGAGTTAGCAGTTCTGATTCAATGATAGATTCCATCTTAGGTGGTTTGGGCAGAAGGAATTATGGCTTTGTACCTGTTAGCACTTTGCCTGACAGTGCACCTAACGTCGTTGACAATGTTAGTTGTTCAGCCCAGCTCAAGGAAAATTGATATGTTTCTGTCAACAATTTGATAACATATTGCAACAATGGTGGTTTAAGCACATCAGAATCTGACTTTTCTGATTTTTGTGTTAGCAAAGAGCTCGACTCAGCTATTGGTCTGACGTCGAAGAAACCAGTTTGGTACAACGTTAGTGATTTTCTCTCCCTAAAGGATCGTGCCTCCTCTCCCAAATTGTTGTCTTCATCTAATATTCTCTGAAGTTATAGTGGAAATTATGTTTTCTCTGTATCGATGGACAACAACAAATTTGAAGTTGCAGATGCGACAGCTACTCCATTTACCTCAAAATCGTTGGTGGACAGACGTAATGGGTTTCTGAATAAGTCATGGAGCAGTGGTGGTGATTGCACAGAGATGGTTGTTGCTCGTTCTCTAGTCAACCCATCGCAGAGAAACATTGGGTTTACCCAGGATCGTGATGATGAGCTCGGGTTCTGCAATGAGAGTGGCTTCTTTCATGATTTTTTTCTTAAAAATTGTGCTAAGGTCTCTATCGATGATAACTCGGTCAATATCTCAGTCAAGGGTGATGTTACCAATCCTATCCGAAGCTAGCCTCGTAACCTTTGTGTTAATAAAGGACATCATTTTACGCATTTAAATGTTGGCAATAACCGTGACCTTAGCCATAGTGACCCGCATTACAACTATAATAATAATTACAAGCCAAGTTCTCAAAATTGTACTTCAACTAATGTGGTTTACAGTAAGAGAGAGAGCCCTAGGGTTTTTGCAGATATTGGCCTCTCTAACAATTACTTAAATGATGGTGCCATTGAGAAGTTGGGACATTGCCCCTTTGCCAAGAATAAGAAAGTTTTTAACTTATCCTCGATAGAGTCAAGTCAAGATTCCATCAGGATTCTTAGCAAGGGTTTAGGATTTGCGGTTGCACCCAAAGGCATTCCAAATGAAAGCATTGTGTGCAGCATTGAGGAAGGGATTCAGGGTTTACCTCTCGATGATAAAGAAGCATTGAGACAAGAATTCTCCCTTATTTTGAAGAAATCTAGAGCTCCTAGGAGCAACCTAAGTAAGGAAGAGCTTAATGATCTCAAGGCTCTACGCAATAATGACAACATCGTGGTACTGAAAGCCGACAAGGGAGGTGCTGTTGTTGTTCTAGATAAGGTTGATTATATAAGAAAAAAACGAGCATCTATATTGTAGTAACTACAAGAAAATTAACTCCAACCCCATGCCTAAGGTATTAAGAGAAGTCAAGAAAGAAATCAAGAATTTAGGGTTGGATGACAATTTAAAGAAGAAATTGAACCCTTCATGTGATTTCATGCAAATAATTTATGGATTACCCAAGATTCATAAAGAGGGAATCCCCCTTAGATCGATTGTTAATACCATAGGGTCCCCCACCTATGAGCTGGCGAAATATGTTGACAAGATCCTGAAACCCCTTGTTGGGAACACTGACACTTTCATAAAGGAATCAAACGATTTTTTTAAGCTCATTAAGGATGGGAGGGTGGAGGAGAGTGAAATTTTGGTAAGTTTTGATGTTATATCATTATTCACTAAGATTCCTTTAGATGAGGCAATTCAGGTCATTACAGAATTCATTGATCCAGGAACAACCAAGCTTGTGGAGATTTGCCTATGTTCCACTTTATTCTGCTTCCAAGGGGAATTCTATGAGCAGGTATCAGGGGTCGCAATGGGATCTTCACTATCCCCTATTGTCACCAACTTATACATGGAACACTTTGAGAAGAAGGCCCTTTCCTTATATCCCTTAAAACTAGCTTGGTGGAAAAGATTTGTAGACGACCCCAACATAAAGTGGACTCATGGGAACGAGAATCTTGAGAGATTTTTTAATCACCTCAACTCCCTTTCCTCAGAAATTAAGTTTAAAATGGAGGTTGAAGAAAATAGGAGCATTCCTTTTTTGGACGTTCTTGTCACTAAGAAGGAGGATGGAACACTAGGGCATTGGGTGTTTATGAAGAAAACCCATACTGATAGCTATCTTCATGCTGAGTCCTACCATCATCCAGCTCATAAGTTTGGTGTCCTTAATACCCTTGTCGTTAGAGCCATGAGGATATCTAATGTTGAACACCTTAGCGAAGAAATCAGTCACTTGTCATCTGTATTTAGGGATATAGGTTATAAAGAAAGAGATATAAAAAGGCCCTAAAAATAGCTGAGGGTTCAATCTTACCTCAAAAATGATATGAACCTCAAGAAACGGTGTAGGGTTTTTCTACCATACATTAAGGGTGTTGCTGATAAAATCACCAAGTAAGAAGGAACAATATTTTCACACAATTTTCAACAGTAGGGTCTATTAGACAGAGAATGCGATCAGTTAAAGATGGTATAAGCTTGGAACAACTTAAAGGAGTGTACAAAATTGATTGTTCGTGCAGGAAAAGTTATATTGGTGAAACTGGGTGTTCACTTTAGAAACGACTTAAAGAGCACAGAGTTGATATTAAGTATGAGAAATTGTGCACCTTAGCCCTTGCAGAACACTCCTCGAAAACTGAACATCAAGTGCATCTTGAAGATGCAAGGATCATTGCGAGAGAGGAGAACTATCAAAGAAGGAAAGTAATAGAGGCCCTTGAGATTATAAAACATCCAAATAACCTTAATAGGGATGGGGGATGTGAAATTAGTGACATTTGGTGACCTCTTCTTCGAAAAATATGTTCCTCAAAAGCGTCATCCTCCCAGGTATAGTTTTTCAGGTATAAGATCCCAGGTTTGTTTCTTGCCTTTTGAATTCTAATGTCGTTTTAATAGTTAAAGTAATTACTTTTAATAATTATCCTCATCAAGCCCACGAGGCGTAGAGCAGTCGGTGATGGGGTGCACTCTTAAGGCACTCCGTTCTGCAAGGTCACCGGTTCGAAACCCGTGGGTGTAGGATTTAGTCTAACCGAGCAAAAAAAAAATATAATTATCCTCATTAATTAATTTTTTTGTCTAAAAAATAAAAATTAATTAATTAGTAATTATTATTAGTATCTACTATAACCCTAATTCATCTCCTAAGTTAAATTATATAAATTATATAAAATATTAATTATTAAATTAAATAAACATAATTAATTAAATATACATATTAATAAAATTAAAATAAATAACTATTTACTTTATTAATATTTATTTATATCATTAAATAAATGTTAATACTAATTAGTAAATAATCAGTTTATTTTTATTAATCTTTTTAATTATAACAATTATTGATATTAATAATTATCTCATTTTTATTTAGTTAGATGGATATTTTGTCTCTAAATTAAATAAATCAATTTAAATAAAATTAACTAAATTAGTAACTATATAATAAATAAATATTAATATTAATAAATAGTTAGTTTATTTTATTAAATACTAATGAATTATAATAATAAATATATATATTAATTTTTATTGCTAAGTATATTAATTATTATCTCAAGCCTCATATTAAATAATTTTAGGATTTTAAGTTATTATCTCCAGCCTTATATTAAATAATTTTAGGATTTTAAGTTAGTTAGATTATATATAAAAATGATATTATCACATAGTATTCAATTAAATTAAAATTATGTCATTTTAATAAAAGTAATTATTATAAAATTAAAATAGAATTATTAAAAATTGGAAATAAAATTATTTCTTATTGTTTTTTGGAATTAAATTAAATAATAAAATAAAATATATATAAAATAAAAATTAATAATTCTAGTTGGCTCTTTTCATATCCTTCTTCATTATTAATGGCCTAAAATCTCTTCTTTCAATCTTTCATTCAATTTTCCTAAAGATGGATCCATGTTGGGATTCGAAATGTCGACAAACGTTCCTTAATACTGTGGATAATCCGGGAGGCTCTTCAATAATAATAATATTATTATTGATGACAAAAATTAATTAATATAAAAATTAATTTTACATATTAAAAAAACATGAAACAAAATTTTTAATCATGTAGATAAACCCTCATTTTATTTTGGAGATACTTAATTTGTAAAGAGGCTTTGTTACAATATCATGGCTTTGTTACAATATCATGGTTTGTCAATACAACATGTCTCAAAAATCATAATTCATTTCATATGGTACTTGTTCATATGATATTTTTTAATTAATAAATTCAAATAAAAAGTCAAAAAATGTATAATTACTTTGGAAATAAATCTCAGTCTTTCTGTATATTACTAAGAATATTCTAGAATATTTAATAGAGATTAAATCTCTACCTTCCACTATAATTATCGATAATTAAATTTAAATTTTGTAAGCTTAATTCCAAAATAGACATAACTAGTGAAGGGAACTTGTCTTTTTTTAATATGATGTGTTTGTGATTGAAGTTTCTTTTGATTATAAACTAGTTTAAATTTATTTTAAACTTGCATTTATTAAGTATTAAAAAGAATTTAACTTTCAAGAAGATACTGATTTTTGGAAGAAATTTCAAAATGTTTTTGTTTTTAAACTTCTATGGTGATCATTTTGTAAGAAGCATTCCGGATTATCCACAGTATTGAAGAACATGTGTCGACGTTTCGAACCCCAACTGGGATCCAACGTCAGGAATTTTTTAAAATGAAATTTCAAAATGTTATTATTAGGTGGATGGTAGAAATTTCACCTCCATCAAATATTTTTGAATATTCATAATAGTATATAAAAATCAATGATTGATGAGGCGGACTGTTATAACACTCATCACAGGTTCAATTCCCTTCCCCAATCGGGGTGATATATCTGGACATGTTTTTGAAGAAGAAAAAAAATGAGAAAAAATGAAAGGTACTACCAAACTTACAAAAAAAAAGAAGATTGAAATTTCTATGTATTGGTCCATATTTTTTAAAGTGTGTATTTGTTTAATTTTTATATTAAATTCTTTTTATAATAATAATATAATTTACTTGGCAAGTCTCACTAATACAACTGGTTGAAGATGGGCCTAGTCAGCAAGGTGACCGAGGATCAAACCTCACTACAGGTGGTTGCACCATGTCCTAAGGAGAGGAAACATGCTAAAAAAATTGGTGGAGAATTGAACCGGTGACTTCACTTCACATCAAGGAGCATTTTAATATAGCACCGAATCACCATCTATCTATGATGTGGAAAACAAATAACTTTATATTAGAATATATATTTATATAATAAAAAAATATAAATATAATATAATTATTTGAATATTTTAAGTTAAAAAAGATTTGTTTTATTTTTTTTAATATAAACACGTCTAAATTTATTTTAAACTTCCATTTGGATTGTTTAATTATCAAGAATAATATAAATTTGTTGAAGTATAAATGTTTATTTAATTGTGTTATTTAAAATGTATGGAATTTGTAATTTTTTTAATAGGATGGGTTTGTGATTAAAGTTTCTTTTGAGTATAAATTTGTTTAAATAACTTAAACAAAAGAACTGTTTTTTAAGAAGATATTGATTTTTGAAAAAAAAATCAAAATTTAATATAATCTTTATATTTAATAGATTTTTTTATTATAATTTTATAATTTCTTTAGTTTTTTTTTAATTAAAAGAATTGCAAATTTCTCCTAACATTTGTATCTCCTCTTCGTAGTATGAATCTATATGACAAAAGAATTCCAATTAAATATAATAAAATAACTAACATGATATAAGTATTGTAATTTATTTAAAAAAATTATTAATGAAAGACATAATTTTACACAATGTTATGGGATGGGAAAGAATTCTACATCCACTAGTTTTATTCTCTTTTTCTTAACACAGTTCTTCCATAATTGCACAACCAAATCGCAACTTAGAACTTGCCATAATTACCATTACTTGCTATTATCCCTCAATATCCTTCCCTTTGGCTTGTCGATTTCAAATTAAACTATTTTTTGAAAATGATTCCTCAAGGTAGATTCAGGAGAAAGTCATGTGCAGTCATATTGTCTCCAAAAACTCCATTTCAAATGATACTAATTGATCCAAATTTTATTATATGTAAGAGTGCGACCCACTATCACCAAAAGAAGCACTCCTTCATTTTAGGTTAGTTATGTTCCAACTGAATGGTGCCTTCCCTACTACAAGATTAAGGAGCCTTGAAATCCTTAGATATACACCACGTTACATGAAAATAAAAGAACAAAAAATAATATGTCATGGTTGAATTTATACCATTTTGGCTACATGATCAAAATAAGTTAGATTAAGGGTTTGAAATCATTATGGAGAAATATCATGTGTCATATTTCTTTAAACAAATTCCATAAGATGAAATATGTAAATATATCTTTATAACTACATTTTAATATCATATAAATACCCTCTACACAACCTTGTTGCATGTATTAAGTTAAATATATAAAATAAATTGGGAATGGTAAGAATTTCAAAGATGTTGATCTAGCATAATTTAATGAACAAAAAAAATGCTCTTAACTATAATGTAATGAGCCTTGAGGAATTTAATAAAAATTTTGGATTATGTATATGCTACACGAAATGGAGGAAAATGCATCCACAATCAATATAGTATCAACAAAGGGATCTACTTATAAACTAGAGGGAGAGAATATACTATAATTAATCATTCCATTATATCCAAAATCCAATTATAGTTATAAATTCAATGGGGACTAAACCTCAAGGATACAACCTTTTGTTCATCTTCACTTTTTTTCTTAAAGATAGTGTTGATGGATACACAAATCAATTTACACCCTTACGAATTCTTGGTTAGTTAGGCCAAGAATATGGGAACGATACCCAATTTATAGCCTTCTCAAAATATTATACAACTCCAAAGTAAATAAAAGAGAAAAATATTTACAGAACAATATTAGCATCCATGCGTCAAGAAAATAAATGAAAGACTAAAATACATACAAGGACTTTAAGGCAGGAAATTTTATATATTGAAACTGCAAAAATATTATCATAGCAGAACTTAACAAAAGTTCAGTACAAGTAGATTAATGCATGTGTTTAAAGTAGAGTCCCATAAAAATTAAAGATACACCATATAGCACAGACTACACATGTCACAACAATCAAGCAGATGAAATATATAAACAACAAGAACAATACACAAGCTCGGAAAACCAACATGAGATCCTTCATTGAATAATTTAAAGAATAATGTTCAGATATAATAAAAACAAATTCAACAGATTTAGAAATCTATGCTTAAGATCTCCTTAACAAATTTTCACATTTTCATGAACATATAGTTCAAATGCTAACAACTATGAGCAATAAACTAATCAAATATTGTTGTAGCCAACTCAAAAAAAGAATGTAGGCATCGATATGCTACTGCAAAAGGAGTCAATGTATTAGTATCAAATAAATTCTAGCATATTTTAATCATTAATGACTGAAATAAAAGATACATCTAACAACCAGAAATATTGTTTAGCTTTTGTCAATGTTGTTATTTAAAAGCATCCTTGTTGATGAGAGTTTCTAAGATACAAATATCTAAACACCAAATTAAATACCCAAGTGAAGAGTAAAATTTATATCATACCAGCTGTTAGGGTCCTATAATAATAGGGTTCATAATTTTTGAATTGACTTTGATAGTCTTGTAAATATGCACATACCTTGTTTTTTGCAAGTTGTTTTCCCATATTTTGAAAATAATAAAAAAAATGAAAAGAGGGTAAAAGTCCTAAAAGAAAGATCAAAGGACTTAGAAAATAAAAGATCAAAAAGAATAAAAAATGGACCCCAAAAGAAAAAAGAGATAAAAATAAAACATGAAAGTGAGCAAGTCAAAATGCCACTACTATTTACTTTTATTGCAAGAATAATGATTATGTGCAGATTGTTCAAAATGCCATAATCCATGATCAGTTAAATAGATTAATCTTAACTTTTCATGCTTTGAATTTCATGTTTTAGATAGAGAATAAATATATGTCAAACAATTTAAACTTGACAGTAGATAGTTAGAGAATATCAGTAGATAGTTAGAGAATAAATGAGGAGCTCAATAATTTAATCTGAGCCCTCGGAAGAAATAAGGTTAGACTTAGATATATTTATGCTTTAAAAGAAAAATGGATTTAGGGTTGCAAGCTTAAATGCACCCATGCAAATGAAGTAAAAAAAAAATGTTAGAATAATGATGGGTAGGTAGAAAGAAGTTGTGCAAGGCATGTAATAAAGCATCATCGGGCAAAATTACTAATTTTCCCTCCCTCACAATGATCCATAGTTCAAAACCTTCAGTTAAAGAGGCTCAAAGAATTTCTTTGACTTCTGTTGGGACCGGACCCAAGGCTTAGTAACTAATTGGTTAAAAATATTGGATTCCCTTCATAAAATCCACTTCCTCAACATATTCACCCTTTTCCAAAAAAAAAAAAATCTTTTTTCCTAAGTAAAATACCTTTTTTGCTTAGAAAAAGTAAAATCCCCTCTTAATTAATTTCATTTCATCCAAAAACACTCAAAAACCAACAAAATACAATTTATCCCAAGTTTATTTGTAAATATCAAAATGGGATAATTATTATGCTAAAAAGCCTATTTTACACTTTACTTAGGTTAATTCTATGTATTTTCATTCATTTCATATTAATTTTTAACATAAAAATCCTTTTAAATATACCCCTTCCCGTATATTAATTAATTCATTTTATTTAAATATCCCAAAAAACCCACTTATTATCGTTAAACCTATGGTTTTAAATACCCCACATGTTAAATATTCCCCACCCTTTCCCCACAGGTTAAAACATTATAATCCCGCGCCATTGGTTATAAAACATTTGTAAAAGTTTTATACGCCATGTTATTACACCCCGCCAATCAAAATAAAACAATAGTTTTATATTAAAACAAATGTTTTAGTATTAAAACAAATGTTTTAGTATTAAAACTAACTCTGCCACATAAAGACCTAGGCCCCATGCCCACATCCGCCAATCAGTTTCCTTATTCAATCACCAATGTTCGCATATATCCTCACAGATCCGACGATCACCGCACGATATCGCTCAATCAATAACCATTTCAAACTTTGTGAAATGGGTGGTTTAGCTCCCTTATCTCTCCTCCATGCGGCAGCGTTTCACTGGATCGCATTCGATCCAAGAAAACCATTTACCGCCCAAAATCCACGTGATAACCACCTCCGATTTTCTGCCTCCAACGACAAACTGCCTCTGCTCTAATATGACTGCCATTAAATGCATATATCGTTTTGAAATAAAAACATTATAAAACCTTCATATTGCGTTGTCAAACCCTTTTTTCTACATTATTTGCATTTATCCATCTGGATTGAAGAAACAAAGCTCCCGATACACCATTTTCACACCCAGAGAACCAGAGAAAGCCACCGCAATTGCTGTCAAAGATTACTGGAAGCTTCAGTTCGACTTCCAAAGACCTTCAAAAGCCATCAAAACCTGTCTGACACCTTGAAACTCAGTTAAAGACCAAAATACCTGCATACACAGTTATTCTTCATAGAAAAACGACATGTTTATCATTGAAAAGAGTATTTCTAAAAGAATCAAGCCTAGTAAAGCCCATTTATCTACAGAAAAACCATGTAGTTGCCCGAAAAGAACGAATTCACTGTGAAAACTATGATAAACCCCTGTTTTGATATGGCATGTGATTTTTAAAGAAAAATTGAAAATTTGCAGACCTTATAAGACTCTGAATTTGTCCAGAAATCCTTTGCATGTAACCCCAATCCTTCTATGCCCAATTTGAAATAGTTTCAGTCCAATTTTTCTGAAAAAAGCAGAGGAAACACTTGTCTATCATTTCCTAAACCTGTAAGAGTCTGAAGTCTAGTTTAAAGCCAAAATTGAAGAATTAAATCCAAGAAAAAGCCATTTATGCTTATTTCAGTTTAAAGAACCTCTCCTAAAGTCAAAAACACTTCTGTAAATAATTCAATCTTACAGAAGAGTACAAAAATTCAAAATAAAGAGTTTCAAGTACCCAGAAAGTCCAAAAGATGTCAAAATCAAACCAAGCAGTAAATTCCAAGACTACAATTGTTGTAAATCCTCTACAACCTCCTATTGTAGACATTGAACATACACCTTCAGCTTATGTGGATTATAAAATAGCAGATCCAGTGATAGAATTTAATTTGTTAGACCTCCACTACTGGAGTTTTGAAAAGTCATTAGATAAATTTGAAGAAGTCCAAATTTGGGAGTCAAACCTACCCAAATATGTTGTTCCACTCACTCATTAGTGTCCAGAGGTTTTTAGGATGTGTCAGACCTATTATTCACCTGAACATAGAGCAATGGTAAATGCAAATAAATAATTATTGTTCACAATTACTGTTGAGTCAATAAACCAGATGCTACAGCTCAAGCCAGATCCCAATGCAGTTCCCTTATCAATATAAGCCCTCACAAAGTTGTACATTGGTCTGGACTTTCCCAAAAGGTTTCAAATTTTCCAATTGTTCATGCCTTTACATGTTGAAATTCCACAGATCAATCCTTCTTATTCTACTTCAAAATTTCCTGAAGGGTCTAGGCATGCCATTTCCATGTTGTCATTTATCCTAGGGTATTTTACAGACGAGCATACAGATGAGTCCATCCTAGGTTTTCTATCTACCTTTGCATCAGGACAACCTCCTTCTGTCATTTTTAATTATGTTGAATACATAGTTGATAATATCCATGATCAGCTTATCAAATTGTCAACTAAAGGAGTATTTAGGTATACTTCCTTTCTTTTCCATATGTTCTTATATTTCCAAGCAGACAAATTCCCAATAACACTTCAGAAGCTTGATATTGAAGAGAACCCACTTTCAGTCATCTTTTGGACATCTTTGATCAGAAAGAGTCCATAGAGTTCAGTTATGCAGAGTTTACAGATTACTTTATTCATCCATTGATAAACATGTTAACAAATACAGTACAACCAAGAATCAGTGATGAAATAAATAAATTTCTATAGCTATCAAAGAAAACTAGAACTGGAGATTGGTACTTATATCATAAACATACAAAAATCAGAGTTTTTGGGTCAAATATTTTACCCTATAAACTACCTAAGTATGTGCCAACGAGATTTTTTGCCTTGGAGTATATAAGGAAATTCCTAAATTATTATTCTATCAACTTCTTAGCAGCCAAAAAGAATACCCAATTTTAGTTGAAGAATTAGGTGGGACCTTTTATTTGTAATCACAGAGATGCAGAACAAGAATCAGCAAAATAGTTACTTGAATACAAATTTGAAGAAAGCTTCTCATGGAATTATGATCCACAAGGAATACTAAGAAAAATGAGGGTCAAGTGAAAACTAACACCTTTTATTCATGAGAAAAAACCAGAGATTGAACAATATGTCAGTCAAACAGAGTGGCAAGAAAATACCTTGGTAGAAGCAGTTAAACAGGGTGATACTAGTCACACCTTACAAACTGCAAATCAAGGAGATAAAGCTACTAAAAGAGGAAGATAAGAAGGTCCATACACTGCCGAGATAACAACTGAAACTAGGTTTAAACTTAGATACAATAAAAAGCCTAATATCAATTCAGTTGATAAAGAAAAAGTGACCATAGAAGTGGAAGATACAGATGTTCTAGAGACAAATACAGATGTTCCTACAATCATTTTAAATGAGCCAGCAACAGAGATTATAAATGAATAACACCCTGATAATTCCAACACACAGGTAACAGAGAAGCAACAGAGTATGGAGGCATCCTCCTCACAGCCAATAGAAGATAAAGATCTTAACATCATGGAAAAATATAAGCAGTTAAAGACAAAGAATGAAGAAATAAAAAATGAGATCTATTCTCAGTATTTGAAACAAACACCATGGATCCATAACAGACTTCTTTTTGCTTTTGATTATTCAAACAAGAATTTGATTATGTCAGTGCTTCAACCAACATTCAAGACTCCCAAAATAGTAGCAGATTACAAAAAATTTGATCTTGAAGTACCAACATAAAGTATCCATACACTAGATCAAATTGAATTTGACAGACAAACTTCTGAGATGCTATATTCTACCATAACTACAAAAGCCATGAGTGTCCACAAGCTCCAGAATAAAATAATAAATATGAGAGATCAAATGAAAGTTGACAAGGCTTCCTCATATGCTAAAGATCTTAGGATTAAGTCTTTAGAACAGTTGGTTATTCAAGTAGGATATGATCCTGCCAATGTCAAAGTTGTAGAAGAGTTAGTAAAGAAAAAGAATGTTGATATTGCAGCACTGAGGAAACAACTCAAGCTTCCACCATCTGAACATCCACAAGCCAAATAAATAGTACAAGAGAAATGTCAGAAAGATGATATGATGAACTTGATTTTACAAATGACAGCACAGATAAAAGAAATGGAAATCCAAATGGACAAGCTTGTCCGTGAAAGAGAAATTACAAAATCACAGGAAAATCCTACAGTAATTCCCATGGTTACTACAGTCATGCCTTCAACTCTGGCAGAATAGTTGGCACCAAAAGTACCACTAGCTACTGTAGTGCCAATGACCTCATCCAATACTTTAGCTACATAGTTATCTACATCAGCAGTGCAGTAGCCTGATGAAGCTAGTAAGCTTGTCAAATCCATGGAGCAAATGTCACTTCAAACCAATGAAATCAATAGGTTGAAGAAAGTGATTGACAATCTTGAAGACACTAAGAAGCTAGCCCAAATCAATGCCAAAACTCATGAACAAAGGGCTAACAGGTTAAATGTTGAGTTGAAGAATCTACAAAAGGATTAAACCTTGAAAGAGCCAATATCTTATGTGAAGAATCAATTATGGATTAAAATCATTGAATCCATCAATGATGTTTGGCCATCAATACAGGTGATTTATGAGCAACAGGATTTACTGAAGGCAGCCCAAGCAGAGATTCAGAAAACAAAGGAAGAACTAGGAGCCAAACCTGAGCAGGCCCTAGAACTAATCAAATTTCTTAACAGTAAGAACAAGCAAGAACTAGAAGAGATAGAAATTACTGATAGAACAAAGACAATCCTTGAAATAAGAAAAGTAATTTCAAAGAAGAATTTAATGAAGCAACTAGAAGAAAAATGTGAAAACATGAACATAGCCATAATTAAATTTATTTTTAAGTTTGAGACCTTGAGGCAAAGAGGTTTTCCTAACATCCTGGTTATTAATGATAAACTCATGCCACGGGAGGACTACAACAAAAAGATAAGAGATTATGCAAAAGAGCAGGTTGACAAAACAGAGGGACAAGGAATCCCTACAGGGAAGGTTTTACATAGAAGTTTTGAAGACTTGTTTTATCTTCAGCATGAGATGAGATAAAACACTTATTTGTTATAAAACCAAAATTTTCTAGATATACTGAGGCATATGAGAATTTCAAGAAGTTGAAAAAGATAAAAATTCCTGATGATGAATCTTGGGAATCATTCACTGACTTACTGTAGAAGTCAAATTGCAAAGAAAAAGATTAAAACAGTTTGCTGATTTTTTACAGTCAAAATAGAAAATTACAACATTAAGGCAGTTTTAACAGATTTTAAAGTGTATCAGAGGTAAAGAGTATCAGATGAAAGAGTATCAAAAAAGAAGATAATATTTCAAAACAGATTTGAAATATCTTATGCTAGCATTGAAGACAACAAAGCAACCTGCTAAACCCAATCAAAAACAACATTTTCTATTTTATTTGGATAAATAGGATAGCTTGCTAAGTTGTTAAACAATTGTTACTATTTTGTTGTAAAAGATATTTTAGTTCCTTAGAAAATTCCTATGATTATTCTAGGATATTTTGTAAACTTTTTTATATATATACTTCATCTTTTGAAGTATTATTGTGGAATAAATTGTTGAAGATTTCTATAGTCATTTTTGCTGTACCTAAAGGATTTTTGTAGCAAATTCAAGTAGAAAACTGGATCAAATCATCTAGCATCATATTTCAGGATTCATGTGATGATCCATTGAAGTGAAGTACTTTTTACTATCTTTGTTTATATTCTTATGATTTACATGCATCCATATATGTGTTTTAAATTTGAATTATGAACTAGGAATATTATTATAGGATTTGTTAAAAGAACCTTGTCTTTAACTAGTTATCATTTCTATATTTTATGTTGATTTCCAGTGTAGGGAATCCTTAATTGATCCCTCTTTCAAATGACCCATGTATACTCCTTCCTTATTCGGATCAAAGAATCCTTGATTGTTCTTTATCCCAATCAAGCCACTTCACCAATCAACCTTCCAATATCTTCAAGGGCTTGTCTATCTTGCCCTGAAAATATTTGACTTTTTGACCTTGATCCTAGTCCTGTCTGCTTGAAATTTGACTCTTTAGCCCAATGGACAAACATATCTCTCACTATCCATCTCATTAAGTAATTTTTTCTCACCAAACCAAACCAAACCAAACCCAATTTGCACATCATAACTAGCCTAATATCATATAATTAAAACAAAGTTAAATCTTATAGAGAGAGCCCTCTTTGAACCCTAAGAAGGCTAGATCTTAGATTTTAAAAGTTGTTCTGTGGTTACCTCTAATGTTCTTGGACTTTAAATCAAAAATCTCACAACTTTAGAATTATTAGAGTGATAACATATTGGCGACCATACTGGGGACTTAACCAATCCTCAGTCTTAAAATATGTCTTAAGGAAATCTTTTTCATTATCTTTTTTCCTTTAAGACTGTTTTATAAGTTGTGAGTATATTTTTATAAAAAATTGTAAATCTAGATTCTAGAAAAATCTACTATACCAGGTTAAACCCAGATCCTAAACTTGTTGTTATAGTAGAAAATCTGGACAGAATTGAAAAAATAATAAACAAGTAGAATATTTAGATGCTAAAGCTTCCTTAGTTAGAGAAAATTCATTACCAAAGGAATTAGTGAGTATACAAGACATAGAGTTTGACCTGAATTTTGAACATTCTTTGTTTAGAAGCAAATCAGAAACTAACTTAAAAAATGTTATTATAGACCCTATTTTTATTTCATTTCTTGAAACAAAATAGGAAAATATTTCAGTAGATTCTGAATCAAAGTTATTTAAAGCTCATGATAAACTTGAAGAGATAAATTCTACTATTCTTAAGGAAATAAATGAAGTTGTTGAATTAGCTAAATTATTAGCATATACATCTAAGCCTTCTATTTCTCATTTAGATACCACTACATCATCTATAATTTCCACTACCCTCCAATCTACAGATCCATTTATCCCTAGACAGCCTTTAAAACCTAGAATACTATTTCCATATCCCCCATCTCAACATCATCCACTAGTTTATATTATGCAATCTCAAACACATCATTCTCATTCCCAAGTAGTTCTTCATATATTCCAGTTTCATTTTCTAGCACCCCCACTTTATCCTTTAGTTCATCCACCAATCTTTCTAGTATACCATCTTATATTCCAGTTTCATCAGCCACTTCTTTAACCGCATCGGCTAGTACTTCCAGTTCAGCCCCAAGCACTTCCAATCTACCTCCTAGCCAAGCTAAAATTCAAGCCATGGCTGCTAGGTATGCTCCCCTAGTTCTTCTTGCATAGCTACATGACATGCCTCAGGATTACCAAAGTAAAATACCCCAATTTGATGCTACTACTCATTATACTTTCCAGCAGCACAATAATAAGATGACAGATTATTTTGAGCTTCATGAAATAGATGATTCTGATGTACAAATGAGACTCTTTGCACAAACATTAACAGGGGAAGTTAAAAAATGGTTTAAAGGTCTTAATGTTGGTAGTATAGCTAATTTATCATTCTTTCATAGATTATTTTTGAATAAATGTGAAAAGAATAAAAATCCACTCCAAATATTATTTGAATTTGATGCCATGAAAAGAACTCCTAATTAAACAGTCCAAGACTAATGCATTAGATACAACAGTGTTTATAATTCAATCCCAGTCAATCTCAAACCCACTCCTGATTTTGTGTTACTCAAATTCCCTGATGGATTTGACACAAAATTGGCTTATCAACTGAGGGAGAGAAATGCTGAAACCTTAGAAAGAATGCAAACAGATGTTGTTAGTGTAGAAGTAAATATTTTGGCTAGAAAAGCTAGATTGAGGAATGAGAGGAGAGTAACCATAAAAGAAGAAACATCTAGTTTAGATGGAAAAATAGATCAACTAGCTAAAACTTTAGAGAGAATTATGGATAGATTAGACAACATAGAAAGAAGGCCACAATGGGATAATCAACAACAAATTAGGAATCCCAACTTCAAGAAAAATACAAACACAGGAAAATCCAAAGAATCAACCCCTCATTAGACAATAAGACCCCCACTTCAATAGAACTATGCTAAAAGTTCTCAAGAAAATGTTGATGATGAAGAAACCATAAATCTAATGGGTATAAATGATGATCACACTATCTTTCTCACTCAGGCAGATCAAGAGTTATTTGAAATGCAACAACTTCAATTAGATTTAGGTGAATCATTTGACTACAAACAAGGTTATGATTTTGCCATAAACGAAGTACATAAGAAATATAACCTTAGGAGTAAGAAAAACACTGAACCTTCTACTAAGAAATCTGCACAAACTGAAAATAAGAAAACAGTAGAAGCCCCCACTACAAAAGCTCTGCAAATTCTCCTTAGGGAAAATAAGCAAAACTCTAATTCATCCCAAAAATTTTCTAGCCCCAAAATTTCACCCAGTCCCAATATTGTTGATATAACAGATGAAGTTGTTCAAACGTCAAAATATTCACAAAAATCTACTACTGTTAAAACACTTAATTATGCTAAAACAACAAACTTAGATTCCAAAACATCCACTGTTGATCCAAAATCAGCAGATCCAAAAGCTGCCACTGCAAAAACAGCTTCTAATAATTCAAATCTAAAAAAACATCTACTGCTTCTCAAACCATTCCTAAAAATAAAGATAGGAGCAGTAAAACACAAAAAACTCAAACAGAAAATGAAAACAAAACTATAGAAAAACAAGATAAACCCACGCAAACTATAATTACTAAGGAAGAGTTAATTCAAATTAGTAAATCACAACCCTCATTCAATATACAAACTAAAATTGTAAAGTTAAAAATACCAATTCCCTTTACAGAATTGGTAAAACATGATTTGTATAAAACAACTACCACTGAAACATTAAACATGAATGATGAAGAAGACTCTGTAAACTTGAATGATGATCAACCCGAGTTGATTTTTGGTTCTAATGTTAATGGAAAACACCAAGATGGAGCAGATCCACCATTTTACATTAGTCTAACTGTTCATGACCAAATATTACACAATGCAATGTTAGATTCAGGGGCTTCACACAATCTAATGCCCAAAGCAATAATGGAAACCCTGAACTTAGACATCACAAGGCCTTACAAATATCTCTTTTCATTTGATTCAAGCAAAGTGAAATGCATAGGTTTAATTAAAGATTTTTGTGTCACATTAGTTCAATACCCTGGTAAAATTATACTCATGGACATTGTAGTAGCTGATATCCCACCCAAATATGGAATGTTATTATCTCGCTCATGGGGAGCAAAATTACAGGGATCTCTACAATTGGACATTTCATATGCAACTATATCAGTTTTTGGTCAACCAAAGAAACTCTATAGGGAAACATTGATGAAATATATGGTGAGTAGTGCAGCAAAATCAATAAATTACCCAATTTGTGCTACACCTACTCACCTAGATTCATTCATATTATGTAACTATGTAACTGATAATGAAATCAAAACTGAACTAAAGGACAAAAATAAAATACCAGACAATGAAAATATCTTTCATGAATCATTATGGCACCTAGATTTTGATGGTTCAGTAAATAAACTAGGAACGGGAGTAGGAGATTGGATAACTAATATGGAAAATAATCATGCAGAATGACATGATTTCAGACTGAATTTTAAATGTACCAAAAATATGGTTGAGTATGAAGCCCTCATTTTAGGACTCCAGATCATCATAAACTTAGGAGGAAAAATAATATCAATAATGGGAGATTCAGAGTTGATTATTAAACAGATAAATGGAGAATATTATGTTTATAATCCTCGATTAGGCCAACATAGAGAAACTTTATTAGATTTGATTGATGAACTGTTGGAATGTAATTTTTTTGCAATACCAAGAAAGCAAAACATAAAGGCACACTCCTTAGCAACTTTTGCTAGTACCTGTAATTTTCCCTTTCAACACAATCATAAGTATACTGTAGAAGTAAAACACAGACCAATAATTCCAGATAACCTCAAATATTGGCAAATTTTCTCACAAGATCAACAGATTTACCATTTTATGAATAATGAGGTGAATTTCAGAACTGTAAAATAGACGTAGTCTATACATTAGATTAGGATTTAGATAGTGAAATTGATTTGAATAATATAGATGAAATAAAGTAAATTTTGCTAGACCTACTAAATTTAGTCAATCAGATATAGATAGTTTCGAGAAAGTAGAAATTTATGAGATAATTGATGATGAATCTGATATATTAAATCTAAAACATAATTTCTTACAAAAAGGTTTAACTCCTTTAGAATATTCATTTGACTCAAATGATGTTACTAGAAAACCCAAAATGGAGCCACTTAGATCTGATATTGAGGAGTGCAACATAGGCACAGAGTTAAAACCCAAGATGATCAAACTTTCCAAAGCCTTACCTCAGTAAGAAAAAGAAAAATATATTTCTCTTTTTAAGGAATTTCAAGATGTTTTTTCTTGAAGTTATGAGGACCTAAAATCCTATGACACCAACATAATACAGCATAAAATCCCTATAAAAGAAGACCAAAAGCCTTTTAAACAAAATTTAAGAAGGATCAACCCTGTTTTGATGACTTTGTTTGAAAAAGAAGTAAAAATAATGTACGATGCACATATAATTGCACCAATCAGATATTCTGATTGGGTTTCTAATCTAGTTCCAACCAGAAAAAAGACAGGAGAAATTAGATTATATGTTGTTTTTAGGAATCTAAACAAAGTATCCTGTTGTAGCCGCTACAACACCACCCAAAATTTTGGGTATTTTGAAAATTTCGGGTCCCCCTCTCCTCGCTTAGTCGTTAAGGTCTTTCACCAAACCTACAGTCAGTGACATCCCAATTGACATCCTTTTTTGGGAGTTGTTGACATCCCAGCCTGAGCCTAGTGTTCCCTATGACGACACGCAAGTCAACGGCTATTCATACTTTGTCCCTAATGCTTCCTTGTCCATCTTCCCCAGCCCAGACCACATTCAGGCCTCCGAGGAGGGTGTTGCTTTTTGTGATATTCTCGCCCCTCCTCCTGAGTTGTCGGGTAGTGGAGGGGTGACCTCGAAAGTTCTGAGAAATGATAGATGGGTGCATGGGGATAAAGCCTATTGTACTACCTTTAAATCTTTCGTGCCCCATGTTGAATCAGAGCTCGAAAACCATAGTGGCTCAATACCTCTCCCGGTTCATGAAACCTACCTCGAGCCCACTCGGTGTCTCCCTGGTCACAAACCTAAATCTGATTCGCATACTGATTATGAATCGACTCCTACCCCACATAAAGTTCATTCCCTTACAAGGCCTGCCAAATCATTTTTTTCTCTAAATGACACGGATGTGCGTGTTGAAAAGCCTTGTATGGTTAACACCCCTACGACTCAATCTGTTCGTTCATTATTCCCCGATTTATTTCACGATCCCGCCACACCAGTAATTTCTTCGAGACATTCAAAATTTCCTTATACTAGTATTGGCGACAATCATAAGCACGCAAATGGTGTTTCAAAATCACAGTTGAAAATCGATGAATCTTTCAGATCTGATCTTTCTCACTCGAAATCTTTAGACAGCCATAGGAGCGATTTCTTGTCTGGGAAACCTCAAGATATCCTCTTTATTGATCCATCCCAGTCAATAACTCCCGGGGAGCCCAACATCCCAGGTACCCAGCTTAATCAAATCAATGGTTATAGTGACCCCTGCTTATCTGAAAACATACTCAATCATACCACTAAGGACTATCACTCACATCTCTTTTCCAACCACATGGAGACACCAGAATTCGATGAGTTGCTTTGGGAAGATTCAAGTACCCATCAGAAAATCGAAGCGCTTCAGCTTCTGCTGACCGTTTCTGAAATGATGATCCCCAAGTACCATGCTCCTCCGAGCATAACCATGTCAAATTCACCCCACCCTCGCAAATCTAGAGAATCAAATACATCGATTTATCAATCTGTCAGTGTGCAAACATTTGACCGAATCGATACAAAGCCCACTGACATTTTGCAACCCACCACAATCCATGTTCACATCCATTCGCCTATTGATCTCGCCAAACCATAAAATTTGGGCAACCCCTCGCTTGAAGGTCCGGGGTTTGATCCTCATACCCTTGACCAAACCCAGGAGCAACCCCGAACTAGGGTTTCTGCAATCAGATGCGCAAGCATTTATAATTCGCCTAGCACATGCTTATTTTTTCCATTCCATAAAACTGATAGTCCTCAACACCATGATGAGATTGCCGGTCAACTTGACCAACCCTATTTGGTGGATGTGCCTACGAATAGGCAATGGCTCACCCAACGCCCATCAGACCTAGGCTTGTGCATCAATAGATGTGTGTCATTTATAAATGTTGAGTTTCAAGAACATATTTCTGTGTATCAGGATGAGAGTCGAATTCAGCTTGCACAATCCATTCTGGCACATTCTCTGGTAAGTATCCATGATCTTCTTGCCATTGCACATGCTCTTCAGGTAAGTTTTTTTGTTGGTGCACGATTTGGTATGCTGGCTCTGATCGCAAAAATTGTTCTTGCAGGTCAGGAATTAATGCGGTGGCTGCACTGGAAAGATGATTTTACATGACCCAACCGCATCATTGGTTAAACTAGGGTTTTAGGTGTAGGCTAGCTAGAATCTATTAATAAAGTTTTGTTTGTCAAGCTATTAATTAGGATTACTTGCTAAGGTTTTACTTCATGGTTTAGAATTATGCTTGCTGTATTTTCTTGCCTTCTGTAGTTCTATGCATTAAAAAGTTCCATTTATTTTTTGCATTCATGCTTTTTCAGTCTCCCTATTGCTGCATAATGTTCAGATAATCACTGCATGTGCTTTGCCTTGTCTCTCCACCGCCAACTAGTGGATCGTTCCCGCACATGGCGTTGCATTGCATCTTGAGCCTCGTTGTTACATTGCGTCATGCACTTTCTTCCTCACATCATTTCCACAGATCGTTGATATAGCTTTGAAAATATTCCACATATTTCCGATCACTACATGAGCCCTCATTGAAACCCTACCACCTTGCTGTCTTGTTTTTCCCCGACTACTGAAACAATAACCCCATTGTTTACGTGAGGTTGCAGTGGCTATCTCAAGAGGCAACTCTCTCTTAGAACAAGTCATCGAAGTCGCATTCTCAACAATTTTCCTATGAGTCTAAACTTATTTAGCTGGGGAGATACGAGCCGGTTGCTTGTGGGAGACCTAATGAGTTTGAATGGCCCATACCCGTAGCCTAAGCCTTGTGCCCAGCATCGTCTTGGACACCCTAACATGATCTGTTTTTCACGCTTCACCTATTGTGGTAAATGGGATGTGAAGGTTTGGCACAAGGGCAAACCCAAATCAGGATATCTTTCAGTTTCTGTAAAACAAGAAACAACCTCTCTTGCTCGTAAAATAAGTCGGGATCCCTCATCCGCCCATGAAAAATAAGTGCCACGAGCACATGAAAATAAGTGTTGCAAGCACATGAAACAAATAAGGGTAAAGGATCGAGAAAGGCTTCCTGCGCAGAGAGGTAATGCAACAACTCCGTCGAGGTACTGACCAGGCTCGCTGGAAGCGGAGCAACGTTTGTGATTTCTTGAAGTGACTCCACCGAGGTACTGTCCAGGCCTGCTGGCAGCAGAGAAACACCAGAAACTTACTTTAAAAAATCCCAAGAATAATAAACCCACTGCCTTGCTCTTCACATCATCAACAAGCTATTGGCGTCTGTGAGCTCTCTATTGATGTGTTTTGATTAGCGAGACCTAGCTGAGGCACAAGGACTGGGCATACCTGTAAAGGCCAAAGTAATTCAAAGGGTCCCCGTAGAACTTGTTCAATATTCCCTTGCATCACTATCTTGGCTCAGACTTTTGTTGTGATATTGAGAGAGATGCTGGATTCTACCAGTGGTTCGCCATTTGTTGTAGCCGCTACAACACCACCCAAAATTTTGGGTATTTTGAAAATTTCGGGTCCCCCTCTGCTCGCTTAGTCGTTAAGGTCTTTCACCAAACCTACAGTCAGTGACATCCCAACGACCTATCCCCAACCCCTCATGAGTTGTCTCGCCATCATGATCAGGTGCTGTTGTTGCAATCACGCCATGTGCGAAGGATCGCCATGCATACATTCGAATGGAAACTTGTGTGTATTTACATTAAGAGCGCTTGCATCATGGATTGTCCAAGCACTTTGTTTTAGCACTTCACCGAGCTCATATTCTAATATTTATTATTTGGGGGGAACCGTTCTATAAAAGGTAACTGTAAACTAATTAGTGTTATAATGTTACGTGCAGGCGATCCCACATATGATATACCAAAGAATGTCACCATCGCGTTGGGAGGAAGAGATTGGAACCCAACTAACAAGAGCACAATGGTTAGGGAAGTTGTCAATCACGAGGAAGAAGACTCTCTTACAAGAATACAAACAAAGTGACAAAGCTAATGTTTTCTTGGACATGCGGTCTGGGGAAAATGATATCGCTCTTGAATATGCAGATAAGGCTATCATTAGATTCTAGAGTGAGCGACAGTCATAGATTCTTAAGAGGGAAAAATACACTTTATCAGATGGAGAAGATGACATTCTTACTCATCATGGTGTTGCTCTATCAACGCTTGATGACCTTGAGGATGAGATTGTTTGAAGATGAAAATGATGATAACACAATTACCAGGAAGCTGCATTTTGGTGGGGGTGCACACAAAGGAACATATTTCACCACTCCGACAAGTCTAGCCCGAAGTATAGCCCGGGAAAACAAATTGGACTCAAAATATTTACATAAAGAATGACAATCTCATTCAAGGCGTTGGCACACCTTTGGGAAACAATATCTCTTAACCCCGAGCTACATGGTGGGCACAAATATGTGGACCAAGGTTATGGTTTTAAATATTATGTAATTAAACCGAGGCAAAAATCATATGGTTTCAAAACCATAAGAGGTCGTGGAGAAAAACTATGTGAAAGCATTATAAGGGGCGCACATTTGATGGGTCAAAGTTACGTTGTATATTTAATGCCAAGGCGCAAACACATATGATTTCAAAACCATATAAGACCGCCGAGCAGAAGCATACATGCCAAAGTTTTAATCTATGTTAAAGCATTTGAGGCAGATATATAAGGTGGTCAACTTTACGATTAAAATGGCGGATCAGAACTATATGCAAACACGTTACATGGAGCCAAGCGTTTGATGGCAGGTTTTCAACTTACGGTCAATGTTTGACAGCAAATATATATATACAGCGGTCCAAATTTATGAGTAAGACACGGATCAGAACCATATAAAATGCATTACGTGGACTTAAACATTTCTTTGGCGGATTTTCAACTTGTGGAGTGGATATATAATAGTCAAAGTTTATGTTTAAAATATGGAGCAAAATATGTTAACAAACCTATAGCGGCAACGTTGTAATATGGTGTGTTGATAGTCAAAAACTGCATGGATGAGTTTTCAACGTGTCTGTCTCAAAGTCTGCATGACAACCATCGTAAAAGGACCACACGTTTCTAGCAAGTGTATAAGGATATCATGCTGAAAAGGAATTCGAATAATTTGTGCGTTACAACTGAAGTCATGGACCGAAAAGCCATGCTTCGTTTGACACTAAAAGAGCTATTTTCAAAGGAACAGATAAAATCCGATTTCTGTAGCCCCGAGGGCAATATTCCAGGAGAGAATCACTCTTCAAATCTATTGCGCTGGTCCCATTTAGAAAGACGTTATCGTTTCATATTCATTGGAAGCTGAATTTTCGATAGTGCCACTACTGACCACGTCGAGTTGTCTTCACAGAGCTCAATTTTCGATAATTCCTAAGGCGTTTGCTTTTACTCTGTCCAAAGGCGCTGAAAAGCTGGATCACACAGCCCACGTAGATTTATTCGAGACTGCATGCAATGTGTTTCCAATTGCAGGCTCATGCAGAAATGAGCTGCTCGCCACGGAAGCGGAATTGTCTATAATCCGTTCGCAGAAAAAGCATTAAAGAAACACATGTCGGCATGGTGTTGATCCCCTAACCCTCACCTTTTCAGGGCAGAGAAATCTTTTGATTTATTCTAAATCCACCGAAATAATTAATAATCCTCCGCATACGTAGTAAGCACAGTCGACCTACAAGTTATCTCTGTGAGACAACCTCTGATACAGTGAGGTCGCGCGCAGCATCAGCATGCATGCAAAGACCCACGCAGCATAGAACCCTAAAAAATTTTGTTGCATGCATACATACACGTGTAGAGACTTTTCAACTCAGAGGAGAAGAAACCAGATATAATTAGCCTTGCACAGTGACGGATCTGGGTTTCTTGGAGATGGGACCGAAATGCACGACCAAAAAAGGGTATTCGAGACTGCATGCTCCTATTGTAATGTGTGTTGAATTTCAGTCGGATGAAGACCACCTGTAGCCGATCGGAGAGATAGACAAGATCACATAGCAACAAGGGGAAATAATCGGCCCGTTTGATGTTGTGTTGAGACGGATTATAATTCTCATGCAGCTGATCGTTATTAATATGATCTCGGAAAGAGCATGTAGCATGGTTTCCTACTTGGCCTAGCCATCATCTGGAGGTTTCAATAGTTCACGACCCATAGAAGAGTGGTGAAACTACCACGACGTTGTTTCTCAGCCCTGGCACGATAATGCAATAAACTGCCATGAATGTACACACCGTGAGTGCAACGATGGTTAGCACCTTGCGTTTGAAGTTGACATAATAACCAAGAAGCATCAAAAGCCGCGCGCCCCTGTATGGTCAAGAGGTCCATCCTCTGTTGAGAGTAGTTCTGCACTAGATTTCACCGGAGTTTTGAAGACCAAAACGAGAGACATTGTGCTACGTCTCAGCGCGATATGAAAGTTTTCTTTTCTTTTTCTCTCATTGCATGCTATTGGCATAGGTTGATGCTCAATACAGAAGCCATGATACACCCGAATCAAGGTTTGGAGAGCGAGCACACTGCATAACGAAGCATGGAGTTTGACCGGGACAATGGCTGTAGCTACGTAGCTTCCATCGATCACGTCCTCCTCCATTAACTCATCACTAAACCAGATTGCACGAGCCACAGCTCAACAAAGTGGATAAATACCGCCTCTGGCCTTTTGCGACCAGTCGCCAGGTCGCAGAGCACATGGAATTGATGAAAGTGCGACCTGCATGAATATGCGACTGTGCGACCACAGGGAGGTCGCAGTCTTGCCCAGATCGCTAGGTCGCAAATCGTGATAAATGAATGAGAGGTGCGACCTGCATAAATTTGCGACTGGGAGACCATTGAGAGGTCGCATTCTGACCCAAGTCGCAGGGTCACAATAGTTGTTACTAGCCAAAAGATGTGACCTTACTCGAAGTGTGACTATGCGACCTCTCTGAGGTCGCAAGGTCGCTGATTGTATGCCCACTAGAGGCTACGACCCATGAAATATATGCACAATCGTTCATATATCACCTACAGAACAGGACTATACAGGGGTCCAAGCTAATCGTTAAAATCCCTTGATGTTATTTGTCAATATGCTCCTTATGCATCTGCGTTTTCTTTTTATTGTATCTTTATTTTTTTTTCTTCAACATGCATAAACATATTTATGTGGGTGAGGCTAATGGCTAATCTAATATTCTTACACGCAGGTAACATGAGGAGATTATGATGATGACCCAGACAAGGAAGTTTTTCGCTTACTCAGAAAATGATAGTTCATGTGGCGGGAGCTAAGTCTATCTCAACAGGAGAAATGTAGAAGAGATAAAACCCCAGGTCACAAATTTCTTCAGGTCGCCAGGTCGTGGAGTCATGTTCCATGCCAAACGCTTGACTATGCGACCCAGCGACTGGGTCGTAGGTTGCAGGTCGCAGATTGCAGAAGGTCGCAGGTCGCACATCTGCCGAGGTTGCAAGTCGCATATTTGCTGGGGTCGTAGGTCGCATATTGCCCGAGGTTGCAGGTCGCTGATCTGCCTGAGGTCCGAGGTCGCAGGTCACAAATTCTCAAAGGTCGCAAGTCGCAGAGGTCGCCAGGTCATTAAGTTGCATCCCCTATTAAATTTCCGACGACGCGACCCAGCGACCCAGTGACTAGGTCGCAAGGTCGCAGAACAGAATGGGTCGCAAGGAAGCCCAACAGTCAGGAAAGTGAAAGTCAGGGAGCCCAAAGGGCAAGCTTTGCTCTATAAATACTTCCTTCGAGAACTTGTAAAAGAGGGGCCTTTTTTTTTTGGGACTCGAGCTGAATATATTGTATTACCAGAGGATTATACATTCAAGCATGAATACAAGCATTTTGAAAATCCCTTTGTGGATCTGGTGTTGTCTTATGTATGAGCACTATTAAGTATTGTATTTTTAGTTTCTGAACATCTTTAGATTAAGGGAACTGTATGTTTAATTCATATCACAATGGCATAACAGTTTGCTGAGTATGTCAATGGTGTTTGAGTTCATTTCACTTTCTTAACGAACACTGATGGCTTTGTTTATTAGCATTTTTGTTACCATTTAAAACTTTTAGGAAGTGAAGGGTGTTCTTGCCATGATGAATTGTTTCCTTTGTGGTCAGAACAATTTACAGTCATGACCCTAATGAAGTGTTGTTAACAACACTTCCTTCGGTCTTCATGCTTTATTATTTCCTCTTGCTACTCATAGTGTTGCATGTACATTTAATGGATCAATCATATGTCGTGTATCATTTGATTAGGTGTGTATCCACTATTTTATAGAGTTTAAGTGAGACCCAAAGAAAGGAGAAATCAGCGGTAGCCGGACCCACAACCCGGACGGGATCCCTATTCCAAACGGTTCAAGGTCTAATTGGGACCTTTTACCGGGGAGATCCCCTGCTGTTGGCCGGACAATTTTTCCAGTCAACATATCCTTAAAATATAATTATCCTTTACTAAAAATGGATCACTTTTTACAAAGGGTAGTTGGTTCTTCTAGGATTTCACTTTTAGATGGATTTTTAGGATACAACCAAATTTTAGTCCAACCAAAGGATCAAGCCAAAACAACTTTTACTACTCCTTGGGGCACTTTTATGTATGTAAAAATTCCTTTTGGTTTAATTAATGCAGGGGCTACCTTTCAAAGAGCTATGGATATAGCCTTTTCAAAGGAAATTCATGAATTCTTAGTGATTTACTTAGATGAAATTACCGTATTTTCTAAGACTGATTATGAACACTTGGATCATCTTAGACAAGTCTTTATTAAATGCAGAAAGTTTGGCATCTCTTTAAACCCTAAGAAAACCTTATTTGGATTAGAAGAAGGTAATTTACTAGGACACATAATATCTAAGGAAAGAATTAGAATAGACACTGCCAGAATAGAAGGAAATTTTAACATTATTCCTCCAAGAAATATAAAAGAGTTACAAGATTTTCTAGGTAAAATTAACTTTTTAAGAAGATTCATCTCCAATTTAGCTAAAATAATTAGAGATCTTAACAACATGCTGAAAAAAGATTCAGTTCTTAAATGAACTATTGAGTCCAAACAATCATTTGAATCTATCAAAAAAGCCTTAACCAAAACTCCAGTCCTTGTAAGTCCTGACTTTCAAAAGTATTTCATCATTTTTTCATTTTCTTCAGAGCACACCATTGTTGCAGTTTTACTGCAGAAAAATGACCAGGATTATGAGCAGCCCATAGCTTTCTTTAGCAAAACACTTAGAGATGCCACTTTGAAATACAATATCATGGAGAAACAGGCTCTATCTTTGGTAAAGGCCATTAAATATTTCAGAGTATACATTCTCTACTCTCACATCATTGCCTATGTCCCAAATGCAGTAGTAAAAGACATTCTAACTCAGGATGGTCCTAATGGAAGAAGAGGTAAGTGGATTGCCACAATTTTGGAATATGAAATAGATATAAAACCCACTAAACTTATAAAAGGTCAAGTTTTAGCCAAACTCATGGTTGAATCAAATTGTTATGCCCTAGACATAAATTTTATTGCCCAAGTAGATGATCAAGAAGAGATGGCAAATCTAGAGATCAGTGAAGCCTTTTCATAATCACCATGGTATGCAGATATCATATTCGTATTACTAAACTTACAAGCTCCTCCTAGATTATCAAGAACAAAAGCTAGATTCTTAAAGCTAAAGACAGTAAGATTTTGTATATTAGACAATGTACTTTTTTGGAAAGATCATAGTGGGATTTTGTTAAATTGTTTGTTAAAAGAAGAATCTGAAAAAATATTAGAATAATTTCATGCAGGTGACTGTGGAGGACATCTCTATTGGAAGACTACTATAGATAAAATCCCGAGAGCTGGTTTTTACTGGCCTACTTTGTTTGCAGATGTGAAAAGGTGTGTGACCTGCTGTCACAAGTGTCAAATATTTGAGGGAAATAAAAATCTCGTACCATTTCCCTTAAAACCTATCTCAATAGAAATTCCATTTCAACAATGAGGTCTTGACTTCATTGGTGAAATTCACCCTCCATCATCAGCCTAACATAAGTGGATTCTGACAACCACTTATTATTTTACCAAGTGGATTGAAGTCATTCCCTCTAGGCAAGCCACAGACACTATCATTATCTTCTTTTTAGAAAGCAATATACTTTCAAGATTTGGATGTCCTCAAAATATTCTTACCGATAATGCAGCTGCATTCAAATCTAAAAAGGTGATTGAAATTTTCCATAAATATCACATTACCCTAGGCCATTCTACTGCATATTACCCTCAAGGTAATGGCCTAGCTGAATCTTCAAATAAGAGCCTTGTAAAAATCATCAAGAAGTAACTTACTAGAAGATAACAAAAAGACTTGGAACAAGAAGTTAGTCAACGCCTTATGGGCAGATAGAATTACCACCAAAAAATCTATTGGTACATCCCTTAACATCTTGTCTATGGAATGAATCTTTTTTTTCCATCTTTCTTAGGAGTACCAGTAATGAAGATTATACAAGAATTACGAGTTGAGACAAATGACATACAAAGAAGGATTAATCAAACCATTCACTTGTAGCAAACAAGAGAAGAGGTTTATATTAAGTCTCAAGTTATCTAGGATAAGATAAAGAAATTTTTTGAAAAAAATAGTAAAGAAGATGATTTCTACATTGGAGACAAAGTGTTAAAATGGGATTCAAGAAGAGAAGAGAAAGGTAAACATAGAAAATTCGATTTTCTATGGAAAGGATCTTATGTTATTTATGGTTACAGAGGTAACAATGCTTTCTTTCTAAAAGAAATGGATGGATTAGATCTGCTAGGTGGACCATTCAATGGCAGAATTTTGAAGCATTACTACTCCTCAGAGATAAAAAATAGTTAGTTTTATTTACTTTGACCATTGTACATATACATTGAAGATTTTAGATTGGATTGGATGTTTTCCTAACAGATTTGAAGCCCAAAGAGAAGGCCCTAAGCTTTGAGAGGTAAAATATCATAAGTATGAAATAACTGCAGAGATCAGAAAACATTTTCAAGTTCATCTCAGTCAAAATTCAAAGGCTACTAGTCTTAAAGTTCTTGACATTTCACCAGGAAATGCCATCCCCATGTGGAGCCACCATTAGGATCCTATAATAATAGCGTTCATAATTTTTGAATTGACTTTGATAGTCTTGTAAATATGTACATACATTGCTTTCTGCAAGTTTTTTTCCCATATTTTGAAAATAATAAAAAAATGAAAAGAGGGTAAAAGTCCTAAAAGAAATATCAAAGGACTTAGAAAAGAAAAGATCAAAAAGAATAAAAAATGGACCCCAAAATAAAAAAGAGATAAAAATAAAATATGAAAGTGAGCAAGTCAAAATGCCATTACTATTTACTTTTACTGCAAGAATAATGATTATGTTTAGATTGTTCAAAATGCCATAATCCATGATCAGTTAAATAGCTTAATCTTAACTTTTCATGCTTTGAATTTCATGTTTTAGATAGAGAATAAAGATATGTCAAATAGTTCAAACTTGACAAATCAGTATATAGTTAGAGAATAAATGAGGAGCTCAACAGTTTAATCTAAGCCCTCGGATGAAATAAGGTTAGACTTAGATAGATTTATGCTTTAAAAGAAAAATAGATTTAGGGTTGCAAGCTTAAATGCATCCATGCAAATAAAGTAAAAAAAAAAATGTTAGCATAATGATGGGTAGGTAGAAAGAAGTTGTGCAAGGCATGTAATAAAGCATCATCGGGAAAAATTAATAATTTTCCCTCCCCCACAATGATCCAGTATTCAAAACCTTCAGTTAAAGAGGCTCAGAGCATTTCTCTGACTTCTGTTGGGACCAGACCTAAGGCTTAGTAACTGTTTGGTTAAAAATATTGGATTCCCTTCATAAAATCAATTTCCTCAACATATTCACCCTTTGCCAAAAAAAAAATAATCCCTTTTCCTAAGTAAAATACTTTTTTTGCTTAGAAAAAGTAAAATCCCCTCTTAATTAATTTCATTTCATCCAAAAACGCTCAAAAACCGACAAAATACAATTTATCCTAATTTTATGTGTAAATATCAAAATGGGATAATTATTATGCTAAAAGGACTATTTTACACTTTACTTAGGTTAATTCTATGTATTTTCATTCATTATATTTCATTTCATATTAATTTTTAACATAAAAAACCTTTTAAATATACCCCTTCCCGTCTATTAATTAATTCATTTTATTTAAATATCCCAAAAAACCCACTTATTATCATTAAACCTATGGTTTTAAATACCCCACATATTAAATATTCCCCACCCTTTCCCCATAGGTTAAAACATTATAATCTTGCGCCATTGGTTATAAAACATTTGTAAAGGTTTTATACGCCATGTTATTACACCCCTCCAATCAAAATAAAACAATAGTTTTATATTAAAACACATGTTTTAATATTAAAACTAACTCTGCCACATAAATACGTGGGCCCCATGCCCACATCCGTCGATCAGTTTCCTTATTCAATCACCACCGTTCGCATATATCCTCACAGATCCAACGATCACTGCACAATATCACATTTTAACTTGCACAGTCAATAACCATTTCAAAATTTGCAAAATGGGTGGTTTAGCTCCCTTATCTCTCCTCCACACGATAGTGTTTCACTGGATCACATTCGATCTGAGAAAATCATTTATCGCCCAAAACCCACGCAATAACCACCTCCGGTTTCTGCCTCCATCGACAAACCGCCTCCACTCTGATATGACCGCCATTAAATGCATATATCGTTTTGACCTAAAAACATTATAAATTCTTCATATTGCCTTGTCAAACCCTTTTTTCTGCGTTATTTGCATTTATCCATCCTGATTGAAGAAACAAAGCTCCCGATACACCATTTTCACGCCCAGAGAACCAGAGAAAGCCACCACAGTTGTTGTCAAAGATTACTGGAAGCTTTAGTTCGACTTCCAAAGACCTTCAAAAGCCATCAGAACCTGTTTGACACCTCGAAACTCAATTAAAGACCCAAATACCTGCATACATAGGTATTATTCATAAAAAAACGACCTGTTTATCATTGAAAAGAGTATTTCTGAAAAGCCTAGTAAAGCCCATTTATCCATAGAAAGACTCTGTAGTTGCCCGAAAAGAACAAATTCACTGTGAAAACTCTGATAAACCCCTGTTTTGATATGGCATATGATTTTTAAAACAAAATTGAATACTTGCAGACCTTATAAGACTTTAAATTTGTCCAAAAATCCTTTGCAAGTAACCCCAATCCTTCTGTGCCCAATTTGAAACAGTTTCAGTCTAGTTTGTCTGAAAAAAGAAGAGGAAACCCTTGTCTATCATTTCCTAAACCTGTAAGAGTCTGAAGTCCAGTTTAAAGCCAAGATTGAAGAATTAAATCCAAGAAAAAGCCATTTATGCTTGTTTCTATTTAAAGAACCTCTCTTAAAGTCAAAAAAACTTATGGAAACAATTCAATCTTACAGAAGAGTACAAAAAGTCAAAATATAGAGTTTCAAGTACCCAGAAAGTCCAAAAGATGTCAAAATCAAACCCAACAGTAAATTCCAAGACTACAATTGTTGTAAATCCTCTACAACCTCCTATTGTAGACATTGAACATACACCTTTACCTGATATGGATTATAAAATAGTAGATCCAGTGATATAATTTAATTTGTTAGACCTCCACTGCTGGAGTTTTGAAAAGTCATTAGATAAAGTTGAAGAAGTCCAAATTTGGGAGTCAAACCTACCCAAATATGTTGTTCCACTCACCCATCGGTGTCCAGAGGTTATTAGGATGTGTCAGACCTATTATTCACTTTAACATAGAGCAATGGTAAATGAAAATAAAGAATTATTGTTCACAATTACTGTTGAGTCAATAAACCAGATGCTATAGCTCAAGACAGATCCCAACGCAGTTCCCTTATTAATAGAAGCCCTCACAAAGTTGTACATTGGTCTAGACTTTCCTAAAAGGTTTCAAATTTTCTACAATCCACCCTATTCTACTTCAAAATTTCCTAAAGGGTCTAGGCATGTATTTTCCATGTTGTCATTTGTCCTAGGGTATTTTACAGATGAGCATACAGATGAGTCTATCCTAGATTTTCTATCTACCTTTGCATCAGGACAGCCTCCTTCTGTCATTTTTAATTATGTTGAATACATAGCTGATAATATCCATGATTAGCTTATCAAATTTCCAACTGAAGGAGTATTTAGGTATACTTCCTTTATTTTCCATATGTTCTTATATTTCCAAGCACACAAATTCCCAATAACACTTTAGAAGCTTGATATAGAAGAGAACCCATTTTCAGTCATCTTTTGGACATATTTGATCAGAAAAGAGTCCACAGAGTTCAGTTATGTAGAGTTTACAGATTAATTTATTCATCCATTGATAAACATGTTAACAAATACAGTACAACCAAGAATCAATGATGAAATAAAGAAAGTTCTACAGCTATCAGAGAAAACTAGAACTGGAGATTGGTACTTATATCAGAAACATACATAAATTAGAGTTTTTGGGTCAAATATTTTACCCTATAAACTACCTAAGTATGTGCCAACGAGATTTTTTGCCTTGGAGTATATCAGGAAAATCCTAAATTCTCATTCTATCAACTTCTTAGCAGCCAAAAAGAAGACCCAACTTTAGTTGAAGAATTAGGTGGGACCTTTTATTTATAATCACATAGTTGTAGAATAGGAATCAGAAAAACAGTTACTTGAATACAAATTTGAAGAAAGATTCTCATGGAATTATGATCCATAAGGAATACTAAGAAAAATGAGGGTGAAGTGAAAAATAACACCTTTTATTCATGAGAAAAAATCAGAGATTGAACAATATGTCAATCAAACAGAGTGGCGAGAAAATACCTTGGTAGAAGCAGTTAAACAGGGTGATACTAGTCACACCTTACAAACTGCAAATCAAGGAGATAAAGCTACTAAAAGAGGCAGAGAAGAAGGTACATACACTACTGAGATAACAACTGAAACTAGGTTTAAACTCAGATACAATAAAAATCTTGATATCAATTCAGTTGATAAAGAAAAAGTGACCATAGAAGTGGAAGATACAGATGTTCCAGAGACAAATACAGATGCTGCAACAATCATTTTAAATGAGCCAACAACAAATATTATAAATGAATAACACCCTGATAATTCCAACACACAGGTAATAGAGAAGTAGTAGAGTATGGAGGTATCCTCCTCACAGCCAACAAAAGATAAAGATCTTGACATCAGGGAAAAATATAAGCAGATAAAGACAAAGAATGAAGAAATAAAAAATGAGATCTATTCTCAGTATTTGAAACAAACACCAGGGATCCAAAACAGAATTCTTTCTGCTTTTGATTATTCAAACAATAATTTTATTATGTCGGTGCTTCAACCAATAGTCAAGACTCCCAAAACAGTGGTAGATTACAAAAAAGTTGATCTTGAAGTACCAACAAAAAGTATCCATGCACTAGATCAAGTTGAATTTCACAGACAAACTTTTCAGATGCTATATTCTACCATAACTACAAAGGCCATGAGTGTCCACAAGCTCCATAATACAATAATAAATATGAGAGATCAAATGAAAGTTCACAAGGCTTCCTCATATGCTAAAGATCTTATGATTAAGTCCTTAGAAGAGTTGGTTATTCAAATAGGATATGATCCTGCCAATGTCAAAGTTGCAGAAGAGTTAGTAAAGAAAAAGAATGTTGATATTGCAGCACTGAGGAAACAACTCAAGCTTCCACCAACTGAACATATTTTTTCATCCATTGATAAAAATGTTAACAAATACAGTACAACTAAGAATCAATGATGAAATAAAGAAATTTTTATAGCTATCAAAGAAAACTATAACTGGAGATTGGTACTTATATCAGAAACATACATAAATCATAGTTTTTGGGTCAAATTTTTTACCCTATAAACTACCTAAGTATGTGCTAATGATAGTTTTTTCCTTGGAGTATATCAGGCAAATCCTAAATTTTGATTCTATCAACTTCTTAGCAACCAAAAAGAATACCCAATTTAAGTTGAAGAATCAGGTTGGACATTTCATTTTTAATCACAAAGATGTAGAAAAAGAAGCAGAAAAACAGTTACTGAATATAAATTTTAAGAAATCTTCTCATGGGATTATGATCCAGAAGGAATAGTAAGAAAAATGAGGGTGAAGTTCAAACTAACACCCTTTATTCATGAGAAAAACCAGAGATTGAACAATATGTCAATCAAACAAAGTGGCGATAAAATACCTTGGTAGAAGTAGTTAAACAGGGTGATACTAGTCACACCTTAAAAACTACAAATCAAGGAGATAAAGCTACTAAAAGAGGTAGAGAAGAAGGTACATACACTGTTGAGACAACAACTGAAACTAGGTTTAAACTCAGATACAATAAAAATCCTAAGATCAATTCAGTTGATAAAGAAAAAGTGACCATAGAAGTGGAAGATACAGATGTTCCAGAGACAAATGCAGATGCTTCTACAGTCATTTTAAATGACCCAGCAACAGAGATTCTAAATGAAGAACACCTTGATAATTCCAACACACAGATAATAGAGAAGCAGTAGAGTATGGAGGCGTCCTCCTCATAGCCAATAGAAGATAAAGATCTTGACATCAGGGAAAAATATAAAGACAAAGAATGAAGAAATAAAAAGTGAGATCTATTCTCAGTATTTGAAACAAACACCAGGGATCCAGAACAGAGTTCTTTCTGCTTTTGATTATTCAAACAAGAATTTGATTATGTTAATGCTTCAACCAACAGTCAAGACACCCAAAACAGTGGCAGATTACAAAAAGTTAATCTTGAAGTACCAACAGAAAGTATCCATGCACTATATCAAATTGAATTTCATAGGAAAACTTCTGAGATGCTATATTCTACCATAACTACAAAGGTCATGAGTTTCCACAAGCTCCAGAATACAATAATAAATATTAGAGATCAAATTAAAGTTGACAAGGCTTCCTCATAAGCTAAAGATCTTAGGATTGATTCTTTGGAAGAATTGGTTATTCAAGTAGGATATGATCCTGCTAATGTCAAAGCTGTAGAAGAGTTAGTAAAGAAAAAGAATGTCGATAATTGCGGCACTGAGGAAACAACTCAAGCTTCCACCAACTGAACATCCACAAGCCAAAGAAATAGTACAAGAGCAAAGTCAGAAAGATGATATGATGAAATTGATTTTACAATTGATAGCACAGATAAAAGAAATGGAAATCCAAATGGACAAGATTGTCCATGAAAGAGAAATTACAAAATCACAGGAAGCTCCTACAGTAATTCCCATGGTTACTACAGTTGTGCCTTCAACTCTCACAAAAGAGTTGGCACCAAAATTACCACTGGCTACTGCAGCGCCAGTGACCTCATCCACTACTTCAGCTACAGAGTCATCTACATCAACAGTGCGGCAGTCTGATGAAGCTAGTAAGCTTGTCAAAGCCATGGAGGAAATGTCACTTCAAACCAATGAAATCAATAGGTTGAAAAAAGTGATTGAAAATGTTGAATACACTAAGAAGCTAGCCCAAATCAATGCCAAAACTCATGAACAAAGGGCTAACAGGTTAAATGTTGAGTTGAAGAATTTAGAAAAGGATTTAACCTTGAAAGAGCCAATATCTTATCTGAAGAATCAGTTATGGAGTAAAATCATTGAATCCATCAATGATGTTTGGCCATCAATACAGGTGATTTATGAGAAAAGGGATTTACTGAAGGCAGCCCAACCAAAGATTCAGAAAACAAAGGAAGAAATAGGAGCCAAACCTGAACAGGCCCTAGAACTAATCAAATTTCTTAACAACAAGAACAAGAAAGAACTAGAAGAGATATAAATTACTGATAGAACAAAGACAATCCTTGAAATAAGAAAAATAATTTCAAAGAATAATTTAATGAAGCTACTAGAAGAAAAATGTGAAAACATGAACATAGCCATAACTAAATTTATGGTTAAGTTTGAGACCTTGAGGCAAAGAGGTTTGCCTAACATCCTGGTTATTATTGATAAACTCATGCCACGGGAGGACTACAACAAAAAGATAAGAGATTATGCAAAAGAGCAGGTTGACAAAATGGAAGGACAAGGAATCCCTACAGGGAAGGTTTTACATACAAGTTTTGAAGACTTGTTTTATCTTCGGCATGAGATAAAACACTTATTTGTTATAAAATCAACATTTTCTAGATATACTGAGGCAAATGAGAATTTTAGGAAGCTGAAAAGGGATAAAAATTATTGATGATGAATCTTGGGAATCACTCACTGACTTACTGTAGAAGTCAAATTGCAGAGAAAAAGATTAAAATAGTTTGTTGATTTTTTACAGTCAAAACAGAAAATTACAGTAGTAAGGCAATTTTAACAGAGTTTAAAGTGTATTAGAGGTAAAGAGTATCAGATGAAAGAGTATCAAACAAGAATATAATATTTCAAAATAGATTTGTAATATCTTATTCTAGTGTTGAAGACAGCAAAGCAGCTAGCTAAACCCAATCCACAACAGCATTTTCTATTTTATTTGGATAAATAGGATAGCTTGCTAAGTTATTAAGTAGTTGTTACTATTTTGTTGTAAAATATATTTTAGTTCCTTCGAAAAATCCTATGATTATTCTAGGCTATTTTGTAAATATTTTTGTATATATACTTCATCTTTTGAATTATTATTGTGGAATAAATTGTTGAAGATTTCTATAGTCATTTTTGTTGTACCTGAAGGATTTTTGTATAAAGTTCAAGTCGTAGACTGGATCAAATCATCTAGCATCATATTTCAGGATTCTTGTGATGAGCCATTGAAGTGAAGTATTTTCTACTGTCTTTGTTCATATTTTTATGTTTTACATGCATCCATACATGTGTTCTAAATTTGAATGATGAACTAGGAATATTATTACAGGATTTTTTAAAAGCACCATGTCTTTAACTAGTTATCATTTCTATGTTTTCTGCCAATTTCCAGAGTAGGGAATCCTTAATTTCTCCCTCTTTCGAATGACCCCTGTCTAATCCTTCCTTATCAGGATCAAATAATCCTTGATTGCTCTTTACCCCGATCAAACCACTTCACCAATCAGCCTTCCAAGATCTTCAATGACTCATCTATCTTGCCCTGAAAATATTTGACTTTTTGACCTTGATCCTAGTCCTGTTTGCTTGACATTTGACTCCTTAGCCCAATGGACAAGTAGATCTCTCACTATCCATCTCATTAAGTAATTGTTTCTCACCAAACCAAACCAAACCAAAACCAATTTGCACATCATAACTAGCCTAATATCATATAATTAAAACAAAGTTAAATCTTATAGAGAGAGCCCTCTCTGAACCCTAAGAAGGCTAGATCTTAGAGTTTAAAAGTTAGTTTGTGGTTACCTCTAATTTTCTTGGAATTTAAATAAAAAATCTCACAACTTTAGAATTATTAGAGTGATAGCACCAGCTTTTGTAGAAATTGAGGGATCATGTCTTCCTTGGACGATCCCATATTTGTACTCAAGTTGTCCTCTTAAAAATTATATAATTATTTGCTTTTCTTTAAATAAAAACTTTTAGTTTTAATAAATATTCATAGGCTCGGTTAAGTCAAAGTAAAGACAAATGAAAGTAGGCTTCTAAAAAATAGGAGTGTGCATTGACTAAAAAGAGGGGAAGCACCCACATCCATGTCATCAAAAATTTGCACATGACCATTGTCATCCCAAATTAATAAATGCAAGATAATTCACATAAAAATACCATATGTGCATGCATCACATAAATTTAGAATCATTCAAATAGACAGCCTCGAAACATGTGTGTGTGTGTGTGTTTTGAGGTTGTCAATTTGAATGATTCAAATTTTATGTTATGCGCACACACACACACACACACATCCAAGTCAAAAAATATGCATATTTGTGCATCCAACCACCTAAAAAAACTTATGTGCCATCAATTTGTACACCTGAAATATAATTCATAGTCAAAACTTAATGTTGTTTATAAATTAAACTTGCAACCAAACATCAAAATTTATAAGAAAATGCCACTGAAATTTTCTTATTTTCTGCCAAGAACTTCTCCATTGAAAAAGTAGATTTCTTGATCTTTGTGCATATTTTTTCACTTTCTCCTATAGAAGAAGAATTAGTGGATATAGTAACTTTTTCATAGGGTATAACCTGGTGAGAAGTCTTTTCTAGATTTACACTTGCATGGTTTAAACAATGGCTCAAATTTGGTGGATTTAACAGCTGAAACATCAGTATATTTTTCATCATGAGAATTTCTAAGGTGAGCATCAACATTTTCGATAGGAGGAACAACATCTTTATAATTCAAATCATAATTGATTTCCTTAGAGGGAGAAGAAGAGGCATTAGTAGCAGGGAAGTGGGAATGACTAGAAGCATGATGAACTGATTTGGGGTTAGCTTCCCAACATTTATTATCAGCATTGGAAGGATTTGGGATAGGGTTCCATCCATCATTAGTATCCTAACCATTATTATCTAGATGTGGTTTAGGAATTTCATGTATATTTAGGTGTGGTCTGAGAAGAGTAGCATTATTATGGTACACATGAGGGAATCAAGAAACATTAGGGGATCCAAGATACAGGTGGCCTATAGTGGCCAATTGATGAAATTCATCATAATCGTCATTGAAATCTATAGAAAAACATACTTTCTTATTCCTCGCTATATCCCACCAGCATAGGGGGTTATTTCTTCTGCATATGCCTCTTCCTTGTCCTCAAGGACTTCAATGCATGACTGTAATTAACCAAAAATTAATAGCAACCAACCAAACCAAGCTAAGTTAATACATCAACTAAAGTCTCTTTTAAATTATTACAATACATATGCATCAACAAAGGCTTATTGTTTCTCAAGTGATTGAGTGAAGGTTGGTTGAAGGGTTTGGATTATGGAAGGGGTAGGGGGGAACATGGTGCGAGAGCAGGAGTTCTAGGAATACTTAATGCAAAACCCATTATTCGACTTACTCTTTTAATCCTTTAATATTTTTCACATGTTCTTATGTTCTTTTCTATTTCATTTATGTCTATTTTTAGGGAAAATATGAACTCAAAATTATGTCATATTATGACACGGATTTTCTTCATATTTTTGCAAATATTTAATTTCATTGTATCAATTCTATGATTCTTCAAACAGGGTATTTTTTTCCTTCCTTTTCAATTTTTGGGATAGGGTTTTTCGAGTAGGAATTACGGTAATTGGAAGAATGGGATAGTGGAACAGAGGATGAGAGACTAAGTAATGAAAACATGCAACATGAATTTTCCCATGGGGATTTTCTTGAAGCAAAAAGCTTGTTTATGTGGGGAGGCTTGAAATTTTTGCAAGCCTTCCCTCTTTTTTATTTTTTTTAGAGTGCAAACACTAAAGGAAATAGGATATAAATATAAGGAATACATGGAATAGAAAAATAAAAATAAGGGCTTTGTTGCATAGGGGATTTTTATTTTTTCAGATTTGAAACAAAGGAAAGACTCTTTAAAAAAAAAATTTCAAAATTAAACAATGACTGAAGCTTTGATTAAAACCCCATTTTGCAATATAGCTTCAAATTATAGAGATAGAGAGCTCAACAAGGGATGAGAAGGAATGGCCATAGGGTAAATGAGAGAAAAGATTGAGGTAACATCAAATTTGTTATAAAAAGCACAAATATCATTCAAAAAATGAAAAATGCATTGAAATGTGTAATTAGCCATAAATAACGTACCTATAATATGACTCAGAGATTGATGAAAGGCACAATTATCACACTGAACAGCTCATGGACCTCAGTTCAAGCTCATAGTTCCTTAGTTAAAATTATGGTGGTATTCCAAATAGTAAAAATCCCAAATGAATTCGAACACCCAAAGACAAAAGATTAAACATTAAGGGAGTAAACACCATCATCAATAACAATCGTCGATTTATATTAAGGTCCATTCGTTACCGTAGATCAAACATAGGACACGAGCATTAAAATCATAGGACGGAGTTGTGTGTTTTTGGGGATGAATTTAAGGGTAGAAATGGCATAGAGCTTGCGCAAGTCGAAGTTTTAACCAAATCCATGCAACTCAAAGGAATATCAAGTCTTAAATGAGTGAAAACAACACAATATTACCTCATATACCAATGCATGGGTCGTGCCACGTGATATCTCATGGTCATGGAACATAGGTAGTTTTTTGACATGGACATTTAATATATGCACCCGACATGCTTCCAAAGGCACATTAATATTAACGCCGAAGGAGTTCATAATCTTTAGTTTGTGTAGTAGTAATGAAGAAGGGTCGAAATGATTCAATGACATACATTTTCACAATATAACCATATTACCAAATTCCACTTCCAAATGTCCACTGTAACAATCAACATCATATAACCATATCACAAGCCAAAATTATGACTATATAATACAACCACATCAAATATCTGCCAAACAACTATACCATACCACCCAATGCAAGTTCAACAATCATAATACAAACTTGTATGGTTATGCTAAGTCTTGAGTCATATAATGGACTTTCAAATGATGCATTTGAGGCTTTTAAAACATATCCCTTGGAAAAAAAAAGCAATAAGCATTTCAACCTTTTATAACATGATTTATACCATGAACCATTCACCAAATATAATACTAATGTTTTGACAATGACAAACAAAACAAATATAGAGTTAGGTTGTGGTGACTTAAGATTCCAACTATATACATGTAGTTAGATTCAACCACTTTGCTTCAAACCAATAATGCATAGTCATTAACACATATATCTTTAGGAAATAATGCATGCAATATTATATTAAAAATAAATAAATAAATAAATATTTGTGGTCAGGCCCCCCCTTTTGGTCATGGTAGCAAAACACAATATTTCAAGATGATACAACTTCTTCTTCTTCTTCTTCTTCTTCTTTGGCTAGTTAAAGTGCGACCAAACATGACTAAGGCAAGAATTTTGCAGCTTATTACAAAATTTCAAAATTTCTAAAGTGAATGTCAACAAATAGCAGGTTAATTAGTCATTTTTTAAATTATAAAATATAGTCATTATATTACAAATAAAACATTATTTATTCTTTATTACAACAAAATATATTATCAGGTGCTTAGTGTTAAGCTCAAAAATGGAAGTGCTTGGAATTGATTGAAAACTAAACGACAGCGAAGAGCTCGTCGCCAGGAATCTGGCGCAATTCGTTTCATCGAAAATTGACTCTGGATGAGGAAGATAGGGTATGTTGTTCGTTTTCCTAAATAGCTAAAAATTTTGCAGAAAATGATAGAATGGTGACATGGCAGCCTAGTCAGCAAAAATAATATTCTCAGAATATTCCTTCATTTCGCCCAATGCCACTATGCCAAGTGTCACTTCATGGATGGTTTCTAAGTGGGTGATTTGTCACGTTTTTACTAGTTGTGGAAGGAGCCAATGGGAAGAGGACACGTGGCAAGCCCAAAGGCCACCACGTACCCGCCCGCCCCACGCCGTAACCCCCCCCCCCCCCCCTCCAAGGTCAAAATGTGGTTAAGTCTATGGTCGAATTTTATATTATGTTTTGGCTGAAACTATTATTAAGTCAAAGGTCAGATTTAAATTTATGTTATGGTGCAAAATTATTACATGGAGGCTAGGCGGAGGTCAGGGCTCGACCTCGCCACCTCCCCCACACAATGCACCAACGTTACCACCATACCATAAGCAAAGGTCTTAACATATAATGTCATTGACATATATTTGTTTCCATATGGTTTGATCAGTGGGGGTAAGAAGGGGGGCATCCCCCTCACCATATAACCTTATGTCGTGAGTAGGAGGGAGCGTTATTGTTAATATGCGGAGTTAACTGTAATACAGGTTTATTTAACCCATAATCATTGTTTAATGTGCTAATCCTTCACTAATCTGGATTTTTTGTAAAATGTGATTAGCACATTTAATCTACATTTAACTCCCATTTAAGTTAATTAATCCCGAGATTAATTCGGCGGCCTGTTTGGCGGAGTCTGCCATTTTTGGTGGAAATCCAAATTTGGCAGGGTTAACTAGAGTTATCTCTAGATTTAGTGGAGTTTCTTAAGCCATAATTGATTAGGCCATAACTTTTGCAAATTCCAAATTAGGCTGAAGAAGTGTCTATCCTAGATTATCTGGACATTTTGAGCATGTTGGAGTAGGTTTCAGGTGTAGTAGAGGATTGTAAACATCACTTTTTTCCATTTTGAGCTAATACATAGGCCCAAGCCATGGAAGTTGGACCAAGGAGATGTAGCTCGGGAGGGGTGAACTCCTTCATAAAAAAAATATGTTAATGGATCATTTGATGGTTTGTTGTACATTTTATCACTGTTGTTCAGCATTATGTTTTAACGTTATTATGCTCATGAATTTAACATAAAACTCAATACATTTGAATGTTTAATACTCACAAACACCTCAAGAAACCTATGCACATGAAGAAAAAGTTCAAAAATTTAAGATGAAATTAGCACAACAAAACTGACATTCAAATTCAAATCAATTTATCAAGCCAATAGATCATATGATATAATTATTCTTGATGCTTTCTTTTGAGCTCACTTGTTGAAGAAGAAAACATTTTTCTCCTTAAAATTAGTGCCTTCATTAATTTTCACCCATACTTCTAAAATTCGCCTTTCAACTACAATAAAAACCCTTATTTGAAGAATCCAAACCCAATATCCTTGTTCTTTGTTATGTACAATTTATTAATTATTATTAAATGTAATTTTCTTAGGTTGTCTTAGGTTTATTTAAGCAAAAGGGCATGATCAAAGATCATGCCCCTTCACCAAGGCACACCATAAGGCTGTATTTAAAGCCTTGTTCATTCTCAATTGTAGGCATCTCATATTTTTATCAATAATAAATATACATATTTCTGTTATCTGGGTTTTTATACTCAATTGGTCTCGAAGCAGTCGCTCTTCAGTCCTGTGCAATCAATTCTATCACCACTGCAAACACCACAATGTCTCTCGTCATGTACGCTACCAAGTCCGCCTCAACTTCCACCCACTCTCCCTCTACATTTCACTATCATCCACCCTCGTTGTTCGTTCTGGTTCATTCCACACCCTTCATGTTCCACACTGCCCTTGGATCATTTTCTCTCACCATTAAACAATTCCGTCACCCACCCATTCAGATCGTTCACCCACCCCATCCCTGTCCTCTGACCATTTTGTTCAACCGAACTGTCAACAAGGGTGTTGGTCAGCAAAAGAACAACCACCGCTCTTTAGGACAAGGCCAAGTAGCGTGACCCGTCACGATCCTCTTAATCAGCAAACTGTCTCATTTTTCTGCTACCCATCTTTTCCACTGCCCCTTCTCCCCACTGCTGCTTCTCCCCATCCCCGTCCCCGTCCCCCATCTACTCATGCCCAAATCTCATTCCCTTCAATAGTGACATCGACCACCAATTCACAATTATTGGAGCTATGGGCGAATGGAGCCACCAGCGACTGGTCCTTAACTGACAACCTCGTTGACTGATTATGTTTCCTCATCCAGTTAATTGTGCTTGTCATGACACCAAATCATCAAATCATCAAGATACACCACGTGAAAATACTGATTTCCGGCTACAAGATTAAATGTTACATTTTTTTTTACATATAAATATACACCACCTCAAACCCACTCGATGTCTTCATCAATGTTGATGGCCGATTTCAAAAAAAGGTTGATCGATCTAGCCATTTTCCTAATGACTAGTTTAACCATCTCTACATCTATTTAAGCTTATTGATTTGATCTGATCTCTCACCTAGTCCTGATGATGAACCACACTGGTTGGTTCGAAACACGTCGACAATATTACTTTACATGTGATTATTACCGAAAGAATTTTTTACAATTTTATATGTATCACAGAAGCGTAGATTCTAAAAAGGTTGATCGATCTTGAGAGTAAGATCAATAATTCCGATGAATTCACTAAAATATTACTCGATCTTGAGGATAAGTTTGTGGGACATTCTGATGACATCAAAAATATTCAAGACACGAAAAATCGGATAGAAAGACAAATTTGGAAAAACCATAGCGAGTCCACAGACAATCATAACAAAGCAATGCAGAAGCTAACTGCCATTTGCGACAAGCTAAATCTGACGCAAGAACCAATATTCCTGAATATTGGACATAATCAACAGAAAAATTTAGCCGATTCAGAGAATTCAGAATATCATCATGAAAAAATCGATTCTCACAAAACATCATCGCCACACCATCAAGAAGATAGTAACGCGAATTTTCAAAATAAGCAGCTCTGGAATGCATTCAACAATCAAAATCCTTTTTTTTCTCCACCGTTAGTAGCATATCAACAAAGAGAAAAAATCAAGCTGCCTAAGTTTGATGGTAATGAAAAAGGCAGTGTTGCATGGCTTAATAAAGCTGAAGAGTATTTTGAGATTTACGACATTGACAGTGATGATGAAAAAATTAAGCACGCTTCCATGAAAATGGAAGGAGAAGCATATAATTGGTATATGTGGTGGAAAAAGATGACATTTTCTATTAGTTGGAGAAAATTTAAGGATGCTTTCTTTAAAATATTCCAAGGTATCAAGGAAGAATAGTTCTTCTCAACATTCATCAAATTGCGCCAAAAAGGAGATGTGGATGAGTACACTCGAGAATGGGAGACCTTAGCGACACAAGTACCTGGATTGTTAGAATCTCGTCTAGTCCAGTCTTTCATTTCGGTAATTAAAAACAATATACAAGTAGAGCTCAAGCTTCATGACATTACGACGATAGAACTAGCAAGACAGAAAGCAAAAGCTGCTGAAAATAAATTCGAAAAGTTATTTTGGTCAAAACCGGAAAGATTATATTCGAGGCAAATATTTCCTCAATCTGAAAATATAGATAACACAAAATATGTCCCACCCCATATTCGTGAAGGATAAAAATCTGACGTGGAAATGCAAAGGATGAGAGAGGGAAAGTGCAAACGTTGCGGCGAAAAGTGGGACCCTAAGCATAGGTGCGCTAAAGGAAAAGAGACAAAGAATCTGTATAACTGTGAAGAAACTAATGACTCTAACAATGATGAATTAGATGTAGAAGGAATTGAAGACACCCCAGAATTCTCTCCAGAACGAGATGACGAAAGCATTCCGCAGGTGTCATTATTAGCTATGACAGGTATATCACAACCTCAGACACTAAAACTAAAAGGACATCTTAAGAAGAACAACGTAATGGTTCTCATCGACACCGACAACACCCAAAATTTTTTAGATTCAAACATGGCCAAAAAACTCAACATATTTACGTTTCCCATGCCTAATATGAAGGTAATGGTGGCTGATGTTAAGAAGATTGAAAAGGTAGGAAAATGCCATAAGGTCAAATTGTAGATTCAAGACTTTAACCTAGAATCTCCTTTCTACACCGTACCAATAAGAGGAGTAGATGTGGTCTTAGCAATTCAATGGCTACAAACCTTAGGTACTTATTCTGCCAACCATCAAAATTATTTTATAAGCTTTAAGTTGGAAGGGTAGAAGCACAAGTTATATGGATTCCAAGCACCAGAAAATCAAATCGTATCGTCATCCCAGATGATGAAAATGATTCGAAAAGGAATGCCAGCCTATATAGTAAAATTTCATTAGTTAGAAATGTTATCTGCAAAAATGATCAATGAAGGGTCACCAGAAGTACAAGAGCTAATTCAGAAGCACGAAAAAGTATTCCAAGACCTGCCCCTGAAAATGCCTCCTAATAGGGAAATTAAACATACAATAGAAGTCAAAGCAGGGTCAGACCCTGTCAACATCAAGCCATATCGCTATCTGCATTACCAAAAGACTAAAAGTGAGAAGATAATCCAAGATATTTTTAAAATCAAGAACCTGCCTCTTGGGAAACCAAAGCATTTTCGTCAACAACATCCATCGTTACGTATGCTTTGAGGACAAAGCATCTTTTGAGAGAGAGGTAATGTTATGTACAATTTATTAATTATTATTAAACTTAATTGTATTAGGTTGTCTTAGTTTTATTTAAGCAAAAGGGCATGCTCAAAGATCATGCCCCTTGACCAAGGGACACCATAAGGTTGTATTTAAAGCCTTGGTCATTCCAAATTTTAGGCATCTCATCTTTTTTATCAATAATAAATATACATATTGCTGTTGTCTGGGTTTTTATACTCCATTCTTCCATTTTTCTTGAATTATGGCTCATATTGTGGGTCCATCATAATCTTCTATATGGAACCATAACTTGTAATAATGCATACATATTTCCAATCTGCACTCACAATAGTCCATTTATGAGCAATGAATGATTGCGTCAAAATAGGTTTTCATTAATACTAAACCTTTCAACTTCTAGGGACCTAAAATATTGTGATTTGTCTTATTGTCGTGGAGACCTGTCTAACAAATTGTATATATCATTCCCTTTACAACAAGACTTCTTTCACCAAAAAAAGCTAATCACAACCATGTTGGCATTATGATGCATGTGTTGTCCTTGATGGAAACCCTCTTGTAAAAGACCAAGTATATGGTATATTGATGATTTTAGTGGTGACAAAGTGATGGAACAGAATGACAGTATGTTGGGATAGAGGTTTGCATATCATAATCAGAAGACGGATAAAGATAAATAATTGAATATCTATACAAGAGTTAGTGAAGGAAAAGTCGTGTATACACGCGGGTACGAAGAAACAAATTCGTGTATGTGTTAGCACACTAATTTTATAATACCAGGGGTATTTACCATGGTATTAGCCCACAATATTGAGCGCAATAATGGTTATTTGATCTCGTCCAATAATACCATCGACATGGTGTGGTTTTGGCTCATGGTATTGGCTAAGGCTCAAACAATATAAGGAGGTGAAGATCAAAGTGCTAAGTGTGCATGAGTATCTGAATTGAATGAATACTTCAATATGAAGTATATTTGTGTGGAATGGGCTATAGTCAATTGATAGATCTGATATAATGATGCACCCATGAATATAATGATGGATCAAGATCTCTAGACCTGAAATGACTATGTATTTGCATGATCTGTCTATGATTTGTTTAGATCTGTGGTTTGGTGTATGTTTGATGTGGTGAAGGGTATGATCTAAGTAAGTTTGTAGTTTTTAAGTGTTGTGGAGTCCTGAATTATTTACAGATATATACGCGGGTTCAATATGAGGAAGGCGTGTATACATGTGGGTTCGGTTCTGCAGAGGCACGTATATATTTAGTAATATATTGAGATCGATACGCATGTTGGTTTTGGAATAAGCATGTACATGTGCATATATGTATTATAGAAGGCACGTATGCAAGCTAGGGTTTTGTTGAAAAATACTGAAGAATATGTCTGATCAGTTTTGTTGTGTTTCTATTTTTTTTCAATGATGTCTTCATATAGATCTGGGTTATTTGAGTATTGATTATGCTGCTAGTTGATTGTGATTAAATATCATGATTATTTTATTGAAAAAATGATTGATGTTGTTAATTGTATGAGGGTTCTGTAAGCTGGAAAAATATTTCAGAATATCTCTGATCAATTCTATGACTAAGTCATAATTATAAACTTAGTATATTGAGATCTATACACAAGTTTCTCTACAGAAACGCACATATACATGAGGGTTTCCATAATTAAAGTATCATATACATTTTGTATTATGAATGATCAGGGTTGCAGTTGATTCAGTGTGTTGATTCAAAAGTTTGTGTTTATTTATGTGGTCTGGTTACAGTGATCTCACTTTTATGTTTAAATTGGGTTGATGTTTACTTCAGTTCATCTACAAGTTGTGATGTATTAAATATGTTGGATCCAGTGTGAAAATTTATGAAATGTGGTTTGCAATGGTGTTGAGGGTTGGAGCCTTCAATGAGGAAGTTGAAGCTTCATGCCAGTAGGAGTTGGTGATCAGATCAGGGGGGTTGTAGCTCCCTTCCAGTGGTGGCTGGTAAATGATATCAGGAGGTTGGAGCTCCCTTCTAGTAGCAGCTGGAGAACGAGTGAAGGATACAGCCTTCTGCAGGTGGGTGCCTGCGTACTGGTATGATTCTGTGCCACTACAAGATTGTAAGCAGTTTTTTATATAATAAATATTGAAGATAAAGACGACAATAGTGGTGGTTTTCTCCCACATTGGGTTTCCACCTTAAATCCTGGTGTTCATATGTGTTTCTTATGTGTGATGATTTATTATGTTCTTACTGCACATGTTTACTTCTTTCTAAATGTCTGATGAATCATTAATGCACTATTATAAGTAAGTTCTGAATATTTATCTAAATTATAAGTTGACTGGGCATACACTAGTTTCTTGAATGAAAGTCGCGTACATACGCTAGTTGGCTTAAGAACAGTTGTGTATAGAATTCAGTAAAGAAAAATAAAATTTTGTGCTAGTTTGAAATATTGATTCACCCCCTCAACCCCCCCCCCCCCCCTCCCCTCTTAGTATTTTTCCCATCAATTGGAATCAGAGTAGGTCCTTCAGAAGAAGCTTGAGTGCTTGAAAGAAGATCTACCAAGATGAGAAATCAAGATGGAGCAGAATCTATCAGACCACCACTCTTCAACGGAAATATTTTAATCTTATGGAAGACAAGAACAAGATCCTATCTTCAGTCTCTTGGAGCAGATTTTTAGGCAATTTTTGAAGGAGTTTATGAATATCCAGCCACAGTTACCAGTACAGATCCAACAACAACGAAGACATATGAAACCAATGTGAAAGTTGTCAATGCATTATTAGGAAGCATGACCGAATTAGAATTTGTCAAATTTATGCAATTAGATACATCAAAGGAAATATGGGACAAAATCATCCTAAGCTATGAAGGTGATTCCAAGGTAAAAAGTGCTAAACTCCAAACTCTCAGAATTCAATATGAAAATATCAAAATGCATAATGATCAAAGTATTGCTAGTTTCTTTCTGCATCTAGATGAGATTGTAAATCGTATGAGAAATCTGGGTGAAGGCACAAACAACACAACTTTAGTAGATAAAATATTAAGATCTCTAACTCCTAAATTCGAGTCAAAAGTGTCTACCATTGAAGAAAAGTAGGATTTGTATACTCTTACTGTTGTTCAACTTCATGGGATCATGACTTCTTTTGAAATGAGAAAAGGAGGTCCATCAGAAGTTAGAGAAGAAGCATTTAAAGCTACTGCAAAATGAAAAGAAAAGGAATAAAAAAAAGAATCGGGATATGTATCAGAAGAATATGAGGTAAATTTTGTAAAGAAACTTCAACTTGGCACCGAAAGGTTTAGAGGTAATCTTCCCTTCAAATGTTTTTCTTGTGGAAGAGTGGGTCATTATGCTGCTAAATGCCCTCATAAAGATAACCATGACAAAGGAAAGGATATTGCAAAAGGTAATAGGAGATGATTTGACAATAAGAAAAATTATTATACTCATGAAGATAGTGATGGCTTGTCAAATAGTGAAGAAGGAGAATCTGATCAAGATCTTGAAAAGACACTAATGAGTCTAAAGATAATTTTATGGATCCTTTAGAAGAAAATGATTTCTTTGAAGAAATTACTCAACTCTAAATATGCCTGGAAGAAAAGAAATTAGCCATAGATACTCTAAAGAATCAACTCATATAAAATGAGAAGCATAATGAGAAGTTAGAATGTGAAAAATTAAGTCTAAGAAAGGAACTTGAGAAAATAAAAATTCTAAATCTTAGATTTTCTAAAGGATCTGAAACCTTAGATGAAATTTTCAAGGTTCAATGCTCTCCTCTTATGAAGACGGGTCTTGGATACATTGGTGAATCTTCACAGACAGAAAATTCGTTAGCCACAACCAGAAGCTATCTAAATATATCAAAATCCAGTCAGCAAAGTTTCAACCTTTGGAAAAAGAAAAAATACACTTCGCAGTTAAATCATGTTCACTCTAATTCTAGGATGAACAATAATAGAAGCATCAACCAATAGGTAAACAACACTAGAAGGTTATATGATCATAGAAATTTCTTCTTTAATGGACAATGTTTCTCATGTCATAATTTTGGTCACAAAGTTGTTCAATGTGGTGCATATAAAACCATCATGACTAGAGAAGCAAGAAAACAAAGGAATGAGACAAGAATCAAGAAGAATACTTATAACAATTTCTCTCCTCTTAAAGATGAAATTGAATGTTAGTTTTGAAATAACTTTGGACATGAGGAATTTGAATGTAGGAGCAAATTACATCCAAAAGAACAAATATCAACAAATTCTAAGGTATGGAAAAAGAAGGACTTACAATTTGAAAGTTGTGGCATAGATTAATTTGCAGAAGGAGAAGAAAATCAATGGTACATTGATAGAGGATGTTCAAAACACATGACAGGTGATAAATATAAACTCATTTCATACAATGCATTAGAAAATGAAAATAATGTCACCTTTGGAAATGAATCCCATGTTGTAATTAAGGGTAAAGGATCTATTTTTCTAAAAGAAAAGGTTAAAGCTAGTAATGTTATGTATGTTGATGGATTAAAGCATAACCTGTTGAGTGTTAGACAAATGTGTGACCAATGAAATGAGGTGGTCTTTCGATCAAAAGAATGTGCGGTTTGTGAACTTGACACAAGAAATACCATAATAAAAGGAACAAGAACACCAAGAAATTTGTATATATTGAAAGGTGGCCAAGAACAATGTTACCTAGGCAAAGCTGTGGAAAACTGGCTATGGTACAGAAGGTTGGGACATCTAAGATTTTCTCAAATAATTAAATCAAACAGGCTCAAATTTTTTCGTGATCTACCCAATGTCACCCTACCAGAAAGTACCATATGTAAGTGTTGAGGCAATTTAATTACCTATCATCTAATTGTCAACCCAGGGGTTTCGTAAAACTTGCGAAGCATGCGTGCATTGTATATGTTATAAATTAACTTTCAATTTAGATTAATCTAACTACGAAATCAATTCATGACAAACCAAATTCACCTATTCTAATTTATGCTTTAAAAATTGAAATTAAATTCTAATTTATTGAAGAAAAATCACAACTTATCCACGAAAAGATGTTCAAGATGAGCATGCTCAGAGTCCCTTGAAAAGGAATCCTTTCGTCTAGGAATTGAAATGACAGTACATGAAAATATATTCTAAGAAAACAATAAATCACACTTGCATAAATTCAAATCACACCACACCTTGAAAAATTGAAATCAAACTTAATCTAATGACAAGAAATTAAATCTACACTAATGACATAAAATGAAATCTAATTTAGGAAAAGCACATAATTGAAATTTAAACTAGAAATGAAAAGAATATGATACATCTCACATTCATTAGATGGCCAATCCAAAGGACATGAGGATGGAAAGTTGGGAAGATCCAAATGCAAGCATAACCAAATCAAAGTGAATATCACTCATGAGAATGGTGCTAAATCCAACTTATTTATTCAAAACATGAAAATTTCTCAAACTTTACACATTCCTTTGAGAGGAGAAGGCTCTCCTATTTATATAAAAACATAATAAGATACCCTATTAATGGAGATCCACTATTTTCTCCCTAGATCCATAAAAATCTCAACCAATTAGACACATATCCCTTTATCCATGATTTTTCTCCATGAGATATGGTTGATTACTATCCCAAATCTTCTTCCAATCTGAAGAGAATTCGAAATTGATCCTTGGAGGCCACATAAGAGTTCCTTGGAAGCTTCCAAATGACCTACACATGTCATCAAACTCAAGCCACTTTTAGGTATAAGAAAATACATGATTTTTCTAAATTTTAATCATAAATTCACTCTAAATACATGAAATTAATGATTTTGGAAAATACTAATGTGAACCCTTATGAGTATGAAAATATTAGGTTATGAAGTGACAAGGTGATGAAATGAGGGAAATAAAATGGAAATAAGAGTGAAAGTGTATGACATTTTGAAGACATTTTGGAGGCCAAACATACTCCCCAACTGAAGTTATTACATGTCCTCATGCAATCTACTACATTGATCATGATTTTTTTGCTTCTATATGAACTTTGGCTTATGTTGATTCTTCTTTATACTTTGCATAATAATTTGATAACTTTGTTCCTTTTTTCAAAGTGTTCTTTTAAAAAACATTTGATTGCAACATATTAATTTGGTTGGTTCTTGTGTGGCAACCAAATTTTATTCTTGTGTAACAACACTTTTCTTATTTTTGTGTCGCATAAAAAAAAAATTTTGAAATCATTTAATCGGCCACCTAATGTGATCATTATTCAATCATAATTTACAAAACATATAACTTTTTAAATCATAATGCAATAGTATTTGTTTGGAAAATTATGTTGGCTAGGATGACATGTGACATAAAAGGTGATGAAATATGAATGCGATATGAGGCATGAACATGAATTAGTATTCCCCCACCCCAACTAAAGGTATTTTTAGTTTTTACGAAACGATAAAGAAATATGGTGAATTATTTTCCAAAAATTATAATTTTAGTATTGAAGGAATTATATGATAAAAAGCTAGAAAATAACATACCTTTACTTACCTACAAAGTGGAAAAATTGTGCATATGTAGAAAATTTGTGGCTGCTGCTGGATCACGGATCAAAAGATGAATTCTGAAACTGGAATTATGGTACTCTCACATGGTTTGAAATATACTTCTACAATTATTGATGGAGTCATGAAAAGTATATAGTCTTCACCTGCTACAAAACTCGATGGTACAATTCTATTCATGCGAATAAATGTGTTGTGGTCAAGCATGAAGAGATGTCATTGGATTAATGACCATTAATGAATTTAATTAACCAGTGTGAGGCAAACTCACCATTAATTTCAATGAGTGCCAAGGTACCTAAGTATATCTTGCGAAGTACGAATAAATGATCTAATGTCGAGCCACTTGCAAGATCCAACGATCAAGGGACATTGATGTATTCCCATTATTGTCAGTGATAGAACTTGTCATTAAGGCATACAAGCCTCAAGGTACTAATAAGGACTCTAGCCTTGAACCTAGATAATGTGTTGATGTCGATAGGCCAAGACTTGTTAGAAGGGAGGCCTTAATGAATCCTCCATAATTTAACGCGAGCATAAAACAATAATTTTGAAGGACTATGGATGAAAATTTGTGCAGTGGATCAAGGTTTATTTGAAAAAATGAAAAGGGAAATGGAATGAATCATCTTTGTAGGGGAGCTGAATGGTTTTATTGTTAGGTTACATGTTAATTAAAGTGAGGCAGGAAATTATAATGACTATGAAGGAAAATGAGATGAAGATTTTATTGACTCGATGAGTGGGAATGCAATGGTAAAACTAGTATCTGAGAGGCTTTCAATTGGTATAATGGATCTGATTTGGCATTCTTTATCCAAAATATTGTGCTCATGCTTGGATATCTCATCATTGATGTTACTGTGATCATGCTATTTTTGAAAGAAGTGTGGTCTTTGAGAGACATTGTTTTCCTTATGGCCATCTGTTTATCTTCCTAGAACCTACAAAAACTTAGTACTTTTTCTGCAATGAAATGTAATATTATCACAAGACAGAGGTAATAAATCTCTCTATTTATGACATTTACAAAAAAAAAACTAATAATTGGTACTAATAAAACAAATTCATGAAAGAAAATCAAATGAATTTTACCTATTTCGAAACTAGTGCCTTAGGTTACCTATCATATCTTGTCAGAAATTTCTTCATTATTTTACTGTTTCAAATTATGATGAAAGCTTCCTCATTGTGTAGATCTCATCGAGATATTTCCGACAACGTTTGAATCGTCGAAAACCGATGTCGTATGAGAAAGTTATGCTTATCTGAAATTTTTGTGAAACAATGAAAATAGTCATGTGTGAGTGTAACATGGCAATATGATGTTGATGTGAAAGATGAAGTAGACATATGAGATTGCATTTTTATCATGAATTTTTATTAGAATGCATTGTCAACAAAATATATCATTAAATTCAGAGCTACATAATTTTTTTCAGCTGCACAATGTGCACAGTTTTTATAGCTAAAATCCTAAACAGGCAGTTAAGTATAAATAGGTATGCAAATAATCAGTCTGGTCTTTCAATTTTAATCATCACCTTCTCTAGAAAAATGAGAAAATTCCTACTTTTATATTGATGCAATAAACAAATTTATTAAAAAGGCAATTTTTTGTTTTATTTTTTATTTTTAAGTAAATTCAAAACTTTGAAGCCAAAACAAAATAGCTTAAAATGAAGACAAAACTTTCCACTTTATATTAATTCAATAATTTTTCCTTAAACCAGATATAGAGAAAAAATATTTACCTGTGAAACTCAATGAACATAAATTAAAAACTTGAGTGCTAAAACCTGGGTGAAACTCAGAGCTGTGAACTAGACAAGGTATAATCCCTCTTTCTCCTTGGCCACATACAATCATAATGGTAAGAAGAGGTAATAGAGATCATAAATTCCTGCACTCATAGAAAGTGGCATGGGTTGGCTGACTCCACTGACCTGATTGGGGTTATTATACTTGAGAACAATTTTTTCCCCCGGGTACAAAGGGCCTCGTCAAATTAACAATCTCATTTCCGAGGAGGTAGCCAATAACCTAAATGCCTATGCCTTTAGCATCACAATAATGGCATCGTTTTTCAAAAATAATCAGATAGTAATATAAATCCTCAGTGTTATCTGCTAGTACACTCAATAATGATTGCAATTAGGCCAGGTATAACTTTTATCCATGCAATTTCAACCTACCTCCATGTCATCAATTCAATTGGGTGCAATACTTGCCTTCGATTCTCGGTTGCATTCAAAACAAAAAGTGTATGAAGTGAAAGTGTGTGTTTGAAAAGAGCAGAAGTGGATGCTGAAGTGGGTAAGCGGAAGCTGAGCGAACCTGAGCGCAGAATCTGGGTGAAAATTTGTTACCAAGTCTTCCAGAATAAAACTCAAAACCAAATCTGAGGTCGATGCATCCATTTATCATCATCCTCCCCAAACTCACCAAGTTGATAATAAATATGGTACTTCTTAGCAACTTCGTGGCAGATCCACCTCCTGTAGATCAGGAAAATCAAATATGTTGCATGGCCGCAACTGAAGCCTACATTAACATTAAATTAGAAACCATTTTTCCCTCACAATCCAGAAAATAAGGCTCTAAATAACCCCAAAAATCTCTCAATTTGTTAATTTGAGGAAATTGCTCAAGGTAAACAAAATTCACCTCGTTCTAAGAAAAACCCATGTTTTATTTTTCTGAGATCATTTTCATTTTGTCACAAAACGCATTTTAAAAATTACTTTTCAAAGATGCTACGCATTCTAACAAATGCTCAGGTAACAACATCAATTGCTAGTGGAAATCGAAAGCTGGCTTGTGGGCTCCTCTTGCTTGGTAGCATAAAATCTGTAACAAGGCTCCTCCAATTCCTGCAAACTTGTTTAGAAATCGCAAGATACTGAAAATAAAGCAAGCATAAAATCCTTTGACAGAGCTCGGTAAGCAGATTTTCCATTCTGGCTACAGGAAGGAAAGTGGAAATGGCCTCAAATTTGGTCTCAGATCTGGTAATTCTGATTTGTCACCGAACTGACATTCAAAGATAATAAATGCCAATTTCAATCCCCACAGAGATCTGGATGACCAAATGGTTCCTAATAATGCCACTCACTGTCCTTGTCTACCTGTCTGGCAGCTTCACCTCCTTTATATCTTCTTGGAATCCATTTGGCATAGAAAGTCTAAGAAAAGCTCAACTTTGTGCTCTATTTCCAAATCTACCGTACCAATAAACTTATCTTTGTCAAATCCAAAAGGGGTTTCGAGGCCTGTATCCATTTTTATATATCTTGAACTCAAGCGTGTTGTGACAAGCAGTGAGCACCCCTCAATGAAGAGCAAGAGAATTTCAAAGTCAATTTATTTTGTTTAGGCTTCATTGGTTTTCACCGTATTGAATCTTGATGTCGAACATCTGTAGATACAAATTGCCTCCAATTTCATTGTTTAAAGTATCTCAATTTATTTTCATTCAACCTTTTTATTATGTCAAGCTTCTATGAATTGGTTGATTTACATGGTTTTTTTTTATATACTAACATTTTTTTTTCCTCCAAATCACACAAAGTGCAGGAGGAGAGTATACTCGAGATTTTTATTAATTGTTTTTTAAAAGTTTTGATTCAGAAAATAAAATGAAAAGAATCGATCTCACACCTTAAATTATTTCTCTTTAATTCTCACTTGTGCTCCTTGTTCACAATTTTTTGTTTTATTGCAATTTTCCTACCAAGAGTTAGAAAATGAGGTGGCTCTTACTACACCCCCAAAAATGAAAATTTCAAGAAAATAAATTAAATAAAATTTGAAAATAATATAACTTCAAAAACTCACCAAGCTTGGTTTTATTTTCCTATTCTATCCTACTCTATTTTAAGAAAGAAAACCTTTTTTATTTTTATTTTTTTAAGTATATAAATATTTCCAATGAAGCCACTTACAGATCAAAATTTCTAAAATGCTCACATCCAAATTTCCAAAATATACCTGATTATGTATGAGGACATGAGAAATCATTTTCATCTTTGTATTCGGTGCAAATATTGGTTGAAGGATGAGTAAATGTCATGACATAGTCACCTGCTGAAACCATTCTTCGATATAGCCCTTGCACTCCAAATAATGTTTTATCTGTATTCTAGATATTTCTTCCATAAATGGTTTAATGTCAAAAAATTTATTCTACAAAAATTGATTGAAATGTATGTAACTAAATGATTTATGCATCTACATGTTTTAACCATGCATCTAGGAATAAAAATAAATATAAATAAAAAACTGAAAATAAACTCTAGACTAATGACTAGTTTCCATGCACACTTCCCCAGCAACGGCGCCAAAATGTTGAGGCAATTTAATTACCTATCATTTAATTGTCAACCCGAGTGTTTCGTAAAACTTTCGAAGCATGCGTGAATTGTATATGCTAGAAATTAACTTTCAATTCAGATTGATATAACTACAAAATCAATCGATGAAAAACCAAATTCACCTATTCTAATTTACGCAAAGAAACTGAAATGAAATTCTAATCTATTGAAGAAGAATTGCAACCTATCCACGAAAATATGTTCACGATGAGCATGCCAGAGTCTCTTGAAAATGAATCTTTTTGTCTAGGAATTGAAATGACAAGGCATGAAAAACTATTCTAAGAAAAGAATAAATCACACTTGCATAAATTCAAATCACACCACACCTTGTAGAATTGAATCAAACTTAATCTAATGACAATAAATTAAATCTATGCTAATGACATAAAACGAAATCTAATATAGGAAAAGCACATAAATTAAATTTAAACTGGAAATGAAAAGAATATTATACATCTCACATTCATTAGATGGCCAATCCAAAGGGCATGAGGATGGAAAGTTGAGAGGCTCCAAATGCAAGCATAACCAAATCAAAGTGAATAACACTCATGAGCATGGTGCCAAATCCAACTTCTTTATTCAAAACATGAGCATTTCTCAAACTTTACACATGACTTTGAGAGGAGAAGGCTCTCCTATTTATACAAATACATAAGAAGCTACCCTATTAATGGAGATCCACTATTTTCTCCCTAGAACCATAAAAATCTCAACCAATTAGACACATATCCCTTTATCCATGATTTTTCTCCATGATGGTCGATTCCTATCCCAAATCTTCTTCTAATCTTGAAGAAAATTTGAAATTGATCGTTGGAGGCCACATAAGAGTGTCTTGGAAGCTTCCAAATGACCTACACATGTCATCAAACTCAAGCCACTTTTAGGTATAAGAAAATACATGTTATTTTTCTAACTTTTAATCATAAATTCACTCTAAATACATGAAATTGATAACTTTGGAAAATAATAATGTGAACCCTTATGAGTATTAAAATGTAAGGTTATGAAGTGATAAGGTGATGAAATGAGGGAAATAAAATGGAAATAAGGGTGAAAGTGTATGACATTTTGAAGACATTTTGGAGGCCCAACAGTAAGTCATGTCAATTCGGTAAGAAAATCAGAGTTCAATTCAATACCAAAGAAGGATCCACAAGTAAGCCTCTTGAATTTATACATATTAATTTGTGTGGACCTGTAAAGAAAAAATCACCTTGTGGATAACAATACTATATCTTATTCATTGATGATTTTTCTAGAATGTGTTGGATTGGTTTATTGAAACAAAAAGATGAAGAATTTGATAAATTTAAGGTCTTCAAAACATTTGTTGAAAATAAATTAGATCTAAAAATCAAATGTCTTGGATTTGACCAAGGAGGAGAATACATATCAGATGAATTCTTTGATTTCTGTGAACAACATGGCATAAAAATACAATTTTTTGTAGCCGAAACTCCTTAACAAAATGGCACGGCAGAAAGAATGAATAGAATAGTTCATTAAATGGCTTGTTGATCTGAAATGACTGTGTTAGTTTTGTTGTGCTAAGTGTCTTTTAGTATTAAAAAACATGTGCATAAATGCCTCTTCATTTTGCATAAGGATTAAGCAGTTTGACCATGATTTATAGATTATTTTTAGTGAATTAGAAGAAAAAATAACACTGAACAGTAGTGTAAAATAGATAAATAAGTCACCACGTGATTTCTACACAGCAGACATGATGAAGTAGTTCACCCCTCCTCAGCTACATCTGCTGGTCCAGCTCCCAATGGCTTGTCCTTCTTTCATTATGCTCAAAATTTCGCTATTACATGTAGTTACAGTGCTCTAATGGTTGTTTTATCTGCACCAATGGTTCTACAATGCTCCAATTAGTCAAAAATGACTATTCATTCACTCAGAATGGGCGAAAATTGGGTCTCCTACTCTTTTGCTCAGTATCTCCTAGGAAAGCTTCATTGAAAGTGGAGAACTCCAGTTAACTGGAGTTAAAATTGGCTTGGCCACCAATTTAGGCGCTCCCCTAAAATTTTCTGTCGTTTAAACCGCGTATTTAATGTTTCAGTTGGGTGGTGGCCACATGCACACCCCCAAACTGTTACAAAAATCGTCGGAGCAGAACTCATGCCACAACTTGCGGTTAATGTTTAAACCTTGTGTTAATGCATAGACCGCGCAGTGTTTTGTTGAAGTTTAATGTATACCATGTGACATAACCATCGGAACTGCTGGTGGGTTAATGCAAAGACTGCGACGTTGGAGTTATTAACGTTTAATGGTTGCATGTGATACATATCTTGGCAATCGCTGGCAGGTTGGCACCGCTGGCGGTTCCCAACCCCCAACCATAATTAAATTACACATTAAATATAACCCAAAGCCTTATAAGGTTAATAGCTTTTGTAGCATAGATGGTAAATGATTATGCGTGCTCAGCGGGAGTTTAGGGAGTCAAGCCCTGCTGTCTCCAACAAAATTTTAACATGCGATTTTAGGGCCACGTGGCAGCTTCTCATTGGTTCTTTAACCCATACCAAAAATAGTAGAAGGACACTTTTCAACCTACGATTGGTTCGGTGGAGGGAATATTCTCTTTTTTTCTGACTGTGCATCCACTATGCTGACTGTGCATCCCATTCAAACCTGGTCAAATTGTCATAATTTTACCTATTTGGCATTTTGATCAGAACGCAATATCGTCCTCATAAGACATCAGTTTTTTGAACCGTTCATGGTGCCGGAATCAGGAAGACGAGATCTACGCAACCATCCTATCTTCAACTCAATCCTATAACTTTTAATTTTGAGCAAAATTTATGAACTCCTGATCATTCCTCCCCATTAGGAAGCTTTTGGACCCCAAAAGACTTGATTACATGTTCAGTAGATGAGGGTACAACTCCCTTACCTTTCCAACCTCCATCTATTTTTCCTTTCTTGGTTTAGTTCCTTTGAGCACAACTCGAAGGTAGTCAACACTTCCCCTCTTTGATGCTCTTGTCCTCCTATCAAGAATTGTATCTTCTTTGAGCTCATACAGAAATTCTAGCGAGAAATATTCTATAGAAGGTAGTTGAACATCACTTCCTTGATCATCGATCAAAGGTGGCTCATACAAGTATAAGTTTTCAACATTAACAACTGAATATATTTTCATGTAAGAAGGCAAGTCAAGTTGGAATGCATTATTACCAACTTTATTTACGATATTGAAAAGACCACAGTGAATGGGTTTGAGCTTTTTACCTTCCCCTTGCATCCTTTCTTTGCTAATGTGCAACCATACCTCATCTCCCTCTTGAAACTTTTGATCAACCCGGCGTTTTTCATGCCTCTCTTTGTATTTTGACGGCAACAAAACTGAAAGTCGGCCCCTAAGGAGAGCTGGTCTCCTTTTGTAGCTCTGTCAGCATTTTCTGCTAGAACCCCATTCTCCTCCTCCACGTGGTCTTCCCCAACTTCCTTGATTTTATTTATCAAATTCGAGGAATTTGATAAATAAACATTATCAACAACCTTTGAAAATTAAAATATATCTCTCAGGCTTATATTCCGCCGCTAAACCTTATAACCAAGGGTTTAATCCTTCGAACCTTATATAAATACCCAACGCTTTTTAAACAAATGACTTATAATTGACCTTTGGTTCTGGCCCCACATATATAATCGACGGCCCAATCAAATACTCGCACCGTACCTTGGTTATCCTTCATTCATTTTCCTAATACGACCACCGTCCGATGGCTTCCCTCCAGATCGACGGTGTTCAACGATATCGCGCGGCCTCCCTGGTCGAACGTTAGCGTGTGATGGCACTCGGGAAAGCGGTTTTCGCGGTCCCACCATGTGCTACATGTCGACCATTCAATGGAATCGCTCCCAATTTGGAAATACCGCTCACTCCACAAAAGTGGTGCGATATGGGCAGTCTGGTTCGTAAATCCACTCGCGGTTTTGGAATAGTGGTTGACACCGGTTTAAGTCGGGTTACGCTATCCTCCGTATTCACTAACTCTGGTCTAGCCTCGGGTCAGGATTCCGATAGCAAAACAAATTTATCTCTTTATTAAGCGAGAATTTTACTATCATTAAACAGAGTTCAATGACCACGGTTTTACACACACACTTCGTCTGTGGTTGGGATTTAATTCACAAAGCTCATTCGATCAAATTGAGAGAACCAGTAGGCAGAGGGATGCAGAGACTGTACAACCATTCCATTCAGAAATTATATACGCACATAGTTCAATCGCCTCACAGTTAAACAAATTTCCTCACAAACATCAATTCAAGACAGTTTGATAATCAACAGGAACTGAAATTCATTCAACCGGAAGCAATTGCTTAACACACAAATTTTATTGCAGAAATCTCTCTCCCCCCTCAATGCATCCGAGGGATACAATTTATATACTTTACAATGTGTCTCTTCGGTTCCTCTGTGAGGACCGTTTAGAAAATCAAAAGCCTAATTACATCGTTAATAATAGAAACTTGTAGCCAGGAGGATGGATCGAATCTATTATTGAAACACCACAAACAACTAATCTAAGTAAACGATCAGTGCAGGTATTGACACCTAGATGTTACAATTCAAATGTTTTCGAACCCTCCTAGCCACAACATGTGGACAAAACCTCCTACATTTTTGGCTAGTGTCTAATGCCCCTACATCAGATTCCCGAGGGCAATTTTCTTCATGGGCTCCTGTCCATGAGCTCTTCCACTGATCTTCCTATCTTCTGCAACATTCCCTCAGTCATCCAAGTGGCATCTTCCTCTAGCTTGTCCTTCCATTTGATTAAGTACTAAAAGTACTCTTGTCCTCTGGTCTTCCTGAACACTCTTTTGTCCAATATCTTCTCTGGTTGCAATGGTTACGCTGAAGGTAGTTGCTCTTTCCACTCAATCCGTCCCTTGTCTGCTGATCTTTCTTCTGCACCATCATTTTCATACTTGTACAAATCTGAAACATTAAAAATGGGAGATATTCCAACATTAGGTGGAAATTCAATCTCATAAGCATTGGCAGAAAACTTTCTAAGTATCTTGCATGGCCCAATCTTTTTGAACTTCAGTTTGTTATACTGCTTCCTTGGGAATCTCTCCTTTCTCAAGTGTGCCAAAAGCAGATCTCCTACTTCAAAATGAACTTCTTTTCTTCTCAAGTCTGCTCTGCCTTTTTATTTGATGTTGCTGCCTTGTAGTTGTTGTTTCACTTGTTCATGTATGGCCTGGATCTCTGAAGCAAATTCTTCACCATCAGCACTTCTCATCTCTGCCCTTCCCAGATTTCTTAACTCTGATATTCCCCTGGGGTGCATTCCATAGATAATATGGAATGGGCTCTGCCCTGTGCTTCTGTTTGGTGAGTCATTATATGCATATTCTGCCTGGGGAAAAATATGGTCCCACTGCTTGGGATGCTCTCCTGCAAGACTTCTCAACAAATTTCCCAGACTCCTATTCACTACCTCAGTTTGTCCATCAGTCTGAGGATGATAAGCTGAGCTGAAACTCAGTTTGGTACCAATTTTCTTCCACAGAGTCCTCCAAAAATGACCCACAAATCTGGTGTCTCTGTCTGAAACAATACTCTTGCGCAACCCATGCAATCTAACAACTTCTTTGAAAAACAAGTTAGCAACATGGGTGGCATCACTAGTTTTATAGCATGGAATAAAATGTGCCATTTTGGAGAATCTGTCCACTACAACAAAGAATGCATCATTCCCTCTCTGAGTCTTGGGAAACCCTAAAACAAAATCCATACTTACCATGTCCCAAGGCCTGTCTGGAATTGGCAAGGGAGTGTACAATCCTGCATTATGGCTCCTTCCTTAAGCATATTGACATATTTTGCAATTTTTCACAAACTTGTCCACTTCTGCTCTCATCTTGGGCCAGTAATAGAAGTGACTCAGTTGTTCATAAGTTTTATCAGTACCAAAGTGTCCAGCAAGTCCTCCACTATGCTTCTCCTTAATCAAGTTTTCTCTCATGGAACATTTTGGTACACACAGTTGGTTCCTCTTGAATAACAAGTCTTCCTGCAAGAAATAATCCAACCACTAGCTTCTATCTGTTAGAAAAGGGTTACAACATGCCTCAAATGCTTCCTTAAAATCTGAATCTGTTTTATACAATTCTTTGAGAAAATCAAATCCTACAACTTCAAAATTGGTTTCTTGAACAAGCATGTGCCTCCTACTCAAAGCATCAGCTACTTATTCACTTGGCCACTTATGTGTTTCAAAACAAAATTAAAACCTTGGAGATACTCAACCCATTTGGCATGCTTATTATTCAACTTGGGATGTTGTACAATATACTGCAAAGCATGATTATCATAATATAATACAAATTCCCTGGACATCAAATAATGTCTCCACTTTTTCAATGCCTAAACAATTACATAGAATTCCTTCTAATAAGAGGAATACTTTCTTCTGGTGTCATTTAGATTTTCACTGAAATAGGCTACAGGCCTATCATCCTAACTCAACACAGCTCCAATGGCCTCCCCACTGGCATCACACTTTACTTCAAATGGTTTAGTAAAATCAGGCAGAATCAAAACAGGATTTTCGGTTATCCTTTGCTTCAAAAAGTTAAAGTTTCTTTCTGCTTCAGCAGTCCACTTAAATGGTTGTTTTCTCTTCTTTATTGTCTCAATGATGGGTGCATTAATGTTACTGAAGTTTCTTATAAATTTCCTGTAAAAACTGGCAAGTCCATGGAAACTTCGTACCTCAAAAACATTTCTGGGTGAAGGCCACTCCACAATTGCCTTAACCTTTTCTGGGTCCATCTTCAATCCTTCTGCAGAAACAACAAAGCCTAAATACACCAACTCTTCTTTCATGAATGAGCATTTCTTTAAATTTATCAGCAGTTTCTCTCGGTGCAGCTTTTTCAAGACATGATTAAGATGCCTTAAATGTTCTTCTTTAGTTCTGTTGAAAACTAATATATTATCCATATACACTATCACAAATTTACCAATGAATTCTTTCAACACTTCATTCATAAGTCTCATAAAAGTGCTAGGTGCATTTGACAACCCAAAAGGCATTACCATCCATTCATACAGTCCTTCATTTGTTTTAAAGGTAGTTTTCCACTCATCACCCTCTCTTATTCTAATCTGATGATATCCACTTTTCAAATCTATCTTTGAAAAATATTTAGCACCACTCAAACAGTCCATTAAATCCTCAACTCTGGGAAAAGGGAATCTGTACCTGATTGTGATCTTATTGATTGCTCTGGAATCAATACACGTCCTCCAGCCTCCATCTTTCTTTGGGCTCATTACTGCTGGTACTGCACATGGACTCAAAATTTCTCTGATCAGCCCCTTTTCCACCAATTCCTGTACTTGTCTCCTGATTTCCTCATTTTCTATGGGAGTCATTCTGTAGGCTGCCTTATTTGGTAGATTTGAACCAGGGATAAAATATATCTGATGGCTGATCTTTCTCATAGGTGGCAGCTCATCAGGTAAATCATCCACAACAATGTCACAATAGTTGTCTAACATCTCTTCGATTTCTATTGGCAAGTCAGAAATCTTTGTAGAAGTAAGAACTACCTTAGGTTTCCAAACTAAAGCAAAGCTTACCTCTTCTTCTTCTATCTGCTGCAAATATTCCTTCCCGCTCAGCAACAAGGTCTTTGGATCAATCACTCTGCTGGATGGCTCTCCTTCTTCCATGGGTATCAATGTATGATGTACCCCATCCTTGAAGAACTTGTAAGTGTTCTTCTTGCCATCATGCACTGCAGCTCTGTCAAAATTCCAGGGTCTACCCAGCAGTATATGACACACATCCATGGGCATTACATCACACAGGACCTTATATTTGTATTTTCCCATTTGAAGCTCTATCTCACACTATTCTTTTACAACCAACTGGTGCCCTTTATGCAGCCAGGACACCCTATAGGGAGTTGGATGATCCCTTGTCTTCATCTTCAACTTCTCTATCACCTCAGTGGAAACCAGATTGTCTATGCTGCCACTATCAATGACTAGCTGGCAGCATTTCCCTTAGACTTTGCATATGCTCCTAAACAAAGTCTTCCTTTGTGCAGGTTCAGTGACCTCTTTGGTTTGCTTCAATAGGACCTTATTAACCACCAAGGACTCTCCCCTCTCTGGTAGAATTTCTTCTTCAATTTCGGCCTCTTCTCTAGCCTGGGAAACAACAGCATTTCTTAGGCTAGCACCCACATTCTCTGGACACTCATAGTGCTTATGTCCCACTTGCTGACATCTATAGCACCTCAACTCTCTACCTCTGCCCCTGTCTCTACCTCCTCTTCCTTTTTCTCTGTAAGAACCCCTTCTGCCCCTTGCATCATCCTCTGTAGATGCATTCTGAGGTGAGCTACTGTTAGCTCCATCCCTGGGTGTAGTAGGCTTTCCTCTACCACCGTGACTTCCCTTTCCATGGAAATTACCTCTCTTCTTGGCAGATTGTTTCCTCAGAAGTTTCTCCTCTGCTTTCAAGGCCATATGGTAGGCCTCTTCCACTGTCTTGGGAGACAGAAGACCAATCTCATCTTGGATCTCCAGCCTGAGACCATTCACATATCTGGCAGTCTTCTCTGGTGTGTCTTGAAATTTCCCAGCTCTTATGCTCACTCTGTAGAATTCCTCTGTGTATTCCTTTACTGTCAGCAACCTCTGTCTCAGGTTCTGCATTTTCCTAAACAATGTTAGCTGATAATCACTAGGCAAGAATTTACCTTTTAATTTAGCCACCATTATGGTCCAGCTTTTGATAGGTTGCTTGCCAACTCTCCTCCTTTCTGCCTACACTCCATCCCACCAGAGTGCAGCATTTCCCTTCAGCTTTGTCACTGCAAACTTGACCTTTTTATCTTCGCTTATGTCTTCATAGTCGAAGCACTTGTTCATTTCATTAATCCAATCCACCAGTTCCTTTGGATTCAATCCTGCTGCAAAACTCGACACTTCAATCCTGGGCTTAACTGTAGACCCCAGAATAGTTCTGAGGAGCCTCATGTCGAGAGGAATTTCAAAATTTTCTTCTGCTTCTTCTAATTCAGGTTCATTGATGTCTTCAGGATCTCTGGGCTGTCTTTGCTCCATGGCATCCATTCTAGCCTCGAACCTCTGCAAAATTCCCTACACTTCTGCATTGGCAACGGGTCCGCCTCTCCTTCTGCCAACACCTCTACCAACTCGGATTTCCATGTTAATTCTCTGCAAAAAAAACTCAAAAACGCTCCGATACCACATATGACGGCAACAAAACTGAAAGTCGGCCCCTAAGGAGAGTTGGTCTCCTTTCGTAGCTCTGTCAACATTTTCTGCTAAAACCTCGTTCTCCTCCTCCACGTGGTCTTCCCCAACTTCCTTGATTTTATTTATCAAATTCAAGGAATTTGATAAATAAACATTATCAACAACCTTTGAAAATTAAAATATATCTCTCAGGCTTATATTCCGCCGCTAAACCTTATAACCAAGGGTTTAATCCTTCGAACCTTATATAAATACCCGACACTTTTTAAACAAATGACTTATAATGGACCTTTGGTTTCGGGCCCACATATATAATCGATGGCCCAATCAAATACTCGCACCGTACCTTGGTTATCCTTTGTTCATTTTCCGAATACGACCACCGTCTGATGGCTTCCCTCCAGATCGACGGCGTTCAACGATATCGCGCAGCCTCCCTGATCGAACGTTAGCGTGCGATGGCGCTCGGGAAAGAGGTTTTCGTGGTCCCACCGTGTGCTACGTGTCGACCATTCAATGGAATCGCTCCCAATTTGGAAATATTGCTCACTCCACAAAAGCGGTGTGATATGGGCAGTCCGGTTCGTAAATCCACCTTGCAGTTTCGGAATAGTGATTGACCCCGGTTTAAGTCGGGTTATGCTATACTCCGTATTCACTAACTCTGGTCTAGCCTCGGGTCAGGATTCCAATAGAAAAACAAATTTATCTCTTTATTAAGCGGGAATTCTACTATCATTAAACAGAGTTCAACAACCATGGTTTTACACACACACTTCGTCTGTGGTTGGGATTTAATTCACAGAGCTCGTTCAAATAAATTGAGAGAACTAGTAGGCAGAGGGATGTAGAGACTTTACAATCGTTCCATTCAGAAATTATATATGCACAGAGTTCAATCGCCTCAAAGTTAAACAAATTTCCTCACAAACATCAATTCAAGACAGTTTGATAATCAACAGGAACTGAAATTCATTCAATCGAAAGAAATTGCTTAACACACAAATTTTATTGCAGAAATATCTCTCCCCCCTTAATGCATCCGAGGGATACAATTTATATACTTTACAATGTGTCTCTTCGGCTCCTCTGTGAGGATCGTTTAGAAAATCAAAAGCCTAATTACAATAATTCAACTAACTGAAACATGATAGATGGATCGAATCTAACTATTCGACTTCTACAAACTCTAACTAATCTAAATGAAATAGTCAGTTGAGGTATTGACACCTAGCTGTTACAATTCAAATGTTTTCGAACCCTCCTAGCCACAACATGTGGACAAAACCTCCTACATTGTTGGCTAGTGTCTAATGCCCCTGCATCATATTTGCTTTGAATTTTCTCAAGTTGTTCTTGAACTTGTTGATGTATAATCTGAATTTGCTCAATGAAATTTTGAGCCTTATCAATATCACTATGGCCATCAGTTGCAACATCCTTCCCAAAGATGAATTCTAATGCCAATTTTGGAAAATACGCAAAGCATACTTCAAAAGGTGAGGTTTGTGTTGAAGAGTGTTTTTCCTGGTTGTAAGCATGTTGAATGTAATGTTTTTGTTCATCCCACAACTTAGGATGTTTGCTGCAATATTCTCTCAATAGATGTACAACTGTTATGTTCACCACTTTGTTTTTTCCATCTGTTTGTGGATGAAAAGCGGTACTCTTTTTCAAATTTTTGTCCATCATTCTCTATAGATTTGACCACAAATTCCCAATGAACCTAGAATCCCTGTCACTAACAATAGAAGTGGGCAATCCAAAATGAACCCAAACATTTTGAAAATAAAGTTCAGTAGTTTGTTCAACAGTAATGGTTTTCTTACTTGGCATAAGTATACACATTTTATTCAATCTATCCACAACTACAAAAATATAATCATGTTTCTTTCTTAACATAGTTAGACCTCCAACAAAGTCCATGGAGACACTCTCCCATGGCCTTGATGGTACTGGTAGTGGAATGTACAATCCAAGCTTCCTATTACTAGGCTTACTTGTTGCAGACATAGCACAACCTCTTATAAAACATGACACACTATCTATCATGCAAGGCCAATACCAATACCTCTATAGGTGTTCCATTGTTTTTCTTACCCAAAAGTGTCCAGCAATAAGAGAAGAATGAGCTTCTCTCATGACACTTAGCCTCTCTCCTTGTGGAATACATAGTTGCCCAAATGAAATAGCAAATTGTTATGCATGTGATAATCTTTTTATTCAACTTGATTCCCTTCACTCAAACTAGCATACACATCTTGGAAATAAATGTCATGTGCATATTGTTCTATGTAACTCTCATGTACAACAGAATAATTTTTGAGTAAATTAAAAGCACTAATGATTGGTCTCGAAAGCATATCTGAAAATTTATTGAATATACCTTTTTTGAACCTTCTAACCAAGTGAAAATGTTGAAGAAATCCCATCCACCTGAAATTTCTTGATTGTTGCAATTTTGTTTGCAACTACAAGTACTATAATAGTTGGTGATTGGTGTGTACAATAGTCTCTTTACCCATCAAGTAGTGTTTCCACTTCTTGACACTTTGTACCAACGCATATAGTTCTTTGTCATATGTAGGATAATTAGTCACAATGCCATTAAAATTTTATGAATGAAAGACGATAGGCTTACCATGCTGCAAAAGTATTGTGCCCATGGCATAATCACTAGCATCGGTTTGAATCTTGAATGGTTGTCTCAAATTTGGTAATGCAAGGACTGGAGCTCAATTGATCTTGTATTTTAAAGCTTTGAAAGCTTGCTGCTATTTTCCTCCCCATTGGAATACTTTCTTCACACTTGTCACTGCATGCATAGGAGTTGTGATGGAAATAAAGTTAGCAATAAACTTCCTCCAATATTGAGTTGCACCTAAGAAACTTCTTACCTCGGTAACTGTTTTGGGTGTGGTCCAATCCACAATGGCCTCCACTTTAGAAGGATCAATCCTCAATTCTCCTCCTCCTACAATATGTCCCAAATATACCAAAGAAGTCTTTCCAAACTCACATTTTGACATCTTAAGAAACAATTTCTCTTTCTTCAAAATACGAAGCACTCTATTCACATGCAAGACATGATCTTCTCTTGTTTTGCTGAAAATCAAAATGTCATCTAAGTACACAATAACAAATTCATCAAGGAATGGTCGCAAAACATTATCCATAACTCGCATGAAAGTTGTTGGTGCATTACATAAACAAAAAGGCATAGCTAGCCACTCAAAGAGTCCTTGTTTGGTTTTGAATGCATTTTTCCATATATCACTTTCTGTAATTATTACTTGATGATATCCACTTCGTAAATCTAACTTTGTGAAAAAAATTTCTTCTTTCATTTGATCAAGCAAATCATCTATTCTTGGGAGTGGGTAACGATTTTTTTACCGTAATCTTGTTCAAATCTTGAAAATCTACACACGTGCGCCACACTAGAAAATTTAGCGGAATTTCCGACGGCCAATTCGTCGCTATTCCGACACATAGTCATCACAAGAGCGACAGTTTGAGGACAGGAAAAACGTGGTTTGCCATACCATCGCAATTATGACGCACTTAAAAAGTGTCGCACTATCGACACTTTTTCCGTTGCTTCCAAACAAGCGTCACTCTTCTGACGTTTCCCAAACCGTCGCGCTTCCGACATTTGTAAACTGTCACACTTCCGACGAAATGTGGTCTAACGTTTTGAACGTTGCTCTTCCGAAGTTTGTAAACTGTTGCAATTCCGACTAAATGTGGTCCGACGTTTTGAACGTCGCTCTTTCGACGTTTGTAAACTGTCGCAATTCCGACGCAATGTGGTCCGACGTTTTGGACGTTGCTCTTTCGACGTTTGTAAACTGTCACAATTCCGACGAAATGTGGTCCGGCATTTTGAACGTCGCTCTTCCGACGTTTGTAAACTGCCGCAATGCCGACGAAATGTGGTTTGACATTTTGAACGTCGCTCGTCCGACGTTTTTGTACTGTCGCTCTTCCGACGTTTTTAAGCTGTCGCAATTCCGACGCTTACAAGGCGTCGGTATACCAACGACGGGTTTAATTTATAAAAACAAAAAATGAAACTTTAAAACAGGACAATAAATCTCCAATATTTGTTATGAATTGTGGGCATTCCAATGACCGTGAAATATTAATATAATAAACCACCCCGCAACGCTTCGACTATAAACAATCATTTTTTTTTCACAAGAGAAAAATCACTATTTTGAATATATTATATGAAGTAAAACAGTCCATGAATTCATTACATTTTCACATCTGAAGATTGGAACCCAAATATCCATCCAGAAAAGTGGAAGTCCCACCCCAGACAATGATAGAAAAATACCCCATGTCACATACAGGGACATGATATAAAACCCAATAACAGTCCACATGGAGATTATCGACAATCTGAGAAAGCATCCAAATATGCCCGAGGCATCTATAAGAAAGTGAAATAGCAGTATGTAGAATAGTAAAGCAACAGATAGAGTACCGACGTCCATTGTTCCAAATACAAATTAAAGTACCCAAAATCCTTGAGCAGAGAAAAACGCTAATCATGTGAGGAGTGTGATATGTCCAAAATATAAAAAGACCATCAGACCATATCAATAAACCAGCAACATAGACCAGCATCGCTAGTTTTGAAGGCAGAGTGATAAACATTAATCATTTTTTTTTCACAAGAGAAAAAACGTTGTTTTGAATATGTTATATGAAGTAAAACAGTCCATGAAGTCATTAAATTTTCACATCTGAAGATTGGAACCCAAATATCCATCCAGAAAAGTGGAAGTCCCACCCCAGACAATGATAGAAAAATGCCCCATGTCACATACAGGGACATGATATAAAACCCAGTAATGGTCCACATGGAGATTATCGACAATCTGAGAAAGCATCCAAATATGCCCGAGGCATCTATAAGAAAGTGAAATAGCAGTATGTAGAATAGTAAAGCAACAGATAGAGTACCGACGTCCATTGTTCCAAATACAAATTAAAGTACCCAAAATCCTTGAACAGAGAAAAACGCTAATCATGTGAGGAGTGTGATATGTCCAAAATATAAAAATACCATCAGACCATATCAATAAACCAGCAACATAGACCAGCATTGCTAGTTTTGAAGGCAGAGTGATAAACATTAATTTTTTTTTTTTCACAAGAGAAAAAACGTTGTTTTGAATATATTATATGAAGTAAAACAGTCCATGAAGTCATTAAATTTTCACATATGAAGATTGGAACCCAAATATCCATCCAGAAAAGTGGAAGTCCCACCCGAGACAATGATAGAAAAATACCCCATGTCACATACAGGTACATGATATAAAACCCAATAACGGTCCACATGGAGATTATCGACAAATCTGATAAAGCATCCAAATATGCCCGAGGCATCTATAAGAAAGTGAAATAGCAGTATGTAGAATAGTAAAGCAACAGATAGAGTACCAACATCCATTGTTCCAAATAAAAATTAAATTACCCAAAATCCTTGAACAGAGAAAAACGCTAATCATGTGAGGAGTGTGATATGTCCAAAATATAAAAAGACCATCAAACCATATCAATAAACCAGCATCGCTAGTTTTGAAGGCAGAGTGATAACCTGTCAACACAGAAAATAGTATCATAAAGCGGATACAAGAAATGTGCAGAGACATGTATTGTTGATATACACGTCACACAAAAAGCATCCATGATAAAACAAAAATATGTATAAACCCAGGGTCGATTGTATGTTCTGGCTCGCTTGTTCCTGGAAATAAAAACCATCTGCAGAAACCCAGGCTCACTTGTAAGATCAGGCTCACTTGATTCCAAAATTGGTAACCATATTTTGCATCTGAGATGTAAGGTTCAGGCTCGCTTGTTTCCATTAGTAGCCCACTACAGCATCCACCCTATTCATAGCAACAAGATTCCTGTAGATATACAAAGAAAGAGTATAATACGTAGACCATATAAACATGGCTTTGTAATTTCAAAAAACAGGTTTAAAATAGAAACAGGGCAACATTTTTTTTTCTAAGTAAAGTTAATATATTAACAGTGGGAATAAAATTACATCGAATTCAAAAACATTGCCCAGACTCATGGAAAATTTGTCATCAAAAAATCAAAAAAATTAAGAAGACTGCCCTCATACGGGGAAACCAGTCTTGAACGTTTAATTTACAGAATTCAAAAATATTATAGAGGTCCAGCACAGTAAAATAATATAAAATCAGCCCAATTAAGTGGGCCGCGAAGCAAGAAAAAAAAATTAACCAAACTACTCCTCCAGCTCCTCGATGATTTGGCACCATCCTTCAGAAGGTCTAGGATCGCTAGGTGCTACCTCCACAGTCATGCCACCACTCCCCTCCTGAAGGCCCGAATGCTGGCCGGCTTTTTCTGAGCTCAGACCCGCCGGATGGGTGCATTGTTCTTCCATTTTTCCCTCCTCACGGAAAACCACAGTAATTGAAGCTGTGATTCGTGGGCAGTTCAGAGAGAAATTAAAGGAAAAAAGTGCAGTCCGCGTCGTGGGAGAAGGTGAAGCAGTGTGGAAATGAGGAGAAGGGGATCCCATACGGTGGCCAGATCCTAGAACCCGACCCCGCCCACTTCTAGTATCTGGATAGCGACCTGCGTGATAATCACTGGACTGGGAAGTCGACTCAATTGAGGGGCTGGAGGGAGCGCGGAGGGGTTGACCTCTAGTGCTCCCCCTGCGGCAACGCATCCTTTGATGCAGGCGAGGCATGGGTGCAGTCTCAGTAGTGGGCACAAGAGGAGACAGAGAAGCAGAATTCCAAGAAACAGAGGAAGACAGACAAGGACCAGACCGAGAGAAATGCAGATATGCAACAAGGTCTAAGCAGCAGTTCAGATGGCCACTTCTCCTTCTCGTCACAGTGAGCAGGCAGTGTAACCCAGCAACTGGCTCATCTGAAAAACCATAGCGAAATGCCATTTTATCGACCTGACTGCAATGCAATCGAAGGACACCCATCATAATTAATCTCTGATCATTAATGAGAGCCGAAGGCCAGATCATATTGGAGCATGCGGAATCGCTAACAGGAGTGGAGGTCCGATCTTGAATAGTGTTAAAACTTAATGCGATTAGATGTGAAAACCTTGTAACTTAATTGAACAGTGTTAAAACTTAATGCGATTGATATGAAATCGCCACATCCATGTCCCATCGCCTTAAACGCCATCGAATGCACCCACATCCGGGAATAGGGAAACATTTGATTGAGGACACATGGCAGAAATTGATTGGAGCGGATCTTTGTTTGGGCCACTTGCACAGTGGAAATCCAGACCCGAAAAATATTAGGGCGAATTTGATAAGAAATTCGCGTCACAACTCTCCCTCCATACGCCAGCCCAACTTCAGACCCGAAAAATATTAGGGCGGAATTCAATTGGTTTTTGCGTCACAAAATTGGCTGACGTTAGCAGGTTATTTTGGAACGCGAATTTGATTTGAATTATGGTTTATCACCGTTTGAAGTCCGGTGGGCTCGACTTAAGAACAATTTTGTTTAATCCCATCTTATAAAATTTGTGTTGGTTTTCTTTGATAATACACATATTTATAATAAATCATGGGAATACCACACTAAACATGTGGTATATAAATTATTGAGAACAATCATTTTTTTATAGAAAATATCCAAATGTGCTTTTGGGAAATAAGAATTAAGTGTTGGTTCTATGTTTCAGAAGAGTCATTTGGGCCTAATTTGGGCACAGCTATTAATATTCTAAGAAAATCAAAGAGTTCTTAGAAAGATTTTAGACTTATGTTATGATAATTTTAAAGTTGCTTGCGCCCATTTTAAGTCCTCAAGTATCTGAAGAAAATATCATTTATATGGAATGAAGAGGCTACTTTGGCATTCTCTCTTTTAATGGATGCCATGTCTTCTACACCAACATCAGTTGCACCTACTTTTGGTAAAACATTCATAGTAGAGTGTGAGGCACTAGGACAAGGAATTTACGTAACATTAACACAATAAGGGATATCATTGGCTTTAAAAAGCAAGGAATTCAAAGAAAATATTTGGTGAAATCTACGTATGAAAAATAAATGGAAGCAATATTACATGCAATAAAAAATGGGGATAGTATATCATTGGGAGGTACTTTAAAGTCAAGATATACCATGATAGCATAAAGTATTTTTTGAAGCTATGATTTTCATTAGAATATTAATGAAAATGAGGAGAAAAAATGCAAAGTCTTAATTTTGAGATAATCTGCAAAAAGGGTAAGGAAAATTTAGTACATGATGCTCTTTCTAAAATAGAAGAGGCCTCAAATTTATATCCAATTACATTTTCTATTCCTAGGTGGCTAGAAGAAGCTTGCCATAATGGAAAAATGACAATGGTACTAAACAAAAACTAAAATTTATAAAGGATGGGATGAACTCTATGGAGCATTGGGAGTGAAAGAGAGATATACTTTGGTGCAAATGTAGAATATTTTTATGCACGCAAGCATCTTTGAATAAACAAATATTAAGGGAGTCCCATGTCTCTCTGATGGTAGGATGCAGGGTTCCTTAAAACATCTCAAAGGATCAAAAAATATATTTTTGGAAGGAATGAAGAAAGATATTCAAAATTTTGTAAGAGAAGGTCAGGTTTGCATAGTAAATAAAAGAGAGATAGTAAAATCTCTAGGGTTACTTCAACCATTCCACATACATATTCAAAGACTAGAAGATATATCAATAGACTTTATTACAGGGTTACTAAAATATAAAGGTATATTACATTTTTGTGGTCATTTAAATAGAAAAATTTTGTAGATTTTTTGTGTAGAGCTCAAAGTACATAAACAACAAGCCAAGTGGTAGAAGTGTCCGTGAAAGAAATTCATAGTCTTCATGGTTTTCCTAAAGTAATAGTAACAAGAAAATTTTGGAAATAATTATTTAATGTGAGTGGAGAAACATTAGCTGCCATGAGTTCTACATATCAAACACAATCAAATGGTCAAACAAAAATAGTTAACAAATGTTTTTAAGGTTATCTACAATGTTACTCTTTAGAAAATCAATCTTAATGGATGAAGTGGGTTCATCAGGGAAGAATGGTAATATGATACTACCTATCACACATCTACTAAAATTTCCCCATTTAAGGCCCTTTATGGATATCCAACTCCTAGTATCTCATACTTTTGCAAGATAAGTCCAAAGTATAGGAAACAGAGTCACATATGGAAAATACTAAAGAAACTTTGAAAATTATTATGGAAAACCTTCAAATGACATGAAACATGATAAAACAACAAGGGGAACAACATTGAAGTGAAAGATAATTTGAGGAGGGTAATTGGGTATTTTTAGATTATAGAATTATAAGCAATCTTCATTCAAGAAAAAGAAGAATAAAGAATTACCTCAAAAATGTTATGGCCCTAAATAATTATTCATAGGATTGCACAAGTGGTATAGAAGTTATATTTTCCTTCTTCTTGCATTCATAAGGTTTTTCATGTATCTTTCCTAAAAAAGGTTTTGGGAAAAAATATGCCAATGTAAATAGAACTTCCAAAATTAGATGAAGAATGAAAGTTGATTCTTGAACTACAAAAAGTTATAGATAAACATTATGTATATCTTTGACATATAACCATTATGAAGTACCTAATCAAGTGGAAGAATAATCCTCTAGAAGAAGGTACATGGTAAAATGATCAATTCGTGATGAAATACCCACGGCTAAAGGGTTCGTTTGAAGTTTTGACAAAGGTTTTGTTATATGTTTTATATAACGCGCGGAGGAATAGTTTTATTGTTTGTTAAGGTCCCACACAGTGATCAAATTTGAAGGGCATGTCCGAATTTCAATTAGAAGGGCATATATCTATGTCGCCCTTCCATAATGAAAAGCTTTAAAAAAAAAACTTTTCAATTGACCACAATAAATTATTTTTACATTTCATTTTTAGAAAGACAAAACCATAAATCTTTATATTAATAAAAGACTGTTACATATACAACAATGAAGAAGGCTCCATCTTTCATTGCTTAAATATCTCATTGGCAATGTCAACATAAGTCTTGAAGACACTATTATAATAATTTGTATACATACCACTAGGATATAGGAGATTCTTATGTGTCAGAATGTGTAATGCAATTTTGACTTTGTCTCACAAGGAGCAGCAGCATGGAGGTCTGGATTTTTATTATAGAACTTTTTTATTATTATTTGAAACGTTGTTTATAGATATGAAGACCACAATGAAATTATGAGCATGGTGGACAATTAGTCAAGCTCATGATGCCAAACCATGATGATGTAAGTTTGGAATTTAACAATTTTACATGTTAAAGACAAATAGTCAAAATCACTGACAACTTAGTATGCCATAATTAATAATCATTCCCTGTTCACTTTTGTTAATAGGTTTATGTCACACAATGATCTCTCTTCTCTGGCATTTACTTGTATTGAAGATCACTATTCTAGGAATAAGGAGTTATTTTCTCCAAAAATAACCCTAGCCAAACATTGACAATGCATCAAGGATATCTTTCTATACTTCATAAGTACATATGTTCTACTTCTAAATCATGTCCTGGAAGTGGTTGTTTTGCTGGAAATTATTCACCAGTTGGTTTCATACCAAAGTCTTTTTTCTCATTTTCAGCATCCAATACATGAAAAAGATAATGGTTTAAAACAACATAAATATTTGAAATTTTGCAAGAATTGTCTGGCACACTTTGAATATGAATTTTGAAGTCCAGTGCATGATGCTGTATAGGATCAAGTGTCATTTTCAATACCAAATGTTTTACAAGAAACTTCTCAACATGCTACCCTGCAGTAAGGATTAAATGACAATATTGCATCAACTATTTCCATAATAAAAGTGCACCTCGGCCATAAGACTAAACAACTACAAATGTTGTATATCTAACAAGACCACACAATCAAATGTATTCCACAAGGCCAATACTATATGAAAAATGAAAAGGAGTTTGCAACCAAAAATACCTTAGGCAACTAATTCAATTAGATACACCAAACCATCAGCAAAAAGGAAAACCAGCCTACTCAAAAGGCAAGCGTTTACTTCCTTTGACAAAATTTTGAGTTCCGAAACAAGGGCCTTTATTGTCTTGTCAATGCCCCTAGTAATTTGAATGGGGTTTGCACCTGCTGCAACAACCTAAACAAAAAGGTTTCATTTCAAATTATTTTCCACAAATTTAAGATACAACCATTATTAGTTTTGTATTTCCTAACAAGCTCATAAATTTTGACAAAAGAACCAAAATTTTTTAATACCTGATAGCAATTTTTTCACTCAAAAACTATCTTAGACTCAATAAACCCAACCCAAAACTAAAAAACCAAACACCATAAGACCCTAGAAAAATGAATAGATGATCTTAATCTAGTACCATCGACAAAAAGTTACCTTTACACCCTCACTTATTAAACCCTGTGCTGTTGAATTTTAACTTCAACTGCTGCAGCAGAAGGACGGATGCAGCAGCAAAAAAAAATTTTGGAGGTTGCTTGCATGCCATCCAGAAATTTAATTCAGCATTTAAAATTCCTGCAAGTTTTTTTTGTAGACGGCCGCAGCCATATTTCTGTACAGGATTGTATTTAAACACAACAACCGACATTAACGCAATTCACCAACCAGAAATTAAACAAACAGAAATTTACCCGACAGTTTTGTAAATTCAAAAGGAGGACACGTGGAGCATTAATATTGGATCGCATGAAATTGAAGGGAATCTGAAAACCTGAAAACTGGACCCGAATTTTTTATAAGGCACATTGGATTGAGAATTCACGTTACAAATTAGGCAGATGTCAGCATCCCATTTTGGAACGCGAATTTGGTTTGAAATTCAATCTATTCAGACTTTTGAAGTCCGATGGAAAGGGTTCTTTAATGTTTTGATAGTTTAATTTTATGTATGCTTTAATATATACATATGTTTTAAACATATTTTATATATATATCATATGCGAAATGAAAGGTGGGCCATAGAATTTAGTTTTAATTTTATTTTTTTTAAAAGAGGGTTTATTATAATATGTTTTATATATTACGGCATATAAAAATAAAAAGGACAAAAAATCTTGGTAGTTTTTTTTATAGAGAGTACGTAAAATTTTTATTACACAGCAATGTGTAAAAAGTGAAAGACTGAGTGTAACTTTTTAAGTGTGTATGCACAGCAGTGCGAAAGTGAAAAACACAGCAGAGTGTTTTAGAGACAAAGTATGTTTGTTTTGAACAGACAGTGAGTTGGTTTTATGCACTGCGTTTTGTAGCAGTCATAATTTTGTAATCCCTCTCAGTGAGGAAGTAGTGTAATAGTTTTTTTGAGTTATTGAAGGGAATCGAATTTTTTTTTCAAAGTATTGAAACTCTGTCTCCTGTCAAAGAAATTTTTATTTTCTCTGTGTTAGAGGAAGGGAGATTTATTCTCCATTCATTGTTCTGGAATTTTTCAATATTCCAACATGTGCAAGAACAACAGATGTTGTGGTTCCATCCCCAGCTAAATCATTTGTCTTTGCCGCAACTTGCCTTACCAACTTGGCCCCAATATTTTCAATTGGGTCCTCTAATTCAACCAATAAAAAGGCCAAAACCATAGCATTGAGATACATTTCATTACACTGTCAATAACAATAAAATTTGACTCGGCCATAACCCTTTCCTTTTATTGTTGTGAAAAGCTTTATGCATTACTCTAATGTGGCTAGTCCATAGGCCAAGTAGACCACTGGGTAACAAATATGTTTCCTTTAACCTTTGAGTTTTCAAATTATGCCTACCAAATCTAAGACATTTAAGAGGGGGAACTAATACAACGTTAAAAAGAAAACCAGAGCACACATCTACAAATTACCTCCTTAGCTACTGTCACACCATCATTAACTATTTTCGGAGAACCATGCTTTCTCTCCAAGACAACATTTTTCCCTTCGCCCCAAGGGTGACTCCAACAAGATCAAAAAGTTTGTTCACACCGCCTGCAAGACAAATTGACAATGCTTCAGTAAGTGTGCAATTGAATGCCAGACCATATGCCAAAACAACCCTCCGCGAAAAATTAAAATAACACACTAAAATCAAATATAAGTGGACAAGGAAAGATCCACCGCAGTGAATTTTCACGTGCAGGTGACCTTCCTTTAAACATAATTTTTTCTTTGACCTGCAATTTTTTTGTCATTGAGCCATCCTTGTTGAAGTACAACTCCTTTTCCATAACTCTTGTATTAACTACCTTCTCTCTGTTGCGTAATCTCAGAGTCCCTCTTCTGCTTGAGTGATTAAAGGAAATGGGTGAAAAAACTGAAAGAGAAGACAATTGTCTGCCATAATTATCAAACATTGCACCCAACTTCTTCCTCTTTCCATTGTTACCCAATGAGGTAGATGTGGCAATTGTTGTCATACTGCCCAAAGCAGAGGCCATCTTCTCTTATGCTGAATATAGAATTACAAGATCTTCATATTAGTATGAACCTTAAAAACATGACTCCCATTGCTAAAAACCACTTTTAAGTTGTAACAGGCAAACTAAACAACTATCGCAACTTTTGGAAACTTCTAGAGCATTAAGAGAGAAACAACCAAAGAGAAATACAACCACAATCCTCATTTTAATGAGACTAGACTATATATTTGCATTAAGATAATAGAAAGAAATCACGACTATATTAAGGCCAGCACAAAACAATCTTTAACCGGTGTCTCTCGCGGCCTTCAGGTTGCCATGCTAGAGGTTGCATATTTTTAATTTAAATTCTTGACCTCTCGTGCCCATCTATGAATGCATCCAATGGGATATCTACAACAAATGCTCCTTTATATCCCCAAAAACAAATTCCCTACTACAAGAGCACCAGTATTGATGGATCACCCCACACCATCCCACCCACTAGAAACGGTGAAAAAGGAAACTCGAGAAAACTTCTGAAATATCTCAAGATGACTATATGGGTGGTTATTATGAATCAACCAACCATTCAGAACATGCTCATCAATCCAAACCATGAGTATTATGTGACGATATTCAAGTAGGCACTAAATCGGATTTCTGAAGCTATGTTAGAGAAACCCTAAACTCTCATTGAAAATAGGTGAAATGTGGCACCACTCAGAGATTGAAATGTGCCAATTGGTACAAGTGGTAGACAATTGGCATGCTCAAACAATGAGGTGATGCAGGAATGACATGAGGGAGAAAATATTAGAAAATCCCCAAATCTGGAGAACTAAAGCTCATCACCAACCTAAGATTGACAACTTTACATGATGTAACCTATGAAATCATAAATGGAGAAATCATAGTAACAATAAAGTAACCTATGTAACAATAAATTCGGATTCATCCTGGGAGTGGTAATGGGATAAATCATAGTGAACAACAGGAAACATGCAGAGTTTCTTACAATCAAATAGATGAAAAAACACATACAAAAAACCTAGATAATAATCATGAACAAGCTTAATATTGAATTATGAACTGTAAAGGAACTTACAAAATGTGACATTACGAACCTGGTCAAGCGCACAAGCAAAAAAATCCTGGACATGACCCTGGTTGACAAGTTGTATTGCTCATGATGCAAGAGGATTTGTACCTGCACTGCCAAGTCAATCAAAATCCATCATTATCTATACAATAAATACAAGTAATTGATGTAGTATTTTTTACTATAAGATGCATTCTTATGATAATGTTAGAACATATGTTGAAAATGTCAAAACATACCTGAATAAGCTCCTCTTCGTTTCAAGAACAATTTATTTGAGTCGCATGAACTTGGAACAAGCCTCCCACGATCTGAAAGAGTAGCAACTAAGTCAACAGTGACTTTTTTGTTGCTACGCTGGATCAAGGGTGGTTTGCTCCAAGATTAAATCGCTCCAATAAATTATTCTCTACTAAACAGGGCCAACCACGTGAAGGTGGAAGCTCTTATGGCCCCTCCACCCCCCCCCCCCCCCCCTCACATCACTCTCAATTCCCCAATACCCAATCTATATTTCATTTTTTACTTTCATGAGCATAAAAAAAATATTCAATAACTAATAAAAAAACAATTCAACAAAAAGTACGCAAGGAAACATTGCAATTAATGCTTGACATAAAAATAGTATGATAAATGAGTTTTTTATATAACGCAAAAAACGTTCCAAGTATGGTAATGTTTGTCTTATAATAATACAATATTTTACATTATCAAATTTTCTTTTTCTTCTTCATATTTCTAAAACTTCTAATTACATCATCAATATCATCGTGCTTTGCTCCTGTTTCGTGCCTTTCAACCCGCACTACTGACCTAGTTGCGTAGTCACAATGTCTGGTCTCATCCAGTGACGGGGCATCGCCTAAAAAAACAGATAATATTAAATTTCAATTGTCATATTTTAAATATCATTGAACTAGTTTGGTAATATTAATAAAAAAAATTGCAATGAGATTATTTACCTGGTGCACCAGTTGTTGTCGCTGACCTAGTTGCGTAGTCACGATGTCTGGTCTCATCCAGTGACGAGGCATCACCTACAAAAACAGATAATATTAAATTTTAATTGTCAATTTTTAAATATCATTGAACTAGTTCGGTAATATTAATAAAAAAATTGCAATGAGATTATTTACCGGTGCACCAGTTGTCGCCGCTGACCTAGTTGCGTAGTCACGATGTCTGGTCTCATCCAGTGACGGGGCATCGCCTACAAAAATAGATAATATTAAATTTTAATTGTCAATTTTTAAATATCATTGAACTAGCTCGGTAATATTAATAAAAAAAATTGCAATGAGATTATTTACCTGGTGCACCAGTTGTCATCGTTGGGACTGTTGCCCTGTCTTCCTCTCTGGTGGTAAGATCCTCAAGGGAAACATTCTCTGTAATTTAAAAAAAAAACATTATAAGGACAACCATCAAGGTATAATAAGAAAAAATTATAAGTGGAAATTAATTACCGTCACAGCCCTCACTGATAGTAGCATTGTCGGCCTGGTCCCCACTACAATGATCAGGTTGCATGTGAGGATCATCTACATCTGGCTCTAAAACTGGGTTATTTTCCTCGTCGGTAGTGCTTCTCCCCTCATTTAAACAAAGTTGTTAGACATTAAATTTATGGAAGAAAACAAACATATTGAAAGGTTAAGTTTTACCTTATCAAGCATTATGGATCTTGGGACCTACCCCAAGCTTCTGCGACGTTCAACTACGGCTTGATAGCCAAAATGGAAAGCGATATTTTTATCTTCCTCTGTAGTTTCTGTTCTGAATTCATCACCCTATATTACATATGATTGTGTATTTTTAATCATATTTGATAGGATTACAAAAACGTTGGAAGGCGATACAATTAATTATAAGATGTTTAGCTACTTAATTACAATTCTTGCAGCTAATTTCAAGTAGCCGCCCCGGCCTAGCTTGTGATGGCCCTTTTTTTCAATCCTAGCTTTGGTTGCCTTTGAGGTGTCAGGCAACCTAGCATCAAAATATTGAAGTCATATATGACGTAGCACACTTTTATTTTAGACATAAAGAAAATTAAAGCTATTGAATTAAAGTTGTAATTTACCTTGCGGGTCCAATTGGCATTTTTCCTTCTTTCTTTGCCCTTTTCTCTTTTCCATCATGGATGAGTGCTCTCCACTCACTCTCTAGAACTGTGAGAGGATGATCGTATATAGGGTTAAATTGCAATTGCGTCCTATAGGTGTCCCTGGTATATTTCAAATATTTGCCGGCTACCCGAGCCACGGTTGTTTTGTCAAATGTGTCGACCCCAAAAAGGGCTTCTAGATAATCTAGAAGTTCTTTTTTCAGGTTGGAATTCTGGGAATTCCACCCTGTGCGTATGGTTGGGCCAAAAATTACCAACGCATGGCTCTCCAAAAACCTGTAGAACTCATTGTTTCCTACACACACACAAAAAAAAAAAAAAAAAGGAAGAAGAAGAAGAAGAAGAAGATATTATCATTAATTTAAAAATAAAAATCATGATAAATATGTTTTAGATAAAGTACATGAAATAGTTAAAATATTAAAATTTACCAGGGAGTTGTACATGCTTTATAGGGACACCTTCATCGTTCACCAACAACGTGCCATTAATGGTCCCTGTGGAGCTGACACGTGTAGCTCCAGGAAATGCAATAATGTAGTTGGCCATATCAGCCTCATCATTGCCAACACGTTCAGCGGTTGGCTGGGTGTCTACTTGGGCAGGGTGTGTTTCTTGGCTAGCACCTAAAGGAGTAGAAGGTGTACGAGAGGGTTGTTGGGCAATCTCTTGCCTTTGTGTCCCACTACCACCAACACCGGGTTCAGCAAATGCCAGAAAACGCTACATACAAAAGAACTTTTTGTTAGTTTAGTCAATGTAAAAATTAAAAATCAAACTATCACAATTCATCTCATGTAGAACAAAAAAAATATCCTTTTGACTTTTTATTATTACCCGATATGTTTCTAGCTGGCTCATAAGTTTTTTTATCCTCTCTTCTATTTCAGGTGTTTGAGGCGCGTCTATCAAAGTATTAAATTCCAACCTTGCATCTCGTGCCTTTTTTCGCAACAAGAACACTGGAGATAGGGATGAAGAAAGCTCTTCCTCAAAGAGGGAATCATTAGGCGTACCATGGCTAGGTGTCTGCATATTTGAACAAAATTAATATTATTTCAATTATGTAAATAACTAAAATACCTGAAGATAGAGAAATGTTGGCACTTTACATGTTCTTCCGCTGGCCTCTTTCCGCGATCATCCCGTATCAGGGTTTTTCTTGTACTACCCTGATCAGTCTGCCACATTGAAATAAAATTATAAATGTAAGAACTTTAAAACAATATCTAACTTGAAAACACAAAATGAAAACTGAAATAATTTCTAATAAGACACCGGAAGACAGAGTTAGAGTTTCAAATATGCCTTGCATTGAATTCAGTCCTCGAAACATGTCATTGCACATTAAGGCACCCAAACAAGAGACGAGTTGACAATGAAGACCTTATTGAATATATTGTTGGAGCAACTTCTAGTAAACTTGTTGTGAAGACCTTGAGGACATTTTTGAAGCAACATTGTTGAAGCTGATGGTATAGCATTGTTGGAGACGATCTTGAAGGGCCTTGAAGTGAAGCTTTTGGAGCAACTATTGAAAAATCCTTCGAGCATTTAAGTAAGGCACTTTCTATCTTCCATCACCTTTTTCCTTTCAATATCCTTTAAACGATTTTGTTGATATTTAATGTTTGAAATCACGTTATAATTCCTTGATTATATGTGTTTGTGGACTTTCCCTTTGAAATTACCCAAAAATACCCTGGCAATTTTATCTTCAGGATGCATGTCTAGCCCTATTGTTAAATATTTTGATTGATAGTAGTAAACATAGAGAGTTAGGGGGCTCTTGACTTGGTTTTTTTGGGCCATTAGATCCCTAACATCTACTAGGGAGAACCCCCCTTGAGTTGGAGGAGAGCTAGCCCGAAGTGAAAAGAGGTTAGTGAGGTGACAATGGGGCTATTGAATTACACATGGTATCACACTTTAGCTTTAGGACTTTATCTTGAGAAGTGCGATATTTTTCTATATCAATTCTCAAATTGTTTACAACACTATTGTTAAGAACTAATAAGAAGTGATGCTGAGGGATTTTTGGGTATAAGAAACAATACCATTTAAAAACTAGGGTTCTCAGTCCTTGGCATTCCTTCACCTGGGCCTAGGGGCACACTAGAATAATTTCAAACTAAACCATGCAAACTTAAAAGTAACTTAACAGATCCATAAAGTAATAATAATCATAATTCCTAATTTCCTATTGTATGATATGATGCAAATTATTCAAACATGAAGCAATGAAGACATGCAATGTCTGAATTTCAAGATTGATGAACCAATACAAGAAGTTAGAAACTACAACTTTGATTCAATAATCTGTGTCCTAACTCCAAAAAGGAATCTAGTTTGTAGTACAGAACATGCATCGTGTATTATCAATTCTTAATTGACAACAACTAAAGGACATCTACCTCATCAATTCCTTCCCATTTTGTGTTTTTATGTTATATTCCTTATAAAAGTTTCAAATTTCTCTCAAAGTAAGCAACCACTGAATAAAATAAAAAATAGTTGAGATATGGTTGAGAAATGGTCATTTATTTCTTGAAAGGATCTTCACGATTTCTTTGGTTGTTTTTGATCTCAAGAAACAAGAAATGACCTAAGAAACTATCGTGATGTAATATAAGAAACAACACGGTGCAATGGCCATTTTCAAATCCAAGTGATGTCCATTGAGGACATGGCCTTTATTTGGTTCCTGTTTCATAGGAGTTTCGGGTAGAAATGGAACTTTGTTGTACCATTTCCAGTAGTAAAAAGGGAAAACCTTCTTTTTCCATGGGAAATAATTTACCTTTCCTTTTTTCAAGATAATCTAAATCACAAAAAATATGAACTATACTGCACACATTCTTGGATAATGTGAAAGTGGAAAAGGAATACCCTACACAAGTGATGCACACATGTACATTTGAACAATAATATATTTTTGTAGTTGAAATGCAATGCTTGTTTTCATTTAAATGTAGGGTTTTTAAAGCAGGGAGAAATAATGGCTGCCAAATTAATAAGCGTTTATTTGGGAAAAATTTAAATCTTGTATTGGGTGATGAAGATAATAGAGGGTATTGAATCATGATTCTTGACATCTAGAGAGAACCCTACAGCCTAACACAATCCAATGGAATTGACCAAAAAAACCCAAATAGAGTCAACCCTACTATAGGAGGAAGGGCCTGCAATAAGAACTTACCATTTTGCAAGAGCTGAGGGCGAATGTTGTTCTGCAAGAGCTGAGGGCGAACGTTGAGAGCGAATGCAGGGTGAATGTTGTTCTGCAAGAGCTCAGGGCGAATGCTGAGGGCGAATGCTGTTCTGCAAGAGCTCAGGGCGAATGTTGTTCTGCAAGAGCTCAGGGCAAATGCTGAGGGCGAATGTTGTTCTGCAAGAGCTCAGGGCAAATGCTAAGGGCGAATGTTGTTCTGTAAGAGCTGAGGGTGAATGTTGTTCTACAAGAGCTAAGGGCAAATGCTGAGGGAAAATGTTGTTCTGCAAGAGCTGAGGGTGAATGCTAAGGGCGAACACTAATAGATTTTTGTAGTTGAAATGCAATGCTTGTTTTCATTTAAATGTAGGGTTTTTAAAGAAGGGAGAAATAATGGCTGCCAAATTAATAAGCGTTTCTTTGGGAAAATTTTAAATCTTGTATTGGGTGATGAAGATAATAGAGGGTATTGAATCTTGATTCTTGACATCTAGAGAGAACCCTACAGCCTAACACAATCCAATGGAATTGACCAAAAAAACCCAAATAGAGTCAACCCTACTATAGGAGGAAGGGCCTGCAAGAAGAACTTACCATTAAAGGCAACATTTAGGCGAACAAGTTTCCTATAGCCGAGGGCTTAACGTTGAGGGAAAAATGCACAGAATGTTGTTCGCAAGAGCTCGTATAATGTTGCCTGGGCAAGAGCTCAGGGTGAATGCTGAGGGCGAATGTTGTTCTGTAAGAGCTCAGGGCGAATGCTGAGGGCGAATGTTGTTCTGCAAGAGCTGAGGGTGAATGCTGAGGGTGAATGTTGTTCTGCAAGAGCTCAGGGTGAATGCTGAGGGAAAATTTTGTTCTACAAGAGCTGAGGGCGAATGCTGAGGACGAATATTGTTCTGCAAGAGCGTAGGGTGAATGCACGCATGATATCAGACGTTAATGTAGCTATTGCGACGGATATAAGTTTCATATTTTTAATAAAATCATTTTTATGTAGCGCGCATATAAGTTTCATATTTTTATGTAGCGCGCATATAAGTGTCATTATACCGACGGCGGAAAAAGCATTGTTATTGCGATGGATGCCTCCAAACGTCACAATTGTGACACTTAGACATTGTGTCGCACTCGCGACGTTTGGAGGCAGTCGTCGCAATAGCAACGCTTTGGGGCATAGTATCGCAATTGCGACGTCTTCCTCCAACCGTCACAATTGTGACACTTTGTATAAGTGTCGGTATTGCGACACTTTTCTATAAATGTCGGTATAGCGACAGTTTCGGGCGGGATTGAAAAAATTTGGGGAAATTTCTGACATTTGGTCAAAAGCGTCAGAACCAAGTGTCGAAATTTCTCCCAAATGTAGTAGTGCCAAGTCCCGTCTTTCTTTGGTATCAAGACAATGAGTGAACCGCGTGGAAAGGTGCTTGGCCTTATGATTCCTTTATCCAGCATCTCTTTGATTTGCCTCTTTATTTCAACATTCTCCATTATCGACATGTGATACATATCGATGTTTGGAAGAGGACAATATTGCTGCAATTGAATCTCATGTTGAATTTCCCTTTTTGGAGGCAATCCTATTGGCTCCTAAAACATCTCATGATGTCAATTAACCACATCATATAAATCTGATTTCAACTTAGGATCACATCCCTCAAAATATTCATTATTAATATCAGCTTTAGGCTTAATCATAAGAAGAAAAAATTTCTTACTTGAATTTACCAGCCTCTTTACCTGTCCAGCATTTACCAAAGCAATGTTTGTCTTCTTGTGATGTGCTCTAACAATGAACTCCTTGCCATATTTGAATAAATGATACTTGTTCTCATGGTGATAGAAGATCGCTTTCCTGTCATACAAGTAAGGAATCCCTAATACAATACCAATTATGTCAAGCGGAACCACATCTAATTCAAATGTGTCAATAAATATTGGAGTGATTGCAAACCTCAATATACATTTCTTTGAAACCTGTAGATTTGCATACTTACAAATCCAACCCAATGGATATGGTTTTGGATGTGGTATGGTCTCAAGGTTAAGTTTCTTGAACAAATATTCAGAGATTAATTTTACTTGTGACCCACTTTCAAACAGTATGTCAATCTTGGTATGCTTGGATATGACCCTCACATGAAACAATTCTATTCTTTCTTCTTCGTTTGGAGTGTTTATGTGACAGTTTGATGTACTGGTACTGGGTTTAGTTTCAATTTCTTTTCCCTTCATGTTCTTCAATACCATGGTTGTAATTTTAGTTTCATCACCTGGTTCAAATACTAAATCATGTTGAGTGGTAGCATCATTTTTCTATTTCCCTTGTTATTGGGTTTCTTTGGCCTCAAGTCAAGATGTAATTTCCAACAATGAGTTTCATCATGGCTTTCTTTTGAACAATGTTTACAAGTCGATTTTTCTCCCTCTTTCTTAATATATGCATTCTTCTTTTTTTTACCTTTTGAGGTATTTTCCTTGGCTTTACCCTTAAAAGGTTTCTTTCTACCCTCTTCAAAAATGTTCTTCCCTCTAGCTTCTAGATGTGTGGCTCACAAACTTCATCTAGAATGGTGGGGTTTAACATGATAATAGTATGTTTTAAGTAGCTATGTAAGCCTCCTATGTACTTTAGAAAAGTGTCTTGGCTCTGAAAATCCACCCCTAATAAGAGAGCTCTTCTCCTAAATTCTTGGGTGTATTCTTGCACATTTTGTCCCTTTAACTGCCTAAAGTTCTGCCAATTCATGATGGCTTTATGCATATGAGCTAATCGATAAAATTGTTGTTTAATAGCAGCAATAAAATCTTACCATGATAGAATAATCTTACCATGTTTCTTGATTTCCTCCTTTGTCTTGGCTTCCCACCAAACAAGTGTTGCATCTTCCATTCTCAAAGTAGCTAATTGAATTTTTGTATCATCGTCTTGAAGGTTTTGTATTCTCAAATAGACCTCCAATTGTCTAATCCAATTATCTAGCTTGTATGCATTTACTTCACCATTAAACATTGGCAATTCGAACTTAACATCAATTTTTAATAAAGGAGATTCACTAGTACTATTGGACTTGTGTGGCTGATGTACTGAAGAAGAATTAGAAGATGATGATGATGAGGGTGAAGATGATGGCTCTCCATTGCCTCCATTTCTTCCATTTCCCTTCTTTGACTTTTCTTTATCATGTTGACCTCCTGAAGATCCTTGTCCTTCCTTTTGAAGTTTAGATCCTTCTCCTTCTATTCTCTTATTTCTTTCTTGATAAAAAATTCTAACCATCTCAGTCATGTCAAGGAATGCTTTCCTAAACACTATTTCTTCCTCCTTAGGGTAAAATTCTTCATGGATTTCTCCTTCATCATGAGGCATGATTAATGGAGCTTCTACTTCTTTAGGAGGTAAACTAAGTGGCGGAGATTGTGGCAATATTTCTCTCCTTTTCTTTGGCTACTTTTGAGACCCTCCTGCTTCCACCAGATTTCCATCTCATCTTTTGAGCTTGAGCCTTGTAAGCATCTAAAGCTTGAAAACAGTTAAATAACTATTTGCACTAAACAACACTAGAGAATAAACTCTAGTTCTGATACCAATCTGATCTGAAATGATTGTATTAATTTTGATGTGCTAAGTGTCTTTCAGTTTTAAAAACATGTGCATAATTTCCTCTTTAGTTTGCATAAGGATTAAGGAGTTTGACCATGATTTATAGATTAATTTTAGTGAATTAGAAGCATAAAAAAAGCATAAATAACATTGAACAGTAGTTTAAAACAAAGAAATAAGTCACCAGATGATTTCTACATAGTAGGCATGATGAAGCAGTTCACCCCTCCTAGGCTACATTTGCTGGTCCAGCTCCCAATGGCTTGTCCATCTTTCATTATGCATAAAATTTTTCTATTACATGTAGTTACAGTGCTCTAATGGCTATTTTCTCTAAACTAATGGCTCCAGAATGCTCCAATTAATCAAAAATGACTCTTAATTCACTCAGAATGGGCGAAAATTGAGTCTCCTACTCTTTTGACCAGTATCTCCTAGGAAAGCTCCACTAAAAGTGGGAAACTCCAGTTAACTAGAGTTAAAATTGGCTTGGCCACCAATTTAGGTGTGCCCCTACTGTTACACATTTAAACAACGCATCTAATGTTTCAGTTGGGTGGTGGCTACATGCACACCCCCAAACTGTTACACAAACCGTCGGAGCGGAACTCGTGCCACAACCTGCGGTTAATGTTTAAACCTTGTGTTAATGCATATATCGCGTAGCGTTTGTTTGAATTTTAATGTATGCCATGTGAAATAACCGTCAGAACCACTGGCATGTTAATTCAAATACTGCGTGAATGGAGTTGTTAACGTTTAATGGTTGCAGGTGATACATATCTCGGGGACCGCTGGCGGTTCCCAACCCCCAACCATAATTACATTGCACATTAAATATAACCTGAAGCCTTATGAGGTTAATAACTTGTGTAGTGCAAGTGGTAAAAAATTATGCATGCCTCGAGGGAGGTCAGGGGGTCAAGCCCTACTGCCTCCAACAAAATTTTAACATGCGGTTTCAAGGCCACGTGGCGGCCTCAGGGCTGGCCATGTGGCAGCTTCTCATTGGCTCTTCAACCCATACCACAAATAGTAAAAAGACACTTTTCAACTTGCGATTGGTTCGGTGGAGGGAATATTCTGAGGAATATTCCATTTTTTGCTGACTATGCATCCACTATGTTGACTGTGCATCCCAGTCAAACCTGGTCAAACTATTGTAATTTTACATGTTTGGAATTTCGATAAGAATGCAATGTATTCCTCATACGACATCAGTTTTTCAAACCATTCACGGTGTCAGAATTAGAAGATGAGATCTACGCAACCATCCTGGTTTCAACTCAATCCTGTAACTTTGAATTTTGAAAAAAAATTATGAACTCCTGATCACTGGTGTTATGCTTGATGATTCTGGAACTCCTGACACATTTTGGGGTGAAGCTGCACATACCGTAGTAAATATTCTCAATAAGGCCCATGTTTGTGTGAATCGTGATAAAACTCCTTATGAACTCTAGTATGGTAAGCCTCCCACTATGAAGCATTTTAGAGTTTTTGGAAGAAAATTTTCATCAAAAATAATGATGAAAAACTCGATAAGTTTGAAGCTAGATCAGATGAAGGAATACTTCTTGGTTACTCTTCTAGAAGTAAAGGATACAAATGCTACAATAAGAGACTTTGAAAATTTGTTGAATGTATTTATGTTGTGATTGATGAAGCATGCACAGCTCTAAAAAACGCAACAACAACAAAAGAGGATGATGATGATGATGAAAGCTTTCCCACATCAAATCACAATGATATAGAAGAAGAAACTAACGAGGCATCATAAGAAGACACATCATATAAATAAAAGGCTCCATCCATGTATGTTCAAAATAATCATCCAGAAACTCAAATTCTAGGAGAAAAGGACTTTGGGGTACAAACAATAAGAACCCTTGTGGGATCTCCTAGTTATCTAGCATTATTATCCACCATTGAACCACAAAATTTAAATCAAGCTAGTAAGGATGAATGTTGGGTTAAGGCCATGGATGGAGAACCTGATCAAATTGAAAATATTAATACTTGGGAATTGGTTCCAAGGCCTCACGATAAAAATGTTATCGGGACAAAATGGATTTTCAAAAATAATTTGAATGAAAATGGAGATGTAATTAGAAATAAAGCTATACTTTTTGTAAAGGTTATGCTCAACAAGAAGGTATTGACTTTGAAGAAAAATTTGCACCAATAGCCAAACTTGAAGCCATAAGAAAGTTTCTTACATTTTCAAGTTTTCAATGTTTCAAAATTTATCAAATGGATGTAAAATCCGCTTTCCTTAATGGAGATCTAAAAGAAGAAGTATATATAGAACAACCAAAAGGATTCATTTTTTGGAATGACGAAAAACTTATATGCAAACTAAAAAGGGCTCTATATGGGCTAAAATAAGCTCCACGGACATGGTATTATCGTCTTGACAAATATCTTCAACAACAAGGCTTCACAAAAGGATCTACAGAAAGTAACCTGTACACAAAAATTGAGGATGATAAATTGTTAATTATTGTTGTTTATGTTGATGACATAATTTTTGGGAGTAATGAAGAATCCATGAGTCAAAAATTTTCTTTTTTTATGCAGCAAGAATTTGAAATGTCTTTACTTGGGGAACTAACATATTTTCTTTGTTTACAAGTGCAACAATAAAAATATGGCATCTTTCTCTCACAAACAAAATATCTCAAGTAGATTCTGAAGAAGTATGGGATGGAAGACTGCAAACATGTATGTACTCCAATGATGATAGGATGTAACCTCAGTCCTCATGATGATTCTCCCACGGTAATTCAACTAGATTACAGATCTATGATTGGGATTCTGCTTTATCTAATAGGTACTAGATCAGATATCATGCATGCAGTTGGGATTGTTGGACGTTTCCAAGCCAATCCAAAGGAATCACATCTCCAGGTAGTAAAGAGAATATTCAAATATCTCCAAGGAACTCAATATTTTGGTCTATGGTATCCTAAAAATGTCGATCTTACTCTTGATGATTACACAGATGTAGACTGGGCTGGAAATGTTGATGACCGGAAAATAACTAGTGGAGGTGCATTTTATATGGGGCCCCAATTAGTATCTTGGTTCAGCAAGAAACAAATTTCCATTGCTTTATCTACAACAGAAGCAGAATATGTGGTTGTTGCATCATGTTTCACACAACTTCTCTGCATGATGCAGACATTACAAGATATTCAAATTAAATGTTCTCCACCCAACTCCATCCTATGTGATAATACAAGTGCTATTTGTATTTCAAAAAATCTTGTTATGCACTCCAAAACCAAGCATATTCCTATTAAGTATCACTTTCTATGAGAACAAGTGCTTGAGAAAAAGGTTAAATTGGAGTATGTTCCCTCCAAAGAACAAGTTGTTGATATATTTACTAAACCTCTCCCCAGAGAAGAATTTGAATATCTCAAACAAAAACTAGGAGTCGTCTCTTCCTCATTGTGTTGTTAAACTTATATGCTTTGTCTTCACATGACATTTCAAAAGGATGATTTCGCTACACGGGTTTCTTGAAGCATAGTAGCATATATACATGAGTCCCTTTACAAATAGTCACGTATGGATCTCTCTGACATGAAATCATTGGGTCAACCTCTAGAACCAACCTTTTCATGTTGTTTATAGTCATGATTTGGTTCTATTGACCAGGTGTCGATGGGTACAGTCTACTGATATGGGTTTTGAGTTACATTTTCCTATTTGATATTTATCTACTTGATGAAGATTCTTTGATGGATGGTTTGTTAAAAATGTTTAGGTAGCACAGGTTCAGGGGGAGCATTAGGCTCACAGTGTATAATGCATTGTTGGCATTATGTGTATCATGGTTGTTGAATATTGATTCGATTATATCTCTCTATTGAGGATATTTATTCTTGGTTATAAATGTGATATCTGTAATTTGATATAAAAGTCATTTTGATACCTATGATGTAATAATTGTCAAATTCCATCATATATGAACCTTGAGGTCATCCCACTTGGTTGGGTAGTTGTGTCAAATATGTAATCCCACTTGGTTGGGTGGTTGTGTCTCAAATGTAACTCCACATGGTTGGGTGATTGATGTAAGTATGAGTCCTTGGTAGGAAAGGTCATACTCAGTTGAGTTATAAAGTCATGTACTTTATTGAAAATCTATCTAAATAAGATTCATCATTTTCTCAAGGTGATCATGGTCAGTATAGTGCAGATCAGATCTACAACACTCTTATATCTTCAAGTGAAACCTTGTTTCATAATTGGTCCGCCCTTTTCCCTTGATGTCAAAGGGGGAGAGTTACTTGGTGTTTTGAATATTAGTGTTTTGAATAATGCTTATGTGTCGAATAGGTTGGTAATCAAACACTTACATGGTTTCCATCAAGTCCAAAGGGGAATATTGTTGGCATTATGATGCATGTGTTGTCCTTGATGGCAACCCTCTTGTAAAATACCAAGTATATGGTATCTGGGCGTGTTCAGAGGTGGCAAAGTGATGGAAAAAAATGACAGAATGTTGAGACACGGTTTTTCATATCAGAATAAAAATATGGATAAGCATAAATAATTGAATATCTATACACGATTTAGTGAAGGAAAATTCTCATATACACGCAAGTACGAATAAACAAAGTCACGTATGTGCTAGCGCACTAATTTTATAATACCAGGGGACTTTACCATGGTATTAGCCCACAATATTGAGTGCAGTAATGTTTATTCGATCCCGTCCAAGAATACCATCGACACTTGTGTGTTTTTGGCTCATGGTATTGGCTAAGGCTCAAACTATATAAGGAGGTTAAAATCAAGTGTTGTGTGCATGAGTATGTGAATTGAATGAATACTTCAATCTGAAGTATATCTATAGGGAATGGGTTATAGTCAATTGATAGATATGATATAATGATGCACTCATGAATACAATGATGGATCAGGATCTCTAGACCTAAAATGACTATGTATCTGCATGATCTATTTATGATTTGTTTATATTTGTGTTCCAACGCATGTTTTTTGTAGTGAAGGGTATGATCTGTGTAAGTTTGCAGTCCTAAAGTGTTGTGCAGTCCTGAATTATTTACAAATCTTTACGTGGATTCGATAATCCTTTATTATTCATCCTTCATATATGTCCCTAGGCTACAATATGTGTCCTTGAAAAAAATACTCATGACTTAAAGGTGGTCCTTATTATTTTAAAGGAAATATCTAAAACTAGGTTTATTGATCACAAGTTTGTGATGAATTGAAGAGCATATTGTTATATATGCAATCTTAGATATTTTCAATAGTGACAAAATGTGTGATTCCTATGATGATGAATGTGCATATGCAGGTGGCATAGGCATTGATTTTTTTGGCACTAAACATGAGGATAGGAAAGAAGGACAACCTCAATTTTGTCCCTTTTTAGTGAAACATTTTAACATTAAGAAAAGTAAGGTAATAAATTGCATAAGTATATTATGTAGTTAGCTTCATAGGTTGTTATTTGTGAGAAATGATTTAAAAGAAGGAGACATACATTCCAATAAATAAAAATTTGAGGAGATTGTTTCTTTTCCAAAACAAAAACATTAAATTTCCCATATGTCAACATCTAGAAAGAAAGGCATAGTACGCATGAAGAATCTCAAGTCAAGCTACAATTTCTAGCATTAGAGAAAGGAGAAAATATCCAATGTTTGACAAGCAAAACATAACCAATCATTCAAAGGAGAGAGATATTCATAAATTATATCTAATTATGGGTGGATGCATGAAGATGGGTTACACGTTTGGCCAAATGTGGTGATGAAATTTCAAAATTTTACTCTTTTTATCGAATCGAAGCCCTCAAATAAGAATTGTGAATTTTGATTCGAAGTAAAAATACAATTTATGGAGAATTATGTTGTTGTCCTAATTGTATTTTTTTTCAAAAAAAAATAATGTCGTATAATCTATCAATTTTCCATTAAATGAAATTCTCGTCCTTGCAAATTTTCACACATATTAAGAGGTATGTGTGTGTTCGCATAGCATAACTTAGTCTAAAATCCATAATTTTTAATATATATATATATAGATGAGAATGATCTACACAGAGAGAACTAAGTTTTTCTTACTAAAAACTTGTTTTTTAATGAAAAGTTCTAATTTTTATTATTTTTCAAAGTTGGCGAAGTAATATTTCAATTCCATTTCGCATGCACATGTGTTTGCGTAATATTTTTTTCAACTGTTTAAATAAATTGAAAAATCAAGAGTACCCTTTGGAAGAGGACTCATAAATGAAGATCATGGTAATTTTTTGAAATTTTTATGTTGTGTATATTTTATGATATTGATTTTTCATTCATCCCTTTGAAATATCCAAAAAAAAAATCAAATGTAATTTTTAAAAGAAAATAGATGAAAAATATCATATGAATTCGAAAATTTCAAACTCATATTTCTTTAGATAGAGGATTCCTTCACGAATCCAACATGATCAACCCCTCCACCTAAGTACAATTATCGGCTTAAGTCCACTAGGCTACAAAATGGTGTTGCAGAGAAATCTGCAGAAGGGGAGCTAAAACTCCATTTTTGTAGGATCTCAGCAGCTCGATCGAGTGTTTAAGGTAAAAATTAAAATAGCTTCATCGATCGTTTAGGACACCCTCGATCGATCCCATAACGTGGTTAAACAATGGCTCGATCGAGCCAACTTTTTTAATTTTGTGCCCAAGATGTATTGGCAAAAAATTTCAAAAAAATGGCTCGATCAAGCACATTGCTCAATCCATCCCCTAACCTCGGGTCACACCGGAGCTCAATTGAGTGTTTTTTTTAATGCTCAATCGAGCAATATTTAAGCCTTCAAATAGCTCGATCAAGGGCTTAAATATTGCTCGATCGAGCACTTAAAAAGGCTTGATCAAGCTGCTTTTTTTCACCCACAACACGCCCTCGCTTACCAAAAAGTGTACCCAGCTCCATGCATAGACCCTTATATTCCTCCTTACAATAATTTATTAGTTTCCATCTAACAATACATTATTTTTTTATTTAGTTCAAATTGTAATTTCAATTTTCCTTTTATGCGTGTTCTTTCCATGCGTTATGGTGGTGCTATCATATCGTCATATCCCACATCCCTTAATGTCATGTCCCCTTTTGTTATTCATGTCCAATGACAAGTCTAATACTATTATCAAAATATGTGCAATGTTTCATTGGAAATTTCATGTGACCTAATTATTCTTGTTTTTATAATTATGTTATGTGGGTAGGATTTCCCATCATTTAAGCATTTTTTAGATTTTTTCCTTAAGCTTTTACAGCATATATTTTTGTTTTCAATATGTTTTATAGAAAGTGTGCGCTATGATAAAAGGAAAAAATTGAGAAGAAGAAATATTTTTCTAATGCATGATTATTTTGACTCCATAGCCTAGTGATCATCTTGACACTATACCCCAATTGATTAAGGTATTGACATACTTTTCCCATAGTTTGGTTCTTAGCACTTCACAAAGAGGAGCCATCCTAAAAAAGGAGCCAATGTTATCACCTACAAATACCCATTACTTATATACCTATGGAACCCACTTTGGACCAAATTATGCATACTAGTTGAATGGCATATTTGAATGAAAGGAGTGGATTTTTCATGTTTATTAGGATCACTAATCATCATGGATCTCAAAAAAAATCAATTCCAAGCTAAGTACAAAAACACACTAAGACCCACTTGAGGCCAAATTTTCCATACAATGATGTTTTTGAATATAGGGACTAGCTTGGAGTTGTTAATTAAGCTCACTAATCATCATGCAGCTAACAAAATTTGATTCCGAACTCCAAAAGTACATAAATAAAATGGTTAAAAAATTTCCCAAATTCCTTAGTTTTTTATTCCATTAAACAAGTATATCAAAGAAGAACCAAAGTATATTATGCAACCACTTGTTGGAAATATCTCTATGTTTTCTATGACTTACTTCTAATGATATGCCATTCTATTTAATATGTGGGAGATGTAGAAACATGAATCTCGGGAATGAAGGAGGCATGTAATTTTAATGTTTTCTTGGGAATTTTTTATGAAAAATTCAACTAAGTAGTACTCTCCCACTTGTTTAGTAATCAAGAAACTATTTAAGAGTATTGTTGATTATGGAAGGGGATGCTTATGAAAGGGTTCTTTCAACTTGATGAGGAGCACACATTTGATAATAAAAATTGGTATATTATCCATGCTTGTGTGAAAAAAATTTAGTTTTTCACACCTATAAACCAAAATTTCCATAGGATTTCCTATGTTTGGGTATGAGGATTATTTTTCATAATTTTTAGGGGTTGAGTTGCATCATAATAGGGTAGAATTGCAGGTATATTTTTTTTTAGAAAAAAAAATATATCCCTTGGATTTCAAATACAAAGTTTTCCATCTTTACTATGTCAAATGAGAAATCCTCAAAGCAAAGTCTAGGTCCTCACAAGACTAACATTTTCCTAAACATTTACAATTTTAAAGTGATATTGTCTTCCATGCTAAGTAGACGAAATTTTTAGTGATTATATATTCTTCCATAGGTTTCATGGTGCATCATTTGTTGATATTTATTGTATGCCAATGCATTACTGAGAGGGAGTCCCTATGAAATGGGTGAAATATTCTACTACAAAGAGGGTGTTAAATTTATCAAATTAACAAGCCATTTAAAGGAAAAGTATTTGTCCACATTCCCCTCAATGGAATTTATAGGGACAACAATTCACTCATGACAATTCTAGAAGGAGTTGGTTGGTGGCTTGCTCAAGTGCCATGAATGGTAGATCAAAATTCCCAATTAAACACATCCATGGTTGGAATATACACAACAAGAGGTGCTCTCCTTACCATAAAAATGGTGGCTCCATGTTCACTTTCATATATGACATGGAGGGTGGGACACACAATTAATTACCAAGCATTCCATCAAGTTGATTAATTCAAAGGTTAATATGTGTTAAGTTTGTGTAAATTTATAACCTAATGTTATATGGTAGCAAATAATTACATACCATCCCATCTCAAATCAATAATTCATGTGAGTTGTGATGTGTCCTTTGGGGTATTTCAAACACAAAATATCAATGCCTTAACCACCATCAAAAACTCAAAAGACCCTTTCATCAAGTGACCTTCCAAAAGTTTTAAAAATTTATTTCAAGGCAAGGATGCTTATCACTTGAAAATAACTAAAATTGAATTTTTAGAAGGTGAAAAAGAAGCCTTGCTCCTATTCTTTCCCACAAAAAGTTTCAGTACAAGTTTTGGAATGAAAATAAGATCAAATAAGCACCAAATCAACTTATTCTGCCATAATTTTTTTTGTTTTTCACTTTGGGACGTGGTAAATTAGTAATTGGAATGGAATATGCCAAGTTTGAAACCACTTTGAGTAGTTAATGAATGAAGGAGATTATATTTGGCTTCTAAGAAGCCATTACGACCACATAGGATAAAAACATGGTAGGACCAAATCAACCCCAAATTTGGACATGAATTTGGAAGAAGGTTAGATTGTTTGAGTAGAAGCTTCCATTCTAATTGAATATAAACAAAAATAATAAACAAATCCTTCTCATTGGTTGAGGTGAAATTTGATGTAAGTGATTTCTATGGTTAACATAGCTCTCCATGTAATCCATAAAATGCATTTTTTTCTTATTATAAATGATCAGGTGTTCATATTATCAATGGAAGGGGATAAAAAAAGGAAAGGAGGTATTCATGAACCTTTACACAAGACCAAGTAACTATATTCTTCTTATTTCTTCCATCATTCTTATTAATTTTACATACCTAAGAGCCAAATTGTAATCATTATATGAGCCTAGATGCTAGGTTAGTACATGAATGATACATATTTCCCTTTCAAGACCTGATCGATGGAATTTCCTTATCATTCCATTCTCTATAATTCGAAAGCACTATAAATAGTTTGCAAATGGACTTCCCTTAACTAAAATTCAATTTTTCTAAGTTATTTTCATGTGGATTTAGATTATGGTGTGTTGTTGTTGCTACAACGCCCTCCAAATTTTGGCCCATATTTAAAATTTGGAGCCTCCTTTTGATCATGTGAACTTTCATTTCTAGTTTTTTGATTCATCTCATACTTGCTTCCTAATTTTCTGACTCCCTTGTTGAAGGAATTCAAATTGTTGTCTTTTTTTAAGGGAAGTGTCATTCTTTGTGAAATGAAGTTATGGCACACCTATAAGAGGTGTATTTGGTGCTTTATATTGCATTAATAGATTATAAATATCATAGTGACATGCATTGGACTTATCCTTAAGGTATTGTTCACTTTCTTGTTACAGTCAACACTTGTGTCGAAAGGTATATCTTAAGTTCCACACTTGCAGGCAAGTGTCGTCTTGTTGTCGTTTTAATGGATACCTATTGATTTTGGGTGTTGACTGTCTCATTTTCATATGGTTGGTAATATATGAGTGTGTGATCATGTTCAATTCATGTTAAATTCTTTTTCTCTCATCTTTCTGCCTTATTGATCCCACATTTACTCAATTTCGGAGTTTTCTCTATCTTTGCAACTTGCCCGACCAAACACCAACCTTCTTGCCTCCTTGAACTGAAAAATTTGCAGTCAAAAGCCTCAATGTAGCACCCTCTACCTCTTGGAACTTCACATTTCACATTCACAGACAATTGTCTCTGTCAACTATGCACTGTGCAATCTCAATGCTCAATCATTGTCAATTTCACTTGCCCATTGCACAGTCCTTGACCAGCCTTTCCTTAATTGTGCATTGTGCACTTTATGTCAGTAGTCAATTCATGTCTCGTTATATGTAGTTCTAAAATACATTTTACATTGACCCTCCCTTCTATAATTGTGCACTATGTTGTCACAGTGAGCAGGCATGTCATCACTGCCTCCCTAACTTCCTCAACTGTGCAGTCATGTCTCCCACTCTCTCAACCACTGTGCACTACGTAGTCACAGTGCCCAGTCCCTCATTCATTGTCTCCTACTCTTTTCCATTGTGAAATCCTTATGCCTTCTCCTCAATATTTCACATTTTCCTAGCTCATTATGTATGTTGCATGAGAAATAGGATAGACTAGGATATTTTGGGACTGATGTTGTCTTGTCATGAGTGAACTCCGTTTGTAGGTCTTATTATCTTGACAAGGTAGGATTATTCTCAAGGATAATTTCAAGGAGATGATACGAGAAGAAAATTATGAAGTTTAAAACATAAAGAGATCATCAATAAAATAGATAAAGGGACATTAGATCACGATAGAAGACTGAAGATCGAGATCACATGGAAGACTCTATATCATAACCAGCCTCTTGGAGGATGAAGATGAAGTGAAAGCAAGGAATATCATGTAGATGTGAAGATAAAAGCAAGAATAAAGGCTTGGAAAAGCCTGTGTTAGATAGGTGAAAATGTGGTCAAAACCATGAATAAATAATTAGATATTTTTTAAGCTCTTTATAATAGCCCCTTTAATGTTAAAAAGTAGGCTGATGCAGTCAAACCTTATCATTGTCTTATATTTTATGATGTATTCCATTCTATAAGTTCCAAAATTTGTGTCCATTTACTTTGACTAAGGATGGGGACATCCCCACTAAATATTTCCTCAAAGAATTTCTCACTAAGGAAGACAATAAATGAGTTATTGTCATTAAAATGGGTCATGTGAGTATCCTCAAAGAGATTGAAAGTGAATTTTTAAATCAATATATTTTTTTCTCAATCCTAAGATATAAATAAGGAACATGAGGTGTACATGTCAAATGTATTAATACAATCCCAAGTTGGGTATCAAAATAATATGAGAGGAAATACAATTAGATGTTTATTTTGGAGGAGTCAATACCAATATAGATAGTTTCTTAATATGTTGTGTAAATAAACATGACACTTTTTTGGGGCATAACCTCCTATAAGTATGTAATTGGGCTCCAAGGAAGAAATAGTTAATGGATAGTACTAATCAGGATCTTATGAGATTCATTTCCAAACTAGAGGTTGATAAAAATTTTTAAAACATCATTAAAAATATTACCTAAGGCCCTCGAACTTTGTATAAAACAAATTATATATAACATAGGTCATCCTAAATAGATCGAGCTCATTCAAATTTGCTAATTTCTAGATAATTTTATAATGAGCCTGTCACTTTTTGCCATGATACACTCTTCATCAAATTGATTTTGAAAAGCAGTATGTTGGGTGATGATATTTCATTAAGGTTATTTAAAATATTGTGACTTTGGTTCTTTCCTTGCTAAGGTGGTTGAAAATGTATTTTTGTATGCCTCCATTTTCCTATTTGTAAACATATGTAAATCATATTTTGTCATTTTCATATCTGTCAAACAACGAATCCCTCTGTTCATATCTCTTTATGTGTTTGTTGTTGAATCCCTATTATAATAATCCCTCTCCTTAATCTTTTTGTTGGTAAAATGGTTCATGGAAATAGTTAAATGAATACTTTCTCGCCACCATATATGAGAAATATTATTGGAATAACACTATGCAGTGCTTCCCCAATGGGATTGAATGAGCATGGAAAATTTAATGAAAAGGGAGGGGAATTAATCCTCTCATAGAATTTTATGTCAAGTAAGATTGATCATTAATGCCAAGTGGTGTAAAGTGTGATGGGCACCTAGAAACTTTTAGAGGATAGAAAAGGTTAAATTATGGATGGGGATTTTCTTTCAACAGTTAATCTACCTAGTTATGTGAGCATTGGAGGGTGGTGAAATGGAAATTGAGTATGCATAGGTCACCAACCTATGCATCCCCACTCTTTTGAGCATAGCACGTTGTGTTGGGTATGCATGGCGAAGGGGTGATGCCCCAATTGAGGTAAATACTTTGAGTTTCAGGGTTTGGGACCCTGTCGAGGGTTGGCGTGGTGAACCTCCTAGAGGATGGATGGACGTGGTGTGGATCATAACTTGATGTGGTGTGGAGCATAACTTTTTAGTGTTGTTTTGTTATGAAATTGCACCGGGAGGGGAATTTTTTCTTTGTTGGTCTAGTAATTTTCATAGTTCTTCACCCTTTTCCTTGGATTTTTGTATTAATTGGAGTTCCTGGTGTGGCAGTCATCTGTTTCTTTTGGAATTTTCCTTATGGGTGCTTTGGGGAATCTTTCAGGGTGGTATTTGTGTCTTGGAGCCTTAGTTGTAATTTTGTGGTGATTGATAACATTAAGGTTATGAGTGGGTGTTTGAGGTTCTAGTTTCATTGCATATTTCCCGGAATGACAAGTTCTCTAGTCGTGTGAGGGTATTTTTCCTTGAGGTGTCTTTGGTTCCTAGGTGGGACCTATTCAGCGACATTCGAGAATTTTATTATTGGATCAAGGGTGTTCTTTTTTTCTTAGACCTTTGGAGAGACCTCCTTGGAAAACCAAGGTGCCCGAGAGACCAAATTGAAAGAATATTGGTGGCTAGAATCCCTGAGAGGCATGTTAAAACAAAGGGGGTGTGCCTAGCGAGGTGGGGCTCCCCATGGAGAATTATTGGGCCATGATGGTCAAGCGGCTAAAGCGGAAGGTGTGGGGGTGTTTAAGTGGTCTCTAATGGAGAATTGGCTTAGAAAAAATTTTCGGAGCCTAGTCTTATGGATGCACCACCCTCGTTGGAGTTTATGTATAGACAACTGCATAGTATCACATCACTCCTAGTGGATTTGGGGAAGCAGCAACATGATGACAAGAATGAAGTGATTTCCTTCATATACGAATTACAGCATAACCAGTGGGAGATGTTGAATAGAGTGGCTTCGATCAGAAGGAGTCAAATACGCATGCACATGAGGTTGGATCAGATTGAAGGCATAATTGACCATTTGGAGTACCTGTCCATGGGGCACCTAGAACCCCAAACCCTCTTAACGTCAGGTAGGCCCCAGATCTCCCTCGTAATCCTTGATTTCGGTTGGATATATATTCATTCTCATTGTATTTTGGAGACTATGCATTTTTAATATATGGACACATTATAGTTTCTGGCATTTTTCTTTCAACTTTTTGTTATCTCTCCTAGCCAACAAATATGTTCGGAGTGAGGTCGAGAGAGAAGTACACCCACTGAAAATCCTATGTAATGTTTTGATGAAATAATGGAATTAGTTTTATAGACAAAAAAAACACTATGGAGCACTTGGATAAATTTTGTTTAGAGTTGGTTTCCATCATTCGATGGATAAAAACCTAGTTCTATATGAAAATACAAAGGCCCAATAATGGCCACAAATCCAACTTAGACAAGTGTTTAACTTTTGCGAGATTCCTCTTTCTTTATAAGAATCACCCAAATACTTGTGGGAGGTGGTAGTATAAAGGGTGGAGAAATAATAGATAAATGGATTGGAAAACTTATGGCACTTATTGTCAAATTCCTAATTTGGATCAAGATGTTTTCTATCATACAATTTTACTCTCGTTGGATGGCCACTAAGAAATCGTATCAAAGGTTGTAAAAGCCTCTAATAAACATAACGTGATCCAATAAATCGATGGTCAAGGTCTTATATAGGTGATTTAGGACAACTATTTCACTCTAAGAAACCTTGAGCATCAGATAATCAATAGGGGAATATTGAGGTCAAAAATGGGCCTCAAAACAAAAAATGAAATATAGAAAACAACTTTAAATGATCCAATAGGATTCAAATGACGGTGTCAACCATAAGGGTAAATATATATGAGGGAAAGGAAGAAAACTATTTTTTTTAAATCATATTTTTGACTTATCTCCTTTTATGTTTACACAAATTTTAAGTGTAGGCACCTATTGGAGGCAAAATTAAACTCCACATCCAATGAGAAGCTAGTCCACATACATAAACACATATTTTGTCATGTATTTCTAGTGTATTTCATTTTGGGTCTATTTAAAGCATGCAGAGTCGGTCTTCATTGATGAAGATTTTAATTCCAAATCCAATTAGTGCTACACTTGAAATTTGAGTAAACATTTAAGAAGATAAAACAAAAATATCATTAAAAATAATTTTCATCATTTCCCTTTGAAAATTCATAACTCTTATATTATTTTAATTATTGTTTTGTTATTTTCCTTAAGAGGCTCATTTTAGACCCCAAAATTCCCCTAATGATCGAGAACCACAATGTAGGCCCAATCCTTTTCTGCTAAATGGATCATTTAAGCCATGGGAGGTATGTAGGTCTATAAGGTTTTATGATGTAATTATACCATGCTTGGTGTTCCTATGGAAAATGAATTCTAATAAGATTCACACCACAATCACTCATAATTATCCCTTGTTATTACACTATTTTTTTCTACCTAGGCCATTTATTTGATTAAAACCAAAACATCCTAAACTAGAATTAATCACACTTAATACACTCAATGCATAATTCATAGGCCCATTTTCATATCTCAAGCCATGATCAAGCAACAAGTTAACCATCTCTAAGGTTTCATGACCCTCTTTTTTAGTGGTCATGTCATCTCATGGGTCATGCACCTATTCCTTTATCTAGTCATGTGATGATGCGAGGATTCCTTTGATACCAAGAAAAGACAAGTAACTACACAATTTATGCATTTTTATAATGTATTAATGCACAGTGTTGCATAAAAAAACCAAAGAAGGAATCCCAGTTTATTGTTTGGTGTGTATTTGCTCTGAATATAGGAAAACTAGTTATTAATATGCTAGCTTCCTCATCAGTATAAAAAATGTGTGATTAGGATCGTCTCAATTTAACCACTTGTGAAGGGATTTATGTGTCAAGTTTCATGTGTATTTGAGGATAAAATTATGAGTTAATTAGATTTTAAAAAATCATATACATCAAATTGAAATGCATAAAATAACACACAGCAATCACATAATACCATGGATGATAACGGAGTTCACCCCTCCTAGGCTACATCTCCATGGACCTACTTCAACTAGCTAGGACCTCTTGGGATTAAGAGTCAAATGTATGATTACATACACCTTTAGTATTCCAATGGATTTACAAACTATACCACTAGCTTCATAACACTCAAATACCCCAAAAATGACTATTCAATCTCTGAATTTGGTTTCCAGTTGATTTAGGCTTGACCTCCCATCCTTGTGGCCATGGGCTTGTTTAATCTCCAAAGTGACAAAAGCACCTTAATAAGTGTTCCAATTACTCTGAAAACTGTACCATTGTGTTCAAAGCATAAAATAAATCTAAAAACAATTTTTAATTCACTCCCTTTGGCCTTCAGCTGATCTGGGCATGGCCTTCCCTTCTAGTGGCCCCAGGTTTCAATTTTCTTCAAGTGACCAAAAACACATGTAAAATTTCTCCTCTTCCTCTGCAAGTTGTTCCAATGGATCCAGAGCATGCAAATATACTACGAATAACTCTTCCTAAGCCAAAATTGGTCAAAAATTTTCTCAAGATAGGCCTCATTTAATTTTCCCCTAGATTCTACCTCTAAATCTAGAGAAAATCCAGTTAGCTCCGACAATTGTGGATAATCTGTCGAATTTGGTGCACCTGCCAAAAACTCCGCAAACATAAGTTTAGTTTAATTAAGGCTTAATCCGTGAATAACATGGATAAGCGCGCACTAAGCATAATTATTCCGGCGCTTCTAGACGGTTATATGTTGAGGTCTTATGGGAGGAGGGTTGGCTCGCAGGGTTGGTCCCCTCCCTTATGCCATCCAATAGCGCATGCAGTTCAAATAATACTATTGTGGCCCATTGGTAAGAGACTTGAGTGGAGCGAGGGAGGTCATGGGGTCGAACCCTGACCTCACCCCTCAATACACGTTTTTTTCCCATTAATAAATCTGCTCTCCGAAATTTGTAATACATGCTCTGAATTTGCAGTATAAGGTTTAAGCCATAGTTTAGAATATATGCAGACTATTGAAAATATACACCTCCAATATAAACCATCAAACTTTTGATTTGAATTAATATATGTGGAATATATTTTAATAAGTTTTGTAATTAATAATATATATAGATATATATATATATATATATATATATATATATATATATATATATATATATATATATATATATATATATCCAACCTTAATAATTAAAAATAATAATTCCAACACATAATTTCATCATGAACCCAAATTCAAACTTGGAGGACATTGGGAAAATTCCACCTTCACAAACCAAACTGGAGAATCCAATTGTGACACTTGTCATATTCCCACTGGGAAAAAATTGAAGATTCCCTGAATGTTGACTCGGCTGCCGTGTCATCAGCCTGTACCCGTTCTGCAATTTTTTTTTTAATTTTGTCTGTTCTAAACGGTGATCAGCAGGCTATAACTTCTTCATCCAACCTCAGTTTTAAACGAAAAGCATTGCGTTGGATTACTGGAAATGGGTTGGTCTTTGTCGTTCTATTTTGGTGCAATTCTGAGCACTTTTAATTTTGAGAAAAATTTTGCCCCTAATCCAGATTTCAATCAGTATTATATTCTTTGCATGGTTATCCACATGTGTTGTATGTTGTGTTAAGTATGTCAGGTGGGGGGTGTAAGGGAGGTTGATAGGCACCACCTATATGCAGCTATTAAGGGTTATATCCCACCCTCCAAATTGTAATAATAATAATAATGTTGCTTTTGGTCCTTTTTTAACCTATTTTTAGTGTTTTTTACCAACGGTATTTCAACCCATTGTAATGTATTTCAAGTCAAATAACTTAATTTGGGTTGATGGATTAGGGCTTTGAATGTCATGAAATCATATATAGTGTATTGCAATGCTAAAGTTAAATACAATAAGATTTAGATGTGTGGCTCTAAATATTTTGTTGGTTTTTCTCAGTTAATGTTTTCCATGGTAAATTTCTAAGTATTGACTGTGGATATTAGTGTTTAATTTATATTTTATAAAGAATCTGTGTATGCATTTATTTATTTTAAAGGTTTAAAACTTACATTTGATATTAGAGAATTTTTATTAGCTTTAGGGGGATGCCTTTGTTGTCAAGGGTTATGGTATCTCGGGTCTATGATAAACCCGATTTTAGTGGGAGATCTATGGTGGTGATTCTTATGTTAGAAGACAATAGAAAGTGGTTTTTAAAATTTAGATGGATAAATTTAATGGGAAAATATTTTCGTGGTGGAAGGCCAAGATAAAAATATTTTAGTAGACGAAGAATAGTGGGCCCCCATGGATCTTGGAACTGAACCTACATGTATGTCAATAGAATACTAGAATAATTTGGGTAGGGAGGAAAAGAGTGAAATTCAATTGTCTTTCAAATTCAATGTTTCTAATTATCTCATAATAAGTTATAGCTAAGGAATTAGGGGTGTTTTAGCATTCTAAGTCCCTAGTAAACAAACTTTTCCTTTGAAATAGGTTGTACCCCATAAGGATGAATGATGGATACTTAGGAAGGAAGATTGAACTTTGGTGAGGGAGCTCTGCAACTGGCGACTTTCTGACCTATGGTTTTGCTCATTGTCTGAGCATCGTTACCAACTTTGGTAGGGGGCAGCGGCCTGTTCTCCGATCTACGACAGAGGGGGCTTGCCCTGGCCCAACGGATGGGAAATCTGGGGGCCTCTGGGTCCCACTATTTCAAACAAGTAATGATGGACAAAGGGAAAGGCCCTTTGGAAGGAGTGTAGATCACGGGTTCAGAATCGGCTGGTAAAAATGACTTTAGCAAAAAGACAAAGAAGGACAACAACACAAGGGAAACTCAGCTTAAAGACCAAACCCAAGGCATTAAAGGTCTGGAAGGAAAAGGCACAACAGAGTCCACTCAAGTGCATAAACCTCAAGAAGGAGGAACGGAATCCACAGAAGCTAAGGGTAATGATTCCCCCACCTTGAATGGCTCCGTTCAAGAAGGCTCAGCATCGGAAAACAATCAGCTAAAGTTCCAAGGGAGGTGCAAGCCAAAAACTACAGAGAGCCTAAGGGGCATCATCAAGGACCCGTAACTGCAAGCTTACAGGGATCATATGGCTATTCATGTTGTGATTTTCAAGTTTATGTGCTTTTGGCCAACCGAAAAGGCCTTGTGCCAATGGATAAAACAAACTTGGAAGCCGAAAGGAGACGTGAAACTCCACCTGGGGGCCAAGGGTTTTTTCACGGTTGTCTTTTCCAACTTGGAAGACAGGGACCGCATCTTTGATGTACGCCCTTATATCTATGGCTCTGCGGGCCTTTACATGAGACCATGGAAGCCTAAATTTACCCCTGAATAGGAAACATTCACACATGTTCCTGTTTGGATTCGCCTCTTTTCTCTCCCGATTGACTACTGGAGACCGGCGGCACTGGAGAAAATCGGCAACAAACTGGGGTACTTTTCTCCAGGCTTCTGAAGCTGCAGTCCAAAAAAGGTACACTTCCTATGCTCGAAGCTATGTTTAAATGGATGTTTCAGGTGCTCTTCATGATGGTCTATGGTTAAAATTCAGATATGAAATTTTCTTCCAGGCCATATATTACGAACAGATACCTTTTAGATGCAGAAAGTTCCATGAACATGGCCATTTGATCTGGGAATGTCCCCTGAACAAACCCATTGAGAAGGCTAAGGATAGCTCAAACAAAAACTAGGATGGTTTTGTCTGACCTTCGGGAAAACACAGGGCCAACAAAAGAAGCCAACCGAACACGATAAACCCCACTAGATGATCCATGAATGCATTTGAAGTGCTTGGAAAGGATACTTATGCTGGGGAGAATACCCAAACTTCAGCTGCTGAGAAGGAAATCCCGCAGAGCACTAATCAGAACACCCAGCCACCGCTTTCAACCTCGATCGATGACCTCCTCCTGGATCCGGGCCTCGGAAAAGATGCTGAAGGGAATGAGGAAATGGCTTTAAGTGAAATAGGCACGGAAGACCAGGACTTAAGTGACATATTAGAAAAAGAAGGAATGGATCTCAATACCATAGTTGAGCAATGGAAACAAAAAGGGATTGATCACATCCCAGAGGAAGATATCGACAAAGTCAACTACCTCTTCCTTTCTAGGTAGGAGGCAGCCTTGAGAGGGCAGAAAAGAAGTCTCGGCGCGACAAATGGATTGGGCATAAAGATGCAGACCTTACACCACACGCACTCCAGCACAAAACACAAGAAGAAAATAGGAAGAAGAACCAATAGTGACGTGCTCCAAGAGCTTGGCCATATACTTATCAACTCAGGAAAAATACGAGCCCTTGAGGCATTCCCGTTCTCCTCCTAACCATGTTTACTTATGAAGATACTCTCATGGAATATAAGAGGGCTAAATAGCCAAAAAAAAAAAAGACTTATGAAAAAGAGAGTCACGATGGAGAAATCGGACATCATCTTCCTACAGGAAACCAAGTGTTCCGGAATGCGGTTGGAAACAATTGGTAGATGCATGGGAAAAATATTTGAGTACATGGAGGTTGAGGGTAAGGGTTTGGAAGGTGGCTTGGCCATTTTATGGAATCCCCTGTCCCTACACCCACTGAATGCAGAGGCCTCCACATCTTTCATCTCCCTTGAAATGCAAATCCTGGGAGAGAAGGGCACTTATCTGTTCAGGAATGTTTACAGTCCCCAACGGCTGGAAGATAAGCTACAGTTGCTGAACAATCTTTCTAGCCTACACCACAGACACCCTAATGCTAAAGTCATCTATGGAGGCAACTTTAACATGATCACCTCGCTAGGGGAGAAAAAGGGAGGTATAAGAACCCTAAACAGAGATGTTGAGGTCTTCACGTCCTTCATTAGAACAGCTAACCTGGTGGATGTTGTTCCCAGAAATGGCTCATTCACCTGGACCAACAGAAGGGGTGGAGACAGACATATCGCTTCTAGGCTTGATTGCTTTTTGGTCTCTGATTCCATTCTTCTGGGGGGAGTCACGGTGGAATTGAATATCATTCCATCTGGAGGATCGGATCACTAGCCTATTTCCCTGGATGCTACCATCCTTGGCACTCCTAAAAATAGACCCTTTCGCTTTGAGAAATTTTGGCTCAGTCATCCAAATTTTGCCACCAACATCAAGCTCTGGTGGAATGAACCTTTAGACACCAGAGGGACCAAAATGTTTCGATTCCAAGCCCGATTGAAGCACTTAAAGGCTAGGCTACGCACATGGAACCAAGAGGTATTTGGAAATATTTTTGAGGAAAAACAAGCCCTGGAGGATCAGTTGGCATTGATATGCAACAACTGGATTAAGGGGGAAATCTCCCAGGACTTCATTAACACATAGCGCAATCTCATGCAAAAGTGGAATGAGAGATGTCACCAGGAAGAAATTCTCTGGAGACAGAAATTTTGCATACAATGGTTGAAGGAAGGGGAGAAAAACACCAAATTTTTCCATCGATCAGCCATGGATTACAGATGCAATAATAGAATTACCAAACTCAAGGATGAGCAGGGCACATCTTTCCAATCCCATCAAGAGATTGCCACCATCCTTAGAAATCACTTCAGTCTAATTGCTACCAAACCAGACATTGACAGAAGGGAGGCTATCAATGAAGTCACCACTTCCATTCCCAAACTAATCACTAAAGAATAGAATAAATCCTTGTACCACCTGGTTACCCTTCTAAAGGTGGAGGAGGCAGTCAAAGAAATGGCCAATGGCAAGGCTCTGGGACCTGATGGTTTCACCATTGACTTCTTTAAGGCTTGTTGGGACCTAGTGAAGCATTATGTTTGGGAGGTAGTTGAGGAGTCAAGGAGATCCTCCTTTATTCTCAAATCACTCAATTCCACTTTTATAGCCCTCATTTCCAAGGAAGAGGATGCTTGCACTCCGTCAAAGTTTAGACCTATCGCTCTTTTCAATGTGCTGTAAAAAATCATCTCCAAAGGATTGGCCAACAGATTAAAACCTATTTTGCCCCTAATTATTTCAGAATAGAAGTCGGGTTATGTGGAAGGCAGGCAGATCATGGACAATATCATTTTGGCTCAGGAAATGATCCACTCCCTTCAATCTCAAAAGAAGGCAGGAATGATCATACAACTAGACCTATCTAAAGCCTATGATAAAGTCAGTTGGAGTTACCTGGAAGCAGTGTTGCAAGCTTTTGTTTTTTATCACGGGTGGATAAAATGGATTCTAGATATGGTTAAATCTCCTAGCTTCTCTATCCTAGTTAATGGAGCCCCTTCCAACCCCTTTTTCCCGTCTAGGGGTATTAGACAAGGCGACCCTATTTCGCCTTTTCTGTCTATAATCTTAATAGAAGGCCTGAGTCGCATTATCAAATCAGCCAAGGATAGGAATCTCATCAAGGGTCTCCAACCCCTTATTCATTCTCCTGCAACCACTCATCAGCAATTCATTGATGACACCATGTTGCACGGCACCCCCTCAGCTAAGGCAGCCAAGGGCTTCAAGGCAATTTTAAACCTGTTCAGCCAAGCTTCAGGTATGGATCTTAACCTGGATAAATCCTCTATATTTTTCTTCAATATGCACATAGTTGTCCAAATACACCTCATATATATTCTTGGATTCAAAAGACACAGCCTCCCCTCCAAGTATCTAGGCCTTCCTCTCACCGATAAGCCTTGGCAGAAAATTCACTGGGAACATTTGCTCTCCAAATTTGAAGACAGAGGAAACTATTGGACTAACAGAGTCCTGAAATTTGCAGGTAGATTGGTCATGACTAAGGTTGTTCTTCAGGCCATCCCTCAGTACATTCTCTCTATTCTCCCGGCTCCAAAAGGATTTATTCAGAAAATCAGGAAAATTCAAAGAACTTTCCTCTAGTCAGGTAAAGTCAAAAAACCCAAGTGGGCTCTTGCTACCTGGGATAAATTATGTAAACCAAAATGCCTGGGAGGTTTGGAGCTGCAGGACCTGGATACGGTCAACAAAGCTTGTGGAGCCAAGCTGTGGTGGCTCTGGATCAAGGAACCTCATACACCATGGGCGAAGTTGTGGAAGGCAAAATATGTTGAGAATTGGAAATCTCAGGAGCTGATAAGAATAATAGATCCCCCTGTAGGGTCTCCTATTTGGAACTTAGGCAAGGCAAACAGAAACACCATTCAGGATTTTTGCTTCTAGGAACTATGTGATGGCACCAATGCGCTCTTCTGGGAGGATGCTTGGCAACAGTTGCCTAAGCTGGAAAGCCCTAATTTGCTTCCTCTTCAGCGTTGGTTCCAAGCTGCTGGAAAGATTAAATTCCATCACTACTGGTCGGTAAACACTGAAAACCAGCAATGGAGGCAATGGAATTTAGCTCCTCCTCCCCTGGAGGATGATTTGACTAAACTCCTCCACACCCTCAATTCTCTTATGGCTAAGAGACTGATCTGGTCCACTCAAGAGAAGGAAAAACTCAGATGGGGCAGACTCAAAGGAGGTACTTTCAACCTCCGGGAGGCCAGATTGTACATCTACCATAGGGACCTCGAAGAGACAGTAGCTTGGCACTCCAATGTCTGGGATAGCACTATATGGCCAAAAAAAAAAAAAAATCTTTGGTTGCTTGTGCACTGCAAAATTCTAACCTGGGATAATTTATTGAAGAGAGGCTTCCATGGGCCTTCCCGATGCCCCCTTTGTGAAAAGGACGAGGATACTATCAACCATCTACTTAATGACTGTAATTGGACTAACAACCTTTCGGAGTGGCTGAAGGAAATTTTCTCACAAACCGACAGATCTAGAAATTCCATCCAAGACTGTATTGCAAACTGGCGCACTAACTGCTCTAGTTGTGACATGGTTAATACCCTCTGGAGGCTCTACCCTGGTTTTATAATCTGGTATACTTGGAAAGAGAGGAACAGACGCATTTTTCAAAAAGAAACCAGGCAGCTGGACACTATCAAAGCTTCCATCATGCATAATTTAAAGGAGACAGCCCTTACCTCTTGCAAAGCAAAGCAGGCTACCTCGCTCTCCAGGAACGATTCTCGTATTCTCATGTTGTTTGGCTTGACTGGATTTTCGGGTCACTGTGTCCCTACGAACCAACCGAGGCCGACCACTTCTCTCGCTTCCTGGCAGCGCCCTGTCCCGAGTTTTTGCAAATTAAACTTTGACGAGGCCTCTCGGGGGAACCCTGATCCCGCTGGGCTCGGCGGGGTTCTTAGAAATGACAAAGGGGAAGTCCTTTAAATCTTCAGTAGAACTCTGGGGGAGGCTACCAACAATGAAGTTGAGTTTGCTACCCTAGAATATGGTCTTCAAACCCTCATCAGTCTGGGTAAAGGCCCGGTTATTGTGGAAGGAGATTCCCTTCTGGCCATCACTGTGATTAGAAGAATTCAAAATGGAGCAAAGTCGGGGAAAGCTATCAGGCATTGGATATTGACCAGGGTTACTGAACTCATTGCAGATCATATCACTTCCCTTGATGGCATCATTCTGTAGGCGGTTAGGAGGAAGGCTAATGCTTTAGCGGACTATCTTGCCAACTATGTCGTGGATCATCCAAGTGAGATCATTGACACTTGTTGGTAAGACGTCACAAGTGACAACCTTCGGGATTAGTGCGCTCTCATTTCGAGACAAGACCTCACTGAAGGCTCAAGTGAGGAGGACGTCCTGGAGATTACGAATCAACAGTAAATAATGAGGATTAACTATGGTTTTAATTACAAGCGTTGGCACCGCTGGGATTTTTCCTATGAGGTGCCTTGGGAAAGTTGGAGGATCATCCAAAAGGATGATGGAAGAATCCACAGTTACATGTGGCGGCATGCATGGCATCCTCAAGCACGCAAAGGGGATAATTTTAAGAAGTGGATTCATTTTCAGGGAACTAGCATCAATACCCTAATAAGACCCCAGACAGCGAACAATAATGGTAGGATGCGGGATACAATTGGATTTTTGTGCCCCCTCAGAGCTCCTACTGTTATAAATCTTCTCGTGCTTTGGACAAATTGCATCTATTCCAATCATTCTATTGTGCTCTGCAAAGTGTCTGTATCCTCTTCTCTTGTCTGCTGGTATCCTATCTTTGGTGGCTGCATCGTTGCTATGGCAGACCGTAATATGTGTAGCGCTAAGGCTGCCAGGGAGATAAAATGAGCTAAAGAAGGCTATGAAGTGGCAGTTTCAAAAAAATAGAAGCAGATTATAGATCGGCTACAGGAGGAAGTTCAAAAATCCCAGGCCACCATCGACTATCAATCCATTAGTGAGGAGGTGGATTGGATTGTTGACCCAGGAACTACTTCCACCAGAGCTACACAGTTTCTGCAGACTCAGACCATGGTCTGGCAAATGAAAACAATGTTAGCCAAAGCCATTGGCATGCATGGGGCTGATGTTAAAGATGCTTTCGTGGCCACCTCCCTCGCTTCTACTAGAAACTCTGCGCGCTTGGATAAGCTGGAGATCTCCCTGAATTCTCTTACTGAAGAATTGAAAATGCATTCTAAAATTTTGGACGGCTTCATCTGAATGTTTGAATTGTACCTGAGGCATGTTCTAAATTTCTCGATTGAGGTGCCGGAGGATGACTCCCAGACCACGATCATCTGTCGCTACAAGTCGCGCATCATCCCCAAAGGAGCTGATACTATGAGTCCTAGTGCTGTTGGTCATTCGGGTGCCTCCAATCCAGTCTTGTGATTTCGCCATGTTGGTTTTCATTTTTGTTTATCTTATTATCATTTTTATGTTAGCTTGGTCTTTTAAGTCTATTCGAAGGTTTAGCAATGTTGTAGACTGTTTTTCTCTCGCTAGATTCAATACACTATTAGGCAACCCTACGTGGTTAGCCAGCTATATTTCTTTGTTGTTCAGTCAGTCTGCAACAAAATTTTGGCACTCTTTGAGCCCTCGGTACGGTTTGTATGACGTTATTCTTGTTTGGATTGTGTTACCTTATGCTCATCTGAAGCAGATAGGCCATTTTGTAACCATATGTACTATCAGGTTTTCTTCTACTTAATATATTTTAGCTAACTTACACAAAAAAACAAAAAAATAATAATGGAGACTTAGTGATAAAGCACATAAATGATTTAACACTATGTTGATTAATTGTTGTCTACTGATATTAAAATCTATGATTCAGATAAGTGCATTACTTTAATGTGTTATTTTCCAAATGTATTGGATAGTTATAGTTGTATCTATTGGAGTAATGCAATCACATTAAATTTTTATGATGTGGTTTCATCCTTGTTATCTAAATAAATGAGGAAAAATTATGGATAATTCAAAAATATGCCTTCTCTATAAAAGGACATTCCCTGTGTTAGAAATGTAACTAAGTTCGGGCTTCATAATTATCTTTGTACTTGTATTAATATGTATTTCACTTAAAATCAAAAAGAAGAAAAGGAAATTTTATTATCGTTATTATTTTATTTGTCAATTCACGTTCTTCATGCTTATAGGGTTTATTAAAAATAAAATTTATTATGATTCAAAGAAACATATTTGAGTCAAAGTCCCATTTGGACTTCTTGTAAGAAAAAGAAAAATGAGTCAAAAAGTCAATATTTTCCTTCACAGACCAAGCCATCCCTTCCGAACAAGTTGGCCCTAGGGGTAGTTATTCAACCTCTTGGATGTATGTATATAGAGAGCAGTTCAACCTCATTGGATCACTCACTCACCACTTCGATTTTGTGCAAGAGAAAGAAGAAAAATCAACAAACTCTAAGGAGAGAGAAAACAAAATTGATTTCTGCCCTAATTTTTTTCACACAGGCAAGTTTCTTCTATAGTTTTTGGAGGCAGTTACGGGGCTAAAATTTCAAGGCATGAGACTTCAGGGAGGCTGAAATTTCTAGGATGGACCGAAATTCAGATATTTGACATCCATTGACTTTTTTTAACTATGACTTGTTGCATATGGCTTGGTGGAGGGATGACTTGGATCTTTTTGGATGTCTTGGTCTTGTTATTGGGTCTTGGATATCTCACTTTGATCTGATTCTATAAGAAGAGGATTTATTTGGGTTTTCCCCCTTGTGGGGTTTTTCCCTGGCTTGCAGCCTAATTTCTTATGTTCTTTGTCTCTTATGATTCATGTTTTTTAATTTGGTAATTTATTGATGAAAAAGAGAAAATAAAAATTAATAAGAAGCCAACAAACATTCACAAGTAATTACCAAGTAAGAGAAATCTACTCTAATCTACATCATATTTATTTCTCAACATGGTATCATAGCTAAGGTGAAAGAAAGGAAAATTGAAGATCACATATTGTTGGCATATTTGAAGATATCATTGCAGCGGCTACAATTGAAGACGTTATTATAGCAGTTAGATCACTCTATGAAGATCATATTGGTGAAGACATCCTAGCAATAACCTCTCTCTTGAAAAAATTATTAAAGGCTCTAATTCTCTTGCTCACCCAACAAGTTTGTAACACATATCTGAATTATGTGGTGATATTATGAGGCACCTATCTAAGTTATGTGATGAAATTTGGTTGTGACATCAGATCGAAATTGCTTGACACTAAGTAAATTCAAGTGATCAAATTCTATTTGCATCCCTCCAAAAGATATGTAAAATAACATATACAAGGCAAGATTTTTATGAATTTTAGAAAGAGATTTATGTGATCTTGCTCTCAAAATAAAATTTTGAATCTATGTAACACCTTTAGTTTGTGGAATTTGTATCTTCCAAAACACATTGCTTGTGGTCATGAGAAATTTTTTGAATCATTATACCTCTGAGACTTTAAGCTAATAATAATATGTAAATTACAAGAAAGACAATCATCATCTTTGTTTAATTACAAACTACTAGACGCTTATCTTTGGTTTACAAAGCATGATATATTTTGAAGGCTTACTTGGAATTTTGAGCAAGATCATATCCTCGTAAGAAGCATCAGTTTAAATTTATATCAGAAATAACAAAAAAGGCCACTTTCTCTTGGATAGTGAAATCTGAAGTATTCTCATTCAAGCAAAAGAGAAATTTGTTTCTAAAGCATAACAGTTTTTTGTACATCAATTTGATTGAGGCATGACAGACAAAGGAACAAGCATCCATGGTGACATTATCTACTATACATGACATACAAACCCTCTTTGACACTATGGATTACAAATTTCTTTGTGACAACATATCTATGCGGAAATACAAGCATGACTGTGCCCTCCTCTTGTATCAAAGGTCAAGTTTATTCATATGTATAGTCCAAAATGTTGTAGCTTACATCTATTATATTCAAATTCAAAGGATAACCTGAGCTTCCTCATCATAAAGTATGAACAAGTCATAATGATGACCCTTATCTAACCAAATATATTTTTGAAGATGACAAAAGGATTAATGCGAGTTTTTTTGGGAAAAATATGAATCTCTGAGGTATTAATCAATACATAAGTTTTTGTGGCACTTCTATGAGGTATATAAAGCTTAATATAGCAACGTTTTTTTTTAATTCAAGATATCAATGATGACATCAAGGACAAGGTCTATCTGAAAATATATATGACAACTCGATTCATTTGGGAAACCATCCATCATCTCTGTAATCAATGCAAACCTGTGGCATTATGATTATATACCTGAGGGATGAAGGATAAAGTTTATATGAAGGACAAAATTACGTTTTGGAACTATGAAAGAAACCAAAATCATATGGATCATCTCTAAAGCATATAGATGTAGACATACAAAGAAATTCTTATATGTAACATAAAGGATCGAGCATATCTATGTCTTTGTACAAAATGAATCAAAATTTTTTGATTAACTCCATGCTACAAGATCAAAATACTAAGATACATGGTATATGAAAGTAACCGAAATCATCACTAGAATCTAAGTCAAATTATTTATCCAGCATGATACTAGTAGTGTTTGAATCATGTTTTTTATGGTAGGAATGGATTCAGCACCATCAAAAACCCCAAGGGCACCCAAAATATTGAAGTTTTTTAGCTATAACCTGGATTTAAAAAAAAATCCATGCCGGATATTATTAAAATATTGCCATAATTTCCATGATTTTTCAGGGCAAAAAATCTGGTTGGTTAGAATACGGCGTACTATTACTATTAATATTAATATTTTTTATTAATATTGTTCACGGGGTCTTGGATAGATGGTGATCGGGTGCTCTATTAAGGCACTCCTTGATTTGAAGTCACTGGTTCAATTCCCCTCCCTGATCGGGGTGATATATTGGACATGATGAAGATGTTGTCCTCCCAAGCTTACAAAAAAAAATTTATTCGTTATTAATATTAATATAAATTAATATGAATACAAATATTAATTTTAATTTTAATCTTATTAATATTAATATTATTAATATTTATTTTAAATTTTAGTTGATGTTATTGTCATTAATAATAATAATATTATTATTATTATTATTATTATTATTAATGACATTAACATCAATAATATAAATAATATTAATATTAAAACTGATCAATCATATTAACAACCTTTAGTATTAACAATAATGTTAACAAAATTTATTTTAAAATATTTGTTTTTTTTGTAAGCTTGGTAAGACTACATCTTCATCATATCCAATATATCAACTTGATCAGGGTGGGGAATTGAACGAGTGACTTCACATCAAGGAGTGCCTTAACAGAGCACTCGATCACCATCTATCCAAGACCCCATGGATAATTTAAAATATTTATTATTATTATTATTATTAAATTTTAATATTAATATCATTAACATTAATCACATTAAATATTTATAACATTTTAATATAAATTGTTAATATTATTTATTAATATTAATTAATATGAATACGAATATTGCCTTTTAATATTATTAATATTTATAAATATTAATTTTAACATTAATTATTAATATTAATAACATTAAATAATATTATTATGGTCAACCATTTTCCAACATTGCATTGTGACAAAGTTTGTCTCAATATAAAAATCAACCATGGCCAACCATGCTCCAACATCGCATTGTGATAAATATTGTCTCAATATGAAAATAAATCACGGCAAATCATGGTCCAATGTCGCATTGTGAAAAATATTGTCTCAATATGAAAATCAACCATTCTCCAATGTCGCATTATGACAAATATTGTCTCAATATGAAAATCAATCATGGCCAACCATGGTCCAACATTGCATTGTGACAAAGATTATGCCATTATGAAAATCGTCCATGGTCAACAATGGGCAACTGTGTTTATTTAGGGTTTTTAATATTTAATAAAACATTGCATTATGACAAATATTGTCTCAATATGAAAATCAATCATGGCCAACCATGGTCAAACATGGTCAATTACGGCCAACCATCATCGACAATCGTCAAGCATGTCCAACCTCGCATTGTGACAAATATTATCTCAATATGAAAACCAACCATGGCCAATCATGGTCAACCATAGTTAACCATGGTCAATAATCATAGTCACATTGTAACCAATATTGTATATTGCTCCAAGGTCACATTATGAAAATAATGGTCATCCATGGTTAACCATGGTCCAACGTCGTATTATGAAAAAAATTGTCTCAATATAAAAACTAACCATGGTCCGACATTGCATTGTGAAAACGATTGTCTCAATATGAAAATCAATCATGATCAACCATGGTCCAACGGCACGTAATGACAAAGATTTTGTTAGTATGAAAATCAACCATGGTCAACAATGGTCAACCATATTTATTTCAGGGTTTATAATATTTATCTTAGGGTTCATATACCTTAGGTCTATAACATTAAACCCTTAGGTTTAATATTATTCCCTGGGGTTTTTAGTATTAATCCCTTGCGTTTATTAGTCCCTTGGGTTTATAATACCAATCCCTTGGGTTTATTAATCTAAGGGTCCATATTCCTATGGTATAATTTTATTCATAATGTTTATAATATTAATCCTGGGGTTTAATATAAATCCCTTGGGTTTATAATCATGGTAAACCATGGTCAGCCATGTTCCAATGTCACATTATGAAAATCAACCATGTTCAACCATCGTCAACCATGGTCATTCATGGTCAACCATGGTCCAACATCACATTATAATAAATATTAGTCTCAATATGAAATTCAACCATGGTCAACCATATTCAATCATACTCAACCATGGTCAAATGTCGCATTGTGACAAAGATTGTCTCAAAATAAAAATTAATCGTGGTCATCCATAGTCAATCATGGTCAATATGAAAATAAACCAAGGTAAATCATGGTCAACCATGGTCCAACGTCACATTGTGACAAAAATTGTCTCAATATAAAAATCATTCATCGTCAACCATGGTCCAACGTCGCATTGTGACAAATATTGTCTCAATATGAAAACTGACCATGGTCAATCATGGTCAACGATCGTCAATAGCCATGGTTACATTGTGACACAGATTGTCTCATGGTCAACGTCACATTATCACAACCACAACCATTCATGGCCAACCATGGTCATCCATGGCCAACCATGGTCAACCATGGTCTAACATCGCATTGTGACAAAGATTGTCAATACCATGGTCAATGTTCAATCATGGTCAACCATGGTCCAACGTCACATTGTGACAAAAGTTTGATCAATATGAAAATCAATCATGGTCAACCATGGTCCAACGGCACATTTAATAAGCATTTAACATTAAAATTCATTTATAATTTTTAAACCATCTATTTAAGTTTTAAAAACGTTTATGTAGAAGATTAATGTTGTTAATAAATGTTAAGCTTATAAAGTTAACATTATAAACTTTTAATAACTATTAAGAATGTTTTGTAAATGGTTTAAAGATTTTATAAAATATTTTAAATGCTTATTAATATGTTTAAATAAAAAAATTTAAGGGCTTAAATTTTTTAGTAAATTATTTTAATAAACACTTAAAAAAACATTATAAAACATTTTTTAAAATGTTATAAAATTATTTTAAACACTTTTAAAATGTTCTTAAAACATTTTAAAAAACTTTTAAAATATTTTAAAGTGCTTTCATAATGCTTCAAAACATTTTAAAACACTTTAAAAGTGTTTTAAAATATTTTAAAGCATTTTAAAAATGTTTTAAAGCATTTTAAAAATGTTTTAAAACATTTTAAAGTGTTTTTTAACATTTAAAAACATTTTTATGACAAATATTGTCTCAATATGAAAATCAACCATGCTCATTTTAGGGTTTATAATATTTATCTTAGGCTTTATATACCTTGGGTTTACAATATTAATCCCTTGGGTTTTTTAGGTTTTTTGTATTAATCTCATAATTTTATTAGTGCCTTGGTTTTATAATATCAATCCCTTGGCTTTCTTAATCTAAGGGTTCATATTCCTAGGGTATAATATTATTGATAGGGTTTATCATATTTATCATAGGGTTTAAAATAGATCCCTTGGGTTTATAATCCATTAGGTTTATGAAATTAATCATAGGGTTTATATTCCTAGGGTTTAATAATAAGCTTAGTGTTTACAATATTAATCCCTTGGGTTTATTAATTTTAGGGTTTTATTTTCCTAGGTTTCATGTTATTCCCTTGAGTTTTTAATATTAAACCATGGTCAACCATGGTCCAGCATCCAATTGTGACAAATATTGTCTCAATATGAAAATCAACCATAGTTAACCATATTTGTCTTAGGATTTATGATATTTATTTTAGGGTTCGTATACCTTGAGTTCACAATATTAATCCTTTGGGTTTTTAGGTTTTTAGTATTAATTCCTTGTTTTTATTACTACATTGTGTTTATAATATCAATCCCTTCACTTGATTAATCTAAGGGTTCATATTCCTAGAGTAAAATATTATTGTTAGGGTTTATAATATTAATCCTAGGGTTTTATATAGATGCCTTGGGTTTATAATCTATTAGGTTTATAATTTAATCATCCTTTCCATGAAACCTACCAAGCTTCTTGAATCGTAAAAATGGTCGCTCTCGCATCCAGAAAGGGTGCAGGTTCCACCGTCAAAGTGTTGTGGGAGAGGTCTGAATGTATCTATGAGAATGTTTTGGGTTGCGGCTGTTGGGGATTAACGAGGGATGTCTCAGCAGATGAAAACCATATAATACAGGTGGAGAGCCATAACCGCCCATTTCCCTGCCTCTGCGTCTGCCCGGTAAAGGATTTTTTGTGCTCTGCAAAAAGGTTTGGGGTTTCTCCTAAGTACGATAGGCACAAGCAATGTCTGGTCTATGCCTGGCCATCACATGTGGTGGCTCAATGGATGTTGGAAAACAATCGAATCAAGTTTTTCCCTGAAGCTGGAAGCCATTACTCGGAGCACTTGTACTCCAAATTTTCTAGTCTTTCGGCTCTTTGCTCTCCCAGGATGAAGGCCATGAGAAACTCGACTAGTGAGGTGGGAAAATCACCAAGGAGGGTGAGGACTAGGCGGGTCTGTCAGACCATACTTACGAGGGTAATACTCATCCATTGCTCTGTTTTTTTCTTTTCATGCTCTATTACACCTGCTAGTTTTTGGAAGCATTTTGTTGGGAGGGTTTTTGTGGATGCGTCTCAAATTGGGTTGTGGGGGTTTTTCTATTGTATTTGCGGCTCAGTAAACCTCTATGGTCGTCAAGCGGGGAGATTTCCCAGTACTTTCCCACCTCGCCCTCTGGTCCTCCACATTGTGGTCCCAATATGGGCTTTTCTCATGGTTTTTTATATCTAGGATCATGGTCTCAAGCTACAAACGTTGGCGGGAGTCTCTCTGTTACGGAGTCACAGTTCCAGATCTTCCTAAAAACTATTTCTGGGAATTCAAAGATATGATGGGTCAGGGACTCAAATCTTGTTACAGATCTAAAATAAAAGGCCCAATATGCAACAGGAATATCAGTTTCAATTTAGAGTCTAATATGTTCTGGGAAAGTGTTGTAGGGAGAAACCCAATTAAAAGCCTACAACATACACAAGAAATATACCATCATCATGAACTTAAGGCTTCTGGGTAGTGCCCCAGGAGTTAGCACACCAGGTAGATCCACATTGGTTGTCAAGGGTCAGACATCCTTCAAAGATGCATTAAGAGGCAAAACTGTCGCACTGGAAAAAAATCACCTAACTTGTCTATTCCAAGCCCATACATTGTAGAAAGAAGGAAAAGAATCCAGAGTTGGCCATAGAAATACCAGAAGTAAATGGAATCTTCAATTCGCTGCAATAAAATTCCATAATTTGTCACTTCAATGGATACTGGCCTAAATCTGTAGAATTAAATGCATAGATCTACCTAAACTAGATGAAAGACTCTGATATATATTTGTGTGCAAAAGGTTTTTTCATGGTTCAGTTTGACAACCAAAAATACTATAGTCATGTTATAAATGAGGTATCATGGTTTTGGGGGAGGGTAGGCCTCTTCGTAACTCAATGGTGGTCAAAAAAATTCTTGTGTGGGTAAGGTTACATAACCTTGCGCTCCCCTTTTCGCACCACCAGGTATTAGAAGATATTGGGAACTCTTTAGGAGTTTTCCGAAATCTAGACCGAGAGAGAATGGACAATGGGATCTTCACTTTTGCTCGTATCTGTGTGGAGATGGACTTAAGAAGGGGATTTCCAAACGGTATCCTCTTATCACACAAATATCTTAAGTGGACACAAGCATTAGACTTTGAAAATACAACATTCAGATGCAGGGTGTGCCATCAAACAAGACATTTACAAAACTCATGAATACAATCCAAGAAAATAACAACTAGGAAACCACAAAAGAAAAAAGGATGGCAGTTTTTAGACCCTTTTTCCTCAAAGGATGAGGTTGAAGAAATGGATGAAACATATCAGCATCTGGGAGTAGGAAATCAACACAGTAATCAAGAAAAGAGAGAAGAAGGTGCAGAAGAAGGAACCAAACATTATTTTTATTGTTTTGACCCATGATACTCATTTGGAGGGGAAGAGAAATAATCAATCATTTGTGGGTACAAAGTGCTCTCACATATCTGAGAGCTCCGAATCAGATAAATAATCCCAAATTCTATTAGTAATAATGTGCTGGCAGTTATTTCTACTGCTTCCGATCATGTGGGCTGGAAAAAAGTCCAAAACAAAAAGGGAAAAAAAGAGAAGTCGAGTGCTTCTCACAAAGTGTTGAAAATTGCAACAAGAAATGGTGATGATTGGCATCTAGAAACAACATCCAGAAAATGGCATCCATAAATGACTACCATGGAGGCTTTTGATTTAATTATTTCTTAATTAAATTAGAAGAAATGTGTGTCAAAATTGTTTATCCCTTAAATAAATTGGACAATAAATTGTAATCTTATTTCATAATCACTTGTAATAGTTAACTAAGTGTGATAGACTCAACTATCTCATGAAATTCGAGTTGAGGTTGGTTGGTGAGGCATGTATAGTGATTCTATTTGTTTTAGAGTCAAAGTTGCAGTTAGTGTACTAGCTTAATGCATGAGAAATCAGTTAACTCAATTAAGTGAGTTAAAGTCAGTCTAACTAGTTGTAACTGATTGTTACACTAGTGAGAGGTCAAGTGAATTAAATCATATTCAATTCACATGCATTGATCTGTCAAGTGACTCATGATTTACTATTAATAGCTACATGCATGTCAGTTCTGATGAAGACCCAGTTGAGATAGAGGTTAAAGGGATGTTATCCATGAGTTGTACTACTAGTAAATTGTCGACACACAATTAAACAACCATAGGATTTCCCATGATGTATTGAAAAATTTTGGAAGGTTGAATTTCCTAATTAATAGGGATCAATTGTTGTTAGAATTGCGCGAGAAAGGCAGGTTGAGCAGAGGTAGGAAATTGGCTAAGTGTTGGTTGCTTTTGTCTAGATCAGTGTGAGAAAGTTGGTAGATTGCAGCAGACTCTCATGAGAAGAGTGCATTGTATTGTTTCATGATTCCTTGGTTCATTATACAATAGAGATAGAGGTGTTTTGAGCAGTTTCTTTCCCCAGAAAAATATCTTGTGTTGTGGATTGATTTGCTTTCTCTTACTTGGTGTGATTGTGTGATCGTATTTAATTTTCGCAAATTAATTGTAGAAGGATTCAATATCTTTCTCTATTGCATGACCAGATTGAATCCATTGGTATACATATTTTTTGTATAATTTCTACATGGTATAATAGCGTGAGGAATCACAATAGTGGAGAAGAAATTGAGTTTGTGTTGAACAGTATTCAAACTTGCAGATCTACTTTCTTTGGAGCGACAAGCGGATCAATATGGCTTTCAATGGATTAAGATTAGAATATGCACTTGAGGTAAGTTCTAATTATATCACATGGAAAGATAGAATGGAGGTAGTTCTGGAGGATAACGAGTTGAAAGAATCATTGATAATGATATTCTCAAGCCCGAAGCAGCAAACTCCACTCTTCTTGATGCAAGGGCGAGGAGGATCTTATTAGAGGGAGATCAAGATCACATTGTCTCGAGTCTACATGGCAAGGCAACTCCATATGATAAGTGGAAGGCCTTGACAAGTCTGTTTCAGAACAACAGTGACAAAATGAAGTTAGTGTTGAAGGACAAGCTCAGTAAAATAAAGAAGGAGGAGGGCGAGACAGTACTAACATACTTGGCGAAGTTCACTCAATTTTAAGATGAGATTGGAGGTGTTTGTGTGACTATATTAGATGATGACTTGGTGAGCCTAGTGTTAGCCACATGTAAAATTTGACTATACCAAAGGTGGCTAAATTTGTGTTGAGCCTTCAAGGAACAATTTTTCCCTATTAAAAATTGTTGGCTCTTGAAGACTCTTGAATGGCCTCATGCCTCTGTCCAGTTTCCCATACTGCTTTTTACATCCTAAAACCTCAGAAATCCTATAAAAATCCAAAGTCAAATACTACTGCAGACCCCTTTTTCCCCTTCCTTCTCCTCAAAACTAACCTCCTCTTCTATCCCTCCACTCCTCATGAAAATCCCTCATTTCCATGTTTCTCCTATTTTCCCCTCAGCAAAATTCATTTTATAAGGTTAAAAACCCACTTTTTATCCTTACCGCAACCTTCATTTCCTTTGAAAAAACCATAGAAAACGCATATTTTCTATGTTCTGGGCTTAAGCCCCCGCGGGCCAAGCCTCTAACCCTTTTTCTTCCATGAGCCCAAGCGCCAGAACCAATTGCTAAACCTTGCGGTCGCTTATCCTCTCCAATAATATTTCTCCACCCAAAACATTAAAAACCTTTGTTATTCGTGTTTTTTGGGTTTTAATTTATTTCCAAAGTTTTCCGCCGTGTAAATGGTGGAGCAACCTCAACCGTCGATCTGCTTAGCAGATCGGACGGAGCAGAGCGCGCCATTCCTATGGACCCCTCCCCATCCATGCGTTGTTTTCCAAACCCGCATGGTATATTTCGCACCGCCTTTGGGCGAAGGGTGGTTTTCTCCCAATCGGCAGCGATTCCCTACGCTTGCCGCCACACGTCTTTCGTACCATTTTCCAAAACCGTTGTCCCCGCGCATTAAATTTATCCCTCGCGCATAAACGTCCGGACCAGGATGCCCAGCGAAATCGATCTCCGTCGTTCGATCTGGGCCCACTCATCCAACGGTTTTCGATCGCCGAAAGTGTCCGATGGATAACCAAAGCGCCCACGCGATAACCATGTCATCGTACAGCGGCAATTGCGTCTCCACCGTCGATCTAATCTTCAGATCGACGGTCCAAAATCCATCACCCAGATTCCCTCCGTTTGACTTTCAACATCCCCTGATTCCATCTTGACCGTCCAAATCGATCCAGTTCAACGGCGCAGTTTCACTGCGGGGGTATGCCCCCAAGATTTTTCCTCCATACACCCGGACCCCCCACAATCATCCCCGACCATCGATCTTGGCGCGAATCGACAGCTCTGATCTAATCCTCCTTCCCCCATGCTTTTTCGACCGTTCTGAGATTAAATCCCGACCGTTGGATGATGCCATCCAACGGCCCTGCTTCCTCCGCACATCCTCCGATGCAGATTGACCTATAAACGCAGGATTTTGTAACATTCGTTTGTTTTTGCAGATTTTAATGTTTTTTCGCTTAAATGAATAAATTTCATCGGCCAAGGATGACGATCCTCCGGCCTTCGAATGCATCATTGAAGTCATCCGTAGGGTTAAATTACATGTCTCGTCGATGTTTTCTCAGGCATTGATGCCTTATAATCCCTGCGCAGCCCGGCACGACAGCAAGGAAAACCATGAAACGGGCACACTTAAAGATTATCAGTGTCGAAGACCAGGATGAACCGAAGCAGAGAATTGATGGACAAATTAGTGGGGATTACGGCTAAGACGGTTATCAAACGCCTAATCCCCAATCTAAAACACAGTTTGAAGAAAACCTAAAAGTGTTTTATCAGGAAAACTCTCCACCGCCACAGATAGAGGCGAATTAATTCCTCCCAGCGACCAAAGTGCCACCTGTGCCTCAAAGTATTCAATCAGGAGAAGAACTTATTGATCGGGATCAGATATTTTGCCTCGACGCAGCCGAAGAGTTACTTCTGCCAAGGATTTAATGAAAGAATGTCTGCAGAGTAGCCCTAGCATCACACAGAGCCTCAAAGGTCAACAAAAGCTCCCACCGAGCTTAATTCATAAGTGTAAACCAATTAATACAGTGAAACACCTGTACAGTTTCTTCATTGAGCCTCCCAAGGGCCAAGAAAACATTAACTCTGTATTAATTGTATTTGAGATATTTAATCAGATTTCACCTCCTCATCCTTCTATATATACTTCAGTAGAAGATGAGTGAGGGGTTGGTTGTTGATTTAATTGCTGAAGCATTGTAATGTAATTGAGCTGAAGATTCCGGATTGTAAATAGTGATTCACTGGCTCTTGGAGCTCTTCTTGTAACATATAAGTTAGGTTATGAAAGAAAGATGAATTAAAACACTGGACTTGAAGATTGTAACTGGTTTGGAGCATCAATACAAGCTGATTTATGGGATCCTGGTCTATGTTGACGGTGATGTTATTCTCATTGTAACTTGTTATTTTATTCCTGTTTTCATTTTGTTTCATTTTCTACTGTAAAGAACATTTTAAACAGTGTTAGGGCCTACTGTATACCAGTAACCTTCTCTAGCTGAGAAATCTTTATTTAAATGTTTTCTTTCGACTGTGTTATTCGGAAATGATTTAATTCAGTTTAAGCAAAGGAATGTTGGCGTTCCCTCGTCTTATTGTCTTAGCTGAATATTATTTTTGAATGTTACTTTCAGTATATGTTGTGTGAAGATGAACTGAGAAAGATATGGTGAGCCCTGGTCCCAGTCTTGTTTGCATAACTGTTTGATTGTTTCCCTTAGAATGTGTTAAAAGCTGGATAGTTTCAAAGTACTTACCAGATCTTAGGCCATTTTTTGTTATCTCTGTGATTATCTTGGAAGTAGCCAAGTAAAGAAGAGCTAGGAGAGGATTTGTGGTGAGCTCGGCCCCCTAGTCTCTACTCCAAAGGTTGCCTTCAAGTTTCCCTTAGTTTTTGTATGTTTTCTATTGAAAGTGTATCAAAGTCTGGCTAGTTTCAAAGTACTTACCAGATCCTAGTTTGCTTTCATGTCTTTCTTAAGTGCCTGGTCAAAGGTTGGCTAGTTTCAAAGTACTTACCAGATCCTGGGCTGCTCTTCGTTCTGCATCTGTTTATTTCCCCTTCTTGATGTATCACTCCATTCCATAAATCAAAACCTTTAAAGAGATCCTTAGACATAGATGACTTGCCCCATGGACCACTCTTGCCTCTTTTTGTTCCAATTAAATCCTCTCATGACTCCATAGCCCAATGGACTGAAAACCTGCCTTCATCTTTCTTCTTGATCAAAACTTACTCTTTTGCTTGCAACTTCTCACCTTTGGACCTCTTTACCTTTGGGACTTTTCACCTCTAACAGCAATCATGTTCAACCATCCAAAAACAAACAAAACCCTTGGACTTCATAACTAGCCTAATATCATTATCCCAAACTTCAAAGACAAATCCATCTTTGCACTCATTGGAGAGATCCCTCTCCGGATTCAAGAGGGCTAGATCCTAGAATCCCAAAGTTGGTTGAAACGATGTTGTTTCTGTAATTGGACTCTGCCAATCTCGTTAATAAATTACAGATTCCCAACATTTCTGGTGACTCCACTGGGGAGTAAAACCCAAAATCTTCATAAAACATTGTGAGTAAAAAGCAGCTTTTTCAAGCACTACCAAGAAATGGCAATCATGATGAAACTTGTTTGAATCGGTGACAAACTAGGTCAACCCTAGGATTCTGATAAGGCTTTATCTAACCTTGAAAAGTCAGCCATCTTATCCATAAGAGTAGATTGTCTTTGTCTCACAACCGTAGCTAAGTTTTGAAACAAAGTTAGGACATTCTTAGAAACCACACAAACAAAAATAACTCAGAAAATACCAAAAACATTTTAGATTGGTAGTAAAACACTTACTCTTACATTTCACCTATCTTTGTTGTGTTTTACCTTATACTCTTAGACAGAGTCTGGAAAGGGCTAGGTAGCCTCCGGATCTCATCCTCTTTTAGAGGTGACATATCTGGTGAATGCCCTCCCAGTCAATCTCTGGTTAGAGTTGGTTGTGTTTCGGGATATCCTTGAAAAAGGATGTTTCACAAGCACTGCGGTGGACAGTGTATCTCTTTGAAAACACTCTAAACTTTCCACCTAGCGACTCCACACTCTTAACTCCCAAAATACCAAATGACTCCACTGGTAAAAGACCCTGAACTGGTTGACCAGACACAGTGACCTGTTTTCTGATTTACAAACATGGATTTAGATATAGATCCAGAATATAAACATATGCTCATGATGGAAAAATTAATGTACATGCTTGGAAAAAGAGTGGATAGGTTTATAACCAATATGAATATTGGTTATCAAGAAGAACAAATGCTTTTCCCTAAGCAAACAAAACCTCTGCCACTACCTGACATGTATGATGAACACGAAGAAAATAATCAAGAAAAATTTCCAATCATGATGCAAAAGATGATGTACATTCTCGGGAAAAGAATGGATAGGTTGATGGCTAATATAAATGTTGATGATATAGATCAAGCTAGGCTTTCCCTTGATCAAACGCAAGCCCAATCACCTCAAGACCAAGATTCTGACCAAGGCATGTATTATGATCAACACTTTATAAAAGATGATGAGCAAACTTACAAGGAAAGCAATGAAGAAGGTTGTCAAGAACAACTTGATTGCCTGCCTATGTCTTGTACCATGCTGATAAGAGAACTCCATGACCTAAATGAAAAAAAAATTAGTAACACAAGTGAAGTTCTGCTAGAAGAGGCTCAAGAAGACATCAAGCCTCAAAATCAGCCAACACAAGACAAAGAGGACTGTTATACCTCTATTCTAAGCAAAAAGGAAACTCCTTCTCTCTTCACATAGAAAGAGATTGATCTAGTATTGAACAGACAGCCAGCATCCAAACCTTTATTTGAACCAAACGCTTCTGCTCATCTACCTACTCCATATTATTGTCTTGATACAAGAAATAAACTTGTAGATCAGTTAGAAGAAAGTCAAATTTATATCCCAATATGTTTGGCTGATGAAATTGTTTATTCTGATAAATTTCCAAATTTTGATCAGTCTGATGATGATGATGAGTTCCAAGAAAAAACTAATCATGCAGGGCAACTAGCATTTGATTGGTGTTATGAGTTTCACCATCATCATCTTGAAAGCCAAAAACATCCATTTCGATCCATCACTAATGGCTTTCACATAATTGGAAATCAGCAGCCTTTCAACTCAGAAGGTGAAGAGAAGAGCAATAAAGAATTTTTTGAGCAAAAGGAGCTTTCTCTTGAAAAAGAGGAAACCTTTAAATACTCCCCTGCTCAAGAATATAATAAAATTTTCACAGAGTACATTCCACTAAACCAGAGCTTACCAGGGCCACAAGAGGACAAAACTATCAAATATGATGAGTCCTCCAGTTCAGAGGATGATGAAGATGACGGAGAAAAACAAATAGAAGACTATCTTGCTGTGGATATATCATCTTCTCAAGAAGAAAATTCTCCCTTCACTGATATTAGTCTTTCATATAAAGAGCCTGAATTAATATCAGAAGCAAGAATGTGTTTAAAATGGGACTGCTTCCGATCATGTGGGCGGGAAAAAAGTCCAAAACAAAAAGGGAAAAAAAGAGAAGTCGAGTGCTTCTCACAAAGTGTTGAAAATTGCAACAAGAAATGGTGATGATTGGCATCTAGAAACAACATCCAGAAAATGGAATCCATAAATGACTACCATGGAGGCTTTTTATTTAATTATTTCTTAATTAAATTAGAAGAAATGTGTGTCAAAATTGTTTATCCCTTAAATAAATTGGACAATAAATTGTAATCTTATTTCATAATCACTTGTAATAGTTAACTGAGTGTGATAGACTCAGTTATCTCATGAAATTCGAGTTGAGGTTGGTTGGTGAGGCATGTATAGTGATTCTATTTGTTTTAGAGTCAAAGTTGCAGTTAGTGTACTAGCTTAATGCATGAGAAATCAGTTAACTCAATTAAGTGAGTTAAAGTCAGTCTAACTAGTTGTAACTGATTGTTACACTAGTGAGAGGTCAAGTGAATTAAATCATATTCAATTCACATGCATTGATCTGTCAAGTGACTCATGATTTACTATTAATAGCTACATGCATGTCAGTTCTAATGAAGACCCAATTGAGATAGAGGTTAAAGGGATGTTATCCATGAGTTGTACTACTAGTAAATTGTCGACGCGCAATTAGAAAACCATAGGATTTCCCATGATGTATTGCACAATTTTGGAAGGTTGAATTTCCTAATTAATAGGGATCAATTTTTGTTAGAATTTCGCAAGCAAGGCAGGTTGAGCAGAGGTAGGAAATTGGATAAGTGTTGGTTTCTTTTGTCTAGATCAGTGTGAGAAAGTTGGTAGATTGCAGCAGACTCTCGTGAGAAGAGTGCATTGTATTGTTTCATGATTCCTTGGTTCATTATACAATAGAGATAGAGGCGTTTTGAGCAGTTTCTTTCCCCAGAAAAATATCTTGTGTTGTGGATTGATTTGCTTTCTCTTACTTGGTGTGATTGTGTGATCGTATTTAATTTTCGCAAATTAATTGTAGAAGGATTCAATATCTTTCTCTATTGCATGACCAGATTGAATCCATTGGTATACATATTTTTTGTATAATTTCTACATGGTATAATAGCACAAGGAATCACAATAGTGGAGAAGAAATTGAGTTTGTGTTGAACAGTATTCAAACTTGCAGATCTACTTTCTTTGGAGCGACAAGCGGATCAATATGGCTTTCAATGGATTAAGATTAGAATATGCACTTGAGGTAAGTTCTAATTATATCACAAATGAAAGATAGAATGGAGGTAGTTTTGGAGGATAACGAGTTGAAAGAATCATTGATAATGATATTCCCAAGCCCGAAGCAGCAGACTCCACTCTTCTTGATGCAAGGGCGAGGAGGATCTTATTAGAGGGAGTTCGAGATCACATTGTCTCGAGTCTACATGGCAAGGCAAATCCATATCATATGTGGAAGACCTTGACAAGTCTGTTTCAGAACAACAGTGACAAAATGAAGTTAGCGTTGAAGGACAAGCTCAGTAAAATAAAGGAGGAGGGCGAGACAGTACTAACATACTTGGCGAAGTTCACTCAATTTTAAGATGAGATTGGAAGTGTTTGTGTGACTATATTAGATGATGACTTGGTGAGACTAGCACTTCTAGGCCTTCCCAAGAGCTGGCATAGTTACCAGGAATTAGTGAATTAGAAGGATAATTTACCAAATTGGGAGCGACTTTGGTCGGATTTGGTACAAGAATAATTGAGGCAGAATACTAGAGATGGATCCTCATCCAAGACTAATGATGAGGAATATAGTTCCTTGGCCGGTAAGGAAAATAATGCCAAGGGAAATAAATCCCAAGGCGAAGCGGGTAAGAAATACTTGTCCAAGATCAGAGGTTTTCACTGTAACGAGCATGGGCACTATGCTACAAATTGTCCACAGAAGAAGTCAAGAAATAAGGAGACTGTAGTTGCAACAGATGAAGAATTGGCTTCATAGTTTGAACTTGATTTTACTTTCATTGCATACATGGTCAGCAGTGTAATGGGATGCATGTGATATTTAGACAATGGTGCCTCATTCCATATGACGGGGAATAGAGATATCTTCAGTGACTTGGAGGAGAAGGACCTCTATCAGAGCATAGAATTTGGAGATGACGAGAGGTATAGCACTACTGGCATAGGTATAGTTACCTTTCATAGGTAGAATGGCTCCCATCTCAAACTAGCAGATGTTTTGTATGTTCCAGGCCTAAAGAAGAATCTTGTCTCCGTAGCAGTATTGGAAGACTGTGGTTATGAAGTGATGTTTAGAAAAGGAAAATTATTCCTTAAACATATAGCCACAAGACAGGTGAATCAGATCGGTTCTAAAGTCAAGAACCTGTATGCTCTCGAGGTTGAGGATGCATGAAAAGATTTGAGGAGAAAAGCAGTCGTTAATGACTTGGTGGTTGTGAGGGAGAAATTATCTCTCAACATGCAGCCTCAGAAGAAATCTCAGAAGGTTGTGGAGCAACCACAACTAGAGAAGTAGAGAGGACACCGAGTGGAAGATTCCACTCAATCAGAGACCTCAAGGAGGGGGAAATTTTGATCCAAGAATGCATAGTGAGTACATGCAGTTATACCTCCAGGTGTGAGGTGGGGTGATGTGCAGAATTAATCCCAAGAATAAATTTGTGTAGGATTCATTAAGATGGTGTGTCTCATGGATCGAACCTAGCTACGAGGAGCCCACAGTACAGTAGTAGTAGGAAGGATAGGTTAGATTGATGTAGTCATATGTCAGGAGGACAGAAATCAGAGTTATAGGTGTTGGATACTGGAGCGCAGATCAGAGTTGGCAGCAGTGCATAGTACATGGATGTAGATTTCAACATTGCAGTAAGTCCAGTAGACATGTGCAGTACATACCAGCAGACAGAAGACTCTGATGACAAATGAATTATACTGATTCAGTTGTTTGGAGGCTATTCAATTTCAGAAGTGTTGCATGCAGAACATTCCAGACATACCAGATCGGGACATATTGATTCCTTTCTTGTTGAGAGGGAGTGTTGAAATTTGCAACAAGAAACAATGAAATTGGCACCTAGAAACAACATCTAGAAAATGGCATCTAGAAATGGCTGACATGGAGGCTTCTGATTTAATTATTTCTTAATTAAATTAGAATAAATGTGTGTCATATTTATTTATCCCTTAAATAAATTGGATAATAATTTGTAATCTTATCTCTGAATCACTTGTAATAGTTAACTGAGTGTGATAGACTCAGTTAGCTCATGAAATTCGAGTTGAGGGTGGTTGGTGAGTCATGTAGAGTGATTCTATTAGTTTTGGAGTCAAAGTTGCAGTTAGTGTATTATTTTAATGCATGAGAAATCATTTAACTCAATTAAGTGAATTAAACTCAGTCTAACTAGTTGTAACTAATCGTTGGACTAGTGAGAGGTCAAGTGAATTAAATCATATTTAATTCTCATACAGTGATCTATCAAGTTACTGATGATTTACTTTTAAAATAGTTGCATGCATGTCAGTTCTGATGAAGACCCAGTTGAGACAGAGGTTAAAGGGATGTTATCTATGATTTTTATTATGAGTAAACTGTCGGCGCGCAATTAGACAACCATAGGATTCACCATGATGTATTGCACAGTTTTGGAAGGTTGAATTTCCTAATTAATAGGGATCAATTGTTCTTAGAATTGCGCAAGAAAGGTAGTCTGAGCAGAGGCATGAAATTGGCTAAGTGTTGGTTGATTTTGTCTGGATCAGTGTGAGGCAGTTGGTAGAGTACAGCAAACTCTTGTGAGAAGAGTGCATTGTATTGTTTCATGATTCCTTGGTTCATTATACAATAGAGATAGAGGAGTTTTGAGCAGTTGCTTTCCCCAGAAAAATATATTGTGTTGTGGATTGATTTTCTTTCTCTTATTTGGTGTGATTGTGAGATCGTGTTTAATTTCCGCAAATTAATTGTAGAAGGATTCAATATCTTTCTCTAGTATATTGCATGATCAGATTGAATCCATTAGTATACATATTGTTTGTTTAATTTCTACAAAAATTTTAGTCCTAGTTTTTATTCTTTACTTGGTAGTTATGCTACTTGGCGTGGGTCACATTGTTGGGCCCCTTGGAGATTTTTCTGAATGCTGCGAGCATATACTCTTGTAACTTTTCATTTTTTAATAGAAAGGTACTGCTTTTTTCTTTGGAAAAAAAAAATCTATTAGGTTTATAATATACATTTCTTGGGTTTATAATATTAATCATAGGGTTTATATTCCTATGGTTTAATATTAAGCGTGTATTAAGCCTAGTGTTTACAATATTAATCCCTTGGGTTTAATAATTTTAGGGTTTATATACCTTGAGTTTACAATATTAATCCTTTGGGTTTTTAGGTTTTTAGTATCAATTCCTTGTTTTATTAGTGCATTGTGTTTATAATATCAATCCCTTCACTTGATTAATCTAAGGGTTCATATCCCTAGGGTAAAATATTATTGATAGGTTTTATAATATTAATCCTAGGGTTTTATATAGATTCATTCGGTTTATAATCCATTAGGTTTATAATTTCGTCATCCCTTGCATGAAACCTACCAAGCTTCTTAAACCATAAAAATGGTCACTCTCGCATCCACAAAGGGTTAAGGTTCCACCGTCGAAGTGTTGTGGGAGAGGTTTGAATGTATCTATGAGACTATTTCAGGTTGCTGCTGCTGGGGATTAATGAGGGATGTCTCGGCAGATGAAAACCGTAGAATACCAGTGGAGAGCCATAACCCCCCATTTCCCTGCCTCCGCGCCTGCCCGATAAAGGATTTTTTGTGCTTCGCAAAAAGGTCTGGGGTTTATCCTAAGTACGATGCGAAAAATAAACTTCTGGTCTATACCTGGCCGTCATATGTGGTGGCTCAATGGATATTGGGAAAAAATGGGATCGAGGTTTTCCCCAAAGCTGGAAGCCAATATTCGGAGCACTTTCGCTCCAAATTTTCTGGTCTTTCAGCTCTTTGCTCTCCCAATATGAAGGCCATGAGAAACTCGACCAGTGAGGTTGGAAAATCACCAAGGAGGGTGAGGAATAGGTGGGTTTGTTGGACCATATTTACGAGGGTAATAATCATCCATTTCTCTTTTTTTTCCTTTTCATGCTCTGTTACACCTGCTAGTTTTTGGAAGCATTTTGTTGGGAGGTTTTTTGTGGATGCGTCATCAGATTGGGTTGTGGGGGTTTTTCTGTTGTATTTGCATTTCAGTAAACCTTTGTGGTCATCAAGTGAGGATATTTACCAATACTTTCCCACCTCATCCTTTGTTCCTCCACATTTTGGTCCCAGTACGAGCTTTTCTCATGGTTTTTGCAATCTAGGATCATGGCCTCAAGCTACAAACGTTGGCAGGAGTCTCTCTGTTACGGAGCCATAGTTTTAGGTCTTATTAAAACTATTTCTAGGAAGTCAAAGATATGATGGTTCAGAAACTCAAATCTTGTTGCAGATCTAAAACAACAGGCCCAATATGCAACAAGAATATCAGCTTCAAATCAGAGTCTAATTTGTTATGGGAAAGTGTTGCAGGGAGAAACCCAATTAAAAGCATACAACATACACAGGAACTATACCATCACCATGAACTTAAGGCTTCTAGGCGGTGCCCCAGGAGTTAGCACACCAGTTAGATCCTCGTTGGTTGTCAAGGGTCATACATCCTTCAAAGATGCATTAAGAGGCAAAACTGTCGCACAGGACAAACAAACACCTAACTTGTCTGTTCCAGGCCCATAAATTTTATAAAAGAAGGAAAAGAATCCAGAGTTGGCCATAGAAATACCAGAAGTAAATGGACTCTTCAATTCGATGTAAGAAAATTCCATTATCTGTTGCTTCAATGGATACTGGCCTAAATCTGTAGAATTAAATGCATGGATTTACCTAAACTGGACGAAAGACTTTGATATATATTTGTGTGCAAAAAAAATTTCATGGTTCAGTTTGACAACCAAAAATACTATAGTCATGTTATAAATTAGGTATCATGGTTCTGGGGGAGGGAAGGCCTATTCATAACTCCACGGTTCCCTAGTTTTGATGCAAACTCAATGGTGGTCACAAAAATTCCAGTGTGGGTAAGGTTACATAACCTTCTGCTCCCATTTTTTCACCACCAGGTATTAGAAGATATTGGGAACTCTTTAGGAGTTTTTTGGAAGCTGGACCAAGAGAGAATGGACAATGGGATCTTCACTTTTGCCTGTATCTATGTGGAGATGGACTTAAGCAAGGGCTTTCCAGATGGTATCCTCTTATCACACAAAGATATTAAGTGGACACAAGCATTAGACTTTGAAAATACAACATTCATATGCAGGGTGTGCCATAAAAAAGGACATTTACAAAACTCATGCATACAATCCAAGAAAATAACAAACAGGAAACCACAAAAGAAAAAAGGATGGCAGTTTTCAGACCCTTTTTCCTCAGAGGATCAGGGTGAAGAAATGGATGAAACATATCAGCATCTGGAAGCAGGAAATCAACATAGTAATCAAGAAAAGAGAGAAGAAGGTGCGGAAGAACATAATATTCTTGTTTAGGAACCAAACATTATTTCTTTTGTTTTGACCCATGATACTCATTTGGGGGGGAACAGAAATAATCAAGCATTTGTGGGTACAAAGCGCTCTCACATATCTGAGAGCTTCGACTTAGATAAAGAAGCCCCAAATGCTATTAGTAATAATGTGCTAGCAGTTATTTCTACTGCTTCCGATCATGTGGGCTGGCAAAAAGTCCAAAAGAAAAAGGGAAAAAAAGAGCAGTCGAGTGCTTCTAACAAAGTGTTGAACTATGCAACAAGAAACAGTGAAATTGGCATCAAGAAACAATGTCCATAAAATGGCATCCAGAAATGGCTACCAAGGAGGCTTTTGATTTAATTATTTCTTAATTAAATTAGAAGAAATGTGTCTCAAATTTATTTATCCCTTAAATAAATTGGACAATAAATTGTAATATTATCTCATAATCACTTGTAATAGTTAACTGATTGTGATAGACTCAATTAGCTCGTGAAATTCGAGTTGAGGGCGATTGGTGAGGGATGTAGAGTGATTCTATTTGTTTTAGAGTCCAAGTTTCAGTTAGTTTATTATTTTAATGCATGAGAAATCAATTAACTCAATTGAGTTAAAGTCAATCTAACATGTTGTAACTGATTGTTGCACTAGTGAGAGGTCAAGTGAATTAAATCATATTTAATTCACATGCAGTGATTATTCAAGTGACTAATGATTTACTATTAATAGTTGCATGCATGTTAGTTTTGGTGAAGACCCAGTTGAGACGAAGGTTAAAGGGATGTTATCTATGAGTTGTATTATTAGTAAATTGTTGGCGCACAGTTAGAAAACCATAAGATTTACCATGATGTATTCTGCAGTATTGGAAGGTTGAATTTCCTAATTAATAGGGATCAATTGTTCTTATAATTGCACAGGCAAGGCAGGTTGAGCAGAGGCAGGAAATTGGCTAAGTGTTGGTCGATTTTGTCCGGATCAGTGTGAGAAAGTTGGTAGAGTGCAGCAGACTCTTGTGAGAAGAGTCCATTTCATTATTTCATGATTCCTTGGTTCATTATAAAATAGATATAGAGGGGTTTTGAGTAGTTGCTCTCCCCAAAAAAATATCTTGTGTCGTGGGTTGATTTTATTTCTCTTAATTGGTGTGATTGTGTGATCGTGTTTAATTTCCACAAATTAATTGTAGAAGGATTCAGTATCTTACTCTAGTATATTGCATGGCCATATTGAATCCATTGGTATACATATTGTTTTTATAATTTCTACATGGTATCAGAGTGCTAGGAACCACAATAGTGGAGAAGAAATTGATTTTGTGTTGAACAGTATTCAAACTTGTAGATACTTTCTTTGGACCGACAAGCGAATCAAGATGGCTTTCAATGGATTAAGATTAGAATATTAACTTGAGGTCAGTTCTAATTATATCGCATGGAAATATAGAATGGAGGTAGCTCTGGAGGATAATGAGTTGAAATAATTCATTGATAATGATATTCCTAAGCCCGAAGCAACTGACGTCGCTCTTCTTGATGCTTGGAAAAAGAAGGTAGCAAGGGCAAGGAGGATCTTATTAGAGGGAGTTTGAGATCACATTTTCTCGAGTCTCCATGGCAAGGCCACTCCATATGATATGTGGAAGGCCTTGACAGATCTGTTTCAGAGCAGCAGCGACCAAAGGAAGTTGGTGCTAAAGGACAAGCTCAGGAAAATCAAGAAGGAGGAGGGCGAGACAATACCAACATACTTGGTGAAGTTCATTCAATGTCAAGATGAGCTTAGAAGTACTGGTGTGACTGTAGCAGATGATGACTTGGTGAGCCTAGCACTTATAGGCCTTCCCAAGAGTTGGCATAGTTACCAGGACTCGGTGAATTGGAGGGAGAAGTTACTATATTGGGAGCGACTTTGGTCAGATTTGGTACAATAAGAATTCAGGTGAAATACCAGGGATGGATCCTCATCCAAGACTAATGATGAGGAATATTGTGCCTTGGCCGGTAAGGAAAATAAGGCCAAGGGAAATAAATCCCAAGGCAAAGCGGGTAAGAAAGACTTGTCCAAGATAATGTGTTTTCACAGTCACGAGCATGGGCACTATGCTACAAATTATCCACAGAAGAAGGCAAGCAAGAAGGATCCTGCAGTTGCAGCAGGTGAAGCATTGGCTTCATAGTTTGAGCTTGATTTTACTCTCATTTCATGCATGGTTAGTAGTGTAATTGGATGCATGTGGTATTAAGACAATGGTGCCTCAATCCATATGACGGGGAATCAAGATCTCTTTAGTGACTTGGAGGAGAAGGACCTCCAGCAGAGCATAGAATTTGGAGATGATGAGAGGTATAGCGCTACCGGCATAGGTACAGTTACCTTTTAGAGAGAGAATGGCTCCCATCTTAGACAAAGATATTTTTTTTCTATTCCAGGCCTAAAGAAGAATCTTGTCTCCGTAGCGGTATTGGAAGACCGTGGTTATGAAGTGATGTTTAGAAAAGGAAAAAATTTCCTTAAACACATAGCCACGGGAAAGGTGAAGCAGATCGGTTCTAGAGTCAAGAACCTGTATGCTCTCGAGGTTGAGGATGCATGCAAATCTTTGAGGAGAAAAGTAGTGGTTAATGACTTGGTGGTTGAGAGGGAGCAATTATCTCTCAGCATGCAACCTCAGAAGCAGTCTTAGAAGTTTGTGGAACAACCACAATTGGAGAAGCGGAGAGGACACCTAGTGGAAGAGTCCACTCAAGCAGAGACCTCCAGGAGGGGGAAATTTCAAGCCAGGAAGGCAGAGGGAGTAAATGCAGTTATACCTCCAAGTGTGAGGTGGGGCGATGTGCAGAATTAATCCCAAGAAGAAATTTGGGCAGGATTCATTGAGATGGTGTGTCTCATGGATCGAACCTAGCTACAAGGAGCCCACAATACAGTAGTAGCAGGAAGGATCGGTTAGATTGATGCAGTCAGATATCAGGAGGACAGAAATATGAGTGATAGGTTTCGGACACTGGAGCGCAGATCGTAGTTGGCAGTAGTGCAGAGTGCATGGATGCAGATGTCAACAACACAGTAATTCTAGTAAACATGTGCAGTACGTACCAGTATTCAAAAGACGCTGATGACAGATGCATTATATTGATTTAGTTGTTGTGAGGCTATTCAATTTCAGAAGTGTTGCATGCAAAACATTCCAAAGATACCGGATCGGGACAGATTGATTCCTTTCTTGTTGAGATGGAGTGTTGAAATTTGCAACAAGAAACAAAAAAATTAGCATCGAGAAAAAACATCCATAAAATGGCATCTAGAAATGGCTACCATGGAGGCTTTTGATTTAATTATTTCTTAATTAAATTGGAAGAAATGTGTGTCAAATTTATTTATCCCTTAAATAAATTGGATAATAAATTGTAATCTTATCTCATAATCACTTTTAATAGTTAACTGAGTGTGATAAACTCAGTTAGCTCATGAAATTCAAGTTGAGGGTGGTTGGTGAGGCATGTAGAGTGATTCTATTAGTTTTGGAGTCAAATTTGCAGTTAGTGTATTAGTTTAATGCATGAGAAATCAGTTAACTCAATTAAGTGAGTTAAAGTCAGTCTAACTAGTTGTAACTAATTGTTGCACTAGTGAGAGGTCAAGTGAATTAAATCAAACATAATTCTCATATAGTGATATGTCAAGCGACTAATGATTTACTATTAATAGTTGCATGCATGTCAGTTATGATCAAGACCCTTTTCAGACAGAGGTTAAAGGGATGTTATCTATGAGTTGTATTATTAGTAAATAATCGGCGCGCAATTAGACAACCATAGGATTGCCCATGATGTATCGTGCAGTTTTGGAAGGTTGAATTTCCTAATTAATAGGGATAAATTGTTCTTATAATTGCGCAAGAAAATTAGGCTGAGCAGAGGCAGGAAATTGGCTAAGTGTTGGTCGATTTTGTCTGGATCAGTGTGAGACAGTTGGTAGAGTGCAGCGGACTCTTGTGAGAAGAGTGCATTGTATTGTGTCATGATTCCTTGGTTCATTATACAATAGAGATAGAGGGGTTTTGAGCAGTTGCTTTCCCTAGAAAAATATCTTGTGTTGTGGATTGATTTCCTTTCTCTTACTTGGTGTGATTGTGCGATCGTGTTTAATTTCCGCAAATTATTTGTAGAAGGATTCAATATATTTCTCTAGTATATTGCATGATAAGATGGAATCCATTAGTATACATATTGTTTGTATAATTTCTACACAAAGTGTAATTCTAGTTTATTCTTCACTTGGTAGTTATGCTACTTGGCGTGGGTCACGTTGTTGGGCCCCTTGGGGAATTTTTTGAATGTTGCGAGCATATACTCTTGTAACTTTTCATTTTTTTATAGAAAGTTACTACTTTTTTCTTTGGAAAAAAAAAGAGTCCATTAGGTTTATAATATACATTTCTTGGGTTTATAATATTAATCATAGGGTTTATATTCCTGTGGTTTAATATAAGCGTGTATTAAGCCTAGCGTTTACAATATTAATCCCTTGGGTTTAATAATTTTAGGTTTTATATTCCTAGGGTTTTTTTAGGGTTTATGTTCCTAGGGTTTAATGTTATTCTCTTGGGTTTTTAATATTAATCCATTGGGTTTATAATATTAATCATAAGATTCATGATATGAATCTTAGGGTATAATGTTTATTTTAGGGTTTATAATATTTATCTTAGGGTCTTTATACCTTGGGTTATAATATTATCCCCTTGGGTTTAATATTATTCCCTTGGGTTTATAATCACTTGCATTTTTAGTATTCATCCCTTGGGTTTATTAGTCCCTTGAGCTTATAATATCAACGATTTAATATTTTAACATTGGAATGGTACAAAAATGTGTCCAACATAACATTGTGACAAACTTTGTGTCAATATGAAAAATAAGTCTAACAATCACTATTGCAATGTTACATTACATTGTAATTAATTCAATCTTGCATTGTTACATTACAAAACTTGGGTTTAATACAAGGTTAATAATATTAGGGCCTTTTAATAGTGAGTTTATAATATTAAAGTTTAATATTTGATTTATAGTTTGTAGTATTAGGGTTTACAATATTAATCTTAGGGTTTAATGTGAATTCCTTGGGTTTATAAATCCCTTGGGTTTTTAAAATTAATCCTTTGGGTTTATCAATCCCTTAGGGGTAAAAATTCAAAGTTGGGTTACACTTTTGTGAGAATCGAGGGCAGAAAACTTTTTTTCTCAACAATTCGGCTGAACTTTTATAAAATTTCGGCCGAACTGTTCGATAGTTTGGCCGAAATTTCAAAATTAATTCAGCTAAACTCATTTTTCTATTTACATTGACGGCATACTGATGGCATGGGCAAACAGAGTTTTGGTCGGAGAAGGGAAAACCAGCAACAAAAGTTCGGCCGAACTTTTAGAATAGTTTGGCCAAACTTGTTCTTATAAATATATCCACCTGCAAACCTTAACAGGTTTTGGGCATATTACCATCTTGTGTATGTCTGTCTATCTCGTGTCTATCTGACCATCTCTCGTCTATCCATATCGTGTCTGTTTGTGAGGTGTTTCTCTGTTGCGCCGCGATGACGAGGTGTGTTGCTCTGTTGCGTCACGACGACGAGGTGAGGTGTTGCTCTGTTTTTGTTTTTTTTTGTTTTTTTTTTGTTGATATTTTTTTGTTTGATTTTAATTTTAATTTTTTTTTTTGTAGGGAATTTAGTATGTGTCATCCACGATGTCTTCAGTGATCTACCAGATCGTCTTCTTGTTGCGGCTTCGTCCTCTTGTCATGTGTGAATTTCCAAGTATGTTATCCTTCTCCTCTGTCATTGAAATCAGACTTATAATACATAGTAAACTCTAATTCCTGATATTAGGTTGCCACTGTCACTATGTTAATGCTTTCCAAACACCTGATATTAGGTTGTCACTATCACTATGTTAATTCTCTCCAAATGACTGATACTAGGTTGTCACTGTCACTATGTTAACGCTCTCCAAATGCATGTTACTGTTAGGTGCTTTTAGGCCTCGACCTCTTATAATTTTCAGAGGAAAGTGAAAAATGATGTTTTTTATGTTTTTATGATGTTGAAAAATGAAAAATGATGGTGCTTTCAGGCCTCAACCTTCCCTTTCTCATGCAACTTTGATTTTTTTATGTTTTTATTGGAAACATTTTTTCGACAAAGGATTTGTTTCATCATCTTGGGAATGGATCCATCAAATTCAAAATTTATTCCATTTGCAAGAAGAATTTCTAATACGGTTCAGGGATTAAAATATTCCAATTTGGTTTGGAACCTTCCCTAGGTGATTACAGGATCTATTGCCTACTCTGATCCTTATAATATACACAGAACCTAGTGATAAAAATAGATATTAGCGAGGGTATCATGCACTCTGTAGTTTGAACTATCACGTACATGTTTGAGAGTCTGTGACATGCTAGAATTGAATCTATGTCAAAAAATTTCACATTATAATTCTTGACGTATATAAGTTTTATGTTTCATTCTTTGTTGAACTGTGTGATGTGTCACTTTGGCTTGGAGGGTTCACGGCTTGCGGCCCTTTGGAGGTTGCATGTTTGTATAGCATGGGTGTTGTGAGCCTTTACGATTTGTATAGCATGGCTATTGTGGGCCCTAAGAATTGGTTATGCATTTGAATTTATTTTTAATTATAATTTTTGTTCATACACTAGAATTATGTGAGCTACATCCATTTCCCTCATAAATGGCTAACTAGTGTTGTCATTTCTTCCACTGAAAAATATAATTTTGCAAGCAGAGAAAAAATATCTTCGAGTCAAATACAAATTGAGAATGACTATTTAGATATCTATTTTCATTTCTTCCACTGAAATTTTCGATGGCCAGTTGCACCTCCATATGGTTCCTTTTCATTACCTGTTGAATACTTTGTCTTATAATCTGTACCTGTTCTCTGCTCCACATACCATCAATCTGCCTCCATCTGAGTAGATTTTTCTTGAGTTAACTTATTTCAATTACAAAATACCAACAACCTGTTCATTGGCCTTTTATTATTATTATTATTTTAATTTATTATTATTATTATTATTATTATTAGTCCACTTAAAAGTTGTAGTGCATCGAAAGAGACATACTATATAACCTTCCTAAATTGAAGGTCTCACTCTTTCATCATTAGTATAACCATTTGTTTTTTTTTTTTTTTCTAGTTTAGACTAATCCTACACCCACGGGTTTCGAACCGGTGACCTTGCAGAACGGAGTGACTTAACAGTGCACCCCATCACCAACTGTTCTACGCCTCGTGGGCTAGTATAACCATTTGTTGCTTGTCTAGCCATTTATTGTTTCCTAACAAAAAAATTTGTTTTGATAATATTATATATTTTTGTTAGGAAACAATAATTATAAATTATTTTTGACAAATATATTAATAATGAAGGTTGAACCTAGCTACATTCTTCAGAGACACAATTGTATTGTGATATTTTCCCTTCTTTCCAACTTAGTCCATCCTTCTAGAAAAATCCCTTTTAATGAATCAAATATATCCATAGTGATCCAGTGATACTTGTTCACCAAAAACTATTCCATTTTGGACTTATATATCTCAAAACTATGATCATTGAATTTATGCATCTATATCTTTAAACTACTCAACTATTTTATTTCACCACAGGAATCAATTCGATATATCTCCCATTTTAATGGGGTCTATCACATTTCGAGAAAAACAAATTAGCCATAAAATTTTCCCATTGAAACCAAAAGTAATTTGATACAAAACATAGGTTTTAACCTTATATAGTTAATTGTTTCAAATAGATTCTTAATAAAATGAAAAATATTCAATGTAAAGCACATGCATTAACATATAATTGTGATATTTTCCCTTCTTTCCAACTTAGTCCATCCTTCTAGAAAAATCCCTTTTAATGAAGCAAATATATCCATAGTGATCCACTGATATCTGTTCACCAACTACTATTCCATTTTGGACTTATATATCTCAAAACTATGCTCATTGAATTTATGCATCTATATCTTTAAACTACTCAACTATTTTATTACACCACAATAATCATTTCGATCTATCTCCCATTTTAATGGGGTCTATCACATTTCAAGAAAAACACATTAGCCATAAAAGTGTCCCATTGAAACCAAAAGTGATTTGATACAAAACATAGGTTTTAACCTTATATAGTTCATTGTTTCAAATAGATTCTTAATAAAATGAAAAATATTCAATGTAAAACACATACATTAACATATAATTGTGATATTTTCCCTTCTTTCCAACTTAGTCCATCCTTCTAGAAAAATCCCTTTAATGAAGCAGATATGGATGTTTTAACCTTATATAGTTAATTGTTTCAAATAGATTCTTAATAAAATGAAAAATATTCAATGTAAAACACATGCATTAACATATAATTGAAGTTTAAAAGCTTTATTATAAATTGAGATCTTGATCTTGAGTCATTTTATACTTTTAAATTTTTTGAATTTTAGGTTTCTATAGAGGATTTCTTTTCTCCGCGGACACTAGCAATGGAGATAGGAACATCCACACCATTTCAACCATTTGAACAAGTTGTCTAGCTTTTTTTTTAATATTAATGAAAATAAGTTTATATATTCATTTTCATTTGAAATTCTTTAATATATATATATATATATATATATATTGTACAGTTTATTGTTGGATATGTTCTTGTGGGGGAAGTTGTAGTGGATGAACAACAAATGGAGAGGGAACCTCATGAGGTATTGCATGAATTTTTTTTACATTTTTTTTTTTACATGAAGTTCTATATATTCTCACTCAATTTTAAAACATCAAATTTTAATGTTTGTACACATTGTGTACAGGTTCCCCATGCTTCGCAGGATAGCTCGAGGACTGTGACTTTGCTAGGAAAGACACTACATCCATCTATATTTTATGGATGATGCACATGCACACGTGAAACATTATATTTTCAATAGATTTAGTCTTAAATTTACTTTTTTATATATAGTATTATCTAGATGCAGTCATATATAACTTGATACTTGATACTTGTGAGATCTACAAATTTTGGACATATTTTATGTGAACTACATTTGGTAGATGTGAATGTGATATATAATGTTTTTAAAACTTAAGTTTTGGATGGTTGAACTACATTTGGAATGTGAAGTAACGTTACAGTTTTATATATAATTTGTTTTGTTTTTAAAACTCAAGTTTTGGATGGTTGAACTACATTTGGCATGTGATGTGAAGTAATGTTGTGTTAAATAATTTGTTTTGTTTTTAAAGTGTTATGGTTGAACTACATTTTGCATGTGAAGTAATGTTACTTGATACTTGGTACTTGTGATCTATAATGTTTTGTTTTTAAAACTCAAGTTTTGATACTTGTGATCTATAATGTTTTGTTTTTAAAACTCAAGTTTTGGATGGTTGAACTACATTTGGGATGTGAAGTAATGTTGTGTTATAATTTGTTTTGTTTTTAAAACTTAAGTTTTGGATGGTCAAGGACTACATTTGGCATGTGAAGTAATGTTGTGATCTATATTAATGTTTTGCTTTTGAAAAACTCAAGTTTTGGATGGTTGAACTACATTTGGCATGTGAAGTAATGTTGTGTTATAATTTGTTTTGTTTTTAAAACTTAAGTTTTGGATAGTTGAACTAAATTTGGCATGTGAAGTAATGATGTGATCTATAATGTTTTGTTAAATTAAAACTTAAGTTTTGTATGGTTGATCTACATTTGGCATGTGATATAATGTTAAATGTTTTTATTGGATAGTTAAACTAAAATTGGCATGGCATGTGAAGTAATGTTGTGATATAATCAAAAAGTTTTTAAAACTCAAGTTTTGGATGGTTGAACTACATTTGGCATGTGATTATGATATTAAGTTATGTTTTTAAAATTCAATTTTTCGTTTTCCAAACAAACAAACTATAGACTATGAGCAAATACCTTTTAGATGCCGGAAATGCCATGAGCATGGGCATCTAATTAGAGAATGCCCTCAAAACAAAACGGAGGAACTCCCCAAAGGGAAGTCCTCTTCGTCCTCGGATGGATTCATTCGACCCACAGGAAGACACAGAGCCAATCGCAGAAATCATCCTAAAACAGCAGATCCAAACACTGGCACTACAAATCCTTTTGAGATACTGGGCGAGGATTCTCAAAAGGATAAGGTAGAACCGAATCCAGCAGCTCAGCTATTAACAAAGACAAATGATCAGACTAAAGAAACCCTCGATTCGGGGGATCTCAACACAGCAAACTCAGAAGACAAGAACCAGGAAGGAGATGAGGACATGGTCCTCAGTGAACAGGGCACAGAAGACCTAGAATTGGATGAGATTCTGGAAAAAGAAGGGCTAGATCTTAACTCAATAGTGGAACAATGGAAACAAAAAGGGATAGAAAAAATACTAGAAGAAGAAATCAACAGGATCAACCATCTATTCTTAGCCAGACAGGATGCAGTATCGAAAGGTATGAAACGGGGTCGTGGCGCCACCAAGAGCTTGGGCATCAAATCACAAACCCTACACCATACGCAAGCTAGCAGCCAGTACAAAAAGAAACGAGGAAGAAGATCAGACAAAGAAGCTCTCCTCGAATTAGGTCAGTTGCTGATAAACTCGGGAAAGATGAAAGCCCTTGAGGCTTTCTCCTTCTCCTCCTAATCCCAGTTAACTATGAAAGTCCTCTCATGGAATGCAAGAGGACTGGGAAGCCTCAGGAAACAGAGGCTCCTGAAGAAGAAAATAACACAAGAAAAACCGGATATGGTCTTCCTCCAAGAAACCAAATGTACTATTCAGAAACAAGCTGAGCTAACTAAACGTCTGAGCAGACATCTCGAGCATCTGGATGTGGGAGGAACAGGAATGAGCGGAGGCTTAGTCATCCTATGGAATCCAAATGTCTACCATCTCATTAATGCTGAAGCTTCAAAGCACTTCCTAGCCCTGCAAATGCAAATTATCGGAGAAAAAGGCTCCTTCTTATTTGTCAATATCTACAGCCCCCAACATCTGGAAGACAAATTTCTGCTGCTTCGTCAATTAACCAGCCTGTATCACAGGCACAACACCTCTCAGGTCGTTTATGGTGGGGACTTCAATATGATAACCTCTCTCGAGGAAAAGAAAGGGGGCACCAGGGCTCTCAGCAATGATGCCCAGGCTTTTAATGCCTTCATTCAAGATTTAAGCCTGGTAGACATAAAACCCAGTAATGGCATGTTCACTTGGACCAATAGACAAGGCGGAGATAGGCTTATAGCTTCCCGATTAGATCGCTTTCTAGTCTCCGAAAGCCTTCTCCTTGAAGGGAACATTATGAGTTCTGAAATCCTCCCTTCCGGGGGATCAGACCACTGGCCCATCTCTCTGCAAATATCGATTTCAGGTACCCCCAAAAACAAGCCTTTTCGCTTCGAAAGATTTTGGCTTACCCATAAAGATTTCTTCAGCCGCATCAAAACTTGGTGGAAGACTCCTCTGCCTGTAAAGGGTACAAAAATGTTCAACTTACAAGCAAGGCTCAAGTATATTAAAGCACAACTGAAAACCTGGAATCGAGAGGTCTTTGGAGACATATTTGCAGACAAACGCCATCTGGAGCAACAATTGGAAGATATCCACAATGGATGGATACAAGGTAATACATCACGGGAATCCATCGAGATGGAAAAGTAGCTCATGAAGAAATGGAATGAAAGGTGCGAGCAGGAAGAAATATTATGGAAGCAAAAGTCGCGCAATCAATGGCTGAAGGAGGGAGAAAGGAACACTAAGTTATTCCACAGATCTGCTATTGACTATAGATGCAGCGATAGAATCACCAGATTACAAGGAGAGCATGGAGAGGTTCTCAGCTCACACCAGGACATTGCCAATCAACTTCGTAGACATTTTCAGTTCATTGCCACTGAACCAGAATGCAATCGAAGGGAGGCCATTGCCAGGGTTACCTCGACCATTCCCAAACTCATCTCCGACGAGCAAAACAGTGCCCTGGAACGACCAGTTTCTCTCCAGGAGGTGGAGGTGGCGGTCAAAGAGATGGCCAATGGGAAGGCTCTAGGACCTGATGGATTCACAGTGGATTTCTTCAAAGCCTGCTGGGACATTGTGAAAGAAGAAATTTGGGAAGTGGTAGAGGATTCAAGACTATCTTCTTCCATCTTAAAGTCACTGAACTCCACTTTTATTGCTTTGATCCCCAAGGAAAAAGGTGCCTGCACTCCGTCCAAATTTAGGCCCATTGCCCTCTGCAATGTGGTTTATAAGATCATTTCGAAAGTCATAGCTAATAGACTTAAACCTATCTTACCTCAAATCATTTCAGAAGAACAATCAGGGTACGTGGAAGGACGACAGATCATGGACAATGTTCTGTTAGCCCACGAAATGATTCATACTCTAAAAACACTAAGAAAGGCAGGTATGATAATTCAATTGGACCTCTCAAAAGCGTATGATAAAGTGAGTTGGGCCTATCTTGAGGCTGTCCTCAGCGCTTTTGGCTTCAGCACAAGATGGATAACTTGGATCTCAGCTCTAATCAAAACGCCTAACCATTCAATTCTAATCAATAGAGCCCCCTCTCAACCTTTCTACCCAACCAGGGGTATTAGGCAGGGAGACCCAATCTCCCCTTTCCTTTTTGTTATTCTAATGTAAGGGTTCAGCCGTCTCATTAAATCTGCTCAGGAGAACAATCTGATAAAGGGTTTGCAGCCATTAACCAATTTTCCAGCCACAACGCACCAGTAGTTCGTGGATGACACAATGCTACACGGCACGCCCACTGTAAAAGAAGCAAAAGGCTTTAAGAAAATTCTCACCTTGTTCAGTCAGGCTTCTGGAATGGATTTCAACTTTGAAAAATCCATGGTCTTTTTTTTCAACACCCATCTGGCGGTTCAAAGACATTTAATTGAGATCCTCGGTTTCAAGCGAAGCTCTCTCCCTTCTAAGTATTTAGGGATTCCCCTCACTGACAAGCCATGGCATAAGTCTCATTGGGAAAATCTGACAACCAAGCTTGCTGACAAATGCAACCACTGGACCAACAGAGTCCTCAATCTGGCAGGGCGTATGGTAATGACCAAAGCGGTTCTTCAAGCAATTCCTCACTACATGCTTTCGATTCTCCCAGCACCGCAAGGAATCCTACAGAAAATTAGAACCATCCAACGAAACTTCCTCTGGTCGGGCAACTCTGGCAAGAAAAAATGGGCTTTGGCGGCTTGGGACAAACTATGCAGGCCCAAAACTTTCGGAGGGATAGGATTGCAGGATCCTGGAACTACCAATAAGGCCAATGGAGCCAAGCTATGGTGGAGATGGTTAACAGAACCACATACTCCGTGGGCAAAATTATGGAAGGCCAAATATGCAGCTCATTGGCAGCACGAAGAGCTTATCAGAATCACCGAGGTCCCGATGGGCTCCCCCATATGGAACTTAGCTCGAGCCAATCGACATATAATTCAGAATCACTGCTTTTGGGAAATAAGAAACGGGCAGTCGGCTCTATTCTGGGAAGACGCTTGGCAACAGCTCCCGATACTGGAAAGCCCTAATTTTCATCCATTGCAGCAATGGTATCAGGAAAAAGGAAAAATAAAAGTCCATCACTACTGGGCTCAAAGCAGTGAATCGCAGCAATGGAGGAGCTGGCAACTGACTCCCCCTCCCCCGGAGGAACTACTGCAGAATTTAAACAACACCCTCAATGACACTCTTAGGAAAAGAGTTATCAGAGAAATGCACAGTCCAGATAGACTCCGCTGGGGCAAGCTGTCAGGCGGCTCCTTCAACCTGAAAGAAGCCAGGCATTACTTGGATAACAGGGAGGAGCGGGACAAGGTAGCTTGGTATGAAAATATCTGGGCCGGAATTCTATGGCCCAAAATTAAAATGTTCCTGTGGCTCGTACAAAACAAGAAATTCCTAACATGGGAAAATCTCACCAAAAGAGGGTTTATAGGGCCTTCCCGCTGCCCATTATGTGAGCAGCAGGAGGAAACCACCAACCATCTCCTCAACAGCTGTGACTGGACCAACAAGCTCTGGGAATGGCTTCAAGATATCTTCCGACAGTCAGACAGACAACACAATTCAATTCAAGATACCATAAGCAATTGGCAAACACAATACTCCAACAACGCTATGGTAAACTCACTGTGGAAGAACAGTCCAGGCTTCCTCATATGGAATGTATGGAAGGAAAGAAACAACCGCATTTTCCAAAAGCGCAGCATTTGACAACTCGATGATATAAAAATAGTCATCATGCAAGGGCTCACGGAAACAACTCGTACCTGGTGCACAGAGGAAAAGGTTGAAATGATCTCTCCCAATGACAGAAGAATTTTGGGCATCTTCGGGCTCATCGATTCAGCGGAACATCTCCTGACGAAAACGGCTCTCCGACCAATTCCTCCTCCTGTTATCTGGCAGCGTCCGCCCCATGGCTTCTGCATGTTGAACTTCGACGGTGCAGCAAAGGAGGGGTTCTACGTGATGAAAAGGGAAGCATCATACATATCCTTAGCAAAAATCTGGGAGAAACCACAAACAACTATGCTGAATTCACAGCTTTAGAACAAGGTCTCCAGCTCTTAGTTCAGCTTGGCAAAAGGAAAGCTATCGTGGAAGGCGACTCTCAGGTGGCCATAACCACAGTTAAGAAAATCCAACATGGAACGCAGCCCACCAAAGCAATCAAGCATTGGAGGTTGGCCGGGGTCACGGAAAGGATAGCACAGCACTTGCCATCTCTCAGCGGAATAATCTTGCAGTCCGTGCGAAGGCAAGCAAACTCGCTTGCGGACCACATTGCTAACTACGCGGTTGACAACCCGACTCTTTCCTGGGACACGTGTTGGCATGAGCTCACGGATGATAAGCTTCAGGATCAATGCAACGCAATATCAAGGAAGGACTTGAATGCAGGTGATTCCGTAGAACGGACGGCAAGTCAGTCGTCATCAGATAATCAGGCTCAACGGTATGGTGATTGCGCCAGTCAGGCGGCACATGCAGGAGAGTTTAAAGAGACGCCATCGGGATCAGCCGTCCTTAATGAGAAGGAATTATGGCAGAGGAAAAAGCTCCACCAAGCGCTTTAAGCGCAGGATGACAGCGTGTGAAGGATTACATGGCAGATCGGACAACTCTGATCACTCACCCAGCTTTGGCGGCAGTACGCTTAGGCAACTTGCCCTCAATTATGGCCTTAATTGGCTTCCCCGTAGCACACTTCAACCCTTCTCCATTTTCTTTATTAGATCCTCCCCGCAACCTTTCTGTATCATTCCTGCGTTAGATTATCAATCTGTAGGCTCCTCTTCTAATCTTGATTTCAGCTTAAGCAAAGTGATCGTTGCAAGAACTGTCTCAAGTGCCATGGCGGAACTGAATCTAAGAAGCACAAAAGCCTCACAAGCCCTCAAAAGGGCCAAGGACTTTTATGAGGCTTCGGTCTCTAAACGCGGCAAGCAGACAATCGAGGTGTTGGAGGAAGAAGTAGAACTGGCTCGAACACAGACGGACGACACTAACATTAGTGAGGAGGTTGATTGGCTCGTGGACCCCGGAACTCCATCCACTCGTCAGACCCAATTTCTACAAACACAAGTCGTCGCTTGGCAAGTGAAAACGATGTTGGCCAAGGCCATAGCCATGCAAGGGGCAGCAGTAAAGGAGACGTTCGCGGCGACTTCCATGGCGTCGGCTCGAAACACTGCCCGCCTCGACAAGCTGGAGGTTGCATTTAACTCGCTGACCGAGGAACTAAAACAGCATGGCAAGGCCCTGGAAAAGTTCGTCCGCCGCTTTGAAATCTATCTCCGCCACATTCACCATGTGTCCATCGAGCTTCCTTCGGACGATTCGCAGGCCACCGTGATCAGACGGTTCAAGCCACGGGCTCCCACCACAGGCGGTGAAGGCGTCACTCCGGTCGAAGGGGGACACTCGAGTGCTTCCACTCCAACTATCTAATGGCTCAGCTTTCCCTATGTTTTTCTGTCAACTGGTTATTCTCTGTTTCGTGTCCTATGTCTCTTTACAGTCGTTTTACAGTCAATTTTTGGCTTGCAAAGGCCACTATGGCCTACAGCAATATTTTGGTCTAATTTTGCATTCAGAGGGTGACCCTGCGTGGCAGCCCTGCAGTTTTGTTTTAAGGACTAAGATGGTCAAAGTTCAAGCTACTGCTCAGTTATGTAAAAACTCAGTCCTTTGTAAGATCGAATCGAAGCAGGCCTCTCCAGCATCAAAGCCATAAGTCTTTGAGCATCAAAGTTGTAACCATGTTCATATCATAATATATTGATCCATACTTACTTACAAAAAAAAAAAAAAATTCACATGAATATATGTACATGTAGAAATGATTTTACACATGTTTGAATATATATGTTAAAACGATTGAAGTAAAATACATATATATATATATATATATATATATATATATATAAACAATCATAAGATTCTAGGTCTTGTTAGATGTGTCAAACAATCATAGAATTTTAAAAATGCAATCTATAATGTATATATATCTAATACGTGCAACACTTTTCATCAATGCATGTATAGAAAAGCTACTTTCAGTTAATTCCATTCTAGAACATATATATCCAGTACGTGCAACATTTTTCATCAATGCACATAGAAAATATACTTGCATAGTTAATTGCATTCTAGAACATATATATCCATTACTTCAACATTTTTCATCAATGCCAATAGAATTTAGCTACTTTCAGTTAATTGCATTCAAGAACATATATATTCGGTACATGAAACATTTTTCATCAATGCACATAGTAAAACTATTTGAATAGTTAATTGCATTCTAGAACATATATATATATCCAATACCTGCAACAATTTTCATCAATGCACATAGAAAAGCTACTTTCAGTTAATTGCCTAGAACATGTATATATCCAGTACGTGCAACATTTTTCATCAATGCACATAGAAAAACTACTTTCAGTTAATTGCATTCTAGAACATATATATCCAGTACTTGCAACATTTTTCATTAATGCACATAGAAAAGATACTTTCAGTTTTAATTGCATTCTAGAACACACACACACACACACACACACACACACACACATATATATATCCAATACTTATAGAACATATATATCCAGTACTTGCAACATTTTTCATCAATGCACATAGAAAATCTACTTTCAGTGAATTTCATTCTAGAACATATATATATCCAATACATGCAACATTTTTCATCAATGCATGTATAGAAAAGCTACTTTCAGTTGATACTAGTGTGCATGTACCAAAACAATGTACATGTGCAAACACTTGCACAGATAACATAACAAGGCAACTCAATTTTTAGTTGAGTTCTGGAAGTTCTAAAACATGAATCCAAAGAGAAGAAATTGTTGGGCAGTTCAATCAAAAAAATTCCAATGGAATGCCATCTTCAATGATCCGTTCATAATCAGATTTTGACATTTTCCATTAATTAATTTTCATTTTTTTCTTTGATTTAACCTTTATCAACTTTATGTGTGTTGCACACACCAAGTGACTATATTGACAACTTATGACATCAGGTTCATAGTCTTCAAAGTAAAAAAAATCCACACTTTGATTAGTTTGTCTAAAAAAATAACCTTTCAGTATAATAGATCCTCTTTCATATGGAAACCCATGATCATTATAGTTTTATAATAATTTCATTTTTCGTTCAGTGCAACACATCAAATAATACTTCACATTTTCATCGTTGTTAGTAGGTGCAATTACAACAAAAACATCTCCTACATAACAATAAAAACTTAACAAACTTATGTATTTAAATTTATTTCTAGATCTTTATCATTTGAAAGCAATTCAAATGTTACCTTCTCTAACAAGATCAGAAACTCAATCACCATCGGATGATATTGTAGTCTCCTCTGATTGCATTTCTTCAAACATTGCAACAGACATTTTTCACTTTGTATTTAGCTTTGTATGTTTCGGTTCTTTTACATACATTTTGTTTTCACAAACATCATTGGATTTTGTGTTGTCTATGAAAACATGACAAAAACAAGAATATTTTCTTTTATCCAATGCAAACACATTTGTGGACAACTTTGTTTTAATTGAATGCAATTTTCAAGTCCCTTTTATTGTTTCAACGTCATTTCCAATTGATCTATCTACATCTTCGATCCCAATATGCCAAAAAAACCTATATATGGAAAATTCAAAGAAGAATGTAAATATGATATCAAAATACCATCAAAGATAATCATTGTGATAAATGTACATTGTTTAAAATTGGATATCCAATAAAAATTAAATTGAATGTACCTTCGCACTTCCCTTGATCGGTTAGTCTCATTGCTTAGAGAAGTGATGCACCATTGAACAAATTCTTTAGCGTCCACAAGTTGGTTTGTAGAGGGGTTCATTTGATATCTTTGAAGTGCTCATTTTATGCATGCTCCTGCACCATCATGTTCTCTTTTTCCATGGCCAGTCTCAAAGAAATTCCAACAATGTTTAATGCATGTTTCCTTATGAAGAAAATACAACCAAAAGAATGATCTGAAGATTTGAATTAACCTGCGCATCCATCTGACCATATCCAATGCTCATTGAATTTTATTCCACGACTTTTCAAGGAGTCATAAATATTTTCAAAACAGTGTAGTACAAAATATGTATCATGTGTACGATCGTCACGGATATAAAAGTGATATTCTTTAATAGCATGCTGATTTTCACTGGTTCTTTCTATATGGTCAACATTTTGTTCAGCATGTTTATATATAATATGGACGATCATGGAGACTTGGTTAGAATGATCTGAATTTATTTTTGTGGAACAAATGTGTAGTTTTCTACAAAATCAATTACTGATAAAATGGTCCCTGGTGGAAAAACTTCACGGGATTTTTTGAATTGCAAGTCTTTCCATCGAGCTTTATGGGAATTCTTGGTGTATTTATAAATTTCTACCTCAAACTTTCTCAAAAAATCTATCACAAAAATTTCTTCTTCTTGTAATTCAATTCTTTTAGCACTATTTGAACCTTGAATCGATGTATGGATATATTCATATCTCTTCCATTTCACTTTCATGTTGGACAATGATTGATCATTTATATTAGTACGATATTTGTTTTGAAATTTAGTCAAATTTCCACAATCATCGCATTTTTTACCACCAACACATTTCTTTTTGTAAAATAGTTCATCGCTTTCTCTTTCACATAGAATTTGAGATATGAAATAATAGATAGTGGAAGGAGGAGGTGAATCCTTCCATAATGTTCTACCAAAATTAATGAATGTGTCATAATATAAATCAAATTCTACATGATAACGACAACAACAAGTGTCGCGTATGGTGATAGGTTTTACATACCATGGTTTTTGTTGAACAAAAGCACTGATTGAAACATGAATTTGACGATTCTCTTCTTTGAACTTGTTGAATAACTCTATCTGAGTGGTTTCCAAGAAATATTTTTCATGTTCTTCGTACTGATTTCATGCTATTCTTCTTCGCATCACATGCCTTGCAGTTGGCGAAACACGCGAATTTTTCTTCCAATATTCATATATTATTTTTTTAACATTTTCTCCAAGTCTATATTTGTATGGTTGCCTACAAATAGCTCTCCAACAAGCGAGTTCATCATTTACATCTATTTGCAACCGAAATTTCCGATGTTTGTGCAAATTTTTTCATGAGGTTCCTAATGCTCATGCCATAGATTTTACCAAGTGATTCTCTTTAGTACTTGATGAAATCACTGCCATATGTATTGCTCTACGTGCAACTGAAACATTTTTCTATCTAGATCTTCTAATTGAATTTATAGCACTATTTATATTTTGTCTCACATTTTCCTTCATTTTTTTATCCTTTTTTTTTTAATTTTCGAATACCCAGTAAAGTCGTAGCTTCTTTTAATTTCATTAATGATATGAGACCTTTCAACATTTGGGCTTGAACTGTCACATTTTCCTTTATGAAGTACGTATCAAAAATGTGTTTAACACGATATCGTATAACATGGTCAGCTCTTTTATCTCCATATGTGTGAGTGTCAACATTTTCTAACATCTCATCATCGACATTGATTTCATCTGTACATATTCGAATAAATAGTACATAATAAGTTTACATATTCAATAAATAACTAAATTAATAAATATATGTATAATTTCAATAATACGTGCATGTGTTCAATATATATATATATATATATATATATATATATATACCTTGTGATTCAATTTCTTCATTTGAATTTCTTTCAATATTTTCATCATATCCAATCATTGGTTCAATATCTCTTTCACTTTCTCTTTCAAAATTTTGTATCTCATCATCAATGTTTTGAGGAATATCTCTCTCTGTTTACATTGCAAAATATTTTTCAAATTAGTTCATCAAATAAAAATTAAACTTCACATTTTACACTAGGAAAATTTTAAATATCAAATTCATAATATTTACATTTACATACCTGCTTCAAATTCTAGTTGAGGTTGATTTTCCCTTTCAATATTTGAGAGTGCTTCTCTCTTTCTTTTGCGAGATTCTCTTGTCTCTTCTCTACGTTCCTCAGGGTCTCTTTTTCAATCATATTTTCTCGTGCAATTCATTCGATTTCCCATGATAATAGAGTATGAAGTTCAAAAAAATTCCTTCAAAAATTTAGACAAAAACTCAATTAAAAAAAAAAACATCACAAAAGATTATAAAATAAAAAATAAAATAAAAAACTCATTTTAAAAATTTTGCAAAAAATACATACTTCAGTCCAAGACACTTACTTTAAAAAACTCGAGAAAACAAATGTCCTATAAAAATGAAACAAAGCTCAAAATATTTCCTTCCAAGTCCTGCAAAAAAAATTCATTTAAAAAGTTAGATAAAAACTCATTTTAAAAAATCATTATAAAAGATTTACTTCAACCCAAAACATGTACTCTAAAAAAATGTCACTTCAAAAAATACCTCCCAAAAATGTCCATTGAAAATTAATTCCAACTTCTTAAAAAGTGCCACTTTAAAAAATACCTCCAAAAAATGTCCTTTTAATATTAAGCCTAAAAAGTGTCCTTTCGAAATTAAGCCTAAAAAAGGGTCCTTTGAAAATTAAGCCCAAAACTTCTAAAAACAATGAAAATTAAGCCCAAATCCTTTAAAAACAAAATACCTTCAAAAAAAATGAAGCCCAAAAACATCCAAAAAATGTATCACATACCTCCAAGAAATGTCCTTTGAATGTACCTCCAAGAAAAGTCCTTAAACTCAAAACAATCCTTTGCAAAAATGTCTTTTGAATGTACCTCCAAGAAAATTCCTTAAACTTAAAACAATCCTTTGCAAAAATTTCCTTTGAATGTACCTCCAAGAAAAGTCCTTAAACCCAAAACAATTCTTTGCAAAATCAGACCAAGACCTTTGCAGAATTAGACCAAATGTGCAAAATTATGCGAAAATAATGAATGCTTTTACGTCAATTTATATTGCCGCGAAATGTTTTTTTGGAAGGGTTTCATTGTATTTTCCGGCAGACAGAAAGTCAGGTAAAATTTTAGCCGAACTTTTATAAAAATTTTGGCCAAACTTTTATGTTGTTATACTTGACGGGTCATCGGTGCAAAAAAAAATTCGGCTGAACTAACACGTCTACTTACGCAGAGCTAAACTCTAAATACATATCTTCAAATTTGGACTGATTAAACTCCATGAAACATTCTGAATTAACTTTCAAAACCAAGACAAGCATTTTCAGAATTCAATCTACTTTTAGTAAATATAACTTTTATGGAATTTCATAAATAGTTACTAATTTTAATTAATTTTATAAAAAAACGGGTGCAAACAATTTCTGAAGGTCATTATGATTCAGTGAAATCATAATTCTGTATCTTCCAAAATACACTGTAAAAATAATTGAAAAAATTATAATGCATTACATTGGTTCGTCGTCTGTAATGGGTAGTTTTTATATTTTTAGTTTATAACTTATATGTTAAGAAATTTAATGCGTCATGAAACATATTCAAAATATGCATTTTTTTCATATTGGACCAGTTCAAAAAATTCTAGTAATTATGATATGCATCAGTTGGCTTTTTAAATATAACGAAACTGAAGTATACTCTGTCTAGATTGTTGTAACACAATCTGTTTCTCAAAAACACAAAATTTCAAAGAATACAACAGTGTGTTTAACATGACTTCTTATAAATCCTTAGATTGTTAAAAAACACACACTCAAAGAAATGTTAAGTTGACATATCAAATGCGTATAAAAAAATTCCAAAAACTAAGTAATAGAAAGCTAATAAAATTTCTGACAACTTTTATTTTTATTGCAGAATGAAATTCTAAACAGAAAAATTGTTTTGGCTTGCAGAAAGTTGAAGAACACAAAAAAATAAAAAAAAATTCTCAAAAAAGGGCAAAAAGTGTAACCCAACTTCACATTCTATCTATAATAGTAATGAGATGGGTTTAAAATTATTCCCCATGGTTTATAATCTATTGAGTTTATAATATTAATCCCTTAGGTTTATTAATTTCTTGGATTTATAGTATTAATCTCTTGGGTTTATAATATTAATTCTAAGGTTTGTAATATTAACATTATGTTTTATATCCTATGTGTTAATATTAATCCTAGGGTCTAATGTTATTCCCTTAGGTTTATATTCCCTCGGGTTTTTAATATTAATCCAATGGGTTTGGTAATATCTTGATTTTATAATATTGTTCTGAGGGTTTATAATATTAATCATGGGTTTTATATTCTAAGGGTTTAATATTAAGCCTATGGTTTATAATATTAATCTTATGGTTTAATATTAATCCCTTTATTTTATAATCCCTTAGGTTTATTAATCTTAGGGCTTATTTTCCTAGGATTTAATATTATCCTGAAATTTATTGTTATTCCCTTGGGTTTAAAATCCTTTTTTTATATATATAAATCACTTAGGTTTATTAATCAGATAGGTTTATAATGTTGATCCTAAGGTTTATAATATTAATCTTAGGGTTTGATTTTTATTTTATGGTTTATAACATTTACCTTAAGTTTTATATTCCTTGGGTTTATAATATTAATTCCTTCTCTTTAATATTATTCTCATGTGTTTATAAGCCCTTTTTTTTATTAGTCCCTTGAATCTATGATATGAATCCCTTGGGTTTTTTAAATATTAGCTCTCATATTCCTATGATATAATATTATTCATAAGGTTTATAATATTAATCCTATGGTTTAATTTAAATATCTTTCCTTTATAATCCATTGGGTTTACAATAAAAATTCTTTTAGTTTATTAATCCATTGGTTTAGAATATTAATATCTTTGGTTTAATATTAATATTAATTTATTGGATTTATAATTTAATATTAATATTAATCTCTTTGATTTATTTTCACTTTAATATTAATATCTTCAATTTCTACTTTGTAATATCAGGGCTTATAATATTAATCCTCGAGGTTTATAATACTAGTGTGTTTGGTTTATCAATCCCTTGGGTTTATAATATTAATATGTTGGGTTTGTTGATCTCTTCTGTGGTAAAAATGAGAAGATGGGTAATAATTTTGTGAGAATCGGGGGCGGAAAACTTTTTTCCTCAATAGTTCGGCCAAACATTCATCAAAGTTCAGTTGAACTCGTTCTGTCGTTTACATTGATGACATACGTAATGATGGAAGCATGATTTTTAGTAGGAGATTGGAAAAGCGAAACAACAAAAGTTAAGGCCGAACTAATAGTTGATCGGACTTTTAAAATAGTTCAGTCGAACTATTATTTTATAAATATATCGCCCACAAACTATTGCAGGTTTCTTGTTCACATCTGTCTCACGTGATGAGGTCTTGTTCGTTGATTTTAGTTGATTTGGTGTCTCGCGCGACGAGGTCTTGTTCGTTGATTTTAGTTGATTTGGTGTCTCGCGCGACGAGGTCTTGTTCGTTGATTTTAGTTGATTTGGTGTTGCACCGCAACGAGGAGGGGAGTTTTTTTGATTTGCGCCTCAACACTGAGGTAAATTTTGTTAATTTTGTTGTTTTTTGTAATTATTTTTTGTTTTTTTTTTTAATTTGATTTTAATTTGAATTTTTTTGTTCGTAGGAATTTGGTTGTCTTCCACAACGTCTTCGGGGATCGCCCGACTTCGTTCTACAATTTGCGACTTTCCAAGTATATGTCATGAATTCAACATAATACGTCCTCATAAATTTCTTATGTGCTAATTTATAGAATTTATAGAATTTATAATTCTATTCTGTAATTTATAGAATTTTATGTACTTATTATTATGTAATTTATAGAATTTCCTATAATTACTATTCTGTAATTTATAGAATTTCCTGTATTTTGTAATTGCACTAGTTACTATTAAGTAATTTATAGAATTTCATGTGATCTATAAATTCAATTTACAGCTACTGTCTAACACAACCTACTTACAATCCATTGGGCACCCTACCAGCCCTCGCCTTCAATCAATTACACTAAGTCACAGTCAAGGGATTCCTCCTACTACCAACAAGAAATGACACCCGGAATCCACTCAAGACCAGAAGTCACAGTCACTCGGATTCCTCCTACTACCAATAAGGAATGGCACCAAGCTTTATGACTTCTATTCATAGTCACTCGCTCTGGTTAGAGAATTGAGCACGAAGCCACCGCCTTGGGGCCTCCCATTCCTTAATGCCTTTAGCAGTCATGGAAAAGATAGGATTATACATCACTAGGTCGATGGGAAGTGGCATGTATGTCTCAATTTTAATTTCATTAATCAGTAAGTGGGTAAGTTTCTATATTAGCAAGTGAGTGAGGGGTGAGTGAGTAAGTCTGAGTTGGATGAGAGGAAGTGGGTGCATGGATAGCTCGGGGCTATGACTTACTTACATTGCCTAGATGCAGCCACTCCTTTTTTAGACTATACCCACTCATAACCAGTAGGCACCCTAGCCTGCCTCCTCCATAGCCAGCCAGAAAAAGCCAGCCAGTAAACTATTGTTAGTTGCGCTGATCTTTCACTGAGGATCCAGCCAGTCAGAACAGTCAGATCAGCCAGTTTGACTGACGCATAACTGACTCCTTTTGTTTGGGGTTGCACAACCTGTTGTGATTTTCCCAATTTTTTATTGACGCATTTATCTGTATCATCGACCTGCTGCCTGCCTCTACTATTCTTCAATTTACAACTATTGTCTGTATTTATATATATGCACATAGTATTTAGAAACAAAAAGTGATTTGATACAAAACATAGGTTTTAACCTTATATTGTTAATTGTTTTGAAAATGGATTCTTAATAAAATGAACAATTCAATGTAAAACACATGCACATTAACATATAATTGTGATATTTTCCCTTCTTTCCAACTTAGTCCATCCTTCTAGAAATATCCATTTCAATGAAGCAAATACATTCATAGTGATCCACTGATATTTGTTCACCAATAACTATTCCATTTTGGACTTATATATCTTAAGACTATGCTCATTGAATTTATGCATTTATATCTTTAAACTACTTGAAACTATTTTATTTCACCATTGGAATCATTTCGATATGTCTCCCATTTTAATGGGGTGTATCGCATTTCGAGAAAAAACACATTAGCCATAAAAGTTTCCCATTGAAACCAAAAGTGATTTGATACAAAACATAAGTTTTAACCTTATATAGGTAATTGTTTCAAATAGATTCTTAGTTTAAAATGAAAAATATTCAATGTAAAACACATGCATTAACATATAATTGTGATACTTTCCCTTCCTCCAAACTTAGTGGACATCCTTTTAGAAAAAACCCTTTTAATGAAGCAGATATATCCATAGTGATCCACTGATATTTGTTCACAAACAACTATTCCGTTTTGGACTTTATATCTTAAAACTATGCTCATTGAATTTATGCATCTGTATTTTTAAACTACTTGAAACTATTTTATTACACCATAGGAATCATTTCGATATATCTCCCATTTTAACGGGTTGTATCACATTTCGAGAAAAACAAATTAGCCATAAAAGTTTCCCATTGAAACCAAAAGTAATTTGATACAAAACATAGGTTTTAACCTTATATAGTTAATCGTTTCAAATAGATTTTTAATAAAATGAAAAATATTCAATGTAAAACACTCTTTCCAACTTAGTTGACATCCTTCTAGAAAAATCCCTTTTAATGCAGCAAATATATATATATAGTGATCCACTGATATTTTTTCACGAACAACTTTTCCATTTTGGACTTATATATCTCAAAACTATGCTCATTGAATTTATGCATCTATATTTTTAAACTACTTGAAACTATTTTATTACACCATAGGAATCATTTCGATATATCTCCCATTTTAATGGGGTGTATCACATTCGAGAAAAACACATTAGCCATAAAAGTTTCCCATTGAAACCAAAAGTGATTTGATACAAAACATAGGTTTTAACCTTATATAGTTAATTGTTTCAAATAGATTTTTAATGAAATGAAAAATATTCAATGCAAAACACATGCACATTAACATATAATTGTGATACTTTCTCTTCTTTCCAACTTAGTGGAAATCCTTCTAGAAAAATCCCTTTTAATGAAGCAGAAATATCCATAGTGATCCACTGATATTTGTTCACAAATAACTCTTCCATTTCGGAACTTTATATCTCAAAACTATGTTCATTGAATTTATGCATCTATATTTTTAAACTACTTGAAACTAATTTATTACACCATAGGAATCATTTCGATATATCTTCCATTTTAATGGGGTGTATCACATTTCGAGAAAAACACATTAGCCATAAAAGTTTCCCATTGAAACCAAAAGTGATTTGATACAAAACATAGGTTTTAACCTTATATAGTTAATTGTTTCAAATAGATTTTTAATAAAATGAAAAATATACAATGTAAAACGCATGCACATTAACATATAATTGTGATATTTTCCCTTCTTTCCAACTTAGTAGACATCCTTCTAGAAAAATCCCTTTTAATGAAGCAGATATATCCATAGTGATCCACTGATATTTGTTCACAAACAACTATTCCATTTTGGACTTTTATATCTCAAAACTATGCTCATTGAATTTATGCATCTATATTTTTAAACTACTTGAAACTATTTTATTACACCATAGGAATCATTTCAATATATCTCCCATTTTAATGGGGTGTATCACATTTCGATAAAAACACATTAGCCATAAACGTTTCCCATTGAAACCAAAAGTGATTTGATACAAAACATAGGTTTTAACCTTATATAGTTTAATTGTTTCAAATAGATTTTTAATAAAATGAAAAATATGCAATGTAAAACACATAGTATTTAGAAACAAAAAGTAATTTGATACAAAACATAGGTTTTAACCTTATATAGTTAATTGTTTTGAAAATAGATTCTTAATAAAATGAAAAATATTCAATGTAAAACACATGCACATTAACATATAATTGTGATATTTTCCCTTCTTTCCAGCTTAGTCCATCCTTCTAGAAATATCTCATTTAATGAAGCAAATATATCCATAGTGATCCACTGATATTTGTTCACCAACAACTATTCCATTTTGGACTTATATATCTCAAAACTATGCTCATTGAATTTATCCATCTAGTATATCTTTAAACTACTTGAAACAATTTTATTTCACCATAGGAATCATTTCGATATGTCTCCCATTTTAATGGGGTGCATCACATTTCGAGAAAAAACACATTAGCCATAAAAGTTTCCCATTGAAACCAAAAGTGATTTGATACAAAACATAGGTTTTAACCTTATATAGGTAATTGTTTCAAATAGATTCTTAATTTAAAATTAAAAATATTCAATGTAAAACACATGCATTAACATATAATTGTGATATTTTCCCTTCTTCCAAACTTAGTGGACATCCGTTTAGAAAAATCCCTTTTAATGAAGCAGATATATCCATAATGATCCACAGATATTGTTCAGAAACAACTATTCCATTTTGGACTTTTATATCTCAAAATATGCTCATTGAATTTATGCATCTATATTTTTAAACTACTTGAAACTATTTTATTACACCATAGGAATCATTTCGATATATCTCCCATTTTAATGGGGTGTATCACATTTCGAGAAAAACACATTAGCCATAAAAGTTTCCCATTGAAACCAAAAGTAATTTGATACAAAACATACGTTTTAACCTTATATAGTTAATTGTTTCAAATAGATTTTTAATAAAATGACAAATATTCAGTGTAAAACACATGCACATTAACATATAATTGTGATATTTTCCCTTCTTTCCAACTTAGTGGACATCCTTCTAGAAAAATACCTTTTAATGAAGCAAATATATCCATAGTGATTTGTTCACAAACAACTCTTCCATTTTGGACTTATATATCTCAAAACTATGCTCATTGAATTTATGCATTTATATTTTTAAACTACTTGAAACTATTTTATTACACCATAGGAATCATTTCGATATATCTCCCATTTTAATGGCGTGTATCACATTTCGAGAAAAACACATTAGCCATAAAAATTTTCCACTGAAACCAAAAGTGATTTGATACAAAACATAGGTTTTAACCTTGTATAGGTAATTGTTTCAAATAGATTCTTAATTTAAAATGAAAAATATTCAATGTAAAACTCATGCACATTAACATATAATTGTGATACTTTCCCTTCTTTCCAACTTAGTGGACATCCTTCTAGAAAAATCCCTTTTAATGAAGCATATATATCCGTAGTGATCCACTGATATTTGTTCACAAACAACTCTCCATTTTGGATTTTTATATCTCAAAACTATGTTTATTGAATTTATGCATCTATATTTTTAAACTACTTGAAACTAATTTATTACACCATAGGAATCATTTCAATATATCTCCCATTTTAATGGGGTGTATCACATTTCGAGAAAAACACATTAGCCATAAAAGTTTTCCATTGAAACCAAAAGTGATTTGATACAAAACATAGGTTTAACCTTATATAGTTAATTGTTTCAAATAAATTTTCAATAAAATGAAAAATATTCAATGTAAAACACATGCACATTAACATATAATTGTGATATTTTCCCTTCTTTCCAACTTAGTGGACATCCTTCTAGAAAAATCCCTTTTAATGAAGTAGATATATCCATAGTGATCTACTGATATTTGTTCACAAACAACTATTCCATTTTGGACTTTATATCTCAAAACTATGCTCATTGAATTTATGCATCTATATTTTTAAACTACTTGAAACTATTTTATTACACCATAGGAATCATTTCGATATATCTCCCATTTTAATGGGGTGTATCACATTTCGATAAAAACACATTAGCCATAAAAGTTTCCCATTGAAACCAAAAGTGATTTGATACAAAACATAAGTTTTAACCTTATATAGTTAATTGTTTCAAATATATTTTTAATGAAATGAAAAATATTCAATATAAAACACATGCACATTAACATATAATTGTGATACTTTCCCCTTCTTTCCAACTTAGTGGACATCCTTCTATAAAAATCCCTTTTAATGAAGCAGATATATCCATAGTGATCCATTGATATTTGTTCACAAACAACTCTTCCATTTTGGACTTTTATATCTCAAAAATATGCTCATTGAATTTATGCATCTATATTTTCAAACTACTTGAAACTATAACTATTTTATTACACCATAGGAATCATTTTGATATATTTCCCATTTTAATGGGGTGTATCACATTTCGAGAAAAAACACATTAGCCATAAAAGTTTCCCAGTGAAACCAAAAGTGATTTGATACAAAACATAGGTTTTAACCTTATATAGGTAATTGTTTCAAATAGATTCTTAATTTAAAATGAAAAATATTCAATGTAAAACACATGCATTCTTATACACCCTTATGTCTACGTAAAGTAGTGTGAGTGATTCCACAGGTCCTCTACACCCTTTATAGGGTATAATTGGGACAAGTAATGTTAACTTCTACAAGTTCTATAGGAAGAGTCTGTAAAGAGCTAGGTAGCCTCTGGATCTCATCTTTTATGAAAGGTGACATATCTAGTAAATTCCCCTATAGTCAATCTCTGGAATAGATCTAAATAGAAGTTCATTTTAATATCCATAAAACACAACCACTTTAAGTAAAACTGTGTACATGTGTCATTTCTCCCATAAAATCTTAGGCAAAGTTTTTAAAGCATACATGTCATGTTGGCTTTCTCCCATTAACTTTAAAGCATGTTTTTTGTAAGTACAAAAAACAATTTTGTAAAGCATGTAAATGTCATTTCTCTTAAGCTTTAGGTCTAAAAATTGAACCTAAAGTGGCTGAACTCTCATATAATTTTGAACTTCCATAGGATTTTAGTATGTATGTTAAGTGTTAACTTCTACAAGTTCTAAAGGTAGAGTCTGTAAAGGGCCAGGTAGCCTCTGTATTTCATCTTTTCTCAAAGGTGACATATCCAGTAAATGCCCCTACAGTAAATCTCTGTAACAGATCTAAATAGAAGTTCTTCATTTTAATATCCATAAACCTCAACCACTTTAAGGCAAACTGTGTACATATGTCATTTCTCCCATAAATTCTTAGGCAAATTTTTTAAATCATGTACATGTCATGTTGGCTTTATCCCATTAACTTTAAAGCATGTTTTTTGTAAGTGCATAAAATAATTTTGCAAAGCATGTAAATGTCATTTCTCTCAAGCTTTAAGGCCTAAAAATTGAACCTAAAGTGGCTGAACTCTCATAGAATTTTGAACTTCCATGGGATTTTAGTCTATCTGTTGAGTGTTAACTTCTACAAGTTCTAAAGGCAGAGTCTGTAAAGGGCCAGGAAGCCTTTGGATCTCATCTTTTCTCAAAGGTGACATATCCAGTAAATGCCCCTACATTCAATCTCTGTAACAGATCTAAATAGAAGTTCTTCATTTTAGTATCCATAAACCTCAACCATTTTAAGGCAAATTGTGTACATGTGTCATTTCTCCCATAAATTCTTAGGAAAAATTTTTAAAGCATGTACATGTCATGTTGGCTTTCTCCCATTAAATTTAAAGTGTGTTTTTTGTAACTGCATAAAATAATTTTTCAAAGCATGTAAATGTCATTTCTCTCAAGCTTTAAGGCCTAAATATTGAAGCTAAAGTGGCTTAACTCTCATAGAATTTTGAACTTCCATAGGATTTTAGTCTGTCTGTTGAGTGTTAACTTCTACAAGTTCTAAAGGTAGAGTCTGTAAAGGGCCAGGTAACCTTTGGATCTCATCTTTTCTCAAAGGTGACATATCCAGTAAATGCCCCTACAGTCAATCTTTGTAACAGATCTAAATAGAATTTTTTCATTTTCATATCCATAAACCACTACCAATCTAACGCAAACCTTGTACATGTGTCATTTCTCCCTTCTCCCATAAACTTTTAGGAAAACTTTAAGGCATGTGTCATTTCTATTTCATTTCTCCCATAAACTCATAAAGGTGTGACTTTTGACATAACTGTTGTTTTAGTAAGTGCATAAAATTTATTTCTCCCACAAACTAAAGGATTCCTCCCATCAATTTTAGATGTGAATTCTACCATAAACTTTTTAAGTCGAACTTTAAGATAAACCATGCACATGTCATTTATGTCATGATCATGTATCATTTCTCCCATGCATTTGCAATAAATGTCAATTTAATATATATTTTTATTGAAATTTTTTTTTTTCACGGATAAGAAAACCATTAAATATAGTTGAAAAATGGAAATTATGCATAGAAATTTATTGCTATCCCAATCCAGGGAAAGCAGTGATTACATATGTGCTTTCCAATATTGTGACTAGCAAAGTCATCCAAAGGAAAATGAATATACCGAGAAGAACAACAAACAACAAGGCATATTATATTGGATTGACAGAAGGCTTGGGAACAGCTATGGAGTATGGATCAAATGGAAATGCAGTTTTCACCAATTATGAACTTGTGTGCAACTAGATGAATGGCATGTACCAAGTTAAGAAGGAAAGGCTAAAAGAACTGTATGGAATAGCAAACAATATTTTTAGTCAATTTCAATTTTTTAGTATAAAACATTGTACAAATGTGAATAAGATGCCTGCTCATCTATTGCGTGGGGCAATGCCAATTCAGGATTCATCTATCAAACATGAATTAATAGATGAATTATAATTATACGGGGCAATGCCAATGCAAGATTCATCTCTCAAAGGAAAATCCAAGATGAATTGACACTGTGCGAGAACCCTATCTCCTACCCAACCTTCGAGTTCCTCTGCGGCCAACCCAGGTTTGTTGCAGGCTCTACGCCTGTGGCCCTGCACTGCTCCTGCCCTTTGCAACATCTGCAATGGAGCAGACTTCTCACCATGCGAGGCCCTCTTTCAAAGCACAGGTTGTGGGCTCCTCCAACAGTGCTAACCTCTCATTCTTCATGCGCTTAACAAAATCTTCAGCCTCCCCCCAGTCAGATTGGGAGCTACATCCGAGCTCCCCTTGTCGGGACAAAGATAAAGAGAACCACATCCCCAAACAGATCCCCTCTGCAAGTGTTCATTAATACAAGACAGGGGACTCGGATCGGACAACACACCTGTCAAAGAACTAGGATAACAAAAACTTTGAGGCCAAGGTAACGCATCAGGATAAGCAGAAAACCATGCATGTCTGCCATCCAAAATCTTTGGAAATCCCAGAAATATTCATTCAAGATCCGGATATAGAAGTATACAGAGAGTACATGAAATAACATGCCATAATATGGAAATTTATGGGAATCTGGCTCTCAGAAAGAGCCCTTAAAGGCTGGATCCAAGCTAAATGGAACCCTAAAGGGGCAATAGAACTTCAGCTTGGATCGAAGGGTTTCTTCAACATAGTCTTTGATCTCCTGGAAGACAAGGACAGAATATTCGAAGGGGGCCCGTATTTTTTCAACTCAGTAGGTCTGTACATGAGATTCTGGAAGGAGAACTTCACTCCTCAAAAAGAAGACTTCACTCGAGTCCCAGTCTGGGTCAGACTATATTCTCTCCCCATAGATTATTGGGAACCCTCGGTGCTACAAGCCATTGGCAACAGTCTGGGAGAATACATCAAGATGTCAGAGGGTACTAAAAATGGTCATTATATTTCATATGCTCGAATCTATGCATATATTGATGTCTCTGGCACCCACTGGCAGCCATCAACTTAAACTTCTGAGACAAAACCTGGACTCAAGTAATGGACTATGAACATATACCATTTCGTTGCAGAAAATGCCACAAACATGGTCATCTATTTAGATACTGCCCACAGAACCAGCCACCTCCAAAAGAAAGTCCATCAAGCATGAAGGACTAGCAAGGATTCATCAAAGTAAGTCACAAAAGTAGGAAAAGTAGAAGGAACAACACAGGAAAAGAAACACCAAAGCAGGCCCATCAAAATAGATATGAGATCCTTGCTCCTTCTACAAAGGAAACTGGTCAGTATAGCAACAACAAGGAGCAAAAAAATGAACAGAACAAGGAAATGGATATAGACATGGAAAACGCATGCATTCTCTCTCAAGTTGAACAAGCAACTCAAGAGGAAAATGAGATGGACTTTACATAAGACCTACCTACCTCAGAGGAAAAATCAATAGAGGACATCCTAATGGGAATGGACCTGCAGAATATCGCAAAGGAATGGACCCCAAAAGGGTTTGAGGGTATACCAGAAGACTACCTCCAAAGAATATAAGAAGCATATACTCTGCAACAAAACTTCCAAAAACAAAGAGAACATAAAAGCAAAGGAAAAAAATCAAGGCGAACCTTAAAGCCAACCATCACATCACCAAATGGAAACCAAAAATAAGAGGAAGGAAAACAAACAGCCAACATCTCCAAGAGCTCGGCATCGAACTCATTAATGCGGGCAAGGTAAAGGTTCTCTCCCTGACTCCCAATATTTTATCATGATCTGCACATCTTGGAATATAAGGGGACTCAATAGCCCTACAAAAAGAAGGATCCTCAAATCCAAAGTTAACTCATGCAAAATGGACATTCTAATAATACAAGAAACAAAAATTGGACTGACTGAAATGGAGTCCATCCAACAAGCCTACTTTAAGAAGCAGTATAGTCATGTAGCTCCTTTGCCTCCAAACATGCACTCACCACGATTCTCCAAATCATAGGAACCAAAGAAAAATTATGTTTAACCAATGTGTATGGCCCCCATACTGTTCATGATCGCCTGGACTAGCTCAGTTGTCTCACTTCTCTCCTCCAACCTCTCGATCATAAGTACAAACTCCTAGCTATGGACTTCAACATGATCCTTCACTTGGGGGAAAAAGGGGTGGCCTTCGAAGACTAGATTCGGACTCTCAAGCCTTCCAAAACATGATAGATGATATGGGCTTCATTGAAATTCCCACTAAGAATGGCACCCATACCTGGAATAACAGGAGAGGAGGAAAGTGCCAAATTGCCTCTAGACTTGATCGCTTTCTACTCTTAGAAGATTTATTCCTCTCCTCTCTGGAAACAGAGGCCAGTATCGCTCCACAAGCTGGCTCAGACCATTGGTCGATCGTTCTAAGCTTTAAAATCTCCGAGAGGCCAAAGAAATCCCCCTTCAGGTTTGAAGCGTTCTAGCTCTCCCGCCCTGATTTCCAAGACAAAATAAAGGAATGGTGGGCCTCTTCGCCCCCTCAGCAAGGCATCAAGATGCAAATCTTCCATCAGAGACTCAAATTCATCAAGTAGGAATTAAAAAAATGGAACCAGGAAACCTTCGGAGACATCATTGCAGAGAAAAAAGTCTTAGAACTAAAAATGAAAGCCACTCAACAAAAAATTAACCAAAATGGCTTGACAGAGGAAACTAAACAAGCTGAAATGGAATTACAGAAACAATGGGAGGATAGGGTTTCCCAAGAAGAAACCCTTTGGAGACAAAAATCCAAGATCAGATGGCTGAAATATGGGGAGAAAAATACTGCTTTATTCCATAAATCAATGATCCAACACAGAAAGCATAACAGGATTCTCAATCTCAAAAATAAGCAGGGCCATCTTCTTAATACCCATCAGTAAATTGACGAAGAACTCATCAGCACTTCCCAAGCATTCTCAACGACAAGGGTCAGCAAAATGAGGATCAAATCAGGAAGATCACCAACAACATTCTGTCTATATTGACTAGAGAACACAATCAAATGCTGCTAAAACAGATTACCATCGAGGAAGTGGAAGAGGCTATTCAGTCAATGCCAAATGGAAAGTCTTCTGGGCTGGATGGCTTCACCATTGATTTCTATAAGGCTTGTTGGAGTACGATAAAAGATGAGATTTATGATTTAGTGGAGGAATCTAGAGTGAATAAATCCATCTTTCCCTCCCTCAATGCCACCTTCCTGGTGCTCATTCCTAAATTTGACAAAGTGGACACTCTGGATCAATTTAGACCCATTGCTCTGTGCAATGTAATCTACAAGATTATCTCCAAGGTTCTTGCCAATTGCATCAAACCTCTCCTGCCTCTCTTGATCTCTGCAAATCAAACAGTTTATGTTGAGGGTAGACAAATTATGGATAGCATCATTCTCTCGCAGGAAATCATCCACTTTCTCAAAGATCAGGGCAAACAGGGTATGCTAATGTAGTTATATATGTCCAAGGCTTTTGACAAGATCAATTGGAACTACATTAGACATATTTTGGCAGCCTTCGGGTTCAACAAATATTGTATGAGGTGGATCATGGCTATGGTTCCAGGGGCTTTCTTCTCTATCCTTCTCAATGGATCCCCTTCCTCAATCATCAACCCTTCGAGGGGCATCCAACAAGGGGATCCTCTCTCCCTTTTTCTCTTTGTCATCATGGTGGAGGGTCTGGGCAGGTCCATCTCTGCTGCCTCCTCTAGCAGTCTCCTCTCTAGCCTTAACCTCTACCCCCCCTCCCTCCCTCAACCCACCAACAATTTGTCGACGATACTCTCCTTATGGGATGCCCTACAGCCAAGGAATCCCTTGATTTCAAGAAAATTATAGAGGACTTCTCCCTGGCCTCTAGCTCTGCGGTCAACAATGCTAAGTTCAAAATATTTTTTCTCAATACCCCCACCGTTATCCAAAACCATATTACCTTTATCCTTGGTTTCCAGAAGAGTTGCTTCCCCTCCAAGTACTTGGGTGTTCCCCTTACGAACAAACCTTTGGCCAGCTCAAATTGGGAATCTCTCATATTCAAGCTCAAGAAAAAATTATCTAGCTGGACCTTTTGGTCCCTCAACCTTGCTGGCATATTAATCTTGGTTAGCTTTGTTCTTCAAGCCATGCCCCTCTACAATTTTTCAACCATTGCTGCTCCGAGATCCATATCGAATCAAATCAGAGCTATTTAGAGGGATTTCCTCTGGAAAGGCAAAGCCAATAAAAGGAAGTGGGCTCTGGTGGCTTGGGATAAGGTCTGCTCTCCCAAGAATGTTGGCGGTCTTGGCCTTCGTGACCCCGACCTCTTGGGTAGGGATTTGGGAGCCAAGACCTGGTGGCGTTGGCTCACTATTCCCTCCTCTCACTGGGCCTTGCTTTGGAAAGCCAAATATGCTCCCACTCTCCCCTGGGACTCTCTTATCAGGCTTTCAGGCACCCTCAAAGGTTCTCCCATCTGGAACCAAGCGTGGGCCAACAGAATGCTCGTTCAAGACCATAGCTTCTGGGAGATTGGTAATGGTCAGAACGCCTTATTTTGGGGGGATGCTTGGGAGCAACAGCTCAAATTTGATTTAGAGATCTACAGGTCTTTCAAAGAGCAACTTGAAGCACAAAATAAATGCAAAGTCAAATATTAATGGAAACTCACGGGAGACTCAGAATGGAGGGAATGGGCGAACATCCAAGATTTTCTTCCCAACCGTCTCCATTGGCAGATCAATATCCTAGCAGTGGAGCTCAATAATAGGCAAATTCAAAAGAAGGAAGGACCGGACATCCTGCGATGGGGAACTAAAGTGGCAGGGAAATTCAACATCAAAGAAGCTTACAACATATTGCAAAACCCCACCCCCGTCCAACCTGAACGCAAATGGCACAATCTCTGGAGCAGGAAACACTGGCCAAAGATCACTTTGTTTCTCTGGTTGGTTATGCACAGGAAAATTATAACATGGGATAATATTCAAAAGAAAGGCTTCATAGGACCTTCAATATGCGCGATATGCCACTCTAAAGGAAAAACAACCAATCATATCCTCAACACCTGCCCTTATGCTTCCAACATCTGGTCCTGGCTCCTTCATGTCTTCAAAGCCTCTGATTTTTCTCTTGATTCCATCCATTCCTCATTGGAAAATTGGCACCCTGCCTTCTCCAATCATCCCCTCATCAATTTATCCTGGAATCTCCTCCCGGGCATCATCTGTTGGGCCCTTTGGAAGGAACATAATGCCCAAATATTTAGGAATTCTACCTCTAAAGAATAACAGACACTCCTCAAAATTAAAAGCACCCTTCGCGAATCAGCCTCCATAACCAATCTCCAGAACCCTCCTAACCCCCCCTCTGCCTCTGAAAACTGAATTCTCTCCCTTCTCAACTTTTCCCCCCACCCTCCCAGCACCATCACCCCTGCTGATTCCATCACTCCCTTTCCCTTGATTGTTTGGAAACCACCTGAACTTTCCTTCACCAAACTCAATTATGATGGTGTGTCCAAGAACAACCCAGGAATGGCTGGATTCAATGTATGTTCCGAACCTTGCAGCACCATCTCGACTATTACTTTAATCACATACCAATACACCCAAGAAATGGCAAGAAATGTCACACTTAAGAAAAAGAACTACTAGTTTTGCTGTTATGATATGCATTTCTAATGTATACCAAGATCAGGTGAATTTGCAATAGTAACAAGAAATACAGCATAACTTCATCGTTAGCATTAATAAAGAATTCATAATGGATCAATAAAGCTTGTAGCAATAGGTAAGTTCTTTCAATGCAACACATGATGTTAACAGCTTATGACCACCGCCAAATTGGCGAGTAAAGACCGCATATAGTCTCTACGAACTGGATGACTAACGACAATCCTACGATTCGAATTGAATGTAAGCGCATTAACTAATCTGACTTACAATAGGCGGGGGCCTTGTCAGAACCACCGGATCCCATCATTCATCAAGCTTGATTACCTTTCTTCCCTTCTACTGCGCTTGTAAGGGTCGGTCTCAAGGCTTCACCCCAAAGACGCCCCATGCATTCTCCTACCTTTAGCTCTGCCTTCCATCAACCATAGCGCGCGTAAAAACAAGCAAGCTGTTTTCAATTTCCTGATTGCGCCTGATTTCACCTTCACCTACTTTCATCATATCCCCCTCGGCCAGCTTCTTTATCCTTTACTTTTTGTTGCTTTTCCGCTGGCGATTTTCCTTTCTCTTTGTGCAGCATCAACTACGGTTTCGTCATCACCTCTTCTCAGACCCGGCCGCCTTTAACTTTACTATAATCCTTCCGTTCTGTTACTGGAGAAAAACTTTGCCCACAACGGCATCACCGCCGAACACCCTTTGGTTCAGACGAAGAAATTTTTCAAAAGTTGAGAAGATCATTGCTGAGGTCCAATTTCACTTGCCGCATTTGTTTCTTCAATGATCCCATTTCGCTAACCAGGCGTTCGATATCTTTGCCATTGCACATAGACCATATTGGCGTCATCAACCTTTTTTCGCTGGCACTGGTGAGATAGACAATGTCACTAGGCCTTGGAAAAGAAACCACCGCCATATTGTCACTTCACGGATGGGCGCGTCCACTCACCACGCTTGTTGAGGCCTCACATTATGACCGATAGTGCGCAACAATGCATACAAGACCTCGAATGGTAATAAAGAGGAGGTCCCTACCAGGAGGAATGCACAGGAAGCGGGCCCATCTCAGCACCATCATTTCGACCTTGAGGAGGGGACCCCGGATCGCCTGATCAGCGTGGAAGACTACCTCAATGAGGAGGAAGAAATGCAGCCCCCTCGGGTCCTTAATTCTTCCATCTTCTCCTGGTAGTTTCCTATTTTGTTTTAAATTTTGTCACTCAGCAAGCGAGAACTATAGTTATTTTTCCTATTTCAGAAGCTCGGGCTTCTTACTTTAGTCACAGTATGTTATTTTGTCTCTCCACTCAATATTATGTCCCATGTCTCCCTTTCCCTAAGTGTGGAATCAACCCCATGTTTTGAGTTGAACTCTAATCTGCAGCCAAGAGGCTCTTTTTGTATATTATTTTTCTCCACTTAATGTGAATAGTTCCTCCAAATTTACAACAACAAAAAAAGATTCATCTCTCAAAGATGAATTAGTTTTGAGGCGCTCTTCTTCAAAAATTCAAGATTCATCTCTCAAAGATGAATTAGTTTTGAGATGTTCTTCTTCAAAAATTCAAGATTCATCTCTGAAAGATGAATTAGTGTTGAGACGCTCTCCTTCAAAATTTATTGATGGACATTGTAACATATCTTGAGAAGCTGGAAATTTATAAATGGTTCTTTTAATGACTATGTTTTTTTCAATTATATACCATAAAAGTTCTCACCACACCATGAAGTGTCTTGGGTGAACTTCACATTTGCAATAAGTGGCGAACTTCACGATTTTATAAAATTAAAATGCAGGGACTTCAACAATTTTTTTGTTTAAATGGAGTTTCACTTTTTTTTTTAATGACAATGTGTTTTTTTCAATTTTATACCAAGTGTTCTACCACCATGTAAATCAAAATTTCGTGAAATTATCATTTTTATAATTATTTTTGCTTAAATTGAGTTTCACACATCAATTAGTGCTTTGAAAGTTGTGTTTTACATAATTTGTGTACACTAAATTACATTAATTTTCTGAAATTTATTTTGAATTTATTTTAAATTAGTCATTTAAAAAAATAATTGTAAATGTCCATTGTAGATATATATATCATGGAGGATGAATGACGAAGATCAACAAAATCCCATATATCTATGAGAGGGGGGGATGAGGGATTGAGGGATGTTCATAGTATTTAAATATAATCTTAAATCTCCATACATGTGTGTACATATGGAATTGATTTTTTATCAACTTTGTGAGCTAAATTAGTTGTTAATAAGTTTCATTTTTTATTTTTTAGGAGCTAAGAGGAGAAGGGTCTCTACTCCATCCATGGAGCATTCCCATGGTTCACCCAGTCGTGGTATGGTTCACGCAATTTAATCAATGAATATGTACATGTATTTATATGTATGAATGTATTTTTTAATTGATTATAAATTCATATTTGTTTATGAAGCTTCTCTCTCGTCTCGAGAAGTTGGTGGTGGTTCAAATCCCCTGAAAGGGCCATCAATAAGTGCTAGCAGTTTGCGTGAAGGTGATGATATTCATTCCCCCGGAGGCCAATCAACGGCTCGTGGTGTTGGTTCTCAGCAAGTTCGTTCTGGTTCTCAACAGTTTTAGGGTGGGTAAGATGCTAGCCAACCACATCGAGGTTGCCATCAATTTGAATATTTTTTTCATTCAATTTGTACAAATTTGTTTGCATGTGTTTTTTCTAATATGCAAAATTTTAAATATTGATGCAGAGGCTGAAAATGCTCCAAATGTTGGTCGAAAAGATGTAGGGCAGAACGTTTCATTCAAGAAGAAGTTTGTCCACCCACCACGACATATCTGGCCAATATTTCCGATATACCGTGTGAAAGAAACATGTAGCAATGCACTTTAGAAAGGTGTCAACATCTTCATGCAAAATTGCAGAGAGATATCGTGTCTTTGACTCTACCTGCTAAGAGTTGAAAAAGCTTGGAAATAGTTACACATTCTTTAGGCCAACTAGTAGATGTGTACCAAAATCTTGGGCCAACCATAGATACTTTTGTAGATGTCATGAGAAAAAGAAAGGAAACAGTGATGGGACCCGATAAATGGGAGGTTATTAAAGAAATATTTACAACAACAATGGCAAAGTATATGTTTAATTTCAAAGAAGGGTAGAAAAGAAAGATACTGAAGGTGCAATATTTCAAGCACCCTGATATAGCTCACTATTTTTATGATGGACACCTTGTGGCTTATAGAAGACTCCCATGGAACGACGAGGTTCCACTTTATTTTGCAAAATTATTTTATGCATAATTCTTTGTGGAAATGAAACCCAATTACAATGACCTTCCCTATAATTTTTTTGGTCCTGGGAAAGGTCGATTGTGTGACCGTAGGGGTGCTAGGCGTGATGCTGAGTTGCCTCGTCCTGAGCCACCAATTGTTAGTCGACATGTTCGTGTCAATACTTTGCGGTCAGAGATGGAAGCCACTTCTCAAATTAGTCGAGAAGCAAGGGATGCCATCATCGATAATGTTCACAGTGGATTGGGCGGATTCGATGTTTGTCTGAATCGACAAAGAGCACATGAGAATGCACGCACAAATTTTGTGTATTATACAGATGAAGAGATTGACAACATGAGTGTTGAAGATCTTAAAACATATGCAAATAATTGCCTCAGTGGTTGGCATGACCTAATTGCTCATGAGGAAGAGGGCATGGGAATGGTATGTGTTAATGGTTAGGATTCAATTATTTTAACACATACATACGATTTGTAATAAATACATATATACATACATTTATTTGTATGTGCATTAATCTAAAAAAAATGTATTATTATATGTTAACACCATTTCCAGTTGTCATGCTCGATGAATGACGAAAATTTTAATATCACGTTCGGAGCCTCAGGTTCAAACAATCAAGATGGGTCTCACCATCAAGATATGTTTGAAAATGTTAGTGTTTTTTAAACTTGATATTTTTAAAATAAATAATTGTGCACACATGTACATTTTCATGTATATATAAAAAAATGTTTTAACAGATTTTGATTCCGTCCAATGTTTTGGGGATGGCAGTACCTTCTTCTTCCTTGGGAGACGTACCTTCTACTTCCTTAGGAGATGTACCGGGTTCACAACAAGTATGGACAAATTTTCACTTTTAAAATTTATGTTTTAAAGTTATATATTCTACCTTAAAAAGTTCCATTAAAAAATGAGATATATCTATATCTTGAGTTATTTTAAATTTTTTGAATTTTAGGTTTTTGGAGATTTTCTTTCGGAGCCTCTCTTAGGAGATGTGCCAAATCCACCTGCAGAAGTATTAAATTTTTCACTTTTAAATATATATGTTTTTAATTTATAATTTATGAATTGAAGTTTACAAGTTTTATTATAAATTGAGATCTTGATCTTGAGTTATTTTATACTTAAATTAAATTTTTTAATTTTAGGTTTCTATAGAGGATTTCTTTTCTCCACGGACTCTAGCGATGGAGATAGGAACATCCACAACATTTCAACCATTTGAACAAGTTGTCTAGTTTTTTTTTTTTAATTTATTTAAAATATTTATATATATATATATATATATATATATATATATATATATATATATATATATATATATATATATATATATATATATATATATATATATGCATTTTCATTTGAAAATTTTTAATATATATAACTGTACATTTATATTGTACAGTTTACTGTTGGAGATGTTCCCGTGGGGGAAGTTGTAGCGAACGAGCAACAAATGGAGAGGGAACCTCATGAGGTATTGCATGATTTTTTTTTTACATTTTGTTTTTTACATGAAGTTCTATATATTCTCACTCAATTTTAAAACATCAAATTTTATTATTTGTACGTGCATTGTGTACAAGTTCCCCATGCTTCGCAGGATAACTCGCGGATTGACACTTTGCTAGGAAAGACACTACATCCATCTGTATTTGATGGATGATTTCTAGATTTGATTGATATTTCTAGTCTTAAATTTACTTTTTTTATATTATCTAGATGCAGTCATATATATAACTTGATACTTGATACTTGTGAGATCTACAAATTTTGGACATATTTTATGTGAACTACATTTGGTACATGTGAATGTGATATATAATGTTTTTAAAACTTAAATTTTTGGATGGTTGAAGTACATTTTGCATGTGAAGTAATGTTGTGTTATAATTTGCTTGGTTTTTAAAACTTAAGTTTTGGATGTTGAACTACATTTGGCATGTGAAGTAATGTTGTGATCTATAAATTAATGTTTTGTTTTTGAACTACATTTGACATGTGAAGTAATGTTGTGTTATAATTTGTTTTGTTTTTAAAACTTAATTTTTGAATGGTTGAAGTACATTTGGCATTTGAAGTAATGTTGTGATCTATAATTTTTTGTTAAATTATAACTTAAGTTTTGGATAGTTGATCGACATTTGGCATGTGATATAATGTTAAATGTTTTTATTGGATAGTTGAAGTACAATTGGCATGGCATGTGAATTAATGTTGTGATATAATCAAAAAGTTTTTAAAACTCAAGTTTTGGATGGTTGAAGTACATTTGGCATGTGAAGTAATGTTGTGATCTATAATTTTTTGTTAAATTAAAAATTTTAAGTTCTGGACAGTTGATCTATATTTGGCATGTGATATAATTTTAAATGTTTTTATTGGATAGTTGTACAATTGGCATGGTATGTGAAGTAATGTTGTGATATAATCAAAAAGTTTTTAAAACTCTAAGTTTTGGATGGTTGAAGTACATTTGGCATGTGAAGTAATGTTGATAAGTACAATATATATATATATATATATATATATATATATATATATATATAAACAATCATAAGATTCTAGGTCTTGTTAGATGTGTTGAAAAAAATCATAAAATTTTAAAAATGCAATCTATAATGTATATATATCTAGTATTTTTCATCAATGCGCATGTATAGAAAAACTACTTTCAGTTAATTCCATTCTAGAACATATATATCCTGTACGTGCAACATTTTTCATCAATGCACATAGAAAAGCTATTTGAATAGTTAATTGCTTTCTAGAACATATATATCCAGTACTTCAACATTTTTTATCAATGTCAATAGAATTAAGCTACTTTTCATCAATGGCTATAGATTTTAGCAACTTTCAGTTAATTTCATTCTATAACATATATATTCAATACGTGAAACATTTTTCATCAATGCACATGGGAAAACTACTTGAACAATTAATTGCATTCTAGAACATATATATATATATCCAATACGTGCAACATTTTTCATCAATGCACATAGAAAAGCTACTTTCAGTTAATTGCCTAGAACATATCCGACCATTGGACAGACAAATTTTGTACTAGATTTTCTATCAGGAATAGAGATGTGGGTCAAATCCCACCAAAAGATGGAGAAGTGCTCTGAGTCTCTTGTCTGAAAGGAATCTTCGTACAAAACTATACTGTGGGTGATTTATTTACATTCCATACTTTTTACCAGAAAAGCCCATGAGAAAAAATGGTCACATTCAGTCCATATATAAATCTAGTACATGCAACATTTTTCATCAATGCACATAGAAAAACTACTTTCAGTTAATTGCATTCTAAAACATATATATTCAATACGTGAAAAAAATTTCATCAATGCACATATAGTAAAACTACTTGAACAGTTAATTGCATTCTAGAACATATATATATATATACCCAATACATGCAACATTTTTAATCAATTATTGTATAGAAAAGCTACTTACAGTTGATCCTAGTGTGCATGTACCAAAACAATTTGTACATGTGCAAACAATTGCACAGATAACATAACAAGGCAGCTCAATTTTTAGTTGATTTCTGGAAGTTCTAAAACATAATCCAAAGAGAAGAAATGGTTGGGCAGATCAATCAAAAAAATTCCAATGGAATTCCATCTTCAATGATCCATTCATGATCGGACTTTGACATTTTCCATTTCTTAATTTTCTTTTTTTTCTTTGATTGGACCTCTATCAACTTTATGCATGCTGCACACACCAAGTGACTATATTGACAACTTATGACATCAGGTTCATAGTCTTCAAAGTAAACAAAATCCTCACTTTGATTAGTTTGTCTAAAAAAATAACCTTTCAGTATAATAGATCCTCTTTCATATGGAAACCTGTGATCATTATAGTTTTCTAATAATTTAATTTTTCGTTCAGTGCAACGCATCAAATAATACTTCACATTTCATTGTTGTCAGTAGGTGCAATTACAGCAAAAACATCTCTTGCACAATAAAACAAACTTAACAAACTTATGTATCTAAATTTATTTCTATATCTTTATCATTTGAAATCAATTCGAATGTTACCTTCTCTAATAAGATCAGAAACTTGATCACCATCGGATGATATTGTCCTCTCCTTTGATTGCATTTCTTCAAACATTGCAACGGGCATTTTTCCCTTTGTATTTAGCTCTGTATGTTTCCAATATTTTACATACATTTTTTTTTCACAAACGTCATTGGGTTCTGTGTTGTCTATGCAAACATGACAAAAACAAGAATATTTTCTTGTATCCAATGCAAACACATTTCTGGACAACTTTGTTTTAATTGAATGCAATTTTCGAGTCACTTTTATTGTTTCAACATCATTTCCAATGATCTATCTACTTTTTTTATCCCAATATGCCAAAAAAACCTTTATATGTAAAATTCAAAGAAGAATGTAAATATGATATCAAAATACAATCAAAGTTAATCAAATTGTGATAAATGTACACTGTTTAAAATTAGATATCCAATAAAAATTAAATTGAATGTACCTTCGTACTTCCCTTGATCGGTTAGTCTCATGGCTTAGAGCAATGATGCACCATTGAACAACTTATTTAGCATCCACAAGTCGGCTTGCAGAGGGGTTCATTTGATATCTTCGAAGTGCTCGTTTTATGCATGCCCCTGCTCCATCATGTTCTCCTTTTTTGTGACCAGTCTCAAAGAAATTCCAACAATGTTTAATGCAAGTTTTCTTATGAATAAAACACAACCAAAATAATGATCGTGTATATTTGAATTGATTTGCGCATCCATCTGACCATATCCAATTTTCATTGAATGTTATTCCACAACTTTTCAAGGAGTCATAAATCTTTCCAAAACAGTGTTGTACAAAATATGTATCATGTGTACAATCATCACTGATATAAAAGTGATATTCTTTAATAACATTTCTATTTTCACTGGTGCTTTCTATATGATCAACGTTTTGTTCAGCATGTCTATATAGAACATGGAAGAGCATGGAGACTTGGTCAGAATGATGGTATTCACTCTAAATTTATTTTTGTGGAACAAATGTGTAGTTTTCTGCAAAATCAATTACTGACAAAATGGTCCCTGGTGGAAAAAATTCACGGAATTTTTTGAATTGCAAGTCTTGCCATCAAGCTCTATGGGAATGCTTGGTGTATTTATAAATTTTTGCCTCAAACTTTCTCAAAAATTCTATCACAAAAATTTCTTCTTCTCGTAATTCAATTCTTTTAGCACTATTTTCACCTTGAATCGATGTATGGATATATTCATATCTCTTCCATTTCACTTTCATGTTGGAAAATGATTGATCATTTATATCACTACGATATTTGTTTTTAAATTTAGTCAAATTTCCACAATCATCGCATTTTTTACCACCAACACATTTATTTTCGTAAAATAGTTCATCGCTTTGTCTTTCACATAGAATTCGAGATATGAAATCACGGATAGTGGAAGAGGAGGTGAATCCTTCCAAAATGTTCTACCAAAATTAAGGAATGTGTCATAATATAACTCAAATTTCACATGATAACGACAACAACAAGTGTCACGTACAGTGATAGGTTTTACATACCATGGTTTTTGTTGAACAAAAGCATTGATTGACACATGAATTCCACGATTCTCTTCTTTGAACTTGTTGAACAACTCTATCTGAGTGGATTCCAAGAAATTGTTTTCATGTTGTTCATACTGATTTCATGTTATTCTTCTTTGCATCACATGCTTTACAGTTCGTGAAACACGCGAATTGTTCTTCCAATATTCATATATTATTTTTTTAACATTTTCTCCAAGTCTATCTTTGTATGGTTGCCTATAAATAGCTCTCCAACAAGCGAGTTCATCATTTACATCTATTTGCAACCGAAATTTTCGATGTTTGTGCAAAGTTTTTCGTGAGGTTCCTAATGCTCGTGCCATAGATTTTACTAAGAGATTCTCTTTAGTACTTGATGAAACCACTGCCATATGTATTTCTCTACGTACAACTAAAACATTTTTATGTCTAGATCTTATAATTGAATTTATATCACTATTTATATTTTGTATCACATTTTCCTTCGTTTTTTTATCTTTGGTTGATTTTCGAATACCCAATAAAGTCGTAGCTTCTTTTAATTTCCTTAATGATAGGAGAACTTTCAACATTTGGGCTTGAACTATCACATTTGCCTTTATGAAGTACGTATCAAAAATGTGGTTAACACGATGTCGTATATAATGGACAACTCTTTTATCTCCATATGTGTGAGTGTCAACATTTTCTAACATCTCATCATCGATATTGATTTCATCTGTACATATTCGAATGAATAGTACATAATAAGTTTACATATTCAATAAATAATTACATTAATAAATATATGTATAATTTCAATAACACGTGCATGTGTTCAATATATATATATATATATATATATATATATATATATATATATATATATACATTGTGATTCAATTTCTTCACTTGAATTTCTTTCAACATTTTCACCATCTTCAATCATTGGTTCAATATCTCTTTCACTTTCTCTTTCAAACTTTTGTATCTCATAATCAATGTTTTGAGGAATATCTCACTCTGTTTACATTGCAAAATATTTTTCAAATTAGTTCATCAAATAAAAATTAAGCTTCACATTTTACACTAGGGAAAATTTAAATATATCGAAATCATAATATTTACATTTACATACATGCTTCATCTTCTAGTTGAGGTTGATTTTCCCCTTCAATATTTTAGAGGGCTTCTATCTTTCTTTTGTGATATTGTCTCATCTCTTCTCTACGTTCCTCAAGGTCTCTTTTTCGATCATATTTTCTCGTACAATTCCTTCGATTTCCCATGATAATATAGTATGAAGTTCAAAAACTTTCCTTCAAAAATTTAGACAAAAACTCAATTAAAAAAAACATCACAAAAGAGTTAATTTTAAAAAAACTCATTTTAAAAATTTTGCAAAAAATACATACTTCAATCCAAAAAACTTACTTTAAAAAATCCGAGAAAAAAATGTCTTATAAAAATGAAACGAAGCTCAAAATATTTCCTTCCAAGTCCTAAAAAAAAAAAAAATCATTTAAAAAGTTAGACAAAAACTCATTTTAAACAATCATTATAAAAGATTTTCTTCAACCCAAAACACGTACTCTAAAAAAATGTCACTTCAAAAAATGCCTCCAAAAAATGTCCATTGAAAATTAATTCCAACTTCTTAAAAATGTCACTTTAAAAAATACTTCAAAAAAGCCTCTAAAAAAATATCACTTTAAAAAAACTTCCAAATTTGAATATTAAGCCTAAAAAGAGTCCTTTCGAAATTAAGCCCAAATCCCTACCTTTAAAAACAATGAAAATTAAGCCCAATCCCATACTTTCAAAAAAAATGAAGCCCAAAAAACATCCCAAAAATGTACCGCATACCTCCAAGAAATGTCCTTTGAATGTACCTCCAAGAAAAGTCCTTAAACCCAAAACAATTCTTCGCAAAATCAGACCAAGGCCTTTGTAAAATCAGACCAAATGTGCGAAAATATGTGAAAATAATGAATGATTTCGCGGCAATTTATATTGTCGCGAAATTTTTTTTGGAGGGGCTCCATGGTATTTTCCAGCCGACAGAAAATTGGGTAAAAGTTTGGCCGAACTTTTATGTCGTTAGACTTGACAGGCCGTCAGCGCAAAAAACAATTTGACCGAAATTTTTTTAAGAGTTCGGCCGAACTAACGCATCAGCAATTACGCAGAACCAAGCTCTGAATACATATCTTCAACTTTGGACTGATTAAACTCCATGAAACATTATGAATTAACTGTCATAACCAAAACAAGCATTTTCAGAGTTAAATCTACTTTCAGGAAATATAAATTTTATGGAATTTCATAAATATTTACTAATTTTAATTAATTTTGTAATAAAATGGGTGCAAACAATTTCTGAAGGTCATTATGATTCAATGAAATCATAATCATATATCTTCCAAAACACATTGTAAAAAAAATTGAAAAAATTATGGTGCATTACATTGGTCTGTACTCTCTAATGGGTAGTTTTTAGATTTTTAGTTTATAACTTATATGTTAAGAAGGTTCTTGTGTCGCGAAACATATTCAAAATATGTAATTTTTTCATATTGGACCAGTTCAAAAAAATCTAGTAATTATGATATGCATCCGTTGGCTTTGTAAATATGACAAAACCGAAGTAGACTCTGTCTAGATTGTTGTAACACATTTTGTTTCTCAAAAACACAAAGATTCAAAGAATACAATATTGCGTATTAACATGACTTCTTATGAATCCTTTGATTGTTAAAAAACACACACTCAAAGAAACGCTAAGTTGACATATAAAATGTGTATAAAAAAATTCCACAAAATAAGTAATAGAAAGCTAATAAAATTTCTGACAACTTTTATTTTTATCACAAAATGAAATTCTATACAAAAAAAAAAATTAGCTCACAGAAAGTTGAAGAATAGAAAAAAATGAAAGTTTTTTTCTCAAAAAAGGGCAAAAAGTGTAACCAAAAAAAGGGTTCATTAATATCTTCAGTTTATAATACTCATAATTAGTTGGGTTCATTAATCTCTTGGGTTTTTAATATTTTTGGTTTAGAATATAAATACTTAGTTGATTTCATTAATCACTAGGGTTTTCAATATCTTGGGTTTAGAATATAAATAATTAGTTGGGTTGATTAATCCCTTGGGTTTATAATATTAATCCCTTGAGTTTTTAATCCCTAGGTTTTATAATATTAATCCCTTGGATTTATTGATCGCTTATGTTAATAATCCCCAAAGTTTATAATATTAATCCTTGGATTTGTAATATTCATAATTCCTTCAGTTTATTAATCTCTTGGGTTTGTAATGTTAATCGTTTCGTTTTATTAATCCCTTAGGCTTTTAATATTAATCCCTTGGGGTTTTAATCTCTTTGATTTTTAATGTGAATAATCCCTTGGGTTTATAACACTCATCCTTTGAATTTATAGTATTAATTAATTTGATTTATAATATTTATCCCTTTTACGAATAATAATTATAATCGTTAACAATTAATAATAATTAATGATAACTAATATTTAATAATTTATAATTATTAATAATTATTACTAATTACTAAATATTATTAACTATTAGTTACTAATTATTATAATTGATAATTAATAACTCATAATTATTAATATTGTTAATATTATAATTTTTTATTTTTAATATTAATATTAATATTATAATTTTTTATTTCTAATATTTATATTATATTTATATTAATAGTAATTATTAATTAAAAATACTATATTTAAATTATATTTAAATTAATGTGATTAATACCCACATCACATTATTGTATATATAAAAGTATTTCTTTGGGTTTATAATCTTAAGTTCTATAATCCTAAGGTTTATAATACTAATCTCAAGATTTTTGATCCCTTATGTTTATAATATTAATCCTGGGGTTTATAATGTCTTTGGCTTAAAATATAAATTCTAGTGTTTAATAATTTTCCCTTGGGTTTATAATATTAATCTCTTGCCCACGTGGTGTAGAGCAGTCGGTGATTGGGGTGCACTGTTAAGGCAATATGTCTGCAAGGTCACTAGTTTGAAACCCGTGGGTGATGTTGTGGATCATTTGCAATATCCTTTTATTTTTTACTCTGAAAATATAAAAATAGAAAATTGTCAAAAATATGTTAAAGTATTATCATCTTTATACTTTGGCATCAAAATATTTCTTTTCGTTGCATTAAAATCAAAATTTTAGATATTTTGAACCTTATGAAATGGGTCCCCAACTTAAATTTTAAAGATCGATCATTATATCAAGCGGGATGTGATGAAAGCTCGTACTCTGATCGAAGGACTCAACTCACGGGCACAACTAGCACACTAATTAAAAAGAAGAGTGCCTCCGTAATTGACCGGGATGACTACGGGAGAAACACAAATGTGCGGTGGAGATTGAATGCAGGGGCACAAGCCAAAATATTTCTCCGTACACCGAGACCCCCTGCAGTGATGTAAGACGTTGAGTTGTTCACAACTGTCCTCCACGTCAAGTGAACTCAACGGTTCGTTGGCGCATCATGTCAGCAACTAGTTTAAAAGGTCACGCCACCTATTTAAGCGAAATTTACATTTTCTCAAAGTCATTTCAGATTAAGTTAATGTTTGAGAATAATTTGTGTTGTGTCCTATTCAGTTTTTCGTCACCCTGTTAAAATTTAGCCACCTTGCAAGTCGTTGGTTGTCGTAGTCCTGAATTATGGCCAAGCGTTCGTCTCTGTCTAGTTCCACTAGTCATATCCCTCTCATGGATACCGAGAGGGATATCCAAGACACGAATTTTTCCCTGGTTCATCTTCCATTTTACCAACAAGTCCTCTTGAACAACAAAGCTTCTCCAGTGTATGCCACCATGGCCAAGTCTAGTTTGTTGTCTGCATGTATCCCTAGAACCCATATTTTTCCTAAATTGATATCCTAGATGGTTTCCGTTATGTATCCTGGAAAATTTTATGTGATGAATTGTTAGGGAGAGAATGTTCTGCAAGTGTCCGCCCAGTTAATCCACCAAGCCCTTTGTTACCCTAAGTCAGAGTCATGTGTTCAATTCTCCGATGAATATTTGGTAACATGTTATGATAATCTTGTAGGTGAAGACTTCAATCAGCTTGTTTATTTTCTAAATCCCAACACACAGCAATTTCAGCCTAACAGCAAGGATTTTCCTATGGAGGTTTTTGATATTGAGATTCAGCCAGTACTGAGCAGCATTACTAAAATTCTGGGCAAAGATGATGACATTATGGTGGATAAAATGATGTTAGGTATGTTTTCCATGATGATGAAGCCAGGAATGGTGCTAGATATTCCATCCTATTGGCAGGAAGCAGTAAATTCACAGCTGATGAGTCTATCATTAATAGGTTCTTTTAGATTTCCTTCATTAATCATTTACTTGTTCTTATATCAAAATGTGGAGGAATTTATGCATCTAGGTCTGAATATCATGGATGTGAATAAGAAGAGGAAATCTGTAGTTTTCTGGACAGATATAGTAAGGAGATAACGAAATGAAAATGGACTATTTGATTTTGCCAGTTATTTCATGTCAAGTGCATATAAGGTTTTGAATGGAGTTTCTCCCCCTTGTTTTTTACCCAAAGCTCAAGAATTCTTTCATTTAGGAGCAAACTGTAAGTTTGGAGATTTTTTTGTGTTTAATATTATTCAGAAATTAGGTTATATGGAGCAGGTGTTGAGCCTTATAGACTTCTAGTATTTGTTCCCATAAGGTTATTTGCCTTGGATTTTATTCGACAAAGTCTGAATGTGGATCAAATTCACTTTGTGCCCATGAAAAATGGACATATGTTTAAACTACCCATGACTGTAGGTCCTTTCATTGTTAATATGCAACAGGAATTTGAATAAGTTACTAAAATTCTAAATGAGATGCATTTGCTACTAGGGGAAAGCTAGGCTTATGACCCACACAGTGTAATTTCCAATAGAAGAATTGAGAATGGGTATTCATCTTTCATTCATGAAAGCATGACAAACTTAGAAAAGATAGCTAGCAGAGGTGTAGTGAAATCAACAGGTTCAAATATTCAAACTCCTATTATTTCAGAAAATTCTAATAAAAGAAGTAAAGAAACAATAATTGACTTAGAAGATAAGGAGAAAGGAGTTGAGAAAAGGACAAAGTTTAATGAATAACATGCATATAATCAACCTGGTTACTCTCTACAACTGGGAGAGGAACAAAATTTTCTTGCCTCACCCAGAAGACATGAGACTTCTCATGAACAAGTACTCTGATCAAACAGATGTTTGCCCAAATTGCAGAAAGGAATCAGAAGATGAAAGCCAGCATGGAAGCCCAAACTGAATATCAAATTTCTCCACATCAAACAAGGCTTTTGAATACCATGGATCTTGAGAAAGATCAATTCAGAATTGCCTTGTCACATCCCACTAACATGTCAATTGGTTCCTCTAGTAATTTCAATACTATAAATATAACTGTAGATGTGAAGAAAATCCTATTGTTGGATAAGATGAACTTACATATGCAAACAGTTCAATTGATTGTAAATGACCTGACAATGGAAATGAAAGCGGAGAATATGCTTTGGAAATTCATTAAATAGTTGAAGTTAGAAAAAGCCAACTCTAGGGCTTTAACCATTCAAAATGAGGAATTGAAGAAGGTGGACCCTAATGATAGGACTGTTGTGCAGAAACTTCTGCAAAGTGCTGAAGCAGAGATATCTACATTGAATAAAAAACTAAAACTACCTACAGGAGAACATTTAATGGTTGCAGAGGTTGCAGAGGTAGAGAACCAGAAAGAAAAGTTGCTACAGCAGCTTATGCAAAAGGAGGAGGAAATATCCAAAATAAAACAAACTACAATATCATTGCAAAATCATATTTATAGTCATACTTGTATTTTTGTTTTCCCTTCAGGTAACGAAGATACTCAAGCACATATTTCTCAGTTGAATACTGAAATGCAGATGGCGGAAAGAGAACGGAAGAAGGCTCAAGAAGTTCTAGAGACTGCGTCGAATATTATTCAAGCTGCAGAAAATGAAGCTAGTAAATACAAAATGAACAGTCAAAATGCCAATGCTGAGATCAAAAGCCTTAAAGAGAAATTAAAAGGGAACATATCTTTAATATAGGAAAAAGATATCATTTGGAATGATATCATTTCTGAAATGAAGTCAATTTGGGACTTCTTGATGGTGGTTTCAGAAGAAAGGAGTCTTATCAGAGAACAAGTAATGACAAATAAATAGCAGACAATCAATAGGGCTATTTGGGCTAAAAGATTCATCGATTTTATTAATTCCAAAACAGACCAATAATTGGAGGAAAATGAGATTAAGGATAGAATTTTATATTCAATAGAGATTAATAAGATGATTGTCAAGAATGATTACAAGAAAGCCACAGAAAAGAGGTTGATTGAAATCAAAGAAGCAGTAAGTCAGTTTGATAAATCATTAGACAAATTAACAAGAGCAGGTTTACCTTCATGATGGGCACTAGGAGGAGGTCTATTTTCATGGGATTCTTATGAAAACTTATTGGTATTAACAAAAATCAAAGTTGATAATACACATGAAAAGACTCAGGTACTCAAGGGGGCAACGATGATCAACTTTCTTCAGAGACATTTTCAGCTGCTGTGGCTAGTAAAAACTCTATTTATAGAAAGACCAACTTACAACAGAATTACTTCTTCCAGGTTAGAGTATCACAATCTGATACACTCACCCAGGACAAGAGTAGAAATATGGAAGAAGTGCAGAGCCTAGACAATAGACTTGCCAAAAGATCCTTCAACTTAGAAGAAAGACAAATCAGAAGTTGATCTGGGAAATGTAGCAGCATCGTCAACTATTCACATTCAGCATATAGATTAGGGTGTTAATTTTTATGTTATTATAAACTTTCAAAGATGATGTAAATGTAATAAGACTTTTTGGGAGTATGTAAAAGATAGTCTTCAAAGTCCTCAAGAGTTGAGGTAGTTAGGATCAGTTATAGCAGTTTCGAATTGTTTTTTATTGTATTTAATGTAATAATTCAGATGAAGGAGGGTTCCAAGTTTTGGGCCTTCAGACTACAATTTTTGTACTCAAAGTTTTCAAAGATTAATGAATGAGAAGAAATTTTCTAGAATATGTTTATGTTGATATGTGTTCAATTTTTCATTCTATGTTTTCTATATTTGAATAAAACGACGTTAAAAAATTAACAGCAAGAGTTAAATTACAAGAAAGAGTTAAACCCCTTAGTTGGCGCTCCTTCATTTTAACTTTTTCTTTCATATAATTCTTCTAGGGTTTGAGATGATATATTCTGTGTAACAGCATTTCATTTTGGACTTCTTTCTTTCATTTTCTTCTGGTCATTTCATTCAACATAAGCAAAAGACATCATTGTGAGATGTTCATTATTTTTTATATTTGAGGGTTTAATGATAAATACTTGAGGGTCATTAAACAGAGACAAATAATTTTGTGACATAATCATATAAATGGCTTAAGCATTTATTCCTTATCACAGCTAAGGGATTGTCTCTTAAGGTACAACATTTTTTGGCATCGTTGTCGGGGACGAAGAAACGAAGTCTTTTCCCTGGGTTTTATTTGTATTTCGTTTGGTTGTTCAGAGAGGAGGAACTATTAAAAGTTGTGTTTCATTTTCTAATTCTGGCTTATAAGAGGCCACATATGAGGTATGATACCCCTCAGTAGAAGGTTCCTACCCTTTCAAATACAGAAAAGTTTGTTTCTAAAAAGAGCCAGAAATCAAAAACCTTTTCTACACCTGATGCCACACTGCCTACACCTGGCAGAAGCTCTCATACTCTTTCATCCAAGGATATTTCCCGGAAACTCACTTTCTCGAAACAATAATCCTTGTCTTCATCCATTCACTTCCAAGAACCAAGGTTAGAAGAGCAGTCTTTCGAATCTATATCTTTGAAATTTACAGAAACTCAACCTAATATAGTTGTTAGTTATTCTACTTTAGTTTATCAACCCCTTCCTTTATCAGTTGTTTCACCCCATTCTTCCACACCTACAACTGGTACATAGGTTCCTACTACTCAAGGAGCAGTCAATCAATGCATAAACATGGAAGCCCCTGCTTTCTTGATGAACATATATGCACCATTAAATCTTCCTTAACCAATTAATGCAATGCCTCAAGAATATCTTAATTTGCTTCCTAGGTTTACTGGTGAAGATGAAATAACTGCAGAACAACACTTGCCTTTGTTTTGCATTTTTGCTAAAAATTTCAATGTTGAACAGCTAGATGTAGTAATGAGACTTTTTGTGCAGTCCCTAAATGGAGAGGCAAGAAAATGGTTTAAAGGGTTACCAAATGGTTCAATTAATGATTGGGATGAGTTATAAAGACAATTCATCCAAAGATGGGGTGAAAAGAGAGACCATGGTTATTCTTTGACAGAATTTAATGCTATTAAGAAAAAACCTGATGAAAATATGAGTGATTTTATTAAAAGATTCAATAAATTGTACAATAGTTTTCCTGCAGAAATGAAACCTCCTCCCATTGGAGCAAGAGTTGTTTTTGCTGGAGCATTTGTATCAGATTTTAGTTTTACTTTGAGAGAAAGAAGGTCCCCTACTCTTGAACAAATCCAAACAGATGTTTTGGAGATTGAAGCAAATATAATTGCTGCTGGAAAAGCTCAAGAAAAGCAGTTAGTTCAAGATAAAGGTAAACCTAAGGAAGAGTCAATTCAAGATCAAAGGATTGATGACATGACCAAGGTCATTAAAAAATTTTCAAACAAATTAGTAAAGTTGGAATTGCATAACAAGAAACCTACAACAAAACAGAGGGGTTTTTAATCCCCAATTTAGAAAGCAACCCCTGCAAATTTTGCAGAGGGAAAGAAGAGATCGGGATCAAGTTCAAGCACCCTTATATATAGAAGCAGCACCTTCCCAGACTGTTGATTATGATCAGAAAGAAGATGAAGAGAAAATTTCTACCATCTACATGGAAGGTAGTGCAGAAGAAGAATGTTAAAGAGAATGTGAAGAAGAATGTAAAGAATCTGATATTTCATTTGATCAGGAAGAGATGGATGACTATTGCAAACAATTTACTGATTTTATGCAAGCTTAACTGCATAAAAAGTATGACTTGAGATCTAAAAAGAGGTTGAGAACTCAGGATGATGAATAAAAAGAATCAGAGTCAGTCCCTTCTCCAATGGTGACTCCATAAAGGAAACAATCAATAAAAAAATCAGACAAGGGGAAGCAGAGCATGAATCTAGTAAAAGAAAAAGAGAAGATTCAAATATTTTGGAGAAGATTGTTAATGTTCCTTACCAACATGCAAATTCAAACAGAAATCAAGAAGAACCTGAAAATTTGATTAAACAAAGCCAAACTTTCATTTTGTCTAAAGAGTTAGAAAAAGTTAAAATTCAAGTACCTCTTCTTGAGTTAGCTAAAACACCTAGTTATAAGAAATAAATTACAAATTTTATTAATATGTCTCAGTATAATGAGGTGGGTGATATTGTGAATTTGCAAGAAGAGAAACCAGTGGTTACTTTGGACCCTCATGTTGAAGAGGTAGACTCTTCTATTCCACCTTTTTATATATCAGTACTTTTGCATGATTTCATTCTACATGATTGTATGCTTGATTCTGGTGCATCACATAATATTATGCCATTATCTGTGATGAAAGAGCTAAATTTATAAATCACTAAGCCATATAGAGACCTCTATTCCTTTGATTCGAAGAGAGTGAAGTGTGTTTCCTTGGCCCAAATTCCAACCAAGAGTATCATGATGGATGTAGTAGTTGCAGATATTCTAGCTAGATTTGGTATGTTGTTGTCCAGATCCTGGGGAGCAAAGCTTGGAGGTGTCTTAAAGTTGGATTTCACATATGCCATCATCCCTGTTTTCAATGGAGAAGAAAGGAGGTTATATATAGAAACTAGATTCATGAAAACTACCACCAAGAAAGAGGCAAGTAATTCCCCCATTTATGATCAAGAGAAGGAGGATCTCTCTTGTTTTATGTTGCATGAAGATGCATAATTTGTTGAAGACTCATAGAAGCATCTCTCTTCAGCAAGTGTACATAAGGAGCTTCATTCAAATAAAATTTGGAAGTGTTATTTTTATGGAGCATATTCTAAATAAGGTACAGGAGCTAGGTTCATCTTTATATCTCCTGAAGGTAATCTTTTACCTTTTTCTTTCAAACTAGAATTTGAATCAACTAATAATGTGGCAGAGTATGAAGCATTTATTTTGAGCTTGCAAGCAGCTAAACAAATAGGAATACAATCATTTTCCATTTTTGGTGATTCTAAGTTAGTAATAAGACAGATTAAGAATTGGTGTCAGATTAAGCATCCCAGATTGAGATCCTATAGAAATGAGGTGTGGGATCTAATTGAAAATCGTTTTGAAGCCTTTAATCTTCAATTTATTCCAAGAGAAGAAAATAGAATGGCAGACTCATTGGCAGTTACAGCCAACAAATTTAAGCCACCAAATAATCCAAGACTAAGATATGAAATTGAAATCAGACACAGGCCTTCAATCCCTGATAATGTAAAGCACTGGTAGGATTTTGAGATGATGAGCAGATTAATCAATTTTTAACAATGATTGGAAATTTTGAGGATAATCAAATTGATCAAGAAAGTGATCAAGCTGATCAAATTGATGTGCCTAGAAACCTAAAGCAGACAATTGGTGACCAGAAAATAATTCAGTTGAAAGATAATACATTTCCCATAGGCCTGGTTCCTCTTGAAAGATTGTTTGATGCTAACGATGTATTAGTGAATCAGAAGAAGGCATCTCAGGATGGAGAGATGGAGGATTGTAATTTAGGAACTCAGCAGGAGCCCAAAATAGTCAAGTTGTTCAAAGGAGTTCCTAAATATTATAAAGAAAGGTATGCAGATATTTTTAAAAAGTTCATATATATGTTTGCATGGTCATATGAAGATTTGAAGACTTATGATTTAGATATTATTCAGCATAAAATACCACTGAAGGATGGGGTTAAGCCACACAGGTAGAAGCTCAGATAGATTAATCCACTGTTATTAGCCCCTATTGAGAAAGAGGTGAAAAAACTTTTGCAAGCAAAAATCATAGTTCCGCTCAGGTACTCAGAATGGGTTTCAAATCTAGTTCCATTCAGGAAGAAAGATGGAGAAATAAGATTGTGTGTAGATTTCAGAAATCTGAAGAGAGCCTCCTTGAAGGATAATTATCCTTTTCCAAAGATGGACTGTATCCTACAGAAAGTAACTTGAGCTTATAGGTTATCCATGGTTGATGTTTTTTCTAGGTACAACCAAGTAGCAGTTGATAAAGGGGATCAGAGGAAAACAGCTTTCACTACACCTTGGGGAACATTCATGTATGCCAGGATGCCATTTGGTCTCATGAATGTAGGAGCTAATTTCCAGAGGGTAATGGATATAGCTTTTGTGGGTGACAAATTTGTAGTCATATATTTGGATGATGTTACTATTTTTTCAGGGTCTGATGATGAACATTTGGAGCACCTGCAGAAGGCTTTCTTGAAATGCAAAAAATTTGGGTTATCATTGAATCCTAAGAAATCCATGTTTGCTCTAGAGGAAGGTAAGTTGTTGGGACATATAGTTTCAAACCAAGGTGTAAAAATTGATCCAACAAGGGTTGAGGCTATACAAACAATTCCATTACCTAGAAGTAAGAAAGATATTCAAATATTTCTAGGGAAAATCAATTTTTTGAGAATATTTGTTCCAAATTATGTTGAGATTGTCAAGAAAATAACAAATATGTTGAAGAAAAATGCTGAAGTAAAATGGGACAAAGATCCAAGAGAATCCTTTGCCAGAATTAAGAGACTCTTCAAGAAGCTCCAGTTTTGTTTAGTCCAGATTATTTGAAACCTTTCCAATTTTTTTCATTTTCATCACCTTCCACTATTGCTGCTGTGTTGTTACAGAAGAATGAAGAAGGAAAGGAGCAGCTAGTGGCATTTTTTCAGTAAAGTCCTCAGAGATGCAAAGCTCAAATATAACATCTTGGAGAAGTAGGTATATGCCTTAGTGAAGTCATTGAAAGCTTTCAGGACATATGTACTTCATTTTCAAATAGTAGCATATGTACCTAATTATGTTGTAAAATATGTGGTTATTCAGAGTGATATAGAGGGAAAAAGAGGAAAATGGATTTCCAAAATCCAAGAATATGATTTGGACATTAAGCCTACTAAGTTAGTCAAAGGACGGGGATTAGCTAAGTTGCTAACAGAATCTAATTTCCAAACTCTGGGAATCAATTTTCTTGCACCATTAGATGAAGTGGTTGAGGAGACCAATCAGATTAAAACAAAGTCGGCAATCAAGTACAAATTTCTCTTCTCAGACTGGTATAAAGATATTATTCACTATTTGTGTTTTTTCTCCTGCCCTACCTCAATCAATAGATCAAAATACAGAGCCCTAAAACTTAAATCTCAACCTTATGTAATAATTGATGCTAAATTATATTGGAAAGATCCTGATGGTGTCTTATTGTTGTGTTTGACAGAAGGAGAATCAATGGAAGTGATCAAGGAATGTCATGAATGTTTGTGTGGAGGACATTACAGTTGGAAAGTAACCGCTCATAAGATTCTTAAATCATGTTTCTAATGGCCTTCTTTATTTGCTGATGTATACAGAGTTGTTAGAAGTTGTCAGAAATTCCAATTATTTGCAGAAAAGAAAAGGTTAGCTCCTTTACCTCTTCTTCCTGTTTTTATTGAAGAACCCTTCAGACAATGGGGATTATATTTTATTGGGGAAATTAATCCACCATCAAGTGGGAATTTTAAGTGGATTTTGACTACCACTGACTATTTTACAAAATGGGTAGAGGAAATTCCTACCAGGAAAGCAAATGATTTGGTAGTAATGAATTTTTTGGAAGAGAATATTTTCAGCAGGTTTGGATGTCCAGTGAAAATCATCACATAAAATGCTCTGGTATTCAACTCAGTCAGGTTTATAAATTTTTGTCAAACTTATAATGTGATATTGTCTCATTCCACAGCATATCATCCTCAAGGGAATGGATTAGCAGAGTCATCAAATAAGACATTGGTCAAGATCCTGAAGAAAACAATTAATGAGAACCAGAATAATTAGGATTCAAAGTTTATAGTTTCTCTCTGGCAGTAAGAATGACTACTAGAAGATCCACTGGTAAGTCCCCTTATGAGTTAGTATATGGTACTCAAGCTTTTTTTCCTACTTAGTTAGTAAAACCAATAATTTATTTTCTTAAAGAAGCACAAGAATAACCTAATGCATTGATGAGAAGGCTAAATAAGGTAGTAGAATTGAGTTAAAGCATAAATAAAGTCAGATACAATTTGGTCACATATCAAGAGAAAATGAAGTCCATTTTTGACAGAAAGGCAAAGGAGATTATGTTCCAAAATGGAGATCTGGTACTAAGGTGGGATACCAGGAGAGAGGAGAAGGGAAAACATGGTAAATTTGATCCTCTATGGTATGGTCCTTACAAAATCACTGAAGTTAGATCAAATAACACTTTTATGCTGGAAAATATTGATGGGGAAGCAGTAGAACAGCCTGTGAACGGGCAGTATCTGAAACATTATTTCCAGCACTAAAGATAATAGGTTCATCATTTGTACATATTCGGTTTTCCTCATTGTATATTTTTCATCAAGCATCATTTGACTCCATGCCCAAAGTGAAGTCACTGATCTACATGTTCTTAGTGTTTCGTGGCAAAAAACACTATCCCCAAGTGGAGCCAGATGTTGTGGATCATTTGCAATATCCTTTTATTTTCGACTCTGAAAATATAAAAATATAAAATTTTCAAAAATATGTTAAAGTATTATAATATTTATACTTTGGCATAAAAATATTTCTTTTTGTTGTATTAAAATCAAAATTTTATATACTTTGAACCTTATGAAGTGGGTCCCCGACTTAAATTTTAAAGGTCGATCATTATATCAAGCGGGATGTGATGAAAGCTCGTACTCTGATCGAAGGACTCAACCCGCGGACACAACTAGCGCACTAATTAAAAAGAAGAGTGCCTCCGCAGTTGACCAAGTTGACTGGGGGAGAAACACAAATGTGTGGTGGATATTGAATGCGGGGGCACAAGCCGAAATATTTCTTCGTAGCCCGAGACCCCCCGCAGTGACGTAAGACGCTGAGTTGTTCACATCTGTCCTCCATGTCAGGTGAACTCAACGGTTCATTGGCGCATCATGTCGGCATTTAATTTAAAAGGCTACGCCACCTATTTAATATAAATTTACATTTTCTCGAAGTCATTTCAAATTAAGTTAATGTTTGAGAATAATTTGTACTGCGTCTTGTTCAGTTTTCCGTCACCCTGTTAAAATTTAGCCACCTTGCAAGTCGTTGGTTGTCGTGGTCCTGAATTATGGCCAAGTGTTCGTATCTGTCTGGTTCCACTAGTCATATCCCTCTCATGGATACCGATATGGATATCCAAGACACGAATTGTTCCCTGGTACATCTTCCATTTTACCAACAATTCCTCTTGAGCGACAAAGCTTCTCCAGTGTATGCCGCCATGGCCAAGTCTGGTTTGTTGTCTGCATGTATCCCTAGAACCCATATTTTTCCTAAATTGATATCCTGGATGGTTTCCGTTATGTATCCTGGCAAATGTTATGTGATTAATTTTCAAGGAGAGAATATTTTGCAAGTGTCCTCCCAATTAATCCGCCAAGCCCTTTGTTACCCTAAGTCAAAGTCATGTGTTCAATTCTACGATGAATCTTTGGTAGCATGTTATGATAATCTTGTAGGTGAAGACTTCAATCAGCTTGTTTAATTTCTAAAGCCCAACACACAGCAATTTCAGCCTGACAGCAAGGATTTTCCTATGGAGGTTTTTGATACTGAGATTCAGCCAGTACTGAGCAACATTGCTAAAATTCTGGGCAAAGATGATGACAGTATGGTGGATAAAATGAAGTTAGGGATGTTTTCCATGATGATGAAGCCAAGATGGTGCTAGATATTCCATCCTATTGGCAGGAAGTAGTAAATTCATAGCTTATGAGTCTATCATTAACAGGTTCTTTCAGATTTCCTTCATTAATCATTTTCTTGTTCTTATATCAAAATGTGGAGGAATTTATGCATCTAGGTCTGAATATCATGGATGTGAATAAGAAAAGGCAATCTATAGTTTTCTGGACAGATATATTAAGGAGAGAATGAAATGAAAATGGACTATTTGATTTTGCCAGTTATTTCATGTCAAGTGCATATAAGGTTTTGAATGGAGTTTCTCCCCCTTGTTTTTTACCCAAAGCTCGAGAATTCTTGCATTTAGGAGAAAACTGTAAGTTTGGAGATTGGTTTGTGTTTGAGGATTATTCAGAAATTAGGTTATATGGCGCAGGTGTTGAGCCTTATATACTTCCAGTATTTGTTCCCATGAGGCTATTTGCCTTGGAGTTTATTCGACAAAGTCTAAATGTGGATAGGGTTCACTTTGTGCCCATGAAAAAGGGACATATGTTTAAACTACCCATGACTGTAGGTCCTTTCATTGTTATTATGAGACAGGCATTTGAAGAAGTTACTAAAATGTTAGATGAGATGCATTTGCTGCTAGGGCAAAGCTGGGCTTATGACCATCACAGTGTAATTTCCAGTAGAAGAATTGAGAATGGGTATTCAGCTCTCATTCATGAAAGCAGGCTAGACTTAGAAAAGATAGCTAGCATAAGTGTAGTGAAATCAACAGGTTCAAATATTCAAACTCCTATAATTTCATAAAAGTCTAATAAAAGAAGTAAAGAAACAGTAATTGACTTAGAAGATGAGGAGCAATGAGTTGAGAAAAGGACAAATTTTAATGAATAACATGCATATAATCAACCTGGTTACTCTCTACAGCTAGGAGAGGAAAAAAATGTTCTTGCCTCACCCAGAAGACATGAGACTTGTCATGAAAAAGTACCTATGATCAAACGGATGTTTTCCCAAATTGCAGAAAGGAATCAGAAGATGAAAGCTAGCATGGAAGCCCAAGCTAAATATCAGATTGCTCCACATCAAACAAGGCTTTTGACTGCCATGGATCTTGAGAAAGATCAATTCAAAATTGCCTTGTCACATCCCACTGACATGTCAATTGGTTACTCTAGTAATTTCAATACTGTAAATATAACTGTAGATGTGAAGAAAATCCCATTGTTGGATAAGATGAACTTACATATGCAAACAGGTCAATTGATTGTAAATGACCTGACAAAGACTAATGCAATGGCAATGAAAGCAGATAATATGTTTGGGAAATTCATTTAACAGTTGAAGTTAGAAAAAGCCAACTCTAGGGCTTTAACCATTCAAAATGAGGAATTGAAGAAAATCATAATAAAGATTGGGGTGGACCCTAACGATAGGACTGTTGTGCAGAAACTTCTGCAGAGTGTTGAAGCAGAGATATCTACATTGAAGAAAAAGCTAAAAATACCTGCATGAGAACATTAAATGGTTGTAGAGATTGCAGAGGTAGAGAACAAGAAAGAAAAGCTGCTACAGCAGCTTATGCAAAAGGAGGAGGAAATCTCCAAAATAAAACAAACTGCAATATCATTGCAAAATCATATTGATTTTCATACTTGCATTTTTTTTTCCCTTCAGGTAACAAAGATCCTCAAGCATAGATTGCTCAGTTGAATACTGAATTGCAGATGGCGGAAAGAGACCGAAAGAAGGCTCAAGCAGATCTAGAGACTGCATCGAAGATTATTCAAGCTACAGAAAATGAAGCTAGGAAATACAAAATGAACAGTCTGAATGTCAATGCTGAGGTCAAAAGCCTTAAAGAGAAATTGAAAGGGAACATATCTTTAATACAGGCAAAAGATATCATTTGGAATGATATCATTTCTAAAATGAAGTCAATTTGGGACTTCTTGATGGTGGTTGCAAAAGAAAGGAGTCTTATCAGATAATTTTAAGAACAAGTAATGGCAGATAGACAGAAGACAATCAATAGGGCTATTTGGGCAAAAATATTCATCGATTTTATTATTTCTAAAACAGACCAAGAATTGGAGGAAAATGATATTAAGGATAGAATATTATATGCAGTAGAGATTAATAAGATTATTGTCAAGAATGATTACAGGAAAGCCACAGAAAAGAGGTTGATTGAAATCAAAGAAGCAGTAAGTCAGTTTGATAAATCATTGGACAAATTAACAAGAGCAGGTTTACCTTCATGCTGGGCACTAGGAGGAGGTCTATTGTCATGGGATTCTTATGAAAACTTATTGGTATTAAAAAAAAGCAAAGTTGATAATACACATGAAAGACTCAGGTACTCAAGGGGGCAACGATGATCAACTTTGTTCAGAGACATTTTCAGTTGTTGTGGCTGGTAAAAACTCTATTTATAGAAAGACCAACTTACAACCGAATTACTGCTTTTAGGTTAGAGTATCACAATCTGATACACTCACCCAAGACAAGAGTAGAGATATGGAAGAAGTGCAGAGCCTGGACAATAGACTTGCCAAAAGATCCTTCAAATTCGAAGAAAGACAAATCAGAAGTTGATCTGGGAAATGTAGCAGCATCGTCAACTATTCACATTCAGCATATAGATTAGGGCGTTAATTTTATGTTATTATAATCTTTCAAAGATGGTGTAAATGTAATAAGACTTTTTGGGAGTATGTAAAAGATAGTCTTCAAAGTCCTCAGGATTTGAGGTAGTTAGGATCAGTTATAGCAGTTTCGAACTACTTTTTGTTGTATTTAATGCAATAATTCAGATGAAGGAGGGTTCCAAGTTTTGGACCTTTAGACTACAATTTTTGTACTCAAAGTTTTAAAAGATTAATGAATGAGAAGAAATTTTCTGGAATATGTTTATGTTGATATGTGTTCAAATTTTCGTTCTGTGTTTTCTATCTTTGAATAAAACAAAGTAATGAGCAGCAGGTCTCTTTTTACCTATGTAAGCAAGAGTTAAAATCCTTAATTGGCGCTCCTTCGTTTTAACTGTTTCTTTCATATAATTCTTCTGGGGTTTGAGATGATATATTCTGTGTAACAGCATAACAGTTTGGACTTATTTCTTTCATTTTCTTCTGGTTATTTCATTCAACATAAGCAAAAGACGGCATTGTGAGATGTTCATTATTTTTTATATTTGAGGGTTTAATGATAAATACTTGAGGGTCATTAAACAGAGACAAATAATTTTGTGACATAATCATATAAATGGCTTAAGCACTGATTCCTTATCACAGCTAAGCGATTGTCTCTTAAGGTACAACAAGTGGGATGGGCGGATGAAAAAATGAAAAGATTAGGATTACTCTAAACTACCAAAAAAAAATAGTAATATATTGGGTTTATTTCCTCATGTTTATGATATTAATCCGTTGGGTTTATAATATTGGGGTTTTTAATATTGGGTTTATAATATCGCATTTAGTATAAGGGTTTGAAATGTTCAGTTTTTAATATTGGAGTTTATAATTTTAAGTTTTATAATATTAATATTAATCCTTTAGGTTTGTTAATCCTAAGGGTTTATAATATTAATCTATTGGGTCTATTATTCCCAAGGGTTTATAAAATTAATCATTTCGGTTTATATCATTAATATCTTGGATTTATTATTAGAGTTTATAATACTAATCTTAGGGTTTGTTTATATCATTAATATCTAGGATTTATTATTAGAGTTTATAATACAGCATTAGCTTTTATAATCTTAATCTTAGGTCTTATAATATTGGGTTTGATGGTGTTAGGGTTTATAATATTCAATTTAATATTAAAGTTTAATATCATGATGTATCACATTTTTTTATTATTAATAATGTAACTTTTTAATCCTAGGGTTTAGTGTTTTTCCATTTTATTTATTTTCCCTTGGGTTTATAATATTAGTCCTTTTGGTTTATTTTTATTAATCTTAACATTATTTTCACTTGGGTTTATAAGATTAATTCCTAGGATTTATTATTATTATTAATCTTAGGGTTTAATATTTTTTCCTTGTGTTTATTTTCCCTTGGGTTTATAGTATTAAACCCTTGCATTTATTTCCCCATGAGTTTATAATATTAATCCCTTGGATTTGTGATATTGTAGTTTTTTATTTTGGGTTTATAATATTGCATTTAGTATCATGATCTTAAATGTTGAATTTTTAATATTGAGTTTTTTAATATTATTGTTTGTAATATTAATCATACCATTTATAATATTAATCCTATGGTTTAAAATATTTATTGTAAGGTTTATAATGTTATACTTAAGGATATAATATTAATCTTAGGGTTTATAATGTTGGATTTTATAATATTAGGGCTTTTAATAATTGATTTAATATTCATGTTATGTTGAAATTATTCATAAATTTATCATTATGTATAAAATATATTGATATATTAATCATTAAGATAACTATGAGAGATAAATAATTATTATTAGTACCATTATAACATTATATTAATTTTGCTATATATATAATCAAACTCTAATAGCTATATTAATACTATATATCTAATAGTTATTACACCGGAGGCGTTTTCTTTGCGGGCTTGGGGTGAGCAAACACTGTTCACCCCAGCCAATAACAGAAATACTGTATCGCCCTTCGCGCTAATCAAAATTTTCCACGTGGAGATCAAAATGAGATGACTGCAGTTTTGCTTGCGGTTGGATGCGGTTAAGGGCAAGGCGTATGTGCAGAAAGTGGTCAAACCGTGAAGTAGAAGCAATTAAGACTGGTTCGCTCCGTGGCATTTTTATTCATCCCCAATAATCTGGTGATAACTTGTTGAGCGCCATTGCTGCATAAATTGCAAGTAGCAGCGCCCGGCTATTAACCAGACTTGGGCCTTTTCCAAAGCTTTTCCATGCATGTTTCTGATAAGGTACTTTCACCATTGGCAGCATATGATGTCGGGATCCAAACTCTCCTAAGGCAAGCGTCGCAGGAACTGTAACAGGCCCTCGAAGGGCAATTTCAACAAATCATCTTCAAAGTGCCTGAGCAGCTCCAAACCCACTTGCAAAACAGTTTTCTGCGCGCCCTCATAGACCAAAATGTCCCAAATCCTAACAGCCAATGGCAGAGGCAAAACTGCAAAGAAAATAGTCATAAACCACCCGCTAGCATACATGCAGGGCGTGAGCATTTGGTTCTGAAAATGCCTACCCATCTCAGGAAACTCTTCATTCACCAGAACTTCAAACTCAAACAGATGTTGGTGTAACAGAGGTAGGCCCAGACAATTATGTAGATCAGGTTGTTGTTGTCTTATACTCGCTCAAAATAGAGACTGCATGTAGCAGAAAGCGGTCTTCGCGCTCTTCGACCCGAAATCGTTCACCACTCCAGCGGCATAGAGGACCGTGAAGTAGAAGCAATTAATATTGGTTCGCTCCGTGGCATTTTTATTCATCATCAACAATTTGGTGATAACTTGCTGAGCAGCATCGTTGCATAAATTGCAAGCAACTAAAATCGAGAGATCTCCTTTGCAGCACGAATCAATTTCAGTTGCGCCCAGCAAGTGAATCCAGTCTTGTTTCATTTGTATGTCGTCGCATAGACTGGGACTCGATACAAACATGGATGTGTCATTCAGGCAGCGGGCCACCAAGTTATGGGAAAGATCAGCGGTCTTCATGGAAGAAAGCTGTTGCTGGAAATCATTGAGGCAAGCAGTGGCAGAGGCATAGTCTCAAAATTCGAACATGGAGGAGTCTTTGAGGTGTTGCACTAGCGCTATGGCGAACAGGCTCAATATTGTCTGGAAACAATTCTTGCTGTGATCTGATCCCGATTGGCTGCAAGAAGTGGCGTCCCATGGAATTTGATGGATGTAGTCAAAATCTGTTGGACATGAGGCGACATTTACGCTAGCGATCGTGAAAAATTGTAGCAACAGCGCCCGGCCAATCTTCATGTTTTTCACTCTTCCTCTGCAAAAAATTATGTAGATCAGGTTGCTACTGTCTTATACTCACTCAAAATAGAGACTGCATGTTTGATAATGAATTTCTCTGCAAAGACCAACTCCAATTTCTTTATTTTCACTTTGTACTAATGATCGTTGTGACTGCTTATATTCTTCATTGGGCAAAACCTTCATATACACAATACGGAAAATGAAAATTTAGAGATGACCTTCTATTCTGATGCTTGAATTATAGTTATGAAGAAATGTGTTTTGTTGTGTGACCTGAGACCTGCACGTGGAGATTCAACCTCCATGCTTTCAGGAATGGAAGAATAGCCAATCTTCAAGGCTCCTTCAGTCGCCCTTCTCCTTTTGCACTGTGCCTCCACGCTCTGTAATTCCCTTTGCACTGTCCTCCACGCTTTGTAATGCTTTTGGTGTTAGTTCAAATCCGGCAGACTCGTTCCCAAGTACCACTCGGCAATAAGCCCCACGTTTTTTAGCGAGGTTCACTCCAATAGGCACAGAAAAATCCTCGAAATGAGACGCCAGAAAGAAGAAGAAGAACAGACCGTCTGGGCACCGAGGCTAATAAGCGAGGGATTGAGTTGCAGGTGGCGAGATGGTGTGAAAGATAGATTGACTCTCATGCATCAGAACATGTTTCTTCCGGCAACGCCACCTATATAATTCTTCTGCCCCGTCTTTTTAATAAACTTCAGTCTCCAATACAACACTAAACCGTCAAGGAGGTTTCAAAAATATCCAAACCGTTGGTCTCACGCAGCTTCTAAATGGTAACCGGTATTCTCATGAGGGAACGCGATATTGTTCATTGATGGACGCGTGGCATTGGTGGTAATTGAAAACCATTTTTGTCGGGTAATTTTGAAGAAATAAAGCATGTGCATCTTGGTAACGCGATGGTTGTTGGATCATTAAAATGGAGTGCGATAAGTTACCAACCGTTCGATGGATGGTGCCTTGAAATAAACATGGCCCTTCACATCTCCTCCATCCGACATTCCCTTGCACCCCTGGTGCAATTGCTAGTTAATAGCTATATTAATACTATATATCTAATTTAATATGATTGATAAATATAATAGTAAATGTAGTAATATATGTGCTTCATATAAGTTTATCAAATTAACTTATATCAAATACTAGTATAATTACCAGCTTTATTATATTATAGGATTGAATCAATATTATTTATAAGTAACCATGAAGCATCTTCGCAGTCCATCAATTACAAGTTTGTGATATTACATGATTCACTTAACAATAGCATCCTTTACCAACGTAACGTATTATTCGATGGTGCATGCACAAGATTGATATTATGTATTGTTCATTTTGATGGCGTATATTACAAACATTCTTATTGCAATATCTGATTACAATGCGTTGATCTTATTGTATTATCAATGTAAGCGAGTTCTATTAAGAATTAGGATGGCGAAAGGTTGGTCGAGCGCGCTAGTAAGAATCCCACTTTCTAGTCGAAGATATCTCGGAGCTGGAGCCTAGAACAGTCAAGAAAATTGAAGGTAAAATCCTTAAAAGTTATAAAGATTCGAAAATAATTGCAAGGGTTCATGTTGTGGTATATATACAAACCAGCGTATATAATACGTTTATATATGACAAGGACAACAACCAACAAAAGAGGAATTGAAACAAAAATTCAGTCTCGTTTCACCCCATGCATACAATATAATATCACAATAATCACAAAGAAACGAACGCTAATTGTTGTGCAATACAGTGTGAGAACTATATAAATGGAACATTAAATGGTGGCAGTGTTATCAATATTATTTTACGGTAGATATAATGGTGGCAACATTTAGTGGTTTATAATATGTAGCAGTCTTTATTGGTTTACAATATACACTGGAAATCGTTGATTTATGGACAGCATGAGCATCATTAATTTTTTATACGTATTGGTTTAAGGAGAGCATGAATAGCGTCACTAAACAATATGTATGATCTTCGAAAAATCAAAGGACAAATAACGTCTTTCAAATGTCGTCGAGAGTCAACCCTACTTGTCGAGAAGATATCTTGCACATGTTATTGAAATTGAGGATTCATCAAGACCACTCATGGATTTGTTGGAGTGGGGAAGTCAAAAAGGAGTTGTTGGGGTTATTTTGTATGGATGTGGAGCATGGAAAATTTTAGGGGCTAATATTCGCAACTGGGCTAATTTTCCATGGTTTTTCCAAAAAAAAGATTCGCCAGTTTCCATTTTTTTATAAAATTGATTCGCCCAAATGTTACAATATAAAATTATTTTACCTTAAAAATTGCCAACATTATATAGAAAATATATATAATATAATTATAAATTTGAATAATTTTACAAATACATCAATAAATATTTTATATTTTTCATATTGGGGACTAGTGAGATTCGCCAATTTTTTAAACTTCAAAATAATTTTCCATCCTTAAAATTTTCCCTGATGTGGAGGCATGGGATGTTGTTTTCTAGCAAGTTCACTTCAATGAATGTTGATATTCCACGGTTGAACTCTACAATGGTATCGATTCTACTAAGATAGTGAAGTTTAAAAAATACATCCTAAAAGATTTGATGGGAACCAAAAATATCCCAGCATTTAGAAAGCACGAGGAAGGACGAAGATTGGTGAGCAACACGTTAGAAGAGATTTCATCTCTCGTCTACATTGATAACGTTTGAGATAAAAATACCCTTCCACAGCTTTTGCCACTGAATTTGGATAAACCAAATAAGGTGAGGCTCCTTATTACTGCAGATGACAGAAATACGCGTAAAGCATGCCCAAAGGAAGTCAATTGGTAGTCGTTGATATGGAGAGCAGCGTTAAATTTGCACCAGCACATTGATAAGGAGAGCAGCGTTAAATTTGCAGCAGCACATTTTGGAGCAGCGCTAAATGTTACTTTGGAATAGCGTTAAATGTTACTGGAGCAGCGCAATGCATTATGCATATTAATATTAACAGCGTTCAATTATATTAGGAAGGAAGGAAGGAAGCTTCCACAGCTTTTGCCACTGAAATGTGCGTAAAGCATGCACATGACATAAATGTGCACATGAAGGAAGGCTCCTTATTACTGCACATGACAGAAATGTGCGTAAAGCATGCCCAAAGGAAGTCAAGTGGTAGTATGGAGAGCAGCGTTAAATTTGCACCAGCATATTTTGGAGCAGCGCTAAATGTTACTTTGGAGTAGCGTTAAATGTTACTGGAGTAGCGCAATGCATTATGCATATTAATATTATATATAATGATAACCATGTTAATATATGATATATATTAGTGGCACAATAACAATAAAAAAAGAAAGAAAGAAGGAAGGAAGGAATAGTGGTGGCGAAATAAAGAAAGAAAGAAAGAAAGGATATTAGTGGTGACACAATAACAATAACAAGAAAGAAAGGAAGCACAATAGCAAGAAAGGAAGGATGGAAGGATGGATGGATATATATTAGTGGTGGTACAATAACAAGAAAGAAAGGAAGCACAATAACAAGAAAGAAAGGAAGGAAGGAAGGAAGGAAGTTTGTTTTACAATAACCGCTCTGAGTTTCTCGACAAACTCTTCGCTGAATAGATTATCCCAAGAACTAGCTGTCGGAATACCTGCATAATTTTCCCTTGAAGGCCTCACATTCTAACCACCTTTCCGGAAGAGCAAAAAATTCCCTGTTTCACAATGGAGTTGGTGATAATTAGTCCTTAATTGAGCAATAAGAATTTTAGATCTCCAAGAAATATTGGCCCCTATGTACACCTTTTGCTGATGGTTATGAGTGGGGTTAAACTCTTCAAGGTAGTACTTCTTTCTTGGAAGCATCATCATTTTTAACAGAAAATGAAGAAGATTCTTCTTGAGAAGATGGTATATCCCTAGTAGGATAGTCTTGTATTTGTTTTTCTCCTTCTTCTTCCTCATCATCTGAACTAGAGGACTCATCATATTTGGCAGTGTTGTCCTCTTGTAGCCCTAGTATGCTTTGGTTTAGTGGATTGTACTCTATGAGGAGGTTATTATGTTCTTGAGCAGGGGTATGTTCAATTGCTTCCTCTTTTTCAAAAGGAGGCTCCTTGATTTCCACCTGCCCAAAAATTTCTTCGTTTCTTTCCTCCTCATCCTTTGAGCTGAAAGTCTGCTGATTCCCAATCACATGGAAACTATTACTGGTGATTTGAGATGAAACAGAGAAAAGATCCAATGAATCTTCACTCACTTCTAGACTTTGAAAACTTTCATCGTCAGTATCATAAATAGTTTGCACTGGCTCATTACTTCTTTGAAGGAGCTGATCTTCCTCGCATAAATCTGTTAATGATGATCCTGCAAAATTAACTTCTGTTTGGGAAGCATCATCACTAGATAGATCAAAGTTAGGAGAATCATGAATATAAGTAATACTACCAATCAAACATATTGGGTTATCAGCAGGCCCTTTTTCATTCTGATCTACAAAAGAACTTTCTAAAACTGTACAACAAAGTTCTCTATGTGAATGGGCAAGAGTGTTTGTTTTGCAAAAAGTTTCAGAGACTGACTGTTTATAAATATTCTGATCTATTTCCTTCTCTGTCAAAGGGGAAGATGTTTCCATTCCCTTTGAACAGAAGTACAGCAGTTCTCTATCTCTTGTGAAGACTGATTTTGAGCCTGAATGTCTTATTGAACCTCAACTATAAGGGATGATGAATCAATACTTGAGTTTTCAGGGATATCTTGAGGGATGTTCTTTATTTCTTGGATCATCTCTTCCTCAACTGATTCATCTATGTTCTTAAAAAATTTCAATAGGAGATTAAACTCATGAATGGATGTTAAAAGATCTTCAGGATGCATCTCTTCCAAAGCTTCCTCATTATCTATAATGTGTTAGGTGATGTTTTGTGATGGATCATAATATATTGCACCCCATGATAATGATGTAGTGTTTTCTTTATAGTTCTCATAGAACACATATTCAAGGTCTCTTAAAGAAAACAAACTATTAGATCTTAAGCATTCATACCAATCCCTAGCTTTTCCTTCTAATGTTAACATGAACATTTTCATTAGGCAGTCTTCATGCCATTCAACTTTCAACCTCCATACATGTATATGCAATTTGATGAGATGTAATAAAGGGTCATCAAACTTTTCACCTTGAAAAACAGGCAGGTTGTCATCCCAATTCACCTGGGGCATCTTATGTGGAAACCCAGGAATATGATCTCTACCCATTAGGGCATATCTTCGTTGTATTCTTGGAATCATGTTTGTAAATCAAGAAAGGGGTCACTGTGTCTGGTCAATCAGTTCATGGTCTTCTACCAGTGGAGTCATTTGGTCTTTTGGGAGTTTCAGAGTGTGGAGTCGCCAGGTGGAAGATTTTTAGCTCCTAAGGAGGTAAAATGTTTTATGGTTCCACCACCATGTGTTTCTTGTAGAGCTGCAAGGTTTTCAGGAACTAAATTAGCTCTCAAGGGTGATCTGAAAACAATTGATAATTTTAATCTTAGGAGACTTCCTAAGGATACTTTCTGGGTTATCAACTATGTCAGGTGGGTTAGGGCAGGATGGGTTCTAGTATGAATCTTTCTAGAAGCCACTATGTTTTGTTTTTAGACCCAAATAAACAGGAAAAGTTCAACCAGGTATGACAATATTTGAGAGGTTTTAACTAATTTGTTTACACAAATCTTAATCCTACAGTCCTCTAACTGAGTTTGACTGATACTATGATGATAAGGGTTCTTCCCAGTGGAATCTTAAGGTCTGCTAAGGATTGTGGAGTTGCCAAGTGGAATTTTTAGCTCTTTTGGAGGTAAAAGGTTTTATGGTCCACCACCATGTTTATTTGATTTCCAATCTGAAATATTTTTGGGTTTTTTCTGAGTTTTTTATAGTGGTTTGGGAGACTAATGAATCTATAAAAGCTTGCTAAGCAACCATAAATTCATAAATATCCCCAGTGGAGTCGCCAGAAATGTTAGGAATATGTAATCAGCAAGATTGGCAAAGTCCGATCACAGAAACAACATCGTTTCAACCACTTTGGGATTCTAGGATCTAGCCCTCCTGAATCCGGAGAGGGATCTCTCCAATATGTGCAAAGATGGATTTGTCTTTGAAGTTTGGGGTTATGATATTAGGCTAGTTATGAAGGCCAAGGTTTTTGTTTGTTTTTGGATGGTTGAGCATGATTACTGTTTGAGGTGGAAAGTTCTAAATGCAAAGAGTTCCAAAGGTGAGAAGTTGCAAGCAATCAGAGTAAGCTTCGGCCAAGAAGATAGATAATTGTAGGTTTTAGTCCATTGGGCTATGGAGTCATAATAGGGTTTAATTGGAACAACAAGAGGCAAGAGTGGTCCATGAGGCAAGTCATCTATGTCTAAGGATCTCTTTAAAGTTTGATTTATGGAATGAAATGATACAGCAAGAAGGGAAAATAAACAGATGAAGAAACAAAGAGCAGCCTAGGATCTGGTAAGTACTTTTAAACTAGCCAGCCTTTGACATAGACTCAAGAAATACATGAAAGTAAACTAGGATCTGGTAAGTACTTTGAAACTAGCCAGCCTTTGATATACTTTCAATAGAAAACATTTTAAAACAAAGGGAAACTTGAAGGCAACTTTTGGAGAAGAAACTAGCGGGTCGGGCTCACCACAAATCCTCTCCTAGCTCTGCTTTACTTGGTTATTTTCAAGACCAACACAAAGATAACACATAATGGCCTAAGATCTGGTAAGTACTTCTAAACTAGCCAGCTTTTAACACATTCCAAGGGAAATATTCAGACAGCCTTCGGGGATAAAACTAGGACCAAGGCACACCATATCTTCCATAGTTCATCTCTACTTAACTAATACTGAACATAACTTTCAAGAATAATATTCAGCTAAGGCAATAAGACGAGGGAACGCTAGCATTACTATGCTTGAACTGAATTAAATCATTCCCAAATAACACATTTTGGAAGAAAAACATATAAATAAAGATTTTCAGTCAGAGAAGGTTAATGATATACAGTAGGTCCTAACTCTATGCATGATGTTCTTTACAAGAGAAAATGAAACATAGTGAAAATGGAAGCAAAATAACAAGTTACAATTAGGAAAACATCACCGTCAACATAGACCAGGATCCCATAAATCAGCTTGTATTGATGCTCCAAACCAGTTACAGCTTTAAGTCCAATGCTTTAGTTTAGCAATCATCTACTCATCTCAGCCTAACTAATCTATTACAAGCAGAGCTCCAAGGGCCAATGAACACTATTTACAGTCAGAAGTTTAAGCTCAGATGTATTTCAAAGTTCTGGAACCAACAGTTTCTCATCTTCTATAGAAGTATTTATAGAAGAATGAGCAGGTGAGATCTAATAAAAAATCTCTCAAGACAATTAATACAGATCCAAGACTTCTTGACCTTTGAGGGGCTCGATGGAGAAGTTTACAAACATTCTGTCTGTATTAACTGTTTTACATTTATGAATTAAGCTCGGTGGGAGCTTTTATTGACTTTAAGGCTCTGTGTCATGTTTGGAGTAACTCTGTAGATATTTTTAGTATTGAAGTTCCTTGCAGAAGTAACTCTCTAGCTGCGCTGAGGCGAATATCTTCGTTTGATCAATAAATTTGACCTCTATTTTGAATGCTTTGAGGCACAGGTGGCATTTATGGTAGCTGAGGAATCAATTCACCTCAAATGTGGCGGTGGAGGCCTTTCTACCCTTTAAACACTTATGATTATCTTTAATTGTGTTTTAACTCTGGGAATTAGGCTTTTGATAATCATTCTTGGCCGTAATTCCCAAATCTATCTTCAATCTTCTATTTCTGATGTGCTATGTCTTCAACACTAAAACTCTTTTAATCGGGATTAAATAACACAGTGTCTTGTTGATGTGCAGGCTGTGCAAGGCTCATATGGCGTCAATTCCCATGGAGCATCGACGAAACATAGAGTGGAGCCTTTTTAGTGCCTTTCCCTCTAATAACCAAAAATCCAGAGGATCGTCACCCTCGGCTTTCTTTTCCTTCATAATATGGGAAAAAACCTTTGAAACCTGCAAAACAAACAAAACATTTATGAAATCTTGCGTAATTGGGGAAGAACTACTTCAGAAGGCAAGGGAGGAGCGTAGCCATTGGATGGCAGCATCCAACGGTGGAGATCATCCAAGAGGAGGTTAAAAGGAGAGCGGGGAAAAGAATAAGACGTAATGATCTTGGACCATCCGATCCGGACACGTGGACGGTCCAGATTCAATCGAAGGATCGCAATCGGAGGCAACACTCAACTGGCGCCGATGTAAAAATGTGATGCGATTTAGCGCTGGCCGTCAATCTAAGGATCAGATCAACGGCGGGGAAAGAATCGAAGGGATGGGCGATCGGGGGAAGAAACAAATGCATGCGATTGAAATTGCGCGATGCGATGTAGCGCGGACCGTCGATCTAAAGATTAGATCAACGGTGGAGAGTGAATCGGGGGAGTGGCCGATCAGAGGGAGCAAACAAAGGCATGAGATGAAAAACGCCGATGCGATTGAGCACTAGCCGTTTGATCGGCTTACGATCAACGGCGGGGATTAGTTTTTAGAAAGAACCGGCGGAAAACCCTTATATTATTCAAAACCCCAAAAATTTAAATAAAACAAAGGTTTTGGTGGATCGGGGCAGAAAAAAAAAAAAAAAAAAAATATATATATATATATATATATATATATATATATATATGAAAAGGCGCCTGTTTGCGAGGCCATGGGTTTATGGAATATGATGGGCCCGGTGATTTTCATAACAAAGGGCCAATCGCAATCGGAGCCTTGGGCTCGAACTTTTCAATCAACCCATTGGAATCTTGCGATGTGATTAAGCCCCTGGGATCTTTAACACTTGGTCCCGGGTGAAATTTATATGGAGTAGCAAGGCGGGGGGCGGATTTTATATATATGACCCAATTGCATCGGAACTTTTGATGCGGGTCTTTCAATCAACCCATTGTATTTTTCTCCGATGCGATTGCGCGATCGGTCTTTTTAATCTAACCATTTTCATTTAATCACGTGGCTTTGGAATTTTAGATCAAACTTTGGATAAATGGGTTTTATGACTTTACAAAAGAAAAAGGTGATCGGGAAAGGATTTTTACAAGGTTTTATGCACGGAAGGCGGGCCCACGGTTTATATGAAAAATAATATAATCGGGGGTTTTAAATATAAAGGCTAATCACATCGGAACTTTCAGAACATGGCAAAAGACTTGCGCACTTAGATCTTTCCGATGCGATGAGCGCCGAACAGGGTTAGTGCTTGGTTCCAGGGTGTGGGCATGTGGGGGAAGTGGTTAGGACTTAGCCCAAGGGGGTTTGAGTCCTTAGTAATAAAAACTTTGTTTTGTATGACTTTTTTCAGAGTTTTCAATGGATTTGGGGGTTTCGGTAAGGTTAAAGAGTGAGTCTTTAACTTTGTAAAAGTGATTTTCATGAGGGGAAAAAGAGGAATCATGAAAACAAAGTTGTTTTATGGAGAAAAAGGGGAGCAAATGAATGCTAGTTTTGAGTGAGAGAAGGGGGGAAAATGATGGTTTCTCAGTAGTCTTTTCTCATGAAATCAGCAGAATTTCTGAGTATAAAATAGAAATAGTAAATGAAGATTTTGAGACAGAGGCATGAGGCCTTCAAGAGTCTTCAAGAGCCAACACTTTTTAGTAATAAAATTTGTTCCTTGAAGGCTCCAAAAAATTTTAGCCACCTTTTGCTATAACAAATTTTTATAGGTGGCTAACAACCGGAAAACAATTTGTTTCAGACTTCTTAATTTTTTCTCTTTTGCACTCAGCAAGTGCACTTTGAATTAAATGTGTTAATCCGTGACTATTATGGAAAACATCACTAGTGTTTATATGTAGCATTATAGTTGTATGCAGCTTTTATATGCAACGTTTGAGGAGACCATTTTTTGCAGGTTGTATACATCCATGCGTTTAATGCAGCATTCAATACATGCGGCCAACACTGTTTAACACGTTTCCAACATCGTTTATTCATTGCTTATGTAACTTTATGTTATATATATATAATCCAAAGCGTTCTGACATGTATATATTGTAGATATGGTTTTACAATAGCCTTAATATAGTGTGTTGTCTTATTATCATTACTAGTGCATTATCATATGGGATCCGTCAAGGAGGTGACAAACTTGTGCGTTATATTGTTGGGATATATGTTTATAATTTGGAGATGATGTGGATAATATCTCTAACGTTGGATGTAAAGGTTTGGGAACCTTCGGTTATTAATTTGTTCAAGTCTCTTGGTAATATGTATGCAAATTCAATATGAGAGGAGCTTTTAGAAATTGGGTAGGACAACATTGATTACAATAGCAAATGAGATTACCATGAACATAAAGCATATCGCATATCCATCAACAAACTCACGGCTACGTATGCTTTTTCAACTAAGGAGAAGTTTATCGAGTCAAAGTATGTTGAAAAGTTGGTATCAAAAGGATTCAAATTGATGATGAGCTGGCCCAACCTTCCAACAAACCCATCGCTGAAAAGACAATGCCAAGAAACAGATGCTAACATATTCCCATAACTTTCTCTGTTGTCTTTGAACGCATCACATTCCAAAATGAAATGTTTTTCCAATTCCACTACCCCAGACGTGCAAAATGTACACACTCGTTCTTCCCAGGCTTCTTTAGGCCTTTTCCACCGTCCTGTTTCACACCGAAGTTGATGCGATTTGGTTCTTAATTGAGCAACAGGAACCTTTTCCCTCCACAGAATGTTAGCTCCAGTGTACTCTTTTTGTTAGAGATCATAAGTAGAGTTGAATTCTTCAATGTAGTACTTCTTCTTTCTACCCAACTCTTTTCCCCATACTTGTTTACGAAACTTCTCCATAACAAAATTATTTAGCTCCTTGCTATTTGTGGGACAAGAATTGAGGTAGATATTCCATTTTTGCATCCATGTGTAGTACAAAAGCAAAATGCTCCTTGTCATGGTCTACCGTCTTCTTGCCATGTATGATGGAAATGTTACATCTATTTACGAGTAGTCCAAGTCAAGTAGTCTTTCCATTTGTAAAATGGGATTTCAATTGATTATGAAATGTCATGAGATAGTCATAGAGGAAACTTGCAGCACCCAGATTCAAGAACATAGAGCCCAAGTTTAGTAGCTTTTTTTTCGAACGAAAAAAACGCTTTCTTTCCATTAAAACAAAAAGATAGTACATTTTCTAATTTTTGTCATATTCTATTTCCAAACACACTATTCCTAACAGTATCTATTTCCCTTTCTCTATTACATTTTGTATCTAAATCCCATTATAACCATTAAAAACATTTTTACCTTCAAAATCTTGACTGGTATCATCATCACATTCTTAAAACAAAAACAAAAATTGTCTATGACTATCCTTAAAATATGTCTTTTCGACAGTTAAAAAACTACATCCTCCACATAGGTTATAGCAAATGTTAATGCTCCCTATATTCATAATTTTTCCCTGTGCGAATGCTGCAAAGTGGTACTTACCTATGCCGAAGTCAATTCCCCTTTTTGAGAGAAGGTTAGCAATCTGGTTCATCTCTCTATAAATGTGGGAATATGAAATCTTTTGAAAAGAGGATGTCAAAGACCTAATCTGTCTCATCTAGTTCATCAATATATGAGGACTAAAGAGAGTATAATCCTTGAACCAATCAATAATAAATTTAGCATCCCCGAACACACTGATATCTCTTAATCCTAGCCATTTGGAAAATTTAAGGCCACCCCATAGTGCAATGATCTTGGCTCTATTATTGGTCCCTTCTCCTCCCTGCCACCAGAAATGGTAGCATCTTCCAGGTTCCAGACAAATGACTACCTGCACCGACATCTTCATTGTTGATTGGCCCCATAGAAATATATTCTTAGATAAGTCCCCAAATTGTTTTTGTTAATAGGCATCCTTCTCCTAACCACGGACTATTTCGGGCCTAATTCCAAGAAGTATGAAATAGACTTTCTAATCACTGCCTAGGCCTCCAGCCTCACACCTTGAAACAGCTACCTGTTTCTACATCTCCAAATATCCCATATGACATAGAATGCAAGAGCACGGACAGAAGGGAAAGCCTCGAACCAATTATAAAACCAAACCTCCAGTGTTGTTTGTGTTCAGATGTAGGAAATTTTGAGGATGTTTGTCACCCCTTTCCACACTCCCTTCGCAAACGAGCACCCGATGAACAGATGTTCTACATTCTCCTCTGCATTCTGGCACAACGAGTAGATACCCGGTCCCCAGAACCCTCTGCCCTGTAAAATGTCCCATGTAAGGATGCAGTGGTGAATTTTCAACCACCCAAAATAAAGTAACTTCAATGGTACTCCACACAACTGAATACCATTTTTTATAACATAACTGATGATCAAGCAATGGCAGACGATTGTAAATCTCCTTAACAATCGGGCCTCCTTTCCTCAGGACCCCATCCCACTGTAACTGATCTACTCCATCACCAATACTTATACCCAACACATACATACAAGAAATAAAGGCTTCCCATTCCAAAGCCAACATACATGTAATTCCAATATTTGTTTCCTTTTTCCAAGCTAGATGTTCATCGAGTTGTATGTGCCTGCATATAATATGAGCTAAAGTGTAAATGCACCTCTCATGTAATGCGGTAATGAGTTCAATCGACAGACTGTGACTTCCTTCGAAGCCCAGCAATGCATCCAAATGGATATCAATCCCCTTACCATCCCCAATCGACCATCTCAAGAAGCCCAATAATCATTGTCGTTGTTTTCACATACTCCGCCAAATGAATGATGTTCATGTAGTGCTCTTTGCCCCCAACTTAGACCATGTCATGAGAAATTTCCCCTTCATATACTTATCCCTAATTATTTTTCCCCATAATCCACTATCACTTATGGCCCTCCAAAATCTCTTAAGGAGCAATGCACGATTAAAATTTTGTGTACATAGAATACCCCATCCCCCTTCTGCACTCGGTCTGGCAATAGTTTTCCAACTTACCAGATGAATATTTCCCTTCATCTCCAACCCATACCAGATAAATTTTTCCATCATCGCATCGATATGATGACAAACTTCCATTGGAATAAAAAACAAATGCATCTAATAAACTGCGACATTATACAAAACATATTTAACCAAGGTCAATCTCCCTCCCAGTGTAAGCCATTTACTAGTCCACCTAGAAAAATTGTCATTAAATCGATCCAGAAATCAGGACCAGTCATGGATGCAATAGTTATTTTCATTTAAGTGGAAACCAAGATATCTGAAACCCTCATCCAAACTAATCGCTGAAATCTCAAAAAGGCTACAGATCTCCTTGCATCGAGGAAAATTTGTCTCCTATGATTAATATTGATTTCTCCTTGCTCATAAAAAGGCCTGAGACCACACTGAAAGTCCTTATATGTTGATGGATGATCCACCGATCCTCATTGTCGATCCAACCCCCAAATAATAGGTCATCCAAAAACATGAAATGTGTGACCTGAATATTTCAGGTAACCCTCATTCCCTTCAATTTGTCACCTGAGCGAGACATCCTCAACAAAAATCTCAAGCCATCCATGACCAAGATAAACATGAGGGGAGAGAGTGCAAATCCCCATCACAACCCCCTTTAAGCCCTGAAAATTCCTGTTGGAAACCCACTAATAAGTATTGCAAAATTCTTTGTCTGAATACACCCCATAATCCAACTAATATTCATCGTTGATATAGACACCTTGTTTAACGCCATATGCAAGAAATCCCAGTCTATATAATCATTATATTTGATCAAGTCCACCTTGATCATGCTTTCCCTTTGCTTCCTACCCTTAAGAGAATGTAGACATTCCTGTGCTATACTAATAGCGTCCTGGATCAGCCTATCCAAAAAGCCAAATTTCTCCTGTGAAATAAACGCAGATAATGTCATCTTAATCCTCATCACAATCAACTTGAATATGATCTTATACAACATGTTACATAAATATATGGGCTTGAAAGAGGATAAGGATTTAGGTTTCTCCACCTATAGGATTAATGTTATAAATGTTGCATTAAGTTCCCCAGGAATAAAACCTTTGATTCAGGACTCTTCTGTTGCTGCTATGATATCAACCATAATCAAATCCTTGAAGCGGTAAAATAATTCAACACCCCGGCCATCCGAGCCTGCGCTTTTCTCCTTAGCACATGCCTTTATTACTTCTGACACCTCTGAGCTCTTAATAGGACTACCCAATAAATCATTATCCTCCTCTTTAAACATCAGAGGCAAATGTGCTAAAATTTATAATTTTTCCTCATAATCTTGTTCCCTATCCATGTAGTGGCTATTGAAGTGAATGTACGCCTCCTGCTCAAGTTCTTCCTTCTCAAATAATGGTTGTCCCTCTGACCCTACAATACCCCTAATACCATTACGATGTTTCTTGTAATTAGCACATGCATGGAAATACTTCGTATTTCTATCTCCTGTCTCCACCTAAAGTGCCCTACTCTGTAGCCTCCTCTCAGCCTCCTGTGATGCCAGAATGTTATTTTTCCTCCCCTCCAGTTCAACAATCCTCCTCTTGTACATATCCAAAAAAATAAAGGATCGTCTGGGTTTTGAAAGTATCCCACCTCAATATCAATGTCCACCAGGGCCTTATACTATTTTTCCCACTTCAGTGTTACCCATGTACAAGCTTCCTTATCAAGCATCCTTAGTTTAGTAACCATTCTCCCCAAATGCCCCCCTAGAAACTCCAAGGAAACGGCCAATTCCAAGCTTCCATCACCAACTCATTATATTCTTTATCCCTGAGCCAGGTCGTATTAAACTTGGAAAGATAATGTCCTTTATTCCCCCATACCTCACATGAAATGCCAATAAGATGATGGTCTAAGAGGAATTAATAGAAGACAGACGAGGTAACCCCTTTTATAGTTCTGATCAATGAGTTGTTAATCAAGAACTGATCCAACCGTTTTGAAATACCAACCTGCCCGGTCCGACCGTTCCTCCACGTTGGAAACATAGGCATCGGAAAAATTTCACATAGTCCATGACCAATCATCAAAATTCAAAGAAACTTGTCAATGGGTTAGCTGAAACATTGCCCCCCCCCCCCATACCTCCTATTTACCCAATGAAAAATTAAGATCACCCACTATAATAATGGAATCCAACCCCGGGACCCCCGAGGTTGCTAATTGCCCCTAAAAAACTTTCCTTCATACATAAGGAGCATATAAATTGATAAAACGCAATAGCATTTCTGACCCCAATCGATGACCTGTCAAAAAGATACCACCTTCAATATTGTACGCCTGTAAAGTAAAAAATTTAGGGTCCCAACTTGTTCCAATACAACTTGAATGACCACATGCATCTGACTCACAAACTAACTAGTTAGGACATACCAACATCAGAATATCCCACATCTTTTCACGACAACACATAGTCTCCTGTAAGAAAATGATAGAAATTTTGTGAACCCAACCTAGCTCCTTGAGTGCACGAAATTATAGGTCGCACCCAGGCCTCTGATATTAAATGAAAAAACCATCATGGAGGAACCCGGGATACGAGCATAATTCTTGCAAGGGCATGGTCATACAATTTCCTATCACTTGTAGACCTCCAAATTGGATTTCCATACTCATCACTTCCCTCCATCGACTGCTCCCCCGTCCTAAAAAGAATAGGAAACAACATATTACACCAGAAAACCTTCTTGTACTTAATAGACTTCTTGTTCTTATTAGAAGAAGGCCCCGGACTAGGCAACTAACCCTTCTGTTTCATAGGATGGAAAAATTATCGTCGAATCTCCATTGGATCCAGGCTAAAATAGGACGAGAGGGAAAGGGATTCTAAGTCTCCATCCATAGAAAATAGGGAATCGATATTCACAATTTTTGAGAGGTGCACCTTAGGCCCTTTAGTAGAATAGGGAGACACAACCACAATGTGTGAGGGTTATGCCCGATCAACCTCCCAGGGTCGTTCACAATCCTAAAAATATGTCATGTCTAACTGTTCATGAGCCAGAGATGCTTCATATATGATTTTTTCCAAATCCCACAATCCCCGCCCAAAACGGGACCCCCCACAAAATCCCTCGATTGCAACTCATTAGAAAGATAATTATAAATGAGGTTACCATTTTGGCCATGAGGAATACCTGTACCAGGAGGCATCAATATAGGAGAAGAAGATGGAGCATCAACTTCATCCAATAGTCCTCCCAGATTCCTAGTAGTCATTTTTTTGTATCCTCCGCGCACATCTAACCTCTGATGATAAACCTTCCTCAAGTGACTGGTTTCGCAACCAAGTTAAGTAGCTTAATCTGAAGATTTCAGAGAATTAGAGGGTGGCTTGCAAGGATTCTCATTAATGCATCTTGCATGCCATACTAGTGATCTTGGTATGTTAGATTTATTATTTTAGTATGGTGTAGATGTAAATGATAAAAATTATTATGGAATAACACCTATTCATCATTGCATTTTCGAAGGGAAGAATCAATTTTCAAAGCTACAGATAATTAGAAGGGGTGCAGACCCAATTATTCTTGATGGGAGAGGCAAAACACCATTATAGAGAGTAATGGATATGGGTTCTATTAAATATGATGAGCTTTTAATTCTTCCATCTAAACATAATAGATAATGCATTGTAGTCTCAATTCAAGGGTAGATAAGGAAAAGTGGATTATTTTCCCAAAGCCTTGTGTATTATATGGTCCTATTGTTCATTCATTGTTGGATGTCTGTCCTTTTGATTTGACATATTTCGGACACTTGGGAATTGAAAAATTGTGTCATGTAACCTTATTGAAATGTGCTTACAACCACTTCCAATGGGTGTAATGTCATATTTTTATATGGAGTGTTTGCAATTCCATTATTACTCTTTATTAGGATTGATCTTAACAATTAAATTATTATGGTGTTTCCTGTTATATCTGACATGGAATTCATGTCTTACACTTGGTTGTTAGGATTCCCTTGTATGGTTATTAATTCTTTTATGATAGTCTGTGGTATTAGGCATCAAGTGTTGATTGCAACCAAGGGAATTCTTACACAGTCATAAACCTTTTTGCACAACCAGGGAATTTTATTAAATCTCAAAATCCCTTGTAATTGATGTCAAAGGGAGAGGTAAGCAAAGGTATTGAGGATAATTTTATTTTTTCGAGACAAAAGGGACGATCATTGTGTTGTCATAAATGCCAAAAAGGAGGATGATGGAATTTTTTTCATTGATGGAAAAGGAGCAGCAGCAAGGGATGTTTGATGTTTGTGGTTCTATGAGATGCATTATGTAGCTATAAGAGGTATTCATGTTATCCTTGATGGAAAAGTAACAACAAGAGTAGTAAGATCTTGAGGCATTGTCAGTTTATGTATATTTATTATGCTTATATTGATGGTATAGTTGTTGAGAAAAGGACCAACAATGTGTTGCTTAGTAGTATGTGTGATATGTTGTTGAGTTGATTTGTAGATTATGTTGTAAGGTTGATTGTGAAATTGATATGTATAATGTTAGGTTGATTGGTTGATGCTTGATTTCTTGGTTACTTGTGAGTTTGATGTTGAGGGTGATGGAAAAGAAGCAGCAGCAGGGAAAAGGAGCAGCACAAAAGCAACAAGGATGTTACAAGAGACAGTTGGAAAAGGAACAACGAGAGCAAGCAAGGTATTTAAAAAGGAACATTGTTTGCAACAAGGCATGTTTGATATGCAGGAACAAGAGCAAGGGTGATGGAAAAGGAGCATCAAAATCAAATGGAAAATATTTTTTGAGTATGTTTGTTCAGGATGATATTGATGCTTGCTACGCTTTGATGCATTGTACTTGGTTCTATGATATTTTTCTTGAAAAAATGTTGCAAAGATGTAAGACAAGACAAAATTATGATCATTGTTGTGATTTTTATACCCTCCTCCCACATTTACCCAAACTAACTAGTCTACCGGGGTAAACATGTGAGGAGAGGCCACTATGATGTGATTCAACATCCTACGTCACCATAAGGAAGTGGAACCGACGAAACACAACCAAACTGATCTTCTAAACATGCTACAGAACCTTGAGGAGCCAACCCACCCTTCTAGGTTTCCAACCCCTGAGAGAACCCAACATTTTTACTGACTTAGAGCCCTATTCGCTCCCTTGCCAAGCCCTCCAAGCAACTGAGAGCCCCAGCCGCTCCCATGAACCTGCCTGAGTGTGACTGTAGCCTTTTTCTTCCATTGTTATGCCAGTGACTACAAGATTTAGGTTATTTTCTAGGGCTAGGACCCAGTCACTTCCCATAAACTCATGAAACTTCCAGAACCCATAAAATACATGAAGACGGTGTTCTTGATAACAAACTTGATCAAGGATTTGACTAGGCATTTACTAGACATGAAATACATTTCTTCAAACATGTCACAATATGCATCCTACATGCTATAACAACATATCTAAGTATAGGGGTCTCATACTTATCTGAAAATCGCTAAAAATCATTGATGCCTTATCACATTAGCTGCAATATCATCTATTAGTTCATATATTCATTTTTCATTAATTTACAAATCAAAACATGATGAGAGCCATATATCACCAATGTCATAAAGCATACTCATAACCAACATATAAAAAACATAAATAACAAGGATACATCAACCATAATCTCCACATATAAACCAATACACTTACACATGAAATTCCAAGTAGAAGAAGCTATTAATAATAAATGTTAAGGCCAACCAAGTTTGGGATTTCCACGAACCACTTGACCATAGATTGGCTGAACCAACTCTTTCTTTCATCGAATCACCCTCATGCCATATTCTAAGCATGAATGTGCTCATGAAACAAATCCAACAAAAACGAACCAAGGCTTCCAGAGGCCAAACCACCTCAACCCTCAACCAGTGATTCCACCTCAAAGTTAGACATCACTAACCATCACCGGATTGGTCTCTACCCAAATTGTCTAAGGCTCTAGAGTGTTTGTTCCAACCAAGGCTTCAGGACTAGTAACTCAACCCACAGCTTCTGACGAGATCCAGAGCATTTTTCCAACCAAGGCTCCAGGACTAGTAACTCAACCCACCAAGGATCAAGAGTGTTTTTCCCACCAAGGTTCCAGGACTGGTAACTAAACCCAAGTTATTACAAGGCTCTATATCGTTTTTCCAACCAAGGCTCCAGGAACTAATAACTCAACCCATAGCCAAAGGAACATAAGAACCAACCAAAAATCAAAGGGAAATACTCCCACAACACCATGGCTATCCAAGAAATGGAAAGGCTAAGAAAAAACCAATGTCAATCCAGGGAAACCTACATCCCAATGATAGCTAATAATCAATAAACCATGTGCATATTTCATGCATGACAAAACTAGTAGGGAAATCATACATGTAACTCGGTTTGTGAAAGAAAAATCCATTGTAGTTGTTGACCCTGATGTCCTCTTGCACTTTTATGCTCTTCCTTTTCCTTCTTGCTCCAAATCCCAAGTATGCCACACTCCTCCAAGAGTGCTCCAAGAAAACTCTAAGTTTCCAAGAGTATGAGAGAGAGAGAAAATGAGAGCTCCAAAAACTAAACTGCCAAAAGTTGAACTGATAAAAAGGTACCAACTAATCCTCAGAAGCCTTTCTATTAATGAGGCCTCTATTTTCTTCAATTTTCCATTATTTTCCTTCATTTTCCTCCTCACATGCAACCTGTGACCTTTCACCTTCCTTTTCTCCTAATTTCCATTATTTTCATAAATATATCCCAATAAATGTCACTTTGTTTTTCCAAAGCCTTAGCCATTGCCTTTGAAAATTTCCATAGCCATAATAAACTATATGAACACTCATACTAGGATGTTTTTCCCAACATTCAACTAAGAATACGTGTCCCATGACCTTGGTTAATATTTTTCCTTCATTAACTTTATTACATGGATTTTTTACCAGGGTTGTTACAGTGATGCAAGGCAAAGGCAAAGCCAAGACTCCATGAAAGCAAAGGAAAGACTTCATGACAGAAAAGGCAAGACTCAAGGTTGTTGAGGCAATGGCATGAAGAATTTGTGATGTAATAGGTTGTAGAATCGGAATATGATGTTGGAGAGTGATGTATTGCTCTCGTATATTGATTACATATTGCTTACATGGGAGAGTGAATGTTTTAAGTATATGTTATGATGTTATGATGTATTAGTTACTGTTTGGTCAATTTAGTGTGTCCTAAATTGCTAACAGAAGGTATCAACCGAGGGATTAAATGGTAGCTGAAGTGTGGGTCATTATATGTGCAAGATAACCTATCTCTTACTTTTTGTCGTTTTTGGATTTTTATTGATCTTGGTTGGTTTTCTAAGATGAAATGGAAATTCTAAAATGAAAACAAGTATGGTTATGTTTGTTCAAGGAAATGATATCCTCTATAATGATTTACAAACTTGAAACTTAAAAAGGAATTTGAAAATTACAATGACAAAACTTGAAAGGAAATGAAAATATGCTGCTGAAATGAAAAGGTGTTGCTAATCTAATAAATCAAAACAGTGAACTAGTGAGCATGAAACCAAACTATTCTTGCTGCTGTCTAAACACAAAATAAATTATGCTGAAAGAAATCCAAAAGCTGCAATAAAGTAAATCTAAATCAATTTGCATCAACTTGTCTTCTGATCCCTCATCATTAGTCCAACTATGATTTTCGGAAGTAACCATAAACAACTTGAGTAACTGATATCTAACTTGCAGAAAGTAAACTAATATCAAACCACACATTCATAATTCAATCCCTCACCATCAGTCCAGCTGTGGCTTTCGGAGGTAACTGAAGATGTCATGCACAATTTAATATTTCTAACTTGCAGAAAGGAAACTAATATCAAACTACACATCCATAATACAATCCCTCACCATCAGTCCAGCTGTGGCTTTCGGAGGCAACTGAAGATGTTATGAGCAGTTTAATATATCTAAATTTGCAGAAAGGAAACTAATATCAAACTACACATTTCATAATTCAATCCCTCACCATCAGTCCAGCTGTGGCTTTCGGAGGTAACTGAAAATGACATGAGCAATTTAATATATCTAAATCTAACTACTGAAGCAAATGTGCAAGACTGAAATAAACAAAGCAATACCGAAATTAAACAAAAACTAAGAAAAAATAAATTAACAGCAGAACCATATTGATTCCATGTCATTAGTCAAAAGATATGCAAATGCCCGGGCTGCCATGAAAAATTATGCTAAAAGCTATGATTTCAGAAAGCAATCTAAGTAAGGAAATATGACAAAACAGAATTGAAAGCAACTTATCTAGAAAACATGTAAAAACCTCCTTGGATAGCAGGGGCCCTCTGCTACCAATTTGGTGAAGTCCTTCAGCTCCTTAAAGTTGTAATCAAAACAACATCAAAGAACTGAATTTCTCTATTAAAAAGAACTCACAAATCTACATCCCATTCCATCTTGAACTTAGTTACAAATCTACTTCTTTATTACTTTCTCATTACTTCTTCATTACTTTCTCATTACTTCTTCATTACCTATGATAGGAGAAAGCTTCTCCTATTTATACAAAATATGAGGAGACATCTCATTAATGGGAGTCCATGAATCTCTCCCTCCATCTCTAGAGTTACAATCAAAAGAGGAAATGATAAGACACATGTCTTTCTAGAGTTTCAACACAACTTGAGGAATGAGACACATATCCTCTTAGAGTTTCAATACAACAAGGAAGTGAGACACATATCCTCTTGATCACATAATCTTCTCCAACCAAATTCGAATTTGGCTTTAGAGTGCCACATAAGGGTCTTCTAGAAGTCTCCTTTTGACCTACACATGTCACAAAACTCATAACACATATATAGATATATGAAACTATGTTAATTGTCTAGTTTCTAATCATAAATTCACTTAAAATACATAAAATAAATAACTTTGGAAAACAAGGATCCTAACCCATATATTTATGTAAATGGTTATTTGATGTAGGGTTTTAGGTCAAATGGCTATAAAATAAGAGCTAAATGGTTATGACATAATGGAAATATGTATGAATATGGAGAACATTTTTGAGACTCAACATACCCCCCAACTGAAGTTGTTGCATGTCCTCATGCAACCATTGCAATGATTCATTTGTCCATGAGTTGATCTTTTATGAGTTTTGGCTCATATAGATTCATTCCAAACTTTGCTTCTTGATTTTTCCTTTTTGGCAAAGTATAATACATTTGATTGCAACATTTTTTTTTTTTTTTTCAATGGTTGGTTCTTGTGTAACAACCATTTTTTTTTTAAAGCATTGGTTTTTGTGTAACAATGCTTTATTTTCTTTGTTGCATCAAAGTTCATGAAAACATTTAGAATCAATTACTTCATCAATGAATTGATCATTTGCAAGGCATATAATCTTTTGGATCATGTTGCAACAATAGTTGGTTGGGAAGTGTATGTGTATGGAAATGAAATGAAAATGTGTGATAGTGTATGACATGTGGATATGAAATGATGTCCCTTCCCCCAACTAAAGATATGACAATGTGAAAAAGGGAGTGAGGAATTTTTCCAAAGTTACAATTTTAGCATTCTAATGAATTACATGACTAAAAAATTAGAAAACAACATACCTTCACTTACCTTAAATGTGGATGAGTTGTGTATGTGTGGTGGCTGAAAAATTCTGATCATATTCTTCTTCAAGTGGCTGAACAAGAGGAGTCATGGATAAAGAGATGAGATGACTTTTTATTGCTTCTACTAAAACTTGTTGAATCTGCTCCAAAATGCTGAAAATAATAGTCTTCATGTCTTCAAAACTCATTGGCACAATTCCTACTATGTGAAAATATGTTCTGATGTCGAACATAGTAGGAAATTGTTGAATTAGTGGCCATTAATGGATGCCACTAGTCAACATGAGAACTCTCACCATTGATGACAATGAGAGTCAAGATGCCCAAACACATCTTACTAGGTACGAATGATTTTTTTGATGTCGAGTCACCTAGAAGATCTGACGAACAAGAGACATTAATGTATTCCCATTGTTTGTCAGCATGAGAACTTGCCATTAAGGCATGCAAGCCTCAAGGTGTTTTTACAAAGAACTTAGACTCAAAGGACTATGGACTCCAATACCTATTGAAGTGGTATTATATTTTAGAATGGAAATGATGAAAATGGAAGATGGAAATGGAAGATGAAAATGAAAATGGGCAATAAGCATGTGAATGAGCCTCTTGCTTTTATTTGTGGGTTATGAATGGACAAAAAGAAATGGAAAGTGGATGTGAATGTAAATGGAAAATATGAAGTGAAATGAGGTGAATGGTTTATTATGAGGTATGGATGTGATGGAGATAATAGTATCTGAAAGTTTTTCAAATGTTTGGATCTGATTTTACATCAGCATATTTCCTCCTCTTTGTTGCTGATCATCCTCTTATGAAACAAATTGGTCTCTTAGAGAGACACCATTCTCTTGTAGTCATTTGTCCTTCCTCCTGGAACCTGCAAAAAAAACTAATACTTCTTCTGCAATGGAATGTAATATTATCAAAGGAGAGAGGTGATCAATCTCTCTAGTTATGATATTTACACACAAAACTAAGAATTTGTATTAATGAAACAAGTTCTCAAAGGAAAAATCAAAAGAATTTATACATGTTTTGGAATTAATGCCTCAAGTTGAATGTTGCTTCTTTTCAGCAATTTATTTCATTATTTGTCATTTCAAACTCTAATGATGGATTTCTCATTGTATAGATCTTGTTGAGACCTTTCCAACGATACTTAAATCATCAAAATCTGATTTTGTATGAGAAAGTTAGGCTGATTTGAACAATGAGGTTTTTCAACTGCGGAATTGCAGAACAGCTGCGGAATTGGACTTCAGCTGCGGAATTGGAGAACAGCTGCGGAATTGGACTTCAGCTGCAGAATGTCGACGGTTTCTGTAGCTAAAAATCTTGAATAAAAAGTTAGCCATTCATCATTCATCATCAGTTCAAATTTAATCAATACTTTCAGAAAAATTGAGCAAATAACTTATTCATTTCATTGATTCAAAATTACTGTTTTTTTTTTTTTTTTTTTTTTTAACAACAAAAGAGAAATGCAATTTTTTAAATTTAAAAAAAATGATGCTAAATAAAGCAAACTCAGATACATTGACCAATCGTGACCTTGCAATGACCATAGAATGGTAAGTGAAGATCACATAAGATGAAAAATAATATATTGGTAAGCATTGAAGAACATAAAAGGCATGATTGCTATTTCAAAATATAATCTTCCATCTCTTCAAAATTTATTTTTGTATCTGTTTGATCCTTGAGGACTATCACAATCAGTAACAATTCAGGACCACCCCCTCAGTTGGAATTCCAATTGCAGCAGTTGCCATTACAGACACGTTCAATCTCAATTGAGCTTACCTTTATGCTACTAAGGTTCATTGTACCATCTGCACGACCATGTGCTTGATAATATCCTCCTGTAGTTTGCTCAATTCATCCCCATGCCCTCTTAATGTCTTTCCATAGTGATGTGGCATCCCTTTGAAATAAACATCATAATGGTTGGTGTTTAATAATGTCATTGAAGCACCAAAAATCGCTGGGCAGATGATAAAGGAGATGTGAAATCCAACATTCAGAAAACGAAATTGAATTAAATTCAAAAATGAGTGGAATGTGCATTGAATTCCATGATAAGAGTTTGATTTTGATTAGAATTCCTCTTCCTAGAAATCAGGAAACCGAATTATCAATGCAGAGTGCCGTTTTCAAATTCTTCACTCAGAAAAAATCGTTTTTCCTCACGCGGCAAGCAAAAATGGCCTTCAAAGAACCGAGAATGTCTCCCAGATCGCCACGAATTTCTTAAAACGGTTTCTGGGTTATCTAATTGACCACGTTGGCGAAAAAACCCATGTTTTAGTTTTTCTAAATTCATCTCCGTTTGGCCAAACCATGCTTTCAAAGTTTGGCGTTTTTCTCTGTTTTGTGTTTTTCTGTTTTGTCCTCTGTTCGTTTTCTTTCAGGTTCGGCTATAGCTGCATCAATTCTCTGCAAATACTTGTTCTTTGGGAAACCTTCCAAATCAGATTTTCCTTTGCAAATATTGCCCATGCTTATCCTTCACCTAAGCATTCTTCAGTTCAATCAAGGCACGTTTTGCCTCTTTAAAAAAAATTTTTTTTTCAATTTCAATGCCTTGTTCTCTTACATGTGGCTGTCTTATGAATCTCAAGGAGCGTTTGGTGATGGTAGGCGGCATTGGCAAGGCTGACAGGCCTGATATAATAAAAGGAATTAGCATTGATAGGTTTGAATGGCGAGAGATTTCCACAAAGGCCTCACAAATTCTTTCAGGGATTTGGGGAATTTTGATGATGTTTTCAGCTCAAATCCTACAGGTTGATAATGCTGTCATAAGCTCTAAAACACTGCAACCTAGCAGCCTTACAGCATCTCTAACTCCATCATTTTCAACTTCTACGTGATTTTCATTATCAGAAGCAAAAAAAATCTGATGTTTCCGAGCCATAATACAACTGCAAGCATCGTAAATGGTTGAATTTTTATGCTTTCTGTTGAGAGTAATTCATTTTTTCCAAAATGCCATGGCCTTTTTATTTTTGTTTATGTTTCTGTTTTTCAATTTTTTTTTTTTTAATTTTTTTTTGTTAATAAAATTATATGTTATATTTTTAAAAATTAAAAATACACATATATATTTTACTAAGCAAAATGATTTTTTTTTTTTTTTTTTTAATTTGTTTTGTTAATAAAATTTACATATGTTAAATTTTGAAAAATTAAAAATATACATATGTAATTTACTAAACAAAAACAATTTATTGATTTTTTTTTTTTTTTTTTAAATGATTTGTTATTAAAATTATATATATATTTTCAAAATAAAAATATACATATATATCTTAGTAACAAAACAATTTAATTTTTTTTTTTTCATTTTTTTTTTTAATTGATTTGTTTAATAAAATTATATATGTTATATTTTCAAAAATTTAAAAATACACATATATATTCATTAAACAAAACAATTTATTGAAATCAAAGTTTTTCATGAAAACAATTTTTTTTTTTTAATTGTTGAATCAATTGAAATGATGAAGTTTTATTGTCTCCTCTTTTTTTTCTTTTTCACATAACAATTCTTTTTCTGATCCTCCAGATCACACAAAGTGCAAGAGGAGAGCATACTTAAGAATTATTAAAAAAAAAAAATTTACATAACAATCCTTTTTCTGATCCTCCAGATCACACAAAGTGCAGGAGGAGAGCATACTCAAGAATTATTAATTTTTTTTAGATGTAAGAAATAAGGTTACCTAGTTACACTTCCCCGACAACGGCGCCAAAATGTTTGGTCAATTTAGTGTGTCCTAAATTGCTAACATAAATTATCAACCAGGGATTCGTAAGCTGACGAAGTGTGGCGCACTATATGTGCAAGATAACCTATCTCTTACTTTTTGTCGCTTTTGGATTTTTATTGATCTTGGTTGGTTTCCTAATGTGAGATGGAAATTCTAAAAGACAAGTATGGTTATGAATATTCAAGGCAATGATGTCCTTTATAATGATTTACCAACTTGAAACTGAAAAAGGAATTTGAAACATACAATGACAAAACTTGAAAGAAAATGAAAATGTGCTACTGAAATGAAAAAGGTGCTGCTAATCTAATAAATCAAAACAGTGAACTAGTGAGCATGAAACCAAACTATTCTTGCTGCTGTCTAAACACAAAAGAAACTATGCTGAAAGAAATCCAAAAGTTGCAATAAAGTAAATTTAAATCAAATTACATCAACTTGTCTTCTGATCCCTCATCATTAGTCCAGCTATGATTTTCGGAAGTAACCATAAACAACTTGAGTAACTGATATCTAACTTGCATAAAGTAAACTAATATCAAACCACACATTCATAATTCAATCCCTCACCATCAGTCCAGCTGTGGCTTTCGGAGGTAACTGAAGATGTCATGCACAATTTAATATTTCTAACTTGCAGAAAGGAAACTAATATCAAACTACACATCCATAATACAATCCCTCACCATCAGTCCAGCTGTGGCTTTCGGAGGCAACTGAAGATGTTATGAGCAGTTTAATATATCTAAATTTGCAGAAAGGAAACTAATATCAAACTACGCATTTCATAATACAATCCCTCACCATCAGTCCAGCTGTGGCTTTCGGAGGTAACTGAAAATGACATGAGCAATTTAATATATCTAAATCTAACTACTGAAGCAAATGTGCAAGACTAAAATAAACAAAGCAATACCGAAATTAAACAAAAACTAAGAAAAAATAAATTAACAGCAGAACAATATTGATTCCATGTCATTAGTCAAAAGATATGCAAATGCCCGGGCTGCCATGAAAAATTATGCTAAAAGCTATGATTTCAAAAAGCAATCTAAGTAAAGAAATATGACAAAACAGAATTGAAAGCAACTTATCTAGAAAACATGTAAAAAGCCTCTTTGGATAGCAGGGGCCCTCTGCTACCAATTTGGTGAAGTCCTTCAGCTCCTTAAACTTGTAATCAAAACAACATCAAAGAACTGAATTTCTCTATTAAAAATAACTCACAAATCTACATCCCATTCCATCTTGAACTTAGTTACAAATCTACTTCTTCATTACTTTCTCATTACTTCTTCATTACTTTCTCATTACTTTTTCATTACCTATGATAGGAGAAAGCTTCTCCTATTTATACAAAATATGAGGAGACATCTCATTAATGGGAGTCCATGAATCTCTCCCTCCATCTCTAGAGTTACAATCAAAATAGGAAATGATAAGACACATGTCTTTCTAGAGTTTTAATACAACTTGAGGAATGAGACACATATCCTCTTAGAGTTTCAATACAACAAGGAAGTGAGACACATATCCTCTTGATCCCATAATCTTCTCCAACCAAATTCGAATTTGGCCTTAGAGTGTCACATAAGAGTCTTCTAGAAGTCTCCTTTTGACCTACACATGTCACAAACTCATAACACATATATAGATATATGAAACTATGTTAATTTTCTAGTTTCTAATCATAAATTCACTTAAAATACATAAAATAAATAACTTTGGAAAACAACGATCCTAACCCATATATTTATGTAAATGGTTATTTGATGTAGGGTTTTAGGTCAAATGGCTATGAAATAAGAGCTAAATGGTTATGACATAATGGAAATATGTATGAATATGGAGAACATTTTTGAGACTCAACAGTTACTTGTATGCTATTGGTACTATGTTGGTGTATTTAATAGTTACATGTAGCTAAAAATAATATTTGGAGCTCTTAATTGTGTTTTAATATTCAAAATATGAAGAGATTGTAAACGAATGAGTGGAAGGCAAAGAGCCAAGTTTGTTCACTTCATGTTATTGTGTGGAATACAAACAACCAGCAAACTATATTCATAAAATTTGTTCTTTTCGAAGGCAAGAGGTGAGTTTTGTGAGTTTGAGAATGTGAGAGATGATTGTTTGTGAGTTACCCACTACATATGAAATTGATGTTAAGTAGATTTGAAGGGGAGAAGAGGCAAAGATAAATATGGAGGTATGCATAATTGATGACCAGGTAAACCAGCATGTTGTTTCTTGTATGTATCATGGGATTGTAGTCTCCTTTAAATTTGCAGCTTGATAAATAACAGATTAGATCTTTTTGAGGTAGGAGCATCTGGTTGTAGCCTGCAAAAAATATATGGGAGTTGGAGCTATTAGTCGTCAGTATTTTTACCTATTGTTGATGACTAGTTTCCTTAGCTGAGTTTTCTAGAAGCTAATCTCAAATTGTCAATTTTTCATCTAGAAAACACACCAAAACAATTTTTTTCCTCCTACCCCTTCCTGTCAATCTATGATGAGAACAATCTCCAGTTTTCAAGACCTATCTCGCTTCAGCAAAGTCTCCCTGTCTATAGCTGTCATAGCTGTGATTATCTTCTATAATTTACCCTTGTTTCTCATACCATTCACTATCCAAAGGTTGAAAAAGTGTCTACTACTCTATCCCTGATCATCTTGTCATATGACAATCTGATCATGCCTAAGAAAACACTCAGAATCTGTGAAAAATTTCCCTAAGTTAGATAGTGGTGTTTAGGGAGTTTTTCCTTCGCTAAGATATCCTAGGCCAAAAAGCCTCTGTCTAGTACTAGTCAGCCATGAATCTTTCCCTAGTTTGCAAAACAAGCCTTGATCTATCCATAGGTCGCACACCACTAAGAGGTCACTTTGTCTCATTTCAGAAGAAATTCAACAAAGATCCAAATCAAGAAAATATGAGGATTTTCACTGTCTGAAGAAATATGCTTAGATCAGGAAAAATCTCCATGAAACACCAAAGGAGCTCTCCAAGGGTCAAAAGCATGTGTTTTTACATCTCTGCAGGGGTGTAATTGAATGATGATCATGTAGGCAAATAAGAGCAAAGGGACAAGTTCAAACAGGTCCCTCATGTTGAAGGGGTTTCGCCATCAATGAAGCAAATGAAGTGAAATGAGTAAAGAGCAGCTAATATATATGGTTTTAAATCCAAAAGATACCTGAAGAACAGAGATCATTCTCCAAGTCACATGAATACAAAATACTGAGTGATGTTGATTAGCAGTGCTCCATAATCTCCTCCAAAATCAGTGCTGCATAATCTTTCCAAAGGGCATCATCATGTAGGGCATAAGAAGACAGTTGCTTCTTATGTTATTTTGAACCTGAGATGTGAAAATTGGTCAAAGGCAATTTCAATATACCTCTGAAAACACAGTCAAAGGAAAAGATAGCTTAATGATGTCCAGTAGCAAACACTCTCCATATACAAATCACATTTCTTCTGGTCTTGTGTTCACAGCGATATTTTACAAAAGGATATATACATCTCAGACAAGGCCTCATAAAGCAAGAGGACATTAGTTTCAAGTGATTTTATCAATGATAAATGCCAAGTTCCACCTTGTTCCTTTTGGCATTCTTCAAACAAACATACAGAGCAAGGTACAGTGTTGAAATAGATGAAGATTTTGTGTTTAATATGACCTGAAACAAATAATACAGGTTAGAAACAATGAGAAACCTCATTCATATGGGGTAAAAATTAGAGGGTAAAGACACATCGTTGTGACCTCCTTCACTAATAAGCAGAGGGTCAACATGTTTTTAAGTAGCTTCAGGAGTTGTTTTGCGCCACCTCCTCCAAAGATGAACAGAGAATGCATAGCAGGGTTTAAAATGTTGTGTTTGATAAAATCTTTGTTGGTAAGACCAGTTGAGAAACAATGGTGAAACAAATAATAGTTCATAGATTGAATGAACTTTTTCATATCACAAGCAAAAGGTTGACATGCTGGTGTTAAAGGCCTCTAATCTTATGTTTATGAAAACCTCCTTCAAAGGATAAATCAGAGGTTATAATTTTCATTAAAACAGCCTCATCTGAATGGCCAAGGAGGTAGACCAAGCTTGGTTTAAAAATGACTTCTGTAGACTATCATAAAGAGACAATCCACCCAGATGGTTTTATAAGAAGGGTATCTTTCATTTAGACAGATCTATCCTAGTCTATCTAACTACTTCTTCGAGGTAAATAGAGTGCTAACACTTGGGTTACAGCTACTATGAATCTGCTCATTCGTAAGATTAGAAAAGTGACCATCTTTGGTAAACAAGCAGAAGATCAAATCATATGATAAGACCTCCTTCATTTCATAAACAAGTAGAGTTGCATATTTTTTTTCAAGAGGCCGCAGCAGTGGTGTTTTATGAGCCTCTTTCAGATGATATACTAGGTCATTGTTTTGGAAATACCATTATAATTTATCTAAAAACCTCCTCCAAAAGGATAGACAAATGTTCTAGCTTAAAGTACAGAACAAAATCCTGTAGGGAATAAAAATGCTTTGCACAAGGAAAAGGAGAATGTTATGGCATGTTCAAATGGAAATGAAGAACCATCAACTCAGTTACTCGATATGAATCTATGGTGTGATGTACAAGATGACAAGCAGGCTACTTACAACCTGATGCATATTGATTCTGAAATTGAGATTGAATCTGGAGACAAAGTGGGTGGAGATTGTTATTCAGACATAAAACCATGTTCAGCTGAGAATGACTTAATTATTCGGATTTGTAAGGAGGATCAAATTCTTGAGAATGGGGATTTTGTACTTGGAGACAGAGATGCAACAATTATGAATAGTTCTTACGATTTCTCATTACTGACATTTGCCCACCAGAAGCTAACCTTGAATTTTTTTGGGAATGAGCAAGAAGATAAAATAGTTGCAGCCTGCTGGAGTATGGTTGGTCTAACATTGGCAACTTTGAAGATGTTGACAGACTTCTTAGAAATTGTGAATCTACAATTGGGCATGCAATGAATAGCAGCATGGATGATTTACTATGGGTCTCATATTCCTCTACTTGTGTTGATAATAGCTCTCAGAGGACTGTTCAACTCTGGGCACATCAAACAATCACAACAAGCATGCACTGAACGAGACCGAATGCTCATTAGAAGAACAGAAAGCATCAAGTCACTTTTAAAAGGGTTACAAGGGCTAAAAAAGGTGAGTTCATATTTTGAAATGATAAAGGAGGGGAGGAGTTTTAAACCCTCATCAGGTATAAAGGAGCTCAAACAACATATCATTTTTCATCTTGCAAACCAAGTCACGGAGCAAAGAACTCTTTTAACATGCGGCGCGCTTGTAGGTGTCAGCAGTATAACTTTGCACATAGCACGGCGCGCCTGTGTGGTTGCACGGCATGCCTGTGCCAGGCGCCCGGGCTACTCCTGAACGCGGCGCCCTCATCCTCCCAGCTCTTTTCTCACTCATGCTTTTTCTTTTTCCTGCCTAACTTGCACCATTTTACTCATTCTAGCTCAACAAACTCCACAAAGTTGACCAGCACCTTTGGCAATCCTTTTTTGCTCTTAAAAACAAACGGCCCATTTTTGACCCACCCAGGCCACCTCTGAATGGCCCAGTGCCCGGGCCACTTTTGAATGTGGGTTTTGCTTGCCCGGGCCAATACTAAAGCAGTTGTATCAACTTTCCAAAGATTTTCAAGGTGCCAAGGTCAAATTTTCAGCAAATAACTCATCTCCAACTACAGCTAAAAGACATACAAAGAGGTATTTATATGTTTTGGCCAGAAATTTTGATTTAAAGATATGTTTGAAAATCACAAATTCTAAAGAAGAAGATGAGTAAAAAGAGGCTAGAAGTCTATTAGTTTGTAAAGAACCTGTTTGTCAAACCAAGAAGCCAAACATAGGGCTTAAAGAAAAACACAGTTATTCTTGAGATTGTCATGGTCTGTTTGTCAGTTTAAGAGGGGTTTTCTTGCTTTGAGTAGTTAGGGGAAAATAAGACAGTTTAATCTTCAAACTTATCATGTTTGCTAAAGAAACAGAGGGACAATGATTAAAGAAGGAGACCTAAATCAGTGTCAAAGGGGCCCTTATTTTGGATAAGTAATAGAGCTTAGTTTTAGCAGGGAGACTCATCATTCCAGGTCAAAATCTTGTACTACATAAAACAAGGAATCACTGTTTAAAAATCTAGTACCTTGTGAAAGTTTAAACTTGTTTTTCAAGTACATAAAAGATCATACAGTCTATGAAGGAAAGACAAAGTTTGTTTTGAAAGCTTCTTACTCAGTGACAGGCAGACTAATTTTTTTAGAGAAACAGTGATCATCAAAGAGGAATAGTGATTTCAAAAAAGTAGTGATTGAGGGGAAAGAGTTTTTGTGTCAAAAACAAAAGGGGACTTGTCTTCAAAAACCACAAACAGATCTTATTAAAGGCCTCTTTGCTCAAAACACAGTGCTGGAGAAGTAAATTTGTTGTCATTTAACAAATACTTGATTGCCAACTAGAGAGAAAAGCAGTGCTCAAAGAAGGGGTCTATTTTTCAGTACATTTCAAGGTCTTGTTTTGATAATTCAGTGAAGGGTATCAGAAAGTGAAAATGCCTCCAAAGAAGAACAGCAGGAGTGGATATCAAAATAGGTTTGAGCCTTTGACAACTCAAGAAGTAAATGAATCCCCTTCAATTATTTTTAACTTCCATGAGGTGGGTTGCCTTGATTTTTGCCAAAAGGTCCAGGAGGTCACCAGTTACCCTCCCTTAACACAACTGTTCGCCCTAAGGCTGTAAGGAAAGCATGTCCATCTAACAGGTCTGGACTTCAAACTCACTCCTAGGGCTATCTCTAAAGCAACTAAGATCCCCTATATAGGAGAAAAGTGGTTCAAACAAGCATACCTAGATCTGAATCACTATAAACCCTTTCTAAAACCAGACCATCAGGATGCTTGCCAAGCTATTTTCCATTTTTCTCACTTATTGAGCAGCTATGCCCCACTCATGAAAGTCATCATCAAGTATTTCACATGTGAAGGGAGGTTTTCCTGGATTTATGCCTATCACATCAGGCTTCTTATGCATTTCACAAGAACTCAGTTGCTGAAACTACCTTTCTTCCTCTACAGAAGAATTGACAAGATGGTCTCTACTGTCCAAAAGAAGCCCTCCACTCAACAACAAGCTTGTTTGTTTCATCATTCCCTTATCAAGATCATCATCCTCCATCAACTTGAAAAGAAAGGAGTGTCTTGGCAGAACTTCATTTCTCATCCAGATTTTTCCATTGCCTCTTCATCTCATTCGCCTTCCTCACCATCCACTCACCATGTCTCTCCCTCTTCTAATCAATCTACTCCTAAAAGGAAAAAATCCCCTATGATTGAGAGTGAAGAAGAGAATTCTAAGCAAACTAGTGATGAGGAAGGGAAAAGTGACAAAAAGCAAAGTAGTGATGATAAAAGACAAAGTGAAAAGTCTAAAAATGATGGTGAGCATGAACAAAATGATAATGAGCATAGCAGTCATGAAGAGGAACATGGTGGTAGCCAACACAACAGTAAGCATGAGGGTGATGAGGGACAAAATAGTGAAGGTAAAGAACACAACAGTCATGAAGAAAGCAGTGACAGAGATGAACAAGACAGTCCTCAAGAAAACAAACAAAGTGGCAGCCAAAATAGTGATGATAAGGGTCATAACAGTCCTCAAAGAGACACTAATGATGAGAAACATGACAGCCCTCAAGCAAGCAATGATGATGGCAAGCAAACACCAAACAGTGAGCATTCCGAAGGGAGAAACATGGAGCAAAAAGATCAAAACAGTCCTAAGGGCAGCCAAGACCAAATCAAATACCATGAAGCAAGTAATGATGAATCTAAAGAAGGTAGTGAAAACAGGGAGCATGAAGATAATTCTCCAAAGCATGTGCTATCTGCTTCTCCTAGGCAAGGGGCCATGACTCTTCCTCCAAAAGTGGTGAAGCCTAGAAACACTAGATCTGCAAAGAAGAAGATCACTCCAGCAGTGACTAGAAATGTCACAGGAGCACTAAGAAGTAGAGGCAAACTGCCTAAGAAGATTCTTGCTGAATTTCCGAAGAGAAAAAGGACCAAGAAGCCTACCCAAGGCAAAGGTAAAGAAAAAGAGGAACAACAGGAGAGTAGTCATGAAAAGGAAAGGGAGTTTGAGATCATACAAATAGACAGTGATGCTGGAGATGATGATGCTAGAATTCTTGAGTCACTTTTGAAAAATAGAGAAGCCCAAATACATGACTTGGAAACTGATCTAGAAAGGTCAAAGGACCTCATACATTTCCTACAAATGCAAAATAAACAAATGAGTGGGCAAATGGAAATTTATGAGGCTCAGGCTTTCAAATATCAAAGAGAGGCATACAAAGCTCAAGTCAAGCTCGAAGAATATATGGGAAAATTTGATGATACCAAGGAAGAAGAGAAGCCAGTAAGAATAAGGCCTAAGACTATGGTTCTTAGGAAAGCCTTGGAGAAAAAGAAGGAAGAAGAATCAGCCCTTGTTCGATCTTATCCTCTCACACAATTTCTTGCCCAAGAAATAGAAAATGATAAAGAATCGTGGCTTGAAAGAGTCAACAAGAATTTGGAGGATAAATTAGAGAAGGCAAACAAAGACTTGGGTTTACAGAGAAATATGACCGGGCATTACAAGAAATTGAACCAATTTTCCCGAAGAATACTCAAACTTGTTCAAGAAAGGCTCAAAGCTGCCCGAATGAGGCGCCCAGCAGAAAAAGTGAAAAAAGGCATATCTAGGCTTGAAATATTGGCCTCATCTTCCTTGAATGTTTCTAAGAACCCATAAGGGGCTTTCTCGCCAAAATTGTGCAAATTTTGACATGATTTTGTTTTTTGTGTTTTTTTGCCCTAATTGCACATTTTTCAAGGCGCTGCCATGAGTGCTAGGAGCATCCTTAGCTCGTGAAAGTAATTTTTTTGAATGGAATAAATTTGGTGGCATCTACTCACAAATTTTAAGATCCAAAGGAGGTGTTTTGGTCCCCCAAAGAGGCGAAAAACTGTGATTTTTTAACTTTCTGCCTCACATATTAGCAAGGGCTACTTTTCTGGTTTTTTTCACTCAATTCAGTTTTTGACAGACTTCCCAGCATTAGTTTCGGAAAAATCAAGTAGTTCCAGAAATTAGACATCTAGGGATTTCCAACGATCCATCACGGGCCTCATTTCTACATCAGGAGGTCCCTCAAAATTTGTCTGCAAGACAGGAAATTTTCTGCTGCTACGTTCCTGTAGCATTTTAGCAAAAAGGGCAGATTTCTGAAGATGCTCATCCAAATGTGCGTTAAGCCTTTTTTAGCACTTGTAAATCATGTAAAGTCAATATTTTTTCCTTTTTTAACATTTTATAGATATTTTGAAGATATTTTGTGCCTTGGGCTTTGCAAAGCCTCAAGGACAAAATCAGATATTTGTTCTAAGCCTATGAGCTTCTAGTCAGTTTTGTGAAGCTTATCTTCTCATTTCCTATATAACTCATGGAGAACCATTGTAATATTGTTGGTTGAAAAGTTGATTAACAAGCTGGACTTTGAAGAGCTTAAGAACTTGACTGAGCTTAGAGCAATATATGTTATGAGTTTTGATGATCAAACTTGTTTTATGGAGTGAATAGCTTGACTTGCTTGCCTAGATGATGGAGAGGATCTATGTGTAGGATTACATGGCTTGGTAAATGGTATTGTGCTTCTTTCCAGTTATGTTTTCTTATTCTTTCACATATGTATTCATGTTTCTTGCTTGTTGTAGGTCAGTAAATAATAGTTTGAGGTATGGCCATGGAGGCACATCAAATTTCCTGATTCATTGTAGCTTCTATGTTTTCATCCTTCTTGGTCATGTCAAAGGATTCTTAACTACCCTTTGGTCCACTAGGAACTTGTTATTTATTTCTTTAATGATTAATGTGACATGCTATCTTGTTTGATTCATGGTATGCCCTACTTACTCATAGCTATTTAAACCTCATTAATGAAATCTCCTTTGAAGTATTGATTGTCTAGTTTAAATCAGAGAGCTCTTGTCTCGATCTTGCCCTCTACCTATACTTGCAGACTTATTTCAAAGTTCTCATCAGTTTGAATGTGTTGCTTAGGAGTTTCCATTCCACATTTTGAGTTGTTGGTTTGTCTTACATGTGTTCTCAACCACTGAAGGTGATTTTCCCAAAGTTAGAGGGTTTTATACTTCTATGCATCACCTGATTGTTTATTTTCTACATTTATTAGTTTGAGTTTCATTCATAGTGATTAATGGTTAGCCCTACCACATGAATGCTTATTGTTTAAACTATTTATGCTTAAGATCTCTTTGCCTTGCACAAACTTGATGTTCATTTCACTTCATAAACCACCTGAAATATCCATTCGCTATACTAAATCGGCCCTGCAGTACACCCTACCCATTGTCTTGACATCCTTGGCTTGATTTTGACCCCATAGCCCAGTTGATCTCATTTCCCTGTTCTATTTTGATCCACTTGATCAGTTTTTCCTCCAAACAACTAAAAAACAAACAAACAAACACGCTTAACAACTAGCCTAAAATCTAAACAAACTAAGCGAACAAGCTCACATCCTTCACTTCATTAGAGAGAGCCCTCTCTGAGTCCAGGAAGACTAGGTCCTAGGGCTCCAAAGATTGGTTTGATGTTACTCCATCATTTGGTTCGTCAATCTGCCAAATCACGGGAACCTAACATAATGGCGATCACGGTGGGACTTTTCTGAGTACATAGTTTTAAATACCTTTCACAAACTCAGTAAAACTCCAACAAATTTTTCTGAGTTCATATCAATCTGAACATCTTTCAAGACTCACGGAAAGCCCCTCTTGAACTAAGCACACTATACTATTGAGCCACCTAACATAATGGCAATCACGGTGGGACTCTGAGTGAATAAACGAACTTAGACTTCCCTAAACATTTCAGCATCCCTAAGAATATTATCTTGTCGACTTACCCCACCACTCACACGTAATGGCGATCGTGGTGGGACCTTTCTGAGTTAGTGACAAGCTAAGTATACCTTATAATTTTAGAAATCCCTTGGCTCAAGAATATCTAGTGATTATCAGCCACCTCATCGCCACACTAACATAATGGCAATTATGGTGAGACTCTCTGAGTTCATGACTATCTAGCAAACTGTTGTTGACTCATTAGTCCTTCAGATTAAATCATAAAATCAGTTGATAAAGCCATTAGAGTAAACTCTCTTTGTTCATCACCTTAGCTAAGTGCTAAAAAAAAATTTAGGACACTCTTACAAATCAGACTACACATTAAAAACTCAGAAAATAACCCCAAAAAACATTTTTTTAGATTGACTGTTCATATCAGTTTTGGTGGTGGACCATAGAAAATATATCCTCAAAAACCAAAAATATCCACCTGGCGACTCCACTAGCCTCCAGTAGGCCTTTTTTGAAAACTTTCCTAACCTTCCATAAACTATTATAAGACTGCTTCACAAACAGCCTTGAAAAGTCTAAGAAGTCTTAATCATACACTGAGCTAGTTTGACAAAACTTAGGGAAGACAAGTTGTTGAAAACATTCATAACATTCAGCCTCTCTAAAGTTTGAATATGAAATCTGGCTTCACGAAGAATTCATACCAGATCTCATCCGGACCCGAATCCTCCTACCGTAGTTGATGACCCAGAAAATATTTTGTGGCAAAATTCTAAGACTAGTAATTTAACTACTGGTAGGAGCCTTCATAGAGCAATCTTTGTACCTGAAAATATTACATCCTTGCGAGACCAAACTTTTGACTTGCGCCATACAAGAAATATTTTTAGAACCAAGTCACAACCTAACTTTGACCATTCCGATCTTGAGCCCTTAAACTTGCAGCAGAGTTCAAGCGGAGAAGCATCTCCTACTACTTCACCTGATTTTCAGCTCCTCCATCACTTTAGTTCTTTCCATCCCAAGTCTACTCAAAATCAGTTTGCCATTCCAAGCATCTCTAACACTCCCACTCACAACACCACTATCCAAATCACTTCATCTCACGTACCAAATCCTCCACTTGTAAATTTACCAGTACCACCCATCATGGCAGCATGGTATGCACCCCTAGTGTTACCTCAGCCTTTGGCACCTTTGCCAAATGACTATCAGTCTAGGATCCCACACTTCACCAGGGCCGAATCCACTGCTGCCCAACAACATGTAGATAGAATGAATGATGCTTTCGATTACATGGAACTAGATGAAGAAACCATCAAGATGAGAATGTTCGCCCAAAACCTAGGAGGCGAAGCTAAAAATGGTTTATAGTTTTAGCTCCTCATAGCATACATGATCTCCCATCATTATACCAAACTTTCATAAACAAATGGGAAATCAAGAAAAACCCACTTCAAGTCCTCTCTGAATATAGCACTCTTAAGAGGAACATAGGAGAAAGTGTTCAAGATTATTGTACCAGATTCAATAGTGTCAATAACGCTCTCCCACCTAATATGAAACCTCCACCCGGCTTAGCTCTAGCAAAATTTCCGAAAGGTTTCAATCCGGATATGACATATCAGCTAAGAGAAAGAGAACCTACAACTCTAGAAGAAATGCAAAAGGGGGCTATTAGTGCGGAAGCAAACCTTGCTGAAAAGAGGGCTAGGCTGAGATCAGAAAAGAAGGTCACATACCGAGATGAAACCTTTCCCTCTACATCCTCTTCCGATGCCAAAATAGACAACCTAGAAATAAAAATGGAAAGAATGATAGAAAGAATGATGGAAAAAATAAGTCTCAGTGATAGAACACCTCCTAGGGACAACCAGCCTAACCCAAAAACCAAAAACCAGAATCAAAACTTTAGAAGGGATCCACCCCAAATCAAACCAAGAGACAATGATCAACAAATCAGGCCTCCTTTCCAAGATAATTATCTCAATGAAGGAGAAAGATACATTGAACATATTGAGGAAAATCATCTAAACCCAATAGGCTCTGATAGTGAGGGTAAGGTTTATCTTACGGAGGAAGAACAAGGTTTCTTCTCATCATACCAAGATGAAACTGACTATGAAGATTCTGAAGACCCTGAAATTGGTTTACAAAATGCCATAATGGAATTCCATAGGCAATATGATCTCAGAAGTAATAAGAGCCAAGAAAACTCAAAGAAAAACCAGGAAAACTTAAAAAAGAACAATTTAGATTCTGCTGTCAAGAAAAATCCTGAAGCTATTCTTAAAAAACTAGCAGACAATATTAATATTATGGCTAAGAAAACCGATCTAAACAAAGACAAAACTAGCCAATCAAACATCAACCCAAGTTGTGCCAGCACTTCCACCAATATTCCTAAAAATATCATCCTGAACAAAGCTCCACATCAAAATCAAAAGGACAGATCAGTAGAGAAGGTAATGGCTGAAAAAGCTGATGCAAACATGTCAAAACTCAAGTACCTTTCAGTTTCGAAGGGGAAATTGCTAAAATCAAAATAAATATTCCCCTAACTGAACTGATAACTCAAAATTCCTATAAATCTCAGGTTATGAAAATCTTAAACATAGGAAATGATACCGACACCTTGCATTTAGCTGATAACACTCCCGAACTGTTATTTGGACCAAAGATAGAAGGAAATTATCAAGAAGGAACTACTCCTCCTTTTTACATCAACTTGAATGTACATGACCAAATCCTACATAACGCTATGCTAGATTCAGGTGCCTCTCATAATCTCATGCCTAAAGTGATAATGGACAGATTAGTCTTAGAAATAACCAAACCTTACAAAGACTTGTACTCTTTCGATTCAAGTAGAGTCAAATGTTTGGGCCTAATTAAAGACCTGTGTGTAAATCTGGCACAAGTCCCAGCTAAACATTTGGTTATGGACATAGTAGTAGCAGACATTCCCTCGAAATATGGAATGCTTTTATCTAGAACCTAGGGGGCTAAACTCCAAGGAAACATTCAGTTAGACATGTCTTATGCTACTATTCCTATTTTCAACCAACCAAGAGATTATACCATGAATCACACATGAAATATATGGTCAGTAGTCAAGAGAAACCGAAAAACATACCTCTTTATTCCATACTTCAAACATGGATTCCTTCATCTTACACCGAGAAGATGACACTGATGAAAACACAAGTGAAACTGAAACCAGTTCAAGCACAGTATCGCAGCCAAACCAACCTCTGTATGATGAATTTGATACTAAAAATTATCATGACCAGATACACTTGCATTTTGATGAAATAAAACTTGATTCACCGAAAACTGAAACTAAAACTTCGAAATAAGTAATCATTTTAAATTCTCAAAGTGATCTCAACCCAATACAAGTATCAAACACAAAATTAAACCTCTCTTTTGATTTAAAGCCACTAAAGGATTTGCATAACACAACAACCTTAAGAAACCAGAAGCCAGAAAGCCTTATGTTCTTGCCATATCTTAGTGCTTCACCCTCTAAAGATTGCAATTCTCCAAATGAAATGTTAACCATTTCTAGTACTTCGACAGATCCTAAAAATATATTCACTAGTTTTGATGATAAGGAAGCTGATGAAAACAATTGTGAAAAATTTGAGCTGTTTAAATTACCTAGGATTTTGTCTCTATATCAGAAATTAATGAATACAAGACGAGACAAGATTCTTCACAATACAAGCATATGCCTGAAAATGAATACAAAACACCATAGAAATGTTGTCCTCTCTAGATATCATCCTTTCAAAAAAGAACACAAAAACTCTAGTCAAACATGGTCACTCGAAAAGAAGACAACTAAACACAGGTTATGTTTAGATTTTAGAAACATAAATAAACCTCTCATAAACAACATTCATCCCCTTCCAAAAACAAATCATATCATAAGAAAAATAGGAGTTTCTAATCATGTGGTTTTGAGTCATAATTTTTCAGGATACCATCGAATAATACCACTTCAAATAGATCAGCTCAAAGATTTCTTCAAATATACTAGTGGCAACTTCAAGTTCAAACAAATCTGTCCAAAACCAATGAACACCGGAGATGCCCTCAAGAAACCTATGTTCCTGGTTCTGAATTTCCTTGTCATGATGTTCCTTGATGATGTCATCATATGCTTTAAAAATGACAAAGAATATCTACATTATTTGAAAAATATGTACAGCAAAAGGAGAAGTGGAGATAAAAGGTATAAATAAGAATAGCAAGAAGACACAGGTTTGTTTAGAGATTCATACATGAATCCTTATGTTATGCTTACAAGAGAAAATTTTCCAAACTTTTCTTTTCAAGAGCAGAGTGGACCAAGAGCATCAGGAGATCCTTATGAAGGTAATATGCTCAAGTTACACCGTTTTCAGGAGTTCTAGTTTCAGATTTTTCAATCATTGTACATACCATTGCTTGAAGAAATAAATCAAAAAACAGAAAATACAAAAACAGTGGAAAAGTAGAAAAAGAGGGAAGTTTGGAAACACCATGAAAAGCCCCATGTTCAAAAAATAGTCATGCTGAAAGTGCGCAAGTCTAAATGCCACTACTAGTGCTCAAAAGATACCTTGTTCAGTTATCTAGCCTAATCATAATTGAGCATGTTTTAAATTGATTGCTGATAAGTTAGTGAGAGAGATGATAGTCAAATTGTGTAAGCTTGACTTATCAATGAAAGTAGATTAGGAAAATAATGATGGTTCCACACGCTCAAAACAGAACCACAGAGAAAAACAGGGATGAAAAACAATTTGTATATCTTAGCCCTGATTTTTCTAAGTTTCATCTTATACATAAATAATGTTTGTGTGCAGCTTGTTTTTATGCCACAAACGCATGACAAATCAAACCGTCTAATCCTCATTTGAACATTTTTTCAATTTCATGTTTTAGTTTAGTGAATAAAAAATTGTCAAACAACTTAATCTTAACTGTCGATCTAACACAGGTAGAGAATCAAAGGAGTTCATTAGTTTAATCTAAACTCCCAAAAGTTATAAGTGTAGAGTTATATAGTTTTCTTTTCCAAAAAATATCATGTCGAAAGGTTGCTAGTCAAAATGCACCTAAAGAAGAAAATATGTCAGAAAATATAGTTGGGTAGGTAGAGATGACTTTGATGCTAATCATGCTGTCAATTTTCAGAAATATCATCAAGAAAGAAAGAAATTTGCGCCAATGGATGAGGCACTGGTCTTCACAAGCCTGAGATCTGCAGTTTTGGACACCTCCTGAAAAGGAGCTGCCCTCCCAAAATGGAGCCAATGTTAGTCATCAGTATTTTTACCTGTTGTTGATGACTAGTTTCCTTAGCTAATTTTTCTAGAAGCTAATCTCAAACTGTCAATTTTTCATCTAGAAAACACCCCAAAACAATTTTTGTCCTCCTACCCCTTCTTGTCAGTCTATGATGAGAACAATATCCAGTTTTCAAGACCTATCTCGCTTCAACAAAGTCTCCCTGTCTATAGTTGTCATAGATGTGATTATCTGTTATCATTTACCCTTGTTTCTCATACCATTCACTATCCAAAGGTTGACAAAGTGTCTGCTACTCTATCCCTGATCATCTTGTCATATGACAATCTGATCATGCCTAAGAAAACACTCAGAATCTGTGAAAATTGTCCCTAAGTTAGATAGTGGTGTTTAGGGAGTTTTTCCTTGGCTAAGATATCCTAGGCCAAAAAGCCTCTGTCTAGTACCAGTCAGCCATGAACCTTTCCCTAGTTTTCAAAGCAATCCTTGATCTATCCATAGGTCGCACACCACTAAGAGGTCACTTTGTCTCATTTCAGAAGAAATTCAACAAAGATCCAAATCAAGAAAAGATGAGTATGTTCACTGTCTGAAGAAATATGCTTAGATCAGGAAAAATCTCCATGAAACACCAAAGGAGCTCTCCAAGGGTCAAAAGCATCTGTTTTTACATCGCTGCGGGGGTGTAATTGAATGATGATCATGTAGGCAAATAAGATCAGAGGGGCAAGTTCAAACAGGTCCCTCATGTTGAAGGGGTTTGGCCATCAATGAAGCAAATGAAGTGAAATGAGTAAAGAGCAGCTAATATATATGGTTTTAAATCCAAATGTTGCCTGAAGAACAGAGATCATTCTCCAAGTCACATGAATACAAAAGACTGAGTGATGTTGATCAGCAATGCTCCATAATCTCCTCCAAAAGCAGTGCTGCATAATCTTTCCAAAGGGCATCATCATGTAGGGCATAAGAAGACAGCTGCTTCTTATGTTATTTTGAACCTGAGACGTGAAAATTGGTCAAAGGCAATTTCAATATACCTCTGAAAACAAAGTCAAAGGAAAAGATAGCTCAATGATGTCTAGCAGCAAACACTCTCCATATACAAATCACATTTCTTCTGGTCTTGTGTTCACAGCAATATTTTACAAAAGGCTATATACATCTCAGACAAGGCCTCATAAAGCAAGAGGACATTAGTTTCCAGTGATTTTATCAATGATAAATGTCAAGTTCCACCTTGTTCCTTTTGGCATTCTTCAAACAAACATACAGAGCAAGGTACAGTGTTGAAATAGATGAAGATTTTGTGTTTAATATGACCTCCTTCAAATAATAAGCAGAGAGTTAGAAACAAATGATGAAACCTCCTTCATATAAAAGCAAAGGGAAAAAGACACATTGTTGTGACCTCCTTCACTAATAAGCAGAGGGTCAACATGTTTTTAAGTAGCTTCAGAAGTTGTTTTGCGCCACCTCCTCCAAAGATGAACAGAGAATGCATAGCAGGGTTTAAAATGTTGTGTTTGATAAAATCTTTGTTGGTAAGACCAGTTGAGAAACAATGGTGAAAAAATAAGAGTTCATAGATTGAATGACCTTTTTCATATCACAAGAAAAAGGTTTACATGCTGGTGTTAAAGGCCTCTAATCTTATGTTTATGAAAACCTCCTTCAAAGGATAAATCAGAGGTTATAATTTTCATTAAAACAGCCTCATCTGAATGGCCAAGGAGGTAGACCAAGCTTGGTTTAAAAATGACTTCTGTAGACTATCATAAAGAGACAATCCACCCAGATGGTTTTATAAGAAGGGTATCTTTCATTTAGACAGATCTATCCTAGTCTATCTAACTACTTCTTCGAGGTAAATAGAGTGCTAATACTTGGGTTACAGCTACTATGAATCTGCTCATTCGTAAGATCAGAAAGGTGACCATCTTTGGTAAACATGCAGAATATCAAATCATATGATAAGACCTCCTTCATTTCATAAACAAGTAGAGTTGCATATTTTTTTTCAAGAGGCCGCAGCAATGGTGTTTTATCAGCCTCTTTCAGATGATATACTAGGTCATTGTTTTGGAAATACCATTATAATTTATCTAAAAACCTCCTCCAAAAGGATAGACAAATGTTCTAGCTAAAAGTACAGAACAAAAGCCTGTAGGGAAAAAAAATGCTTTGCACAAGGAAAAGGAGAATGTTATGGCATGTTCAAATGGCAATGAAGAACCATCAACTCAGTTACTCGATATGAATCTATGGTGTGATGTACAAGATGACAAGCAGGCTACTTACAACCTGATGCATATTGATTCTGAAATTGAGATTGAATCTGGAGACAAAGTGGGAGGAGATTGCTATTGAAACATAAAACTATGTTCAGCTGAGAATGACTTAATTATTCGGATTTGTAAGGAGGATCAAATTCTTGAGAATGGGGATTTTGTACTTGGAGACAGAGATGCAACAATTATGAATAGTTCTTACGATTTCTCACTAACTAACATTTGCCCACTAGAAGCTGACCTTGAATTTTTTTGGGAATGAGAAAGAAGATAAAATAGTTGCAGCCTGCTGGAGTATGGTTTTTCCAACATTGGCAACTTTGAAGATGTTGACAGACTTCTTAGAAACTGTGAATCTACAATTGGGCATGCAATGAATAGTAGCATGGATGATTTACTATGGGTCTCATCTTCCTCTGCTTGTGTTGATAATAGCCCTCAGAGGAATATTCAAATTTGGGCACATCAAACAATCACAACAAGCATGCACTGAACAAGACCAAATGCTCATTAGAAGTACAGAAAGCATCAAGTCACTTTTAAAAGGGTTACAAGGGCTAAAAAAGGTGAGTTCATATTTTGAAATGATAAAGGAGGGGAGGAGTTTTAAACCCTCATCAAGTATAAAGGAGCTCGAGCAACATATCATTTTTCATCTTGCAAACCAAGTCACGGAGCAAAGAACGATTTTTTGAGAGCGTTTGAACTCTTTGAACGCGCAGCGCGCCTGTAGGTGCCGGCAGTATAACTTTTCACACAACGCGGCATGCCTGTGTAGTTGCACGGCATGCCTGTGTAGTTGCACGGCATGCCTGTGTGGTTGCATGGCACGCCTGTGCCCGACACCCGGGCCACTCCTTAATGCGGCGCCCTCATCCTCCCGGCTCTTTTCTCACTCATGCTTTTGCTTTTTCCTGCATAACTTACGCCATTTTACTCATTCTAGCTCAACAAACTCCACAAAGTTGACCGGCACCTTTGGCAATCCTTTTTTGCTCCTAAAAACAAACGGCCCATTTTTTACCCACCCGGGCCACCTCTGAACGGCCCGGTGCCCAGGCCACTTTTGAACGTGGGTTTTGCTTGCCCAAGCCAATACTAAAGCAGTTGTATCAACTTGCCAAAGATTTCCAAGGTGCCAAGGTCAAATTTTCAGGAAATAACTCATCTCCAACTACAGCTAAAAGACATACAAAGAGGTATTTATATGTTTTGGGCAGAAGTTTTGATTTAAATTATGTTTGAAAATCACAAATTCTAAAGAATAAGATCAGTAAAAAGAGGCTAGAAGTCTGTTAATTTGTAAAGGATCTGTTTGTCAAACCAAGAAGCCAAACATAGGGCTTAAAGAAAAACACAGTTATTCTTGAGATTGTCATGTATATTTAAGATACAGAGAAACAATGATTAAAGGAGGAAGGTATGTTTGTCAGTTTAAGAGGGGTTTTCTTGCTTTGAGTAGTTAGGGGAAAAGAACACAGTTTACTCTTCAAACTTATCATCTTTGCTAAAGAAACAGAGGGACAGTGATTAAAGAAGGAGACCTAAATCAGTGTCAAAGGGGCCCTTATGTTGGATAAGGAATAGAGCTTAGTTTTAGCAGGGAGACCCATCATTCCAGGTCAAAAGCTTTTACTACATCAAACAGGGAATTACTGTTTTAAAAACTAGTACCTTGTGAAAGTTTAAACTTGTTTTTCAAGTACATAAAAGATCATACAGTCTATGAAGGACAGACATAGTTTTTTTTGGAAGCTTCTTACTCAGTGACAGGGAGACTACTGTTTTTAGAGAAACAGTGATCATCAAAGAGGAACAGTGATTTCAAAAAAGTAGTGATTGAGGGGAAAGAGTTTTTGTGTCAAAAACAAAAGGGGACTTGTCTTCAAAAACCACAAATAGATCTTATTAAAGGCCTCTTTGCTCAAAACACAGTGCTGGAGAAGTAAATTTGTTTTCATTTAACAAATACTTGTTTTCCAACTAGAGAGAAAAGCAGTGCTCAAAGAAGGGGTCTATTTTTCAGTACATTTCAAGGTCTTGTTTTGATAAGTCAGTGAAGGGTATCAGAAAGCGAAAACGCCTCCAAAGAAGGACAGCAGGAGTGGATATCACAATAGGTTTGAGCCTTTGACAACTCAAGAAGTAAATGAATCCCCTTCAATTCTTTTTAACTTCCATGAGGTGGGTTGCCTTGATTTTTGCCAAAAGGTCCAGGAGGTCACCAGTGTTGGGAAAAAATACTGAGAGGGAGGGGTGAATCAGTATTTAGGACTTTATCAAACTTTTTACTTTTTCACTCTAAAAAACCCATACGCTACTTTGCTAAAGCCAACTAGCGTATACACGCGGATATCCTTCATGAAACTCGCGTATACACAGAGATCTAATTATGCCATTAATTCTTCACTTATATCATTCCATCATTCATTCATTAGATGTTCAACAAACAGTAAACATGTGCAGTAAAAATAGTATAAACCATCACACATAAGCATCACACATGAACACCAGGATTTTAGGTGGAAACCCAAGTCGGGAGAAAACCACCGCTGCAGTTGCTCAGCCTTCAATATTTTATTATAGAGAAAACATCTTACAACATATGTGCTGGCGCAGACTCCTACCAGCACGCAAGCACCCACCTGCGCTCGTTTACCAGCCTCTCCTGGAAGGGAGCTACGACCCCCTGCTCTCGTTTACCAGCCTCTCCTGGAAGGGAGCTACGACCCCCTGATCTCGTTTACCAGCCTCACCTGGAAGGGAGCTACGACCCCCTGACTGAAGGCTACAACCCTCAGCACCTCTATGGACCACGTTTCATCAATTTTCACACTGGATCCAACAACTCAAATAGAGTACAACTTGTAGGCCTCGTTTCATAATATTTTCAGACTGGATCCACTCTACACATTTAAGCTTAATCATACAACCAAACTGATACAGAAAACTCAGAACTGTAGAATACAGATAGCAGTAACACAGCAGAACAGATCAGACATTTCATACCCCATGCTTCAGCAAACCCTAGTTTGCATACGCGCTTTCCTTTCACTGATCCCGCGTATATACGCGCCTTCTACCATACAAACCCGCATATACTTCTGTACATATTAAAGAGCTAATTTCACTGTGCATACGCGCTTTATCTTCAGCGAAGCCGCGTATATTCGCGCTTCTTCTACGACAAACTAGCATATGGTTCTTCAGACATTTAGGTCATTGCAATTCTTCAGAACAGACACATCACACAGATTTTACCCTTTACGTCAGACAGATGTTCGCCTCCTCTCAGATCTAATCATTCCATAAACAGATGTAGCAAATACAAACACATTTCAGATCTAGATTCCCTTCTTCATAATTTTCTTCATTGGTGCATCATGCATTCAGATCTATCATTCAACTGTAACCCTTTCCATTCAGATATACTTCAGAAGTATTCATTCAAGCTCAGACATCTTGCACCCACACTCATGATTTGCACAATGAATTTCTTCTCTTTATATAGGTTTACCCTTTTTCAATACCATGAGCCAAAACCACATTACTTCCGATGGTATTCCTAGACAGGGTTATTTAGATGAATCATTACCCAATACAATGGGTCAATACCATGGTGGTTACCCCTGGTTTTGCACTTTATGAGCGCTTTTTCCCATACGCGACTTGGCACATTATTACCCGCGTGCATACGCGACTTATCCTAGACAAAACCGCGTATTCCTTGAGACATACTCTTTTCATCATAGATCTAGCACATATTGAATTCCTTTCTTCATTACCTTCTGTACTTTCTGTAGATACATCAGATTTACATTATTTAACAAGTTCATCAAGTAGGTTTCCATCATCTTCATCAAGTGGGTTGCCATTCAAGGACAACACTCTATCAAGTGGGTTGTCATCAAGGACAACACTCAGCATCATATTGCCAACAAACATCATATCACATCATATTTACATCATTTACCAAGTCCATCAAGTCAAGAATAACTTCATTAGGTGGATTGCCATCAAGGACAACACATGCCAACAATCTCATGTCTTCATCTTCATTAAGTGGGTTTCCATCAAGGACAACACTCTGCATCATATTGCCAACAATCTCCCCCTTTGGACTTGATGGCAACCACGATGGTGTTTGATTACCACAACAGATAGGTACGTTAAGAATACAATGACACCATTGTTTCTCTTCATTCAAACACCATGTCACTCTCCCCCTTTGACATCAAGGGCAAAGGGCGGATCAAAACCAACACACTCTCCCCTTTTTCTCCTCATGTAGAAGAAGCGTTCTGCAGATCTGATGTATACTGAGGTGACCAAGCTCCCCCTGAGTTCATGCTGAATCTTCAAACATATTTTTTAATGAAGTACATGACTCTATGAACTTCCTATCACCAAAGACTCATACTTACATCAAATATCCAACCAAGTGGATTTACATATGAGACTCAAGTACCCAACCAAGTGGGTTTACACATTTCAACTCAGCTACCCAACAGAGTGGGTTTACAAAAAAGAACAAGTCCTTACATGACTGAATATTACAATTTTACATCATGGGTCTCAACATGACCTCTTCATCAAATTACAAAAATGACTTTTTATGACCAATACCAGAGAGACTTCAAAGAACATATTTCAGAACCATCATAATGCCAACAATGCATTATACTCAGGAAGGCTAGGGCTCCCCCTGAAAATGTGCATCCAAACATCCTTTCAATGTGACCAAGGCTCCCCCTTTTCTTGTGCTACCTAAACACCTTCAACAACATGTCATCAGCAACAAACTCTGCATGATCTTTCCATATCTCTGAATCATAATACTTCCATTTCATCCAACAGATATTCTTCATCAAATAAGCAATCCAGGCTCATCCATAATCTTCAACATAAGAAACCATGTATCATTTCATTAGCATGAGTATAACCAGAATAATGCTAGCAGTACAATCATTAGCAGTCAGACTGATGCTCCCCCTGAACCTATGCTCCTGATCTTCAGTTGTCATCCCAATTCTCTTATCATTAATGCATACGCGACTGTGTCTGTTGTAACTCGCGTGTATACGCGAATTTTGTTCATCGAACCCGCGTATGGAAAGTGAAGCATAGAAATTTTCACATTCCTTCATCTCCCCCTAAATTTGTCCTTCCTGTACCTGTCTTCTTCATATCAGATACTCTGTCAGAAATACATATAACCAGAATAACCAAACAATACTGAAAAATGCTGACCCTCAACCAAAAAATGTCAGCAATTATCCATACACGGATGTATGTTAATATACTCGCGTATATACGCGACTGTGTTTCATCAAAACTGCGTATTCAATTAATCTTCTGAATTTAAGCAGATTTGTTCTTTTGACTGGCAGAGACTACTCCCAGTTTCTGTCTTAGATATTCGAACACTTCCCTGGGCAGAGGTTTGGTAAATATATCAGCAACTTGTTCCTTGGAAGGAACATACTCCAACTTCACCTCTTGTTCAAGCACTTGTTCACGTAAGAAGTGATACTTGATGGGAATGTGCTTGGTCTTCGAATGCATAACAGGATTCTTTGAGATACTGATGGCACTTGTATTATCACACTTAATGGGGACAGGGGGTGTACATTTGATTTGAAAATCTTGTAAGGTTTGCATCATCCAAAGGAGTTGAGTGCAACAAGATGCGGCAGCCACATATTCTGCTTCTGCTGTAGATAAGGCAATAGAATTTTGCTTCGTGCTGAACCAAGATACTAACCGGGGTCCCATATAGAATGCACCACCACTAGTGCTTTTCCGATCATCAACACTTCCAGCCCAATCTGCATCAGTGTAAGCATGAAGGGTAAGATCAGCATTCTTTGGATACCACAGACCAAAGTCTTGAGTTCCTTGAAGATATTTGAATATTCTTTTGACAGCCTGAAGGTGAGACTCTTTTGGATTAGCTTGGAATCGTCCAACAATCCCAACTGCATGCATAATGTCTGGTCTAGTCCCAGTGAGATAAAGTAGACTTCCTATCATTGATCTGTAATCTGGTTGATTCACCGTGGGAGAATCATCATGAGAATTGAGATTGCATCCGGTTATCATTGGTGTACTTACAGGTTTGCATTCTTCCATGCCATACTTCTTCAGAATTTGCTTAAGATATTTTTCTTGTGATAGGAATATACCATCTGCAGTTTGATGCACTTGTAAGCCAAGAAAGAATGTTAGTTCCCCAAGTAAAGACATTTCAAATTCTTGCTGCATGACAGAAGCAAATTTTTTACTCATAGATTCTTCGTTACTCCCAAAAATGATATCATCAACATATACAACCACAATCAATAGTTTATCATTTTCAACTTTTGTGTATAAGTTGCTATCAGCAGACCCCTTTGAAAATCCTTGTTGATGAAGACATTTGTCAAGACGATAATACCAAGCCCTTGGAGCTTGTTTGAGACCATATAGAGCCTTTTTAAGTCTACAAACAAGATTTTCATCATTTCCCAAAATGAATCCTTCCGGTTGTTCTATATATACTTCTTCTAGATCACCATTAAGAAAAGCAGATTTAACATCCATTTGATAAACTTTGATTTGTTGATAACTTGAAAAAGCAAGAAACATTCTTATGGCTTCAAGTCTAGCTACAGGAGCAAAAGTTTCTTCAAAGTCTATACCTTCTTGTTGAGTATACCCTTTGCAAACCAGTCTAGCTTTGTTTCTTACAACATCCCCATTCTCATTTAATTTGTTCTTGAAAATCCATTTAGTTCCAATGACATTTTTATCATGTGGTCTTGGTACCAATTCCCAAGTGTCATTCTTTTCAATTTGATCGAGCTCTTCATCCATGGCTTGCTTCCAAAATTCATATTTTCTAGCTTGATTGACATTGTGTGGTTCAATTGTGGATAGAAGTGCCAGATGACTAGAAGATCCCACCAGAGTTCTCCTCGTTCGTACACCCGATTCCTTGTCTCCCAAAATTTGAGATTCAGGATGATTCTTTTGAACATATCTGGATGGAGCTTTTTCAGATAGATCATTTTCAGGTTCTTCATTGGATTCACTGTCTATATCATTTCCATCTGATGTAGAAGGCCATATGTCGCTATCATCTTATTTTGTTGTTTGTTTTTCTTCTTTAGGAGCTGCAGGAGACTCATCAATAACAACATCAATACATTCAACAATCTTTCGAAGCCTTTTATTGTAACATTTTTATGCTTTGCTTGAAGATGAGTAACCAAGAAATATCCCTTCATCTGATCTAGGTTCAAACTTGCCAAGCTTTTCATCATTATTTTTGATAAAGCATTTACTTCCAAAAACTCTAAAATGCTTCACAAAGGGAGAATTACCATACCAGAGTTCATATGGAGTTTTGTCACTATTTACCCGAACATGAGCCTTGTTGAGAATGTTAGTTGTTGTATGTGCTGCTTCACCCCAGAACATGTCAGGAGTTCCAGAATCATCAAGCATAGCTCTAGCCATTTGTTGAATTGTTCTATTCATTCTTTCTGCTACGCCATTTTGTTGTGGAGTGCCTGCTACAGAGAACTGTCTTTTTATGCCATGTTGTTCACAAAATTCAAAGAATTCATTTGAAGTATATTCTCCTCCTCGATCAGATCTAAGACACTTTATTTTTAGATCTAATTCATTTTCTACCAATGCTTTGAAGATTTGAAAATTTTCAAATGCTTCATCTTTGTGTTTAATGAACCCGATCCAACACATTCTAGAGTAATCATCAATAAATAAGATATAGTATTCTTCCCCACGTGGTGACTTTTTTCTCATAGGTCCACATATGTCAGTATGAATGAGTTCAAGAGGCTTACTTGATGATCCTTCTTCGGCATTAAATCGTACTCTGGTCTGCTTACCGAATTGACAAGATTTTCATATGATACTTTCTGGTAGATTAATATTGGGAAGACCACGAACAGCTTGAAGTCTGCTTGCTTTGTTGATTTGAGAGAAGCTCAGATGCCCCAGCCTTCTATGCCATAGCCAATTTTCTGAAGTCTTGCTCAAGTAACATTGATCTTTGCAATTCAGTACATACAGTTTGCTTGGATTTCTTTTCCCTTTTATAATAATTTTACCTGTATCAAGATCACGAACCACACATTCTTTTGAACTAAAGACCACTTATGTTCCTTGATCACACATTTGACTTACACTTAACAGGTTATGCCTTAATCCATCCACATACATGACATCATTAGCCTTCACCTTTTCTTTTAGAAACACTGACCCTTTTCCTTTAATTACAGCAGGAGTATCATTTCCAAATGTAACTTTCTTTTCTTTTTCTAGAGCATTATAAGCAAGAAGTTTGCTTTTGTCACCTGTCATGTGTCTTGAGCACCCACTATCAATGTACCATTGATTTTCTTCACCTTCTGCAAATAACGCTATCCCACAATTTTCAACCGGTATTTCTTTCTTTTTCCACACTTTAGAGCTTGAGGGAACATGTTCTTTTGGCTGGACCTTGCTCCTGCATTCATATTCTTCATGACCAAAGTTATTGCAATAAGTACATTCAACTTCGTTTTGAAGAGGAGAAAAGTTGTTATAGGTGTTCTTCTTTGGTTCAATATTCATCCTTTTCTTTCTTGCTTCTCCTGTCATGATGGTTTTATATGCAACACATTGAACAGCTTTATGACCAAAATTGTGACATGAGAAACATTGTCCATTGAAGTAGAAATTTCTACGATCATGAAATCTTCTATTTGAATTTACCTGTTGATTGTAGCTTCTTTGAAAGATCTCCCTGTTAGTGTTTCTTAAATTGAGATGGTCATGCTTTACTTGTAAAGATCCTTTGTTCTCTTGCTGAGTGGTTGAATGTAGTGAACCAACTGTGGCTGCTTTCAGATAATTTGGTGCTGAAGTCTGGGAAGATTCCCTAGTATATCCAAGACCTGTTTTTATAAGAGGAGACCGTTGTATCTTGATAATCTCATCTAAGGTTTCTGAGAATTTAGTAAATCTACGATTGAGAGTTTTCACTTTCTCATTATCTTTCCTTAGACTTACTACTTCACACTCCAATTCCTCAATGCGTTTTTCCTTTGCTTCAAGCTGATTTTCAAGAGTCTCTATGATTATGTTCTTTTCTTCTAGGCTTACTTTGAGTTGATTGTTTTTTTCAAGAAAATCATTGTCTTCCAGAGCATCCACAAAAGTATCCTTTTCTTCTCTAGATTCTTTTGCCATGAGCAGTTTAATATCTTGTTCACATTCTTCCTCACTATCAGATAACCCATCACTGTCTTCATTAATATAGTAACTTTTTCTTGTGCTAGATCGATTCTTATTCCGTCTTGCTACTTCTTTCCCTTTAGCAGATGTTTCATTATAAGGACATTTTGCAGCATAATGACCAACTCTTCCACAACCAAAACATTTGAACGGAAGCTTACCTTTGAACCTTCCGGTTCCTAGTTGGAGTCTTCTTACAAAATTTGCTTCTTCTTCTTCTTCAGATATATAGTTGGATTGCTTGACAACTTCCTTTTCTTTTCCTTTTTCAGATGCCTTAAACGCAGCTTCTTTGATTTGAGAAGGACCTCCTTGTCTCATTTCAAAAGAAGTCAGGATACCATGTAATTGAACAACAGTAAGAGTTTGCAGATCTTGCCTTTCTTCAATAGCTGAAACTTTAGAGTCAAATTTTGAAGTCAAAGATCTTAAGACTTTTTCCACCAGAGTAGTATCGGCTATGGTTTCACCCAAATTTCTCATTCGATTTACAATATCATCTAGACGAAGAAAGAAACTCGCAATACTTTCATCACTATGCATCCTTAAATTTTCATATTCAATTCTGAGAGTTTGGAGTTTTGCACTTTTTACCTTTGTATCTCCTTCATAGCTCGGAATGATTTTGTCCCATATTTCTTTTGCTGAATTTAGCTGCATCACTTTAGCAAATTCTGGTTCAGACATGCTTCCTAATAAGACATTCACTGCTTTGGCATTGATTTCATACTTCTTCCTTTTAGCTGCATCAGTAGGAATACTTGCCGGATATTGATAGCCTTCTTCCACAATTGCCCATACTTCTGCACCAAGACTTTGCAGATATGCTTTTGTTCGTACCTTCCAAAATATCAGATTGCTTCCATTGAATAGAGGTGGCTTTAGAGACATTACTCCTTCATGACTTCCCATTGCGACGGATCTCCTTCAAGCGATCAAGCTTCTACAGAAAGACCTGCTCTGATACCAATTTTTGGGAAAAAATACTGAGAGGGGGGGGTGAATCAGTATTTAGGACTTTATCAAACTTTTTACTTTTTCACTCTCCAAAACCCATACGCTACTTTGCTGAAGCCAACTAGCATATACACGCGGATATCGTTCATGAAACTCGCGTATACACAGAGATCTAATTATGCCATTAATTCTTCACTTATATCATTCCATCATTCATTCATTAGATGTTCAACAAACAGTAAACATGTGTAGTAAAAACAGTATAAACCATCACACATAAGCATCACACATGAACACCAGGATTTTAGGTGGAAACCCAAGTCGGGAGAAAACCACCGCTGCAGTTGCTCAGCCTTCAATATTTTATTATAGAGAAAACATCTTACAACATATGTGTTGGCGCAGCCTCCTACCAGCACGCAGGCACCCACCTGCGCTCGTTTACCAGCCTCTCCTGGAAGGGAGCTACGACCCCCTGCTCTCGTTTACCAGCCTCTCCTGGAAGGGAGCTATGACCCCCTGATCTCGTTTACTAGCCTCACCTGGAAGGGAGCTACGACCCCCTGACTGAAGACTACAACCCTCAGCACCTCTATGGACCACGTTTCATCAATTTTCACACTGGATCCAACAACTCAAATAGAGTACAACTTGTAGGCCTCGTTTCATAATATTTTCAGACTGGACCCACTCTACACATTTAAGCTTAATCATACAACCAAACTGATACAGACAACTCAGAACTGTAGAATACAGATAGCAGTAACACAGCAGAACAGATCAGACATTTCATACCCCATGCTTCAGCAAACCCTAGTTTGCATACGCACTTTTATTTCACTTATCCCGCGTATATACGCGTCTTCTACCATACAAACCCGCGTATACTTCTGTACATATTACAGAGCTAATTTCACTGCGCATACGCGCTTTCTCTTCAGCGAAGCCGCGTATATATGCGCTTCTTCTGCGGAAAACTAGCGTATGGTTCTTCAGACATTTAGGTCATTGCAATTCTTCAGAACAGACACATCACACAGATTTTACCCTTTACGTCTGACAGATGTTCGCCTCATCTCAGATCTAATCATTCCATAAACAGATGTAGCAAATACAAATACATTTCAGATCTAGATACCCTTCTTCATCATTGGTGCTTCATGCATTCAGATCTATCATTCAACTGTAACCCTTTCCATTCAGATATCCTTCAGAGAGAAGTATTCATTCAAGCTCAGACATCTTGCACCCACACTCATGATTTTCACAATGAATTTCTTCTCTTTATATAGGTTTACCCTTTTTCAATACCATGAGCCAAAACCACATTACTTCCGATGGTATTCCTAGACGGGGTTATTTAGACGAATCATTACCCAATACAATGGGTCAATACCATGGTGGTTACCCCTGGTTTTGCACTTTATGAGCGCTTTTTCCCATACGCGACTTGGCACGTTATTACCCGCGTGCATACGCGACTTATCCTAGACAAAACCGCGTATTCCTTGAGACATACTCTTTTCATCATAGATCTAGCACATATTGAGTTCCTTTCTTCATTACCTTCTGTACTTTCTGTAGATACATCAGATTTACATTATTTAACAAGTTCATCAAGTAGGTTTCCATCATCTTCATCAAGTGGGTTGCCATTCAAGGACAACACTCTATCAAGTGGGTTGTCATCAAGGACAACACTCGGCATCATATTACTTGACAAACATCATATCACATCAGATTTACATCATTTACCAAGTCCATCAAGTCAAGAATAACTTCATCAGGTGGATTGCCATCAAGGACAACACATGCCAACAATCTCATGTCTTCATCTTCATTAAGTGGGTTGCCATCAAGGACAACACTCTGCATCATATTGCCAACAATCAGTTACCCTCCCTTAACACAATTGTTTGCCCTGACGCTGCAAGGAAAGTATGTCCATCTAGCAGGTCTGGACTTCAAACTCACTCCTAGGGCTATCTCCAAAGCAACTGAGATCCCCTATATAGGAGAAAAGTGGTTCAAACAAGCATACCTAGATCTGAATCACTATAAACCCTTTCTAAAACTAGACCATCAGGATGTTTGCCAAGCTATTTTCCCTTTTTCTCACTTATTGAGTAGCTATGCCCCCCTCATGAAAGTCATCATGAATTATTTCACATGTGAAGGGAGGTTTTCCTGGATTTATGCCTATCACATCAGGCTTCTTATGAATTTCACAAGAACTCAGTTGTTGAACCTACCTTTCTTCCTCTACAGAATCATTGACAAGATGGCCTCTACTGTCCAAAAGAAGCCCTCCGCTCAACAACAAGCTTGTTTGTTTCATCATTCCCTTATCAAGATCATCATCCTCCATCAGCTTGAAAAGAAAGGAGTGTCTTGGAAGACCTTCATTTCTCATCCAGATTTTTCCATTGCCTCTTCATCTCATTCGCCTTCCTCACCATCCACTCACCATGTCTCTCCCTCTTCTAATCAATCTACTCCTAAAATGCAAAAATCCCCTATGATTGAGAGTGAAGAAGAGAAGTCTAAGCAAACTAGTGATGAGGAAGGGCAAAGTGACAGAAAGCAAAGTAGTGATGATGAAAGACAAAGTGAAAATTCTAAAAATGATGGTGAGCATGAACAAAATGATAATGAGCATGGCAGTCATGAAGACGAACATGGTGGCAGCCAACACAGCAGTAAGCATGAGGGTGATGAGGGACAAAATAGTGAAGGTAAAGAACACAACATTCACGAAGAAAGCAGTGACAGAGATGAACAAGACAGTCCTCAAGAAAACAAACAAATTGGTTGCCAAAACAGTGATGATAAGGGTCATAACAGTCCTCAAAGAGACACTAATGATGAAAAACATGACAGCCCTCAAGCAAGCAATGATGATGGCAAGCAAACACCAAACAGTGAGCATTCCGAAGGGGGCAGCATGGAGCAAAAAGATCAAAATAGTCCTAAGGGCAGCCAAGACCAAATCAAAGGCCATGACGCAAGTAATGATGAATCTAAATAAGGCAGTGAAAACAGGGAGCATGAATAGAATTCTCCAAAGCATGTGCTAGCTGCTTCTCCTAGGCAAGGGTCCATGACTCTTCCTCCAAAAGTGGTGAAGCCTAGAAACACTAGATCTGCAAAGAAGAAGATCACTCCAACAGTGACTAGCAATGTCACAAGAGTGCTAAGAAGTAGAGGAAAACTGCCTAAGAAGAGTCTTGCTGAATTGCCGAAGGGAAAAAGGACCAAGAAGTCTACCCAAGGCAAAGGTAAAGAAAAAGAGGAACAACAGGAGAGTAGTCATGAAAAGGAAAGGGAGTTTGAGATCATACAAATAGACAGTGATGCTGGAGATGATGATGTTAGAATTCTTGAGTCACTTTGAAAAACAGAGAAGCCCAAATACATGACTTGGAAACTGATCTAGAAAGGTCAAAGGACCTCATACATTTCCTACAAATGCAAAATAAAAAAATGAGTGGGAAAATGGAAATTTATGAGGCCCAGGCTTTCAAATATCAAAGAGAGGCATACAAAGCTCAAGTCGAGCTCAAAGAATATATGGGCGAATTTGATGATACCGAGGAAGAAGATTAGCCAGTTAGAAAAAGGCCTAAGACTATGGGTCTTAGGAAAGCCTTAGAGAAAAGGAAGGAAGAAGAAGCAGCCCTTGTACGATCTTATCCTCTCACACAATTGCTTGCTCAAGAAATAGAAAATGATAAAGAATCATGGCTTGAAAGAGCCAATAAGAATTTGGAGGATAAATTAGAGAAGGCAAACAAATACTTGGGTTTACAGAGAAAGATGACTGGGCATTACAATAAATTGAACCAATTTGCCTGAAGAAAACTCAAACTTGTTCAAGAAAGGCTCAAAGCTGCCCGAAGGAGGCGCCCGGCGGAAAAAGTGGAAAAATGCATATCTAGGCTTGAAATCTTGGCCTTAGCTTCCTTGCATGTTTCTAAGAACCCATAAGGGGCTTTCTCGCCAAAATAGACATGATTTTGTTTTTTGTTTTTTTTTCCCTAATTGCACATTTTTCAAAGCGCTGCCATGAGTGCTAGGAGCATCCTCAGCTCGTGAAAGTCATTTTTTTGGATGGAATAAATTTGGGGGCAGCTAATCACAAATTTTCAGATCCAAAGGAGGTGTTTTGGTCCCCCAAAGAGGCGAAAAACAGTGATTTTTTAACTTTCTACCTCACATATCAGCGAGGGCTACTTTTCTGGGTTTTTTTCACTCATTTCAGTTTTTGACAGACTTCCTAGCATCAGTTTGGGAAAAATCAAGTAGTTCCAGAAAGTTGACATCCAGGGCTTTCCAACGAGCCATCACAAGCCTCGTTTCAACATCTGGAGGTCCCTTAAAAGTTGTCTGCAAGACAAATAATTTTATGTTGCTACGTTCCTGTAGCATTTTGGCAAAAAGGGCAGATTTCTGAAGATGCTCATCCAAATGTGCGTTAAGCCTTTTTTAGCACTTGTCAGACATGTAAAATCAATATTTTTTCCTTTTTTAACATTTTATAGATATTTTGAAGATATTTTGTGCCTTGGGATTTGCAAAGCCTCAAGGACAAAGTCAGATATTTGTTCTAAGCCTATGAGCTTCTAGTCAATTTTGTGAAGCTTATCTTCTCATTTCCTATATAACTCATGGAGAAGCATTGTAATATTGTTGGTTGAAGAGTTGATTAACAAGCTGGACTTTGAAGAGCTTAAGAACTTGACTAAGCTTAGAGCAATATATGTTATGAGTTTTGATGATCAAACTTGTTTTATGGAGTGAATAACTTGACTTGCTTGCCTAGATGATGGAGAGGATCTATGTGCAGGATTTCATGCCTTGGTAAATGGTATTGTGCTTCTTTCCAGTTATGTTTTCTTATTCTTTCACATATGTATCCATGTTTATTGCTTGTTGTAGGTCAGTAAAGAATAGTTTGAGGCATGCCCATGGAGGCACATCAAATTTCCTGATTCATTGCAGCTTCTATGTTTTCATCCTTCTTGGTCATGTCAAAGGATTCTTAATTACCCTTTGGTCCACTAGGAACTTGTTATTTATTTCCTTAATGATTAATGTGACATGATATCTTGTTTGATTCACCGATTAATGTGACATGATATCTTAGTACATTTATTTCCTTAATGAATGTACTAAATTGATTCACCTTGTTTTATGAGAAAAATGTAGCATGGTGGTTAATAAATATAGGTAAATTTAGTTTAGTTTCGTATTTCTACACATGCATTAGACCCTTTAAGTCTAAATCAATATGGATTGGTTAATAAAGTGATGACCAAGTGAAGACAAGAAGGCGTGGTTTTAAGTTAATAGTGCACCTTTGTGATGTGTGGCTCATACTACAACTTCATGAGAAGTGGATGTTATCAATTGAAAAGGAGTATGGGCTAGGTAATAACCAACATGCATGCTTCCACAATGATGTGTTATGGGTAAGACGATGACCTCATATGATTACTTTATTTTTGAATTTTTTTTCCCATAGCCCCCCTTTCAAACATAATGTGCCACAACCCCTCTATAAATGCCATGGCTAAAGAATAATACTGTGGTCCCCTTATTTATATCAATAACTTCATCTATATGGCCCATTAAATGTGATGTAATCTTAAGTTTGTCGACCCCATCTCATATAATCTATGAGCAAATTTTACCACACTATGTCATAATAAAGCATTAATGGAGGTAAAAATTTTGTGAACGTGTGTGTTAACCATGACATCATGCCCCTTTTTATGTCATTGCATGAATTTAGCTTGTGTATGATAACAAAGGGGTGACCCGTCATAAGAATGATATTATTGTTTTCTTTACCTTTTACCTTCACCATGGTTAAATTGTAAAAGGGGTTAGCCCCTTCAAAATAAATTTTCCACCACGTTTTTGCCAATGATAAAATAGAGCAGGATAAAATGACAATTATGAACCAAGATCACACCATGCCATCTTTTTTATCCTTACTTAGGCATTTCTCAAGTGAGGTGCATAAGTGTTAGGTTATGATAACCATGAACAACATCATCCATTACAACACTGAAGAATATGTCATCACCATCTATCAACCAACGAATATATCATCACTATCCATCAAATGTGATTATGGAGAAATCAACATGAACCAAGACACCTAATCCAATCACTATCACAATGAAGAGTACCCATAATTATCACTATGCCCAACCAAGATGCATCTCAAGCCTATCGTCAACCTTGCAAGTTACCCCTAAAAATCTATTCATGTGATAAGAATCATTATTTACCCTCATGCCACTATGACGACTAACACCCTTGTTCATGGGGGAAATCATAGGTTTGAGAAATTGGTTTTTCATTCCAGTTAAAGATTAAAGAACATGAAGTTGACATAAGGCTTGATTGATTGTGCACATTCACTCTTGTCGAGCACTCTCACAATTCTAAGCACTAATTATGCCTTGGCGAAACAATGGTTCTAGCTAAGGAGGACAACTACTTTAAATGTGAGTTTAGAGAAGCCATTAAGATTGTTAAGCATCTGCTTAACCTTAATTGAGATGGTGGTTGGGAGGTGAGCAATTACGTCCCTTCTTTTCTTCAAAGAACCAATAAGTTGTTAGGGGTCAATATTACTATTAATAATAACAACAATGACTAGTTCTTGTTATTTCCCTTTTCTCCTTGTTTTTTCCCTCTCTTTAGGTTTCTTTTTTTTTTCTTAGTCTTTAGGCTTATTTTTTGTTTTGGTTTTTCTTTATTCCTTAATTTATTTTTAGTTACCCTTCTTCTTCTTTTTTCTCTTTTTTGATTCCTTTTCAATTTTTTTGAACTTCCCCTTCTTAATTTTATTTCTTCTATTTTATAATCATTATTTATAATTTTGTTATATTTTCTTTTTTCTTTTTACCTTTTTCTTCTTCACTCTTCTTATTCTTTATTTCTTCATTTTTATTATTAATTTTTGCTTACAATTAATCTTCCTTCCCCTTGTCTTTTCTTCTTCTTCTTCTTCTTATTTTTAATGATTAATCTTATTCTTCATTTTTAATCTTATTTTCATATTTTTTCTCTTTAATATATTATGCTCAATTTTCTCTCTTTTGTTGGGTACGTATTATATTCTTTGTACGACTATTCCCAGTCACTATAAAAAAAAAACGCACGATGCATATTAGGCGGACCATAGGGGAGTAATATCTCCCTTGCATTAGGGATTGTGTATAACACACCAAAAAAAGGGCATTTATTTCCATTTGTTTTTGGTTGTTTTTGGCACACAATTTTTGTTAAAATCAGTTTTATGACGCATGGTGGTTTTACCCATGGTTTTGTAGTTTCGGTTAAGGATTTATGGCTATATTCTAATCCAAGGTAAATGGATTGGTGGTTCATGGATGTTGTTATCACCATAAATTTTTTCATCAAAAACTCTGAAAGTTTACCTTGTTTCTAGTTATGGTGTTAAATGGGTCTTGAGTCATTTCATTCTTAAAGGGGTAAGTGATAGGATTTGAAGTCTTCAAAGTGTCATTTTCATTTCCAAATAAAGTTTAAAAGTCTCATTTCATAGTTTAAAGGTCCCATCATCCATTTAGAAGTCATGTTTTAACCTTTAAAAAAAAAAATTGCAATAAGCCACGAAACCGCACTTTCATAGCGCAGCCAGTTGAAAAAATCAGTTTTGCGCTATGAAAGCGCTACTACTTTCGTAGCACATATCCTAGAAAATGCACTAAGTGCGCTACAAAAGCACGGATTCGTAGGGAAGTCATATCAAATCATCAAATCAGTCAGAATCCGTTAAGTTTTCATCATTAGGAGTCAGTTAGATGTCATTTCCAAAACGTGTAGCCATTCAAACTCATCATTTCAATCATAGAGGTCTTATTTATGAAAGGCAAGTTCGAATTTGAAAAGGCTAGTTACTTATTCCAGTTTTCATGCAAAACACTTCAACATATCTTTTTCAAGTGTTAAGATTATGGTCATCTTACACCAAAGCTTTCCTCATCCATTATCAAGCGAGGCTGATTGTTCTATCAAGCGAGGCTGACTGTTTTGAATTCAAGCGAAACTGATAATCAGATTCTACAAGAAGCAGACAGTAATTTATGAATGCAAGAATGACAGAAGAAAAGAAAAATCACAGGTCAGGGCATTGCTTAAGGTCAGAACTTGAAAGCACAATAGCCCTAGCTAAAGACAAAACAGTGTTAGAGGCTTTCAGGAAGGCAGGGTGTTTGAATTTTTGTGAAAATTTGGAGGGAGGACACAGTCAGGTAACAAAGGAATTTGTCTTGCATTTCAGTGGTTCAAACACAAATATTGGAATATTAAATTTGTCAATTACTCCTGAGACCATAACCTTGGTAACTGAGATTCCTAGAGGGCAAGAAACATGGTTTAATGGTTTCATATTTGAAATGGAGGCATGCAAGGTGTTTCTAAAGACAGAATTCTCAAAGATGGATTTAAACAATGCAATTCCCGAGAGTTGCATCAAAGATAGCTATGAAAATCTACTCTTCTATATCCAGAGGTATTTTACATGCGAGGGCAGGTATCATAAAGTTTATTCATACCATTTTAAACTTCTGTCACACTTTATAAGCATAATATCTTTAGATTTGCCATTTTTCCTGTATAGAAGCATAGCTAAGATGGCAAACAAGGTTCAAATGAAATCTGAAGGGTGTGAAACTTCTTTATTTCACCATGGTCTAATCAAACTGATGGTCTTAAATGAACTCCAAAATATTAACAAAGAATGGTCATCATTTTTATTTTTATGTGGATTTGGGGTAGAAGCTCAAACTACAGGCAGTAACCCTAAGGCAAAAGAAACTCCTCCAGTAGAATACAGCAAGCCTATAGTGACAAGGACAAAAAGCTTTGTGAAGTTAAAGCCTAGGAAACAGGTAGGAAAGACATCAGTTTTCATTAAAGAAACTCCTCATTATGCAAAATAAAGGATAGATGAAATTGAAGAAATTGCACAGAAACAGTCAGCTGATAAACAAGTTCAACAAAGACTGACTAGGAGTCAAGTTGCAAAAGCAAAGGGGAAAGCAGTGTTTTTAGGAACAAGTGACAGTACAGGTTTAAAGGGAAATTTAGATGATATATTTCAAGCCATAGACATAGAAGAGTCCCCTTTGGTACAAGCTGACTTCATAAGAATTGATGAAGATAAGCAGAAAAAGATGAAGTTATCTAAAAAGTTGGAGTTCAATTATGAGGATGCAGCATTTGTCTTCAAGGCTAGAAAGCCTATAACCAGACAGTCAAAGAAATTGCAAGAGATTAATGGTGAGCTAGAGAAAACAGAGGAAACATCTACTGTTCATGGAGAATTTATAGATCTTTCTTCACCTATACCAGAAAAAGCTGAAAACAGAGTATTCTCCACACAAACAGAAAAAATCAGTTATGAAGAAATGGAAGAAAATTTGAAATCAGCCAATCATGTAATTATCAGATTAAAGATGAGAGCTAGAAAGCATGCTTTTGAAAAAAAAAGTTTCAAGAGGATGAAAACCCTCTGGGAAGGTGATAAGGTTTCCAAACCAGAAATAATTAGCAGTGAAGCACAATATTTCACTTGGACTGTACCAGCTATAAAAGAAGCAAGATTTGTGAGGGTTATGAATACTCATTTGAGGACCAGCAACAGGAGACTAAGGAGACAAGTTGAAGACTTAGAAATCCAGCTAACAAGATCTCAAGAAAAGCTAAAGCAATAGTGAAACAAGGTAATGGAACAGTGCAGAAAAATGATAAATTTTAAATTGGTTTTTCATTAAGGTAAAGACCAATTTTGATGACAATCATCTTTCTGAGGTTAAGTTACTATGTTTTTTTGATAAAAATATCAGTCCTTGTAAATTTTAAATATCCTCAACTTAAAAATTTCTGAAGACTGTTTTGAAATAATCCTACACAGCAGTTTTGAAGCACGCTACGAAACTGCTGAAGATGACTTTTTGCACTTTTACATATGAATTTTGGAGATAAGGTTGATGGGTTTTGAGTTTAAATGTTGCTCGTGGAAGCATGGAGACTATAGGTGAAGGTTCAAATTGTAAAACAGGAGAAAAAATGGTTAAAGGAAAGTTTTTACAATTACCTAAAAACTGTGCTACGAAAACAGGCTACTTTCGTAGCGCAGACATATTTCATACCCTTCTACACTATTTCGGAGATTTTTCTTTGCACTGGTAGAATATTAAAGGTTTCAAGGCAATGATTGACACATGTGACACATATGAAACTAAGCTATCAATGTTAACAAGTGCTCGAAGATGAAAATGGAAGTTAAGGGCTAAAAAGCAGGAAACCTGTCTCCTGATTTTTAGGACAGTTTTTGGCATCATCAACAGGATTACTTGAAAGGTGGAAGGATCATCAAAGTTTGAATACATGGGATTGTAGCTGTCAAAGGAAGTATTAAAGTTTATATAAGGTTGTTGCAAGCATATTTAGGAGTTTCACTCCTATTAGAACTAGGACTTTTCAAAGGCAATAAAGTTGTCACTTTGTAATTAATGACATGTTTAAGATTAGGAAAGGTGTCAAAATAAGTGAATTCGAATTCTCTAGTGGAGGATCAAGGAATCCTAGATTGTAAATGCTCTATATAGAGCATGAGGTCGAATTCTACAAGGGTTGGGCATTTTCATTAGCAATTGACTGTGTTATTGTAGTTGACTGTGTCTTTTTCAACTTAATACAGAGATCCGTTTTGACAACTCAAGATTCATAAGGATTTTATGTGTATCATCTTTCTATGGCCTTCCTCAATTATATATTTGCAGTAGTATTTATATGTGTTACTCAAAATTCATTTGAAAATTCTCTAACTTCCTTCACATGCAAATAAACTATGTTTTTCACTGTGTTACTGTTTTATTCATTAACCTAGACTCCAAGTGCCTTGACTTCCATGCTTAACAGATTACAATGTTTTGGTTGAAGATTATCTTAACTCCATAGCCCAATGACTGTTTGCTAATCTGTGATACAACCAGTTATACATTTTTATCCTTTTATTTTAGAGTTAGTCATCTATTCATTAATCATAAATCATAAACCTTTGAGAGAGCCCTCTCAGGTTGAGGAGCCTAAGCATCAGCCAAAAGATTGGTCTGAAAGAGTTACATGAAGTCTACTTGGTGAGCAGCCTATCAAGGTCAGATTTTGTGATAACATATGTCGAGTGATATATATATATATATATATATATATATATATATATATATATATATATATATATATATATATATATATATATACGCCCATAGGGGGATTTAAACCTTGAATCTAACAATTTAAATAATACTTCATAACACGATGATCGTTAATTGAGCTAACCCCCCATGGGCTATGTTTTATTGTAATATTGTATAAAATAATATATTAAAAAAAAATTACCAATTTGGATTTTCACGATAAAAATATCTATGTTAATGTGTGTGTTGTCCATTTCATCTTTTATGTTTTAATTAAGAATTTGTTTTAGCAATTAATTATAAGGTTAAAACCTACATTTGGTATTCGAGCAATTTTGGCTTCAAGGGGATGCCTTTGAGGGTAAGGGATTTTTCTTAGGCATGTGGTGGACCCTGTGACATTGGGATATCTACAAAATTAATCCTTGCAGTGAAAAGGAAATGGAGAGAAATTGAAAGATCGAGATGGAGAAATTCAATGGGAAGAGATTTTTCCTATAGGATATTCTTGTTGGATAGAGATCAATGGATCATTGTGGTTCTAGGTACTGCACCAACATGGATGCCAACAGAAGATTAGCCCAAGTTGGAGCAAAAGGCAACGAGCTCGATACGATTGAGTCTCTTATATTTTTATCAATCCTTTAGGATAAGCTACAACAAAGGCTTTGTGAGACAAGTTAGGACGTTGTATCAATCTTAGTTCTTATTAAATAAATCGTTCTTACATAAGAAGATGTATAACTTGAGGATGAAGGATGGAGACTCGGTGAAAAGGCATTTGAACGCCTTCAATATTGTAGCAAGTCAGTGATTATTTGTTGACATCAAGATTACAAATATATATATAAGTGCATTACTTTATTATGTTCTCTACCAAACTCGTGGGATAGTCTAGTGTTTCCATAGCTAGTAAGGAAACTATTTTAAAGTTAGATGAAATAGTCTCATCCTTCTTATCAATGTAGATGAGACAAAAAAACAGGGAAAGCTAGAACAAAGATGACTTATTTATAAGAGGATGCTCCCATAATGGAAATAAAAATAAGTCCTTGAGTGGGAGATATAAATCTAGTGGAAGATCAAAATATCAAGGAAATTTCATAAAGGTATGTTGGAGATGTGGAAAAGAATGGCACTATAAGAAATATTGTAGACCTAAAAATCTTGAGAAAGGGAAGGGATATGAAGATGCTCCTTCTGCAGAAGCAAAAACCTCCTCATATGAAGGAGGGGATGTGTACTTGGATTCTTCAAGTACACATGTAGATCATAAGGAATAGTTGGTCAACTTAGGCAAATCCTTTCATATGAATCCTCGTAGGGGGTGGTTTTTCAAGTATGAAATACTCAATGGTGGTGATGTTTTCTTAGGAGATGACTAGACAAATATAAGCATAGGATAAGGAAAAGTCAAGTTGAATCTCATGGGTGGAACTATTAGAACACTCCTTGGTGTTTGCATATCCAAATATTAACCAAAAATTTATTTTTTGTAAGCAAGATGAGCGATGCAGGTGTAAAAACAATGTTTGAAAATGATACATGTATATTTCCAGCAATGGTATTATTGGGGGGATTTTATATTAGAACTATGTATAACTTATTGGGAAGCATTGACAGTGACAGATGAAATAATTCCATTGTTCTTGAGAGTGGAGTAGAACAAGGAAAAACTCTTGCAACTTTTGGAGAAAAAACTTGGTTGTGGCATCAAAGACTAGGACATATCAGAGAGAAGGTATTTTGACACTACATAGTAATGGTATGGTAGAAGATTTGTCTACTTTCTTTCTATATTTTTATTTATGCAAACATATTTTATATAGGAATTAGAATCAAGTAATATTTTTCTTTGGTTCTACGAGTTCAAAGGGAAATAAATAGTTGGTGCATAATTATGTGTTTGGACCTATGTCAATTCCATCATTGGGTAAATGTGTGTATTATGTCTCATTTATAGATGAATTATTAATGAATATATGGGTTCATTTCCTTAAGAAGAAATCTATAGTCTTTGACACATTCAAAGAGTTTAAGGAGCTTGTGGAAAATCAGACAGAGAAGAAAATTAAGGTGTTGAGGGGAGATAATGGCGGATAATTCTATGGGAAACAATTGAAATAATTTTGTAAGAAGTATCATATAGTAAGACAAAAGACAACTCCATGTACACCTCAATAGAATGTAGTTGTGGAAAATATGAACATGACTTTGATGGAGAAAGCAAGGAGCATGCTTAGTGGTGTCAAGTTAGGACAAGAATTCTAGGTAGAGATTGTGGACACTCTGTATTATCTGATAAATATATTTCCCTCATTAACATTGGATGACAAGACTCTGTTGAGGCCCCAAAAATCGGTGCAACAACATCAGGGAAACCACCCGGTCGGGGACTTAAAAATCGTCCCTTTTCCATTTGGAATGGTGGCTCCAACTGGATTTATGGGACCAGTTTCCCAGTTTAATATAATTGTGGTGAATGGATGGATTTATAACTATGTATAACTTGATAGATGGAAATATTAGCAAACTTGCAATAAATAATATATCTATCTACTATGTATCCTGGGATGAAGTATATTCTATGTGCAATCTACAAAAATGACCTTTCAGTGGATGCAAATAAAGATCATACATTCACTTAGAGATATGAAAATTTTTGAGATAATTGCTTTAATTAAATCAATTGGATAAAGCTTATATCGCAACTTTTAAATGCTTGTATTCCATATGTATCAAGTGATAACAGTATAACATGTTTAGAAGTGAGTTAATGCCAAATTGTATTCAAACAGATACATGAAACAAAACATCATAAGATAAATAACCATTTCTCATTTGAAGAAAAAATATAACACATAGGATAAAAGTACATATATATGTTCACTCTGCTCAATTTAGAAAAAGTACTTGGTCCAGCGTTTTCTATTCAGAAAACTTCAAGAGTACAAAAGTGCAAAATCTATAAAGTATTCCTTTCAAAATTTCAGGACCCCTTCTTCAAAGACATGAAGGGGTTTAAATATAAAAATAAAAGTCTTAAAATAGTTATTACAATAAAAAGCTAAGGAGGTTTAAAACAACCCTTCTTAAAGTAAGTGGAATTTAAACAGAAACCGAAATTAAAGGGGTGACTTGCTTAATAACTATCTCATTATCTCCTTACCCATTTGTTCCTTCAGCTGAAGGATGTTAAGCATAGGCTTAACCTCTAGAGGTTGGCCTGGCCTAATGCACAGTTGTCCAGTGAAAACAGTATCATAAAGTGGAGTAAGCATGTACGAGGATGTATCTATGAGACAACGCAGCATAAGCCACTGGTTGTGAGGCTTTACTAAATATCTCTAATATTTCTCCCAATCCAATTTTTCTAGCTTCTTGATATGTTCTTCTTTTATCTTTGACACTTCCTGCCACTGTCTTATCAATTCTTTCATTATAGGCAATGCACCGGGAGGACATATGTCAATAAGGTTTGCAGCGATGATATCTTGACTAACAATTTCCACAATGTTAGTAGCCACATCCTTTGCTCTGCAAATGGCTCTTTCTACATGTTTCAATTGTATATCCTAGTCTATAAACAATATTTCTTTCTTTGAGTCCTCGATCCTGGGTAGGTTGACCTTTCGGCCATTAGCAGAATCCTGCCAAGTGATAAACTGGGAAACCTTATCATCTATCTCATCAAAATTAATCCTCATATATGAAAATGTGATTCATCGGTGAATCACTCGGTTCACACAATTCAAGAATACTTGATAATTTCTATCAAAAAACAACCTGTTGTTGTGCTAATAAAGTGTTTATTTCTAAGGCCTCTTTTATGAATTCATCAATATTTGGGTTATCTTTTAATTGCTCAATAGAGACGTGAAAATGATGAATTAGAGTTTCCTTCGAACTAATCTCATTTTGGTGCTGAATTTTCAATTATTCCATGCTCTCCTGGAGTTGTGTGATCTGTGCCTGTAACTATTGATTGACACTTTATTTTTCTGCCTGTAGCTCAAGTTCAAGTTGGATGATTTTCTCATCCTTTTGTTTCATCAAGTGTTGAATTTCTGAGGCATTATCAATAGTTGCAGAGGCATACGCTCCCGTGAACTAAATTAGGCGAGTTAGATCCTGTGAAGGATCTACTTGTGTGTCTTTCCAAACAATATTCATTGATACATATCCTTGGACAAGGGGTTTAGATTGCTCTGATATCCTTCTTTTCTTTTGTCTGCTCATAACCGCCTTGTGTTTAGGATTGTAGAAAATTTCCAAAGGAGTAATTTCTTCAATGTTAAGAACAATTTCAGTGGTGGGGAAGGCCGGGATGAATTCCACACTCTATGCTTACTAATTTGTCAGAGGACTCAGCAGTAAACGAGTCCTGACTTTTATTTTTGGGTGTATGCACAATCTGTTGTTGATCAATAACTATGGCTCCTTGGTCTTCCTAGAGTTTTAGATTAAAATCCTTCCAAACATCACTTAGATTAATTGGGAAATCCAAATCCATAGTTTGAACTTTGGTTGATTTATCTTGGTCTGTTTTACTAATGATTTCGGTATCCTTAGATGCCATTTCATTCTCCTTTTCCATATGAGATAAGGGTTGTGAGACATCCAACATTTTCAATGGAATTGCTTCCAATCTCTCATTTTTGTATTGTTTAAACTTTAGTAATTGTTGTGGATGGAGGTGTAAGGCTTCCAACTTCTGAATTGCAGAATAATTATCGATAAACTCAAATAGGTCATCGAAATCATCATCTTCGTGTATAAAAGGCCTAATTTTCACTTGGATAGTGAAATTATTGGAAACTTTAATTAGGTCATACTGTCTATTTGGAATTGTGAATAACTCCAAAAATTCAATTTGACCAATCTCTATAACAACATGTATGTAATTATCTGAACCATAAACACCACAATTAACTGGAAAGGAAGGCCATGACGCTTCCTTGGCCTCCTTCAGAAACCTGGTTAGTCCATTTCCAACAATCTGATATGCAACTTCTCTTGCGAGAAGCTTGCCAGGAACATACAGGGGCAAAATTTGCGGTCAAGCTAAGCTCCCAAATACTCAGACATAGGTGAACAGCTCTTCTCCAAACCATTTTCCTATAGGAAAAGTCAGCTTGGGCCTCTTTTAACAATCTGGGGGCTTTCTCATTAAAAATAGCTTGAAACAGAGGGAGAATGACTCAATGGAAAATTTTATAAAAATGGCTCTCATACTTAGACTCCCTCAACATACTATGAAATACATGAATAGGTGCAGGGTCCTGGGTAGTCCATGTCCATCCCATGGCTGGAAAATTCGAAGTAAAACACACAACGTCTATGATATAGGAACTCATATAAAGCGAGGGGGGGGGGGATTTTGGAGGAAATGGAGCAATTTGTCCTATATTCTAAAATCTGAGTGGAAATATTATTAGACAGAATGTTTCCCCAATCCATAACATAGGAGTCTGCAGTTGCTTCCATGAGAGGAACTCATTCTACTGAAAATCGAGTAGTGCCTGGCTAACCAAAAAGCATAGACATCATCGCAGAGACATAACAGTAGGGGCTTGCAAGGGAGTCAGTAGAGTACATACCCTTTTCGACATTCTTATGCTTATTGGGATTGCTTCTCCATTGCTTGATTGTCTTTGATTTGAGCTCATTCTCTCTAGCGAACTGTGCAATAAATTCTTTATCATAGACCTTTTCAGGGTCTGGAATATGCTACATCAGCTTCAAGTATTTGGCTTTGAAGGAAATAATCATCATTCCTTTGCTAGTTAGAAATGTCTTATCCCCGATGTTGAGATTATCAATGATCAATCTTACCATATCAGTGTATGGTAATATTTTAGGTCGGGCAACAATTTGACGCAAAAAAGAATTAGCTACTTCTTCAATTATAGCTTCTGAGGAATCGGGAGCATCGGCAGTTACCTTCCTTTGAACTTTGTGAGTTTTTTCATCCTCGAGCAGCTTGTACATGGATTCCCATGAGGAAAACCCACTTTCTGGTCCATGTTTAGTATCTGTAAACAGACGAATCATCTATGTTCTCTCAGTTGTAGCGGGTGCAGGGTTTACAGGGGCCATATGCTTCTTAGATTTTTTTAAGAGCTTTAGACATCTCCGAAGAATTTTTCTTATTCTGGCTCGCCTGCAAATAAATGAGAAAGGATAAGTGGAAAGAGGGAACTTTTGGTTTTACAAATGCACAAGTACCATAACAATAGAAACGTTTAAACGGATGAGACTTGGAATGCTGATAAGATATGAATTCAATGCTTCTTAAAGTAAAATCATTATGGAGGTATGGGCGACAAAACCGTTAAGTTATGTCATTAACGATTGATATGGGTTGTTGTGCACATATAATCATTTCTGCATTAAAACCATATATGTCGCGTCACAACATTTCTCATATGTAAATCTTCATTTAATACCGATCGGCTTATTTTTCTACCAATTGCAATATCGCAATCGCAATATCGGCAAAAATATATGGAGTGTGAAATGCTTGAGTTAGCGAAAGTGCGACATGCGATTTGCGATAGTAATATCGCATCGGTGAACATGGTCGGGGGAAGAAGAGTGATTATGTTTACAGGAATGCGATGCGATGGAGTATATCGCATCGGGGAAACATGGGAGGTGACAATAAGACCGTCGGGGTAGATTTTTCGAAATGCGAAATGCGATTTGCAATGGCTTATGTGTCGGAAGTGGGTCCCATAAGTTTTCCTTCTAGGATTTTTCTTGGAAAAATGCGTTTTCCCTTTATAAAATCACTTTTTCTTATACATATCGGATCGCAACTTGTTTTAAGTGACCTTTTAGAAGTCATATGTGCTTCATTGCGGTATTGTGATTGCGATAATGTGATTTTTCTTCGCTTAAGTGCTTTTAGGGCCAAAATTTAAGGTTTTATCCATTTTTTATTTCTATTTCTATCTAATGAATCACTCTAAGGGTCTTATTTTTTATAACTCTAAAAAATTAAAAAGGGTCCCCATTATTTTCTAAGGTGACTATTGCTAAAATAATGGGGGTTGTTGATTAGCACAACAGACTCCACATGAGGTATGGATTGGAAAGAAATATTATCTTAAACATCTTAGGTTATTTGGCTATGATTCTTATGCACATTTTTCCAAAGGAGAATAGAAGTAATCTAGATAAGAGAGCTTAAATGACTTCTCGAGGAATACATGGGTTTATTTCCTCAAGAAGAATTATAAAGTATTTGACAAGTTCAAAGAGTTTAAGGCCCTTATGGAAAACCAAACAAAGAAGAAAATTAAGATGTTAAGGAGAGATAATGGTTGAGAATTTTGTGGGAATGAATTCAAAGAAATATGTAAGAAGTGTAGTCTAGCAAGGAAACAACGATTCCATACTCACCTCAGTAGAATGGAGTTGCAGAAATAATGAACAGGGAGTTGATGGAGAAAGTAAGGAGCGTGCTCAGTGGTGTTGTGTTAGGACAAGAATTTTGGGTAGAGACAATGGACACTACGCGTTATCTGATAAGTATATCACCCTCATCAACATTGGATGAAAAGACTCCACATGAGATATGGACTTGTAAGAAACCTTATTTTAAACATCCTATGGTATTTGACTATGATGCTTATGTACACATTCCAAAGGAGAATAAGAGTAAGTTGGATAAGAAAGTTGAAAAGTGTATCTTTATTGGATATAAATATGGTCTGAAAGATTATAAGCTTTGGAAACTAAAAACCAATAAGGTTGTGTATAATCGAGATGTGATATTCAGATAAGTCAAATATGTTGTCAAACATGAATTCTTAACAAGGGAGAAAGAACCAAACAAGATAGAGTTTGAAATGAAGGAAGATGAATCAGAATCTATATAAGAACATGAATCATAAGAAGGAAAACCATAGACTTCAGTACTATGGAGATTGGTTTAGAAAATAAAGCAAGTAAAAGGGTATACTCCACCTAATTTCCATTCTAATTTTGCTTTGTTTATTACTAATTATGATCTTAGAACTATAAGGGAGGAAGTAGATTAAGAGGATGGAAAACTCCAGAAAAATGCCATGGTTGAAGAAATGGTAGCCTTGGACAAGAACGAGATTTGGTATCTAGTGGATTTGTCAGTTGGAAGAAATTCCATTGGCAACAAATGGGTGTTTATGAAGAAGTTGAATGCAAAGTAAGAGTGGAGAAATACAAAGCTCAATTAGTAGCAAAGGATTATTCCTAGGTAGAAGGAATTGACTTTTGTGATATATTTTTTCTTGTTGCAAAGTTAACTTCTATTAGATTTATTTCATTTGTTGTTGTTGCTTTTGAACTTGAAGTAGAACAAATAGATGTGAAGACAACATTCCTACATGGGGATCTAGAAGAAGAAATGTAAACGAAATAACTAGAATGCCTTTTTGTGAAAGGCAAGAAAGAGCTAGTATGCAGGTTGAAAAAGTCCACATATGAGTTAAAGAAATCACCAAGGATGTGGTATCAAAAATTTGATAGTTATATACTGGGATTGGCTTCATAAGGATCAAAGCAAATCATTGCTTATATTTCAAATAAGTTGGTGATCATGTAATTTATTGGGTCTTGTATGTGGATAATATGTTTTCGAGTGGAAATAAAAGGGAAATCATGCATGAAGTGAAAATTCAATTGTCCTCTAAATTTGACATGAAGGATCTTGGTGCTGAAAATTTTACCTTGAGCATGGAAATTAAAAGAGATCAAGTAAACATGAAACTCTAGTTAAGTCATAGGAAGTTCGTACAGACAATATTGCAGAGGTTTAACACGTACGAATGTAAACTAATAAAGGTAGAAAAAATAAGGCTCCATGCACCTAACCCCGAATGAATTTATCTACCATACATCAAAGGAAAGACAAACAAAATTGCAAAGGTCTTAAGAAAGAAATTTTTCTCCATCACTTTTAAGCCTATGAGGACTATCAATCAAGAGATGAGGTCTGTCGAGGATGACATACACCCACACCAACACAAAGGAATCTACAAGATAACTTATTCTTGTGGAAAATACTACATCGAAGAAACCAACATATCCTTTAAAACTAGGATGAAGGAATACATTGTTGATATAATACATGAACGTATACACTCTTTCGCCCTTGTTGAGCACTCCATCAAAACCAAACACCATATAGGTCTTGAGAGCATTTAATTTTGTTTCCAAAGAAAACCATTATTTTAAAAAACGCTTTAGGGAAGCTATAGAGATTATTAAGAATCTTGACAACCTAAACATAGATAATGGCTTGGAGGTCAGCAACAATTGGATCCCCTTTATTAAATTTCTTGGGAAATCTTAATTTTATACTTCTTGCCCCCTTTGTGGTTCTCATATCCCTCCCCTCTGACTTTGGTCTTTTCCCTCATTTTCCTTTTCAAGCTACCCCTCCTTTTCCCCCTCCTTCCTTGTTTCCTTATCCCTTCCTACTTTTTTTCCCCTTTTCTTATATTAATAATAATATTATTATATTATTATTAATAATATTTTTTATATTATAATAATTTGCTATGTTAATATTCTTATTATTATTATATTAATATTAATATAAGATAACACTTACCAGTATTATTATCCTTTAGGGTTTCTATCTTAGGTTTTTAGGTTTTAATGTCGACACTCTTTCTTCATTTAATTGTCGCATATCACATATATATATATATATATATATATACTTTGCACGACTAGGGTTAGGCGTTGTTACAACACAACAAGGGGGTTTGTAGGGGGGCGGTAGCCCCCCTACACAGGGTTCGAAACAATGCCCCGATTTTTTTTTTAATGCAGACCCAAGGATGATGGGCAAACCTACCCATGGTTTTGTCCATGGTATTTTGCTCATAGTTTTGAGCATGATGGTTTTTCCCATGGTATTTTGTATATCTGGTCAAGTGAACTACGGTTATGTTATGATCCAAGGTTAATGGATTGGGGCTTTATGAATGTTTCAACATGTATATAATGTATTGTAACATTGAAAGGAATATAATGAAAATTCAATCTCATTTTCCCGGTTTTGGGTTCCAAGAGAGAAATATTTGTGTATATTTATGTTCTCGCCATTGTATATTTTATTTTTTATATATTTTTTAAGAATTTGTTTGTAGGTAATTTTTGTACAAGGTTAAAACCTTCAATATACATACATGCATACACATATACATAAACATACATATAAATATACACATGTGTGTGTGTGTGTGTGTGTGTGTGTGTGTGTGTGAAAATACGGTTCTCTTGACATTCTTTCCCTTTGGCTTTTGTGTCCTAATGATGGATCCTCTTTCAAATATGAAATGTTGACAATCAAACATGACTACTGTGGTAAATCTAAGCTTCCAATTTACAAATGGTGCCTATTCCTATAGGTGTAAAGTTATTTATGAAACAATGTCCCAAGACACAAGAGAATGAAGAGGACATTTCTCATGTTCCATATGCCAATGTGGTTGGAAGCTTGATGTATGCAATAGCATGTACTAAACCAGACATTGCAAATGTAGTGGGAGTATTGAACAACTATATGTCAAAATGAGGGAAGAAGCATTACAAAATAGTAAAGAGGGTTTCAAGTATTTGCATGGCATTATTGGCTATGGATTGTGCTACCAAAGTAGACCAATATTGGATAGAGTGTTAAACTTACATGGCTTTATTGATGCAGATTGGGTTGGAGATCTGGATTGTAGAAGATCTACAAGTGGGCGTGTTTAACCTATTTGGAGGAGCAATTAGCTGGATGGAAAAGATAAAATCTATAATGGCACCCTCAACTACAGAAGTTGAATACATGGTAGCTACTCATGCAAGCAAGGAATAATTATGGTTACAAAGATTGTGTTCATGTATTAGGTTGGTATAGCCAGTTGTAAGTACAGATTGTGATAGTCAGAGTGTAATCTTCCTGGAAAAGAATCCAACTTATCATTTGAAGACAAAAAATACTTGTTCAATATCACTTCATGAGAGATATGATTGAGGGCAAGAAGATGCTATTAAAAAAAGTGGATACTTTGAAGAATGTTGCACATTCATTAACAAAAATTGTGAACACTCGGAATTTCTCTTTTTGTAGAGAAACAATGGGCATTATTGCCCTAGATTGTTGATCATGTACTCATCTGACTCCCAGTGTGCAAAGAAAACATCAGGATGATTTTGGTTATGTGTTATATTGTTTGCACGATTATCCCCGTGCACTATAAAAATGGGTGATGTGCAGCAAGGGCGTGGCAACGCCCTCCAAAAAAATTAGGTGGTTTTGCATTTGTTTTTGGCAGTTTTCGGCACACAATTTTTGTTAAAGAGATTATGTGGCACATGGTGGCTTTGCCCATGGTTTTGTAGTTTCAAATATGGATCTATGGTAGTATTCTAATCCAGGATAAATGAATTGGTAATTCATGGATACTACAAGATATATACTATATTGTAATACCCCACAAAGGAATATATTAAAAAATAAATCTTGTTGGTTTTCCTCGTTTGGGTTTCTAGGATAAAAATCTTGGTGTTAATTTCTGAATTTTTCATTGCATGTTTTCTATTTTAATTAAGAATCCATTTGCGGAAATTAATTTTATAGGGTTATAAACTACATATTTTATGTTTATTTCCTTTTGATTAGTCTTTTATCCTCTATTTTTTCTTTACTCTTTTTTTTTCCAAATAAAAAATCGTAGTTTTATTCAACCTAAAAAACAAGGAACAAAGTTACATTTTACAAATGCCTGAAAGCATTCGATCAGATCAACATTTTGACCACTGCACAAAAAAAAACATGAAATTGTCGGGGCTTAGTGTGATAATAATCAGTTAGCTTCCCCTTTTTTCCTTTATTTTTTTCCACCTTCCACCAAACTCCTTGATTAGGAGCAGTCAGTACTATTTCCAATTGGTTGCCTTCCACCTTCGAGGGAGATTCTTTGTTTGAGTCTGAACTCTCAGATGTATGGGTTCACTTTTATTCCCCCTACTTCCTTTTGAATGGGTATGACCGCCTTCTTCTTCTTTTCTACTATGATCTTTGTTACTTCTATACCATTACTCTTTTCCTCATGTTGATTACCAAGATACTAGAGCACTATAAATCATTAGCCTTTTTCTTCTCTTCTCCCTCCTCCATTTGGGATACTTGTTCATTTTTTTCCTCTGGTTGTTGTTGACTCTCATCCATTTCTTCATCTTCGTCATCAAAAGAAGGAAAATTTGGAAATTTCCAACCCTTTGGCTTTTTCAATCTCTTCTTTGTTCTTTTTTTTTTCTTATGTGCATGAATTTTGCAAGTGCAATATTTGATGGAAAATCCAGCACTTGAAAGCAATATTTTCAAAACCTAACCATTGTGTCCACTTGAAATATTGGTGATTTAAATGTACACGATCTAGTGGTCCTTTGTTCAAGCCTATCACCACATATATACGAGAAAAAGTAAAGATACCTTTGTCCATTCTTTCTTAATCAATCTTTAGAAATCCTCCTAATGAGTTTCTAATGCCTTCTAAGACTTGGTGATGGTAGAAGTGGAGGGGGAGATTTTGTAACCTTACCCATACCAGCATCTTTGTAACCACCAATGTTGTGGCATCGAAACCAAGAAGCCATGGAGTTACAAAGAGACCTGCCCTTCCCCAAAACCATGGTCCTTCATTTATGATGATGTCTTTTTTATTGTTAAATTGAACCAAAAAAATTCCCTTCATGCACAGGTAAATATCACAATTTTTAGTCCAGTTGAGGTATATCCATTGATGCAATTCTTCATACTTAGGCCAAAAATCATTAAATCAACAAATAATGGCTCTAGCTTGAAGAACATTGAAAATACCACTCACTTCTGGCAATTTTATTAACAAATATGGAGCTTTCTCCGTATTCTCAACTAGGTAAGGGCTTGGGATTGTCAGATGTGGGGATTGTCTAACTGGTGAGGCCACTTTCCCTTGCATTGCATCCTTAAACAAACTTGGACCCTTTGCAACCAAATTTGAACCAAGTGGGGGAATCGTTCTTGAGGCTCCACCTCGCGGCCTCAAATTTATGATGATTGTAGAGTTACATTCGATGTCATACTCCTTCAAATGGTTGACATCTTGCAATAGTTTACCCACATAAAATGGGTTTTATATATTAGCCGATATACCCAATTTTTCCTTCACCTTCTTTTTAGATCTGATACTAGATCCACTAACTGAACCCTTATAAGGAAATATTTTCCACTTAGGGTCTTCTGAAAAAATGGAAGGCTTTCCTCATGATCTAGATCTAAGGAAATAAAAACCCTTGATAAAAATTTGGGGTTGATTCATTTCAGAATCTATCCACCCAATCCCTCATCTATTCACAGACAAAATTGAAACAATGGTCGGGATGTCGATCTTTGCCAAAAATTAACCATTTGAGAAAATGTGGGCTTTGATATGTACTAATCGTCCCCTTTCGAGACATCGTGGGTGCCCATGCGATATTGAAAAAACAAAGATGCATCGTTATAATTCTTGCCCACAAAATATTTATCCTCGAAAACCCACATAAAAACGAGACCTAATCTATGTTGTCACAAATCTGCGTAGTATAATGCTTCAAGTACCTCAGAAGGTTCGTCAGCAACATAAAAAAACCTCTTGCATGCAAAAGTCCAATATCCATCATTGATAGCCTTGCTTATTCCAAAATGCTTCATTATCTCCTTTCCTCCCACTAGATCTCGTCCATGGGAATTTAAATCACCTCCTTGATGAAATTCGCAGGCCTCTAATGTCACCTGAAGCCTTTGATCGCGTCCAAAATCCTTTTGAATATAATCGCTCCTTTACTCTTATTTATTTTCTTTTAACCTTTTTCTCATTGACCTTTTAATGATTATTAATAAGATTATCTTCTTATAGTTTATTTATATGATACTTTTTTATTCATATTATTATTTATTGTAATATATATTTTCTTTATTTACATTTTTTAATATTATTATCCTTTTTCTTGTATAGCTTTCTTAGAGGAGCTAAATATTTTTGTAGCCTCTTAGCATTTTGCATTTGCATGGAAATTAGCATCTAGCATCTATGGTTAATGATTTGCCTCTTTTCTCTTTGAACTCTTTATCTTGGAAATGAACTTAGCTTACGAATTTGAATGAACAATATCATTAACTACAAAATCAACATGAGCCAAGACACATAATCCAATCAACATCACAATGAATAGTACACACAATTATCATTATTCGCAATCAAGATGCATCTCATTCCCATCATCATGCTTGCAAGTTACCCTTCATAATTTTTTCATGTGATGAGAATCATTATTTAATACTCATGCCAATATGAGGGCTAACACCCTTGTTCAGGGGGAAGTCATATGTTAGGGAAATTGGTTGTATCTTCCAATTAACGATTAAATAACATGAAGTTGACATAAGGCTTGACTTTTTCTACACATTCACTTTCATCGAGCATTGTCACAATACCAAGCAATAATGATGTCTTGATCAAACAATGATTCTAGCTACATAAGACAATTACTCTAAATGTGAGTTTAGAGAAGCCATTGAGATTATTAAGCATGTGTTTAACCTTAATAAAGATGGTGGTTGGGAGGTGAAGAGTTAGGATTTTTTTTGCTTCAAAAAACCAAGACATTGTTAAGGGTTAATAATATTAAGAATAATAACAACAATGACTAGTTTTTGTTATTTGCACTTTATCTTTGTTTTCTCCTTCTCTTTAGGTTTATATTTTATTTTATTTTGGTATGTGGGCTTCTTTTTATATTTGCCAAAAAAAAAAGTTATATTGTTTTTTGGTTTGGTAAAAAACACTTTTAACTTTTAATTAGTTTTGAATTTTTTAAACAAATTCTATAAAATTTATTATAATTTGGAAAAAAATATTAAGTTAAATATTTTAAAATTTTAAAATTAATTTTTTAAATATAATCCAATTACCTTATATATTTTTATGGAGGTTTTAAATTAAACTCTCATATAAAAAAAATTAAAAATTAAAAATCTAAAAAGAACTTCCATATGACTTTAACTTTAAGATGCTTAAAATACACTCACAATGCTAATCACATAATGGATTAGTAATTTAAACTCATGTGACCAACAATTATTATTTAAACTCGTGTGACCAGCAATTAATAAAATCATATGATGACTATCTCAAATCTATATATTGGTTTAATGACTAGCACAGATCGAGTGACTGAATCGACGACTTTAAATTATCTAAGCGACCCAATAATCGTTGTATGACAGCTTAGTGGTGTCTAAAAATGTATGGCAGTTGAAACTAAAAATTTGCGGCTTAGTGAATCTAGAAAAAAATACCAAATTTTAAATATTAAAAAAGAGAGGGTCATTTAAGGTGTTAAAAAGTTTGGTTTTCTATTAAATAATGTTGAGTGAAACGGGAGTAGTTCCCATCGAAGCAATTGTCATGGTGCATCTTATAAGGTATCTAAAAAGAATTGAGCAAATGGAAGAAGGTAGATGGCCGAAAGTTATCTTCAATGAAAGTATGAGTGAAAGAAAGAAATCATTGATGAGACAAAACAACAAATAGATGCAAAAATGGAATATTTGCCTCAATGCATGTCTCACAAATAGCAAGGAGTTAAAAAAAATTGTGTTGGAGAAGTTCCGTAAGGGTATATGGAGAAAAGAGTTGGGTAGAAAGAAGAAATATTATGTTCAGGAATTCAACCCCACTTGTGATCTCCAACAAAAAGAATATATTGGAGCTAACATTCCGTGGAGAGCAAAGGTTCTTATTGCTCAATTAAGTACTAACTCACATCAACTTCTGTGTGAAACGAGGCGGTGAAAGAGACCTAAAGAAGCTTGGGAGGAAAGGGTATGTACTTTTTGCACTTATGGGATAGTGGAATCAGAAAAACATTTCATTTTGGAATGTGACGCTTTCAGAGACACCAGGGACAGTTACTGTAATATGTTAGCATCAATTCCATGGCATTGTCTTTTTAGTTAAGGAACTGTTAAAATGTTGGATCAACTCATCATCAATTTGAATAAGAAAATGATTGAATTACAGAGGGCAAAAAAACAAGGAAATCGGTGGTCCGATAGACTATTTTTAATTTCATGGACAATAAAATATCATTCATTCATTCATATATTTTAAAAAATTTCATACAAATTTGGGTTTGAAAGAAAACATAAATTCTTTTTTGAAAGAAAACATAAATTCTTTATCTTAACGATTATAAGAAGAAGTAAGAAGGACTTTTATTTTTTGAACGCATACCAGTTTTAAGTTGTAAGGAGTAGGAAAGGTTATTTATGAGGAGGGGTTATGTTAATTATTTTTTTAAATTATAATAAGTAATTTTTATTTTAGTTATAAGGAGAATGATTAATATAAATAAATTTATGATGATTAAGTTTCATAAATTAAATGATAAAAAAATTTAAATAGATTTTGGTTTAACATAAAGTATACCGTTTTTATCTTATAAGGAGAAGGGTTTTTAATTTTTAAATGCATAAAAGTTTAAAGGTTATTTATAAGGAGGATTTAAGATATATAAAAATGGTTAATATTAATAATTTCATAATTCTTGAGTTCCATAAATTAAATGATAAAAAATTTTATATTTGGAAATGAAAAATGTATTATTTCCTCTTACCTTTGTCATAGAAGATGAATTTCTTCCTCACGATCATGGTATTACCATTGTTGTTGAGGTTTGAATGAAATTGCAGAATTTGTATAAAACTTTAGATGAGCATCGAATTTTATCGTTGAGAAACCAATAAACTAGTCTAAAGATGGTAGAATCATATTCCATTATAGAGCATGTATTAGAATTTGCAATAACTAAAAACTAAATTATCATACATAGTTATTAAGGACAAGGAATTTATCACCATTCTATTTAATATTTTGCCTAAAGAGTACTAACATTTTTTAACTTCATTTTGTCACTTTTCTTAAATGAAACGCACACATTTGAAGAAGATATAGGTTTATACCTTGAGGAAGAGTAGAGATTGAAAAAGAATGAACTTGCATTAGATCGATCTATGCAAGGTGACATAGAAGAAATGGGTCATGGTAGAGGTTGTCAAGGGAGAGATCTAATTAGCATCAAAATCAAAATTAGAAGTCAAATTATTCAAATCAAACAGGGAATTCTCAAGGTTCTAAGCATTGTAATTATTGTAGAAAGATTAATCACACCGAAGAATAGTGTTATCTTCAACAAAGGCATGAACTAAAAGTACTAAAAGTCAAGCACATTATAGACGAAGGAATAGAGGGGGATATGCATCAAAGTATTTTTTTAGAAAGTAGTATAATAGTTCCACAAGAACTTGTCACTAATTTTTTGTTTATGGCTTCTCATACTAACACCTATGCTTCTCAATCTGTTTGGTATGTTGACTCAGGATGCACTAAGCATATCAATGGCAAGAAAATATGTTTTTTTTAAATTATTCCTTATGATAACAAAATTATTATTCTTAGTAATTACGGTACCCGTGAGGTACAAAGGAGAGGTACCCATGTGAGTTTCAGGAGATTCCATCAAGACTATATAGAATACCTTGTATGTACTTAGGTTAAAAACAAACTTGCTTTCAGTTAGTAAAATTCCTAAAATCATGCTATGGCGTTTGATAAGAAACGATGTTTGATTATTACAATAATAGGGTTAAGCATAGGTTATAAACATTTTCGGTCGAACAAATAACTTTTGTTATGAATTACTTTTTGCATAAAAACATGTATTAAGCAACAGCATTGCATATTACATTTGTTTGTTTTGAGTTTTCTTTATCCCTTAATTTATTTTTAATTACCCTTCTTATCTTCCTTTCTCTCTTTTGCGCTTTCTTTTTAATTGTTTTGAATTTCCCTTCTTACTTTTCTTTCTTCTAATTTATTTGTAATTTTATTTATAATTTTATTATAAAAAAATATTTCCACTCTTCTTGTTATTTATTTTCTTCATAATATTATTATTATTATTATGCTTCTTTGTTATCTTATTTTCAATCTTTTTTCTCTTTTATTATATTATGCACCTTCTCTATTTTATGTTTATTTCCTTTTGATTAGTCTCTCGTTGATTTTTTTATGATTATTAATAATATTATTTTTTAATGGTTTATTTATATGATACTAAATTATTGATATTATTATTAATTGCATAATATATCTTCTTTGTTTATATTTTTTAATATTATTACCTTTGTTTCCCCATGGGGTGTTTCTTAGAACACAAATGCATTGTAATATGTGCTCCCTTCACACTTATCCACTTACGATTATGGTGTGGCAGTGGGTAGTTATTATGGCAGGTTTTGGTGTGTGGGTGGTTTATGGTTTTCAATGCCCAAGCATGAGGGGCTAGCCGGTGTATGTGTGATGTGCAAATGGAAGCAAGGACTTCTCTTTGCCCTCCAACTAAAGTTTCTTCCTGGTAGCATATTGTTTTATCTCTTGGTTGCAACAGTGGTTTTCATGGGCCTTTAGTTGTGCATGGACATCGTTTCGTCTGGTATATGCTAGTGAGTCTCATGGGCCTCATGTTTTTTGTATGGGCTCTATGTTCTAGATGTCATCAGCTAGTCCTTTTAATTCTTAATTTTTTGAGTAATTCTTTGTTACATTGGTGGTTTTTCCTGGTTACTAATGTTCTTTTGCTTTCAAATATCTCTGGCCTTTTCGTGGTCACTAGTGTTATTTTTCTTCGGAAGATCTTTGGGTTGGAAGCTTGGGCCTAATCAGGATATATGTAGGAAAAAAATGAAATTCAAATATAAACAAAAACACAAAGCTATAGTGAAAACATAACTTTAATTCATTAATAACAAAGTACTTAAAATTGTTACATGCAAAATGGAAATAAACTAGTTCGGACGATGGTAGCTTATCTCTGAGAAGAGATGTGGTTGCTACATGCCTTCTGAATTGTTTTACAATGAGTCACGAAGGCCTTTTTATCATTAAGAAACAATGTTAAACCCTAAACATCCAAAAACCTAACCCTAGGAGATGAAGTGCCAAAATCTTGTGGTCCCCGTTGGGGTTATTTGGAACGTCAACTTCCTGGGGTTGTAACTTTGGCATACGATCTTTGTTTGACCATCATAATATCTCATTTTGAAGATATTCAAGAGGAGGCCAAAAAAAAGACTAGTATACAAGGCTTGCACTTTTTTTATCTCTCATTTTTCCCAAAAAAAAACGTCTTTTAGACCCTCAAAACGCTTTGGAAGTTTAGGACCCGAAAAATTACCAAAAATAGTAAGTTGAGCTACAATTAAGGAAACTGAAAGAAACAACGGTGGGGTCCAAGTGGAATAGGTTGGTGGCCACCGATATCCACCTAGATCAGTCCTCCCCCTTAGGAAGCAATGGTCCCTATTGCGTTGACCATGAGATGAGGAAACTTCTGCTGAACTTGATCCCTAGAGAGCCACTTGCCTTGGTGCAGGAGTTAGCCCGCTTTGACAACCCGATACAGTTGGATCTTCTATTGGCGAGTGTTCTTGATCTATGTGTCCATGATTGTTGTGTAACCAGCTCCAAAAAGAGAAGAAAAGATATATCAACGCCTTAGAAATGAGCCTCTTCGAGGGGTCAACCTCCAATACATTACATAAATGAACAATTCTTGGATGATACAATTTACAAAACCTCCTTTCTATATATAGGAGTCCATGGGGCCATAATGTAATCCTAGTGGGCCACAATGTAATCCTAGCCGACTTAACAATAATAATTTAAGGGCACAATAATAACAAAATAGGGGTTACAAGGGTACAATAATAACAATAAGGGGGTTACACTAACAACAATAAGGGACTATACTAGTAATATAGGGACCTAACATGCCCCTCTCCTTCAAAAAAGTGTTGTCCTCAACGCTTGAGTAGCTACGGGTGCTTCTGTATAAAATTCTCATCCTCCCATGTAGAATCTTCAGTGGGTAAGTTCTTCCACTTGATGAGATATTCTGAAATTGATCGATTCCGTAGTTGTCGAGTTCTTGTTTCCGTGACCGCTTCCGGTTCCAATATTATTTTTCCTTCCTCATCAAGTTCTGGCAATATTGTTTGAACTGGAATATTTTCACCTATAACCTTCTTTAAGCATGAAACATGGAAAACTGGATGTACTTGCGAAGAAGCAGGAAGCTCCAATTTGTATGCCATAGTACCAATATTTTGCAACACCTTGTAAGGACCATAGTACTTTGGTGATAATTTATTATCCTTCTTACCTTGCTTGAGGGACATTTGTTTGTATGGTTGTAGCCGTAAAAATACCCAATCTCCTACATCAAAACTTCTCTCGCTGCGATGTTGATCTGCCTGTTGTTTCATTCGATTTTGTGCCAAATTCGGGTTATCCTTTAAGAGTTGGAGAACTTCTTGTTGATGCTCGATGTGATCTTCCACTGCTTGAACCTTCGAATTTTCCCTTAAAGATGATGTGATGGATGGTGGATGATATCCATAAAGTGCCATAAATGGGGTCATTTTTGCTACAGTATAGAAGGAAGTGTTATACCACCATTCAGCAAGAGGTAACCACTTGACCCATTGTGTTTGTTTATCGGATACAAAACAACGAAGATATCCTTCCAAACATTTATTTACTATCTCAGTTTGACCATCAGATTGAGGATGATAAGATGAGCTATGAGCTAATTGAGTACCCAAACAAGAAAATAACTCCGTCCAAAAATTTCAGTAAAAATGGGATCTATGTCGCTCACAATAACCCTTGGGCTTCCATGTAGCTTTTGAATTCTGTCCATAAATGTAGTAGCAACTGTACTTGCTTTAAATGGATGAGATAATGCACAAAAGTGTGCATACTTGGTAAGTCTATCAACTACCACCATGATGGCATTCTTTCCTTCGGACTTAGGTAAACCTGTGATAAAATCCATTGCAATCTCCTCCCAACGTTGACTTGGAATGGATAAAGGTTGTAGAAGTCCCGGGGTCTTAATTGTCTCAACTTTATTCTGCTGGCAAACCAAACATTCCGTCACAAAATTTTGAATATCAGATTTAAGGCCATCCCAAAAAAAATCTTTCTTCACCATGTGGTAAGTTTTTAAAAATCCCGAGTGTCCTCCTAAAGGAGAAGTGTGCAATTCCAGAAGAATCTTTTGTTTTAGTTGGGAATTCTTACAAAGATATAAGCGATCTTTGTACCATAAGGAATCATTTTTCCAACTAAATGTATCAGATGTACTATGATCTTGCTGCAACTTTTGAATGAGTGTCCATACATCTTTGTCCTTCTTCCATTCATCTCTTGCTTCGGTTATCCAATCTGGTTGGATAATAGAAAGGGCACAAAGCAATGCTTCCACCTCTTCATTCTTTCTTGAGAGTGCATCTGCAACAACATTAAGCTTTCCTATTTTGTAGATTAGTTCAACGTCATAACCCAACATCTTTGTGACCCATTTTTGCTGCTCTTCTGAAGATAGTCTTTGTTCCAAAAAGTGTTTAAGACTATCATGATCAGTTTTTACCTTGAATTGTCTTCCCATTAGGTAAGTTCGCCATTTCTTTAGTGCATGCAGTATTGCTAACATTTCCTTCTCATAAATAGGTTTTTGTAAATACTTTCCTTTGATTGGACGACTTTCAAAAGCAATGGGTCTTCCTTCCTGCATTAAAACTGCACCAATTCCATTTTCTGAGGCATCACATTCCACAATAAAGGTTTTTGTGAAGTCTGGCGTAGCTAAGACCGGTGCTAGGCACATTGCCCCTTTAAGATGTTCAAAGGCCTTAGTTGCTTCAGGAGTCCATGAAAATGCATCTTTCTTCAATAATGTTGTTAGAGGTGCTGCTATTCTCCCATAATTCTTAACAAACTTGCGATAATACCCTGTTAACTTGAGAAATCCTCGCAACTGCTTTATGGTTGTGGGGACTTTCCATTCCTTAATGGCTTTAATTTTGTTAGGGTCTACTTTAACACCCTCGTGAGATACAATATGACCCAGATATCCCACCTCTTGTACTCCAAAGAAACATTTGGATGTTTTTGAATATAATTGTTTCTCCTGCAATAGTTTGAGCACCCTGTCAACATGTTCAACATGATCCTTCCAAGACCTGCTGTAGATTAGTATATCATCAAACAATACTAGCACAAATTTTCTAAGGAAGGGTTTGAAAATGGAATTCATCAACCCTTGAAATGTAGAAGGTGCATTGGTAAGGCCAAAAGGCATGACCAAAAATTCATAATGACCCTCATGAGTTCGAAATGCTGTTTTTGGAATATCTTCAGTCTTCATTCTAATTTGATGATATCCTGAACGAAAATCCAAATTGGTAAAATAAATTGCTCCATGTAATTCATCCAATAATTCATCAATCACAGGAATGGGAAATTTATCTTTAATGGTGAGCTTATTGAGCTCCCTATAATCCGGACACATTCGCCATGATCCATCCTTCTTGTGTACCAATACTACAGGAGCGGAGAAAGAACTTTGACTAGGTTGAATTATACCTGCCTCTAACATTTCTGCAATCATGCGTTCAATTTCGCTCTTTTGGAAGTAAGGATATCTATAAGGCCGGATGTTTGGAGGAACACGTCCTGGAATCAAATGAATAGCATGATCATGATCACGAATAGGTGGGAGTCCTTTGGGAGTTTCAAACACCTTGGAATGATTGTCCAAGACTTGTTGGAGATATGCCGAAATAGATGATTTTGATGTCGGAACGTCTAGTGAGCATAATTGTGCAATTACGCCTTGTTGTTCTTTCTTTAGAAGCTTTGTCATGACATTAGAGCTTATTATCCTTTCCGGCTTCCCTTCAATACCCCGTAATTCGACTTCCTTTCCTTCTGAAAAAAATTTCAAGAAAAGTTCTTGAAAATTAAAAGCTACCGTCCCCAAAGATTGTAACCATTGTACTCCTAGTACAACATCGGCACCTCCCATAGGAATGGAAAGCATTGGACTAGTCAATACATATTCCCCCATGGTTAGCTTAATATTATGGCATTTTCCAGAGCAATTTATAGTTCCTCCATTTGCAACCATCACTTGACATTCGGGTGCTGGGTATAGGAAACAATTTAATTCCTTGGCTACCTTACAATGAATAAAATTATGGGTGCTACCTGAATCAATCAACACTATTACCCTTTTTTTCTTGATCTGTCCTACTATCTTGAGAGTTTGAGGAGTGGTAATTCCGGCCAGTGCATTACATGATATGGTCGGATTCATTTCTTCCTCTTCTATGGCTGGTTCCTTGTGTATATCCTCTTCTTTTTCATTTTCTTCTTCTTCTTCACAATCTATGTAAAATAATTTCTTTTCGGCACACTTATGACCTTTAGTGTATTTTCTATCACAACTGTAGCAAAGCCCTTTTGCTCTTTTTTCTTCCAATTTTTGTGGTGTCAACCTTGTAGGTTGTGGAAATCTAGGCATAAAAACACTTCCTTCTTTATAGAATTGAGTGGTAGGCTTCCTTGTCGCCATTATTTTACATTCAACTTTTCTTGCCAACCTGAATGCCTTCTCCAATGAATCTGGTTCCAAAACACTAACTTCATGTTGGATGTTATCCTTTAAAGTGCCTATGAAGAGATCGATCCTGTGTTCCTCTGGAATATCAGTTACCCTTATATTCAATTTTTGGAAGTCCTCAATGTGATGCCCCACTAAACCCTTTTGTTTGAGATTTATCAATTGGCTAAAGAAGGTGTTGCTCTTTGTATCCTCATAATGTGCTATCATTTCCTCCGTAAAATTTGACCAAGTGACAATTTTTTTACAGGAGCAAAGCCATCGATACCATACAAATGTATTTGTTCTAAATGTAAAGTTGCAATGCGTACCTTTTGTGTGTTTTGCACGTTATGGAGATCAAAATATTGCTCCATCTGTAGTATCCATGTTACAGGATCCTTTCCATCAAACTTCCTCATATACATCTTTGGAATATGGTGGTTCTTCCCGCCAACATTAGAGTTTATGAAATCACAATTAACATTTATTTTGTTCTCATCATGAGGTTCTTCTACTATCTTTTTACCATTAGGAAACCTTTCTTGTATAAACTTTGTCAAACCTTCCATGTCTGCTTTTAGAAAATTCTTCATGTTTTCCATTTTCTCATCGATCTTAGCTTCCATGTCATCCATCTTAGATTCCATGCCAACCTCCATGCCATCCATCTTAGCTTCCATGCCTTTCTTCAAACCGTCCATCTTCACTTCCACGCCATCCATCTTAGCTTCCATGCCTTTCTTCAAACCGTCCATCTTCACTTCCACGCCTTTCTTCAAAACTTCCATTTCATTTTTTGCTGCTTTTTGCGAGAGTGAAATTTTTTGCACTTGCTCTTGTAATTTTGATAGATCATGTTGCAATTATTCATCTTCATGAGTCATGGTAGAGCCTTCTGAAGGCTTAATGGGTGTTGAATTCTTTTTAGGCGCCATTTTAGAATCCAATATTGATACCTTTTACTTGCATTGAGGAGCTCGATATTGAAATTGAATTATCTCTGTAATTGAAAATCTTAAATATCTGAAATTCATCCCTGTAGTAGCCCTCTGAAGCTTCTTTCAAATGCCACAGGTCTGATCTAATTTGGATTCCCCAAGACAAAGTTGTGTCCTCTGATACCAAATGTTGTGTAACTAGCTCCAAAAAGAGAAGAAAAGAGATATCAACGCCTTATAAATGAGCCTCTTAGAGGGGGCAACCTCCAATACATTACATAAATGAACAATTCTTGGATGATACAATTTACAAAACCTCCTTTCTATATATAGGAGTCCATGGGGCCATAATGTAATCCTAGTGGGCCACAATGTAATCCTAGCCGACCTAACAATAATAATTTAAGGGCACAATAATAACAAAATATGGGTTACAAGGGTACAATAATAACAATAAGGGGGTTACACTAACAACAATAAGGGACTATACTAGTAATATAGGGACCTAACAATGATTCGATTAGTTGTGGTTTGTTCCATGTATTTTGGGTTGAGCTCTATGGGTGTTAGTTGTTATGCAATGTTTGATGTGTCCGACAATGGTGGAAAGTATGGTCGAAGGTGATCCACATTGAACACTAGGTGTTGGCCAATGAATGGGGGAATGTTGGGCTTAAAATCATTGTCTCCCAAAACCTTGGTGATGGTGTAAGGCCTGTATCAGAGTGGTCATATCTTCCAACGGGCTCTGGCAATGTGTTCTTTCTACAAATGCAACCAAACTTTGTCGCCCACCTGAAACTTATGTGGCACTCGATGTTGATCATGCCACTGCTTGTACTTGGAATTAGACTTCTCCAGGATGTTGTGAACCTATTGTCGGATGTGTTGGACGTGTTCAATAAACCTGGTTGATTTATTAGCCTCAGATTGTACATGTGTGGATTTTTTCTGTGTAGTCGCATGATGCATGACAACATCAATTAGACACAAAGGTTGAAATCCCATACTCACTTTAAAGGGACTGCGACCAATTGAGCTATGGAGAGGTTTGTTATAGTTTTGTTGCACACAGGGAATGCTCTCATCCCACGTTCGTGGATGCTTGGAGTTGTACATGTGTAGGATGTTCCTTATCATCCTGTTGATGACCTCTTTTTGGTCATCAGGCTGGGGATAGAATGCAGTCGACTTGGTAAGCTTGGTGTCCAATAGTGTCTAGAGGGTCAACTATAATTTTCTCAGGAACCTTCTACCCTAATATGATATAATGGTATGTTGGATCCCAAAATGTACCCACGCTCGTTGAAAGAAGAGTTTGGAAGTATCCTCTCTTATGATACTCTTCTTATATGTAGGTTTTAACCCTGTACAAAAATTATCTCCAAATGAACTCTTAAAACAAACAAACAAAAATAAACAATAGCGAGAGTATAAAACATAAAACAAATATACATAGGTATTTTCCCCTGGATCCCAAAACTTGGACGACCAGCTTGATTTTTCATTATATTCCTTTCAATGCTAGAACACATATATACATGTCGAAGCATTCATAAACCCCAATCCATTAACCCTACATTAGAACATAACTATAGCTCCCTTGACTGGATCTACAAAATACCATGGGAAGAAAACCATCATGCCCAAAACCATGTGAAAACCCATGCACAAAACTATAAGCAGGTTTGCCCACCTAATATAGGGTCCAAAAAAATTGAGCTAGTCATGGAAAGAATACAACATGCACCCAACAGTATAGGCCACAATACAACCATCTTAGAAAATTTGTCCATGACCACAAATACACAGTCATTACCATGCTTGGTAGAAGGGAGGGAAAATAGATAGTCCATGGAGATGGATTCTCGGGGTTGGATGGGAGTAGGCAGAGGAGTGTACAGGCCTTGCTTCTTGATGGCTGGCTTGGTGATGCATAGGCAATGCGAGATCTAATATATCTTTCAACATCATGTCAAAGTTTTGGCCAATAAAAACATTTTTGTAGTACGACCACAATTTTCTCCACACCAAAGTGTCTTGCGACCTGACTGTAGTGCGCATCCCAAATCAGCTTGGGACGCTCGCTTGAAGGAACACAAAGGTGGCCTAAGTAGAATAATAATGTGCCATGGAGGTGGAAATTTGAAACTTGCTTTCCATCCACTAGCATCTGGTATGTGGTGCCAAAATTTGGATCATTTTTATACAGTTGTGGCCATCCAAGTGTCTCGTGGCCACAAGAGTTGAGAAAAATAGTTAGTGCTGCAACTGGGGTCGACTGAGGCAATCTGCAACATGATTGGTGTTTCCCTTTTTGTATTTAATGTTCAAGTGTAATTGTTGCACATATGTAGTCCACTTTTGATGGCGACCATTCTGCAACTTCCCTTGTATCTGTATAAACTGAAGAGGTCGATGTCTAGTGTGGATGACCATCTCCTTCCCCAGAATGTAATGTTTCCATTGTCATAAAACTTGCATGATAGAAAACATCTCTTATCATAGGTGGGGTACTTCCGAATTGTATCAGAAATTGTCTCACTGTGATAGGCTACTGGAAGCCCTTGTTGGGTGAGTGTTACACCAATATCATAGTTAGAGGCATCCATCTCAATTTCAAATGGTTGTTGCAAGTCTGGCAAAGTGAGTACAGGTGTAGAGCATAGGCGGTGCTTCAGCTCCGCGAATGCCTTCTGTTGGGACTCATACTAAGAAAACTTTGTTTTCACTCCACCCTTGGTAACTTGACACAAAGGCCAAGTGATATGGGAGAATCCCAACATGAACCTCTGATAAAAATTGGTAAGACCTAAAAATTTGCGAAGGTCTGTTAGGATGGTTGGGGCTAGCCAATCCCAAATGACTTGGATCTTAGTTAGATCCACAAGCACACCTTTCTCATCTATGATGTAACCCAAATATTGGACTTGGGTCATGCCAAAGGTGCATTTCTCCAAGTTAGCACATATTTTATGTTGCCTCAAGGTTTGAAGGACCTGCTGAATGTCTCGTAAGTGCTCTTCCCAACTCTTGCCGAAGATGAGGATGTTGTCTGAATAAAAAACCATGAACGAGTTGGTGAACTGCCGCAAGATGTCATCCATCAACCTTATAAAATTTGCAGGGGAATTTTTCAACCCGAAAGGCATGACCAACCATTCAAAAAGGCCTTCCTTGGATTTGAAGGTGGTATTCTATACATTTGAGAGCTCTATTGGAACCTAGTGATAGCCAGAATTCAAATAGATCTTGCTGAAATACTTGGCCCCTTGAGTTGATCCAGAAGGTCATCAATCCATGGGATTGGATACATGTTCCTCACAATGATTTTGTTTAGTGCCTAATAATCAATGCAAAGCCTCCAGGTCCTATTCTTCTTTTGTACAAGTACATTTGAGCTCCCACAAGGTGAGGAACTTGGTCAGATGTGTCCTTTTTGCAGCAACTTGTAGATATGTCGCTTGATCTCTTCATTTTATAGAATGGAGTGGCGGTATATTGGACCATTGGGTAGAGGTGCTCCGAGAGTCGAATCAATCGAATGTTTTACCTAACAGTGCAAGGGTACCCCTGTGGATGAGGAGAATATGTCCCTACATTCTTCCACGACCTTATCCACCTACTTTTGTTGCATGGAGGAACCTTCTTGGGGGCATGGATGCGGCAACGATCTTCCCCTTAATTTGAGAGCGAATCAGAAAGAAAATAAATTTCCCGGTCTGGGAGATGATCTTACTGCATTTCTTAGCAAAGATCAAAGAGACGGAGGTATGCGAGGCTACCTCTGGTATCTTATATAACTTATTGCCCAATGTAATAATAACAGTGTGAGGCCTATACTCATACACAACGTGACGCTTCCAAAAGTATGGTTGGCCTAGTAATAAACCACAAAATTCAAGAGGAGAAATGTCACACAGTACCTCATTAGTGAAGGGTTTGATGTTGTAGGGAAGGCGACACTATTTCCTGATGCAAAGATGTTTTCCTTGGTGGAGCCACCTAATGGCGTATGGTTATGGGTGTGGTGCGGTAAGCATATCAAACCGCTTAACAACTTCTGCTAATATGAGGTTCTTTTCGCTCTTGTTGTCGACAATGAACTACAATGACAACCCTTTCACCCACATCTATGAGTGGAAGAGATGCTCCCCTTCCTCTGGGTATTTGGGCTCAATCATCTCGACCTTGGTGGTGGCAATGGCGACACTGGTCTTTGCATCAGTAATTTGCTTCACTTTTTCATTCCCCTTGTCAGGGCCTGACTCAGAGATAGAACATGCATCTAACTCTAAATCATTCAGCTCGACCACTAGTGACTTCTTGGCACAACACTCACTTGTTTTGTGAGTGGGACTCTTATGGAACTCATAACACTTCCTTGTGTCCTTATTCATCTTTGTGATGCTATTCTTTGCTTGCGGATTTGATGGATCTTCCTAGGTCACCTTGCCTTAGATTTATCCTTTGTTTTGCGGTTTTGGGGTGAATTTTGCTTTCTTCATATTTTCAGATCAAAAGTCTTCTTCTGTTTTAATTTCTACTCAATCTTGACAATGTATCGATATACAACACCAAGCAAGGAGATGTTCAGAAGCTCCATCTCGTCATGGATGTATTTGTGTATAAAATTGCAATAATTGAGCACTAGATGTCGCTCAAAACCCTTGATACCCAACTTCATACGAAGGGTATGAAAAATATTTGTGAACCCCGGTACGTCTTAGTCCTTTCCCTGTCGCAGTATAGTCCATTTTATGTACTTTTATTCATAGCTCCCAATAGGGAAATATTGTTCCTTAACGACATCTGAGAAGGAATTCCAAGTGGGTGCGACTGAAAATAGTGAGGGTTCCCTCTCATCCTTCTACTCATAGTAGGTTTCCCACCAATACTTGAAGTGGGGGGCGAATTTGAGGAGAGAAAATGTAATATTTTCCCTATCAGAAAAATCAGGAACTGAAAAATATCCTTCGAGTAGACTTAAAAATTTCTCTATGACATTTGTGTCTATTGGACCTTCAAATATAGGGATGTCAAAGTTAACTTGTACCTTGAAGGGGGAGATGCCTCTTAAGTGACTGTTGGATGAGGATGTGTCACCTATTGGCATCCACCAAAGGATCTAGTCAAAATTATCCATCATATCATTCCTTTGCCGCTCAAGGGCCTCTTCGAGTAGCAGTTTGATAGGATCTTTTGCTCCGTCACCCTACAAGGAAAATACCCTATAGCGGATATTTTTGAGGAACCCCTTATAAAAATAGCCCAGATATCCATTTTTAGCGGAGGTCTGTAGAGGAGGTTGGCGGGTGGAGGTTTTTGCGGATGTTTTTTTGCGGTGCGTTTCTCATAATAAATCGCACCAGTGCGTACTAAAAATTGGCACACTGAGACACCGTGCTCTCAGTACAAACCCGCCCGGTGTGTCTAAGTACTCTAGCACACTGGTGCTCTACGTATAAACAGACCCGATGCGTCTCTGTAATCCAGCGCACCGTAACGACGTGCGTTGCGCCATCGATAATATCGCTCGATGTGTCTCAAAAACCCACGCACCAAAACAAGATTAAATAATAATAAAAATTACCAAACGTAAAAACATCATTTTTAATTCTTCATTGCTCCAGAGTTCTCAATCACAGGTGTGATTTTTTCTTGTGTGAGGCACCCTGCCATCGGTGCTCCCATTGCACGCATTGTTGCCATCCATTTCCCACCGTGTGTAGTTTGAATTTTCGAAAATGGTGGGAAAATTTGGTTTCTTCAATTCCTCAGCAAATATGCCTCCTCAACGCACAAATGTACAAGTAATATAATTGTTTCTCAATAACTAAACCTTTTAGCGAATTATATTTTGAAAATAACTTAAATTAACTGTTAATATATATATATTGCGCGGTGAGTTCAAGCCATTCGGCTCGCACCATTTGCGGTCCTACCTGTAAATTTATAGGCCGCACTGTGAATGGTGTTAATGGAAACCGCACCAGGTTCCGGTGCAGTACCGAAAAAATGTGCACCGTAACTAATTTAAAAAATAACAAGGCAATGTGGTCGTTTAAACGACCACATCGTTGACTATGTCATAGGGTTAGGAGGGCGGTGCATTGACCAAACTAACTGCCCCGGGGCGGATAGCTAGGTCAGCGCAACACCCACCTGACATCATTACATAGTCAAAGGTGCGGTCGTTTACATAACCGCACCGTTGACAATTTATTGTTGTTTGGCGGTGCGTTGACCAAACTATCTGCCCCGAGGTGGATAGTTAGGATAGCGCACTGTCCACCCAATAACAGTACATGGTCAACGGTGCGGTTCTTTACAGGACCGTGCCATTGACCATGTACTATTGTTGGGCGGTGCGTTGACCAAACTATCTGCCCCGGGGTGGATAGTTTCATCAATGCACCGTAGAAAAATATTCCCCTCTTTGGCAGTGCCTGAACATTTTCCATGTGCACTAAGCGCGGTGCGCGATAAAAAAGTACACACTGGTACCAGTGCGTGACTATTTTTTGGGGTGCACCGACTATTTTTTTTTTCAAAAAAAATTATATATATACATATAAATACATTTCTCATTTAATAAAATAAAATATATTTAATATGTGAATCATTCAGCGACGTCAACTATGAGAACAAAGAGAACAACAATAACATATGGAGGACCGGTATAACGTGATTCAGCTATGGGAGGCATGAGAGAGGGAGAGACTTTTGTACCCTTTCCCTATTACGACAGCCACCCATTTGATCCTAAGGGAGGTAGGCATCCTCAAGTTATATGAGGAGGCTACATCCTTGAAGGGCCATTGTGGGTTATTGGTACAATCGATCTTCAAGTGGGATGCCCACCGACAGGCTTTCCGAGTCGGTCATAGCCAGTGGTCCGCGCACACTGAGGAGGACATATATTTTATTACTGGCCTATTTAGGAGAGGGCAGGATTTGCCCCAGTTCTCAGATGTCTCCGTCGGCTATGCAACAGGGAGTCAGTTGGCGTACTCCCAGAGATACAGTAGGGATGATATAGTATCTCCCACATATTTTCAGGTGTTCGGTGGTCAGTTAAGTATTGCTTCATTTGGTGCAGAGGAGGTGAGGTGATCTCACTATTGCTGACGACCATTACACACTATACCAGTGACGGGAAACACATTTGTTGCCCGCTTTTATTTTATGTTGATTCTTTATTCCAAGCACCACGAGTTGTGAGATGTTTTGCGATTTGTTTGCGGCAATTTTGTACAACATTAGATAGATTTCGTTCTCAGGCACGTGGGAGGTTGACCTTCCCTTTTGCTTCAAATTTATTTTGTTTATTTTTTGATAGGTTTCCAGAGATGAGGCCTAATTTTTTTCGTCAGCTCGTAGGTCGATGCTGCATTTACAGATGCATATGTGGGGCCAGATGATGCCCAAGAGGGGCCAGTATGACTTTCCCGCCAGGATATCTCCTGATGCACTGGAGTTGCTATCCAGTGCTGATGATCACTCGTTCGTTCTGGTGCCATGTTCGTACGTCGATTTGGATTGGTGAGGGTGTACCAACATCCTCTTCACATAGGATGGGCCACCTAATGTGAGAGGTAATATTAGTGTTTTAATTAAATTAATATAGTTTTGTTTTATTGTCTTAATTAATTAGTTAGAACTATCAAATTTATTCTAACACGTTCTTTAACTTCTTGTATTAAAGTGTTTAATGAAATTGTATAATTATTGTCGTGTATTATATATTTTGTAGATATTGGGACATTTGTTGGGGACATGATTCCATCCCCACCGAATGATCTAAGTGTATATGTTGACGAGGAGATGGAAGTGATGGAGGATCAGGGTGATAGACCTGATCTTGATCGTGTGCAGATACCCGCGGGGGTGCGGCGTAGGCTGGACACCCGATTCATGACGGAGTTAGGCGATCAACTATGTCAACTCCTAGTTTATGAGGGAGTTCGCTCGGCTACGAAAAGAGAGATCCGGGCCGATTTTAGGGTCATACAGCTCTGGAGAGGCATGCCCTGCGATATGATGACCCTCAAGTGTGATATCGTTGGAGATTCCGGAGCACTGGCACGGGCTAGGAGGGGTAGGCATCATGGATATGCATGACAGAGCAGCTCATCTGATGATCATGATCATGAGGGGAGTGATCATCATTCTAGTACTCCACCTCCTCCTCCTTCACCTCGCGCCGGAGATCATGAACAACCAACATCCAGTCCTGATCAGCAGGCATATTCTAAGCATTCTGCACCATCTCAACAGACACTTAGTCCTAAGCAGGCAGGTCCATTTGAGTTGGACGCACCATCCACAGAGTAGGTTGCACCATCGACGAGTCATCAGAAGGCAATTCCTGAGTAGACTGCACCATTAACTTATCAGCAGGCACCTCTGGAGTTGGCACGTCATCTATCTGAGCATGAGGTTGCACGATCGACTAAGCGGGCCTCGACTAGTACTAGTATTGATGTAGTACCACTAGATATTTGACATTTATATACAGTTATATTACATTTGTATATTTTTGACATTATATATATATATATATATATATATATATATATATATATATATATATATATATATATATATATATATATATATATAGTCCATGCATTTTATGTTCATGTTGATGTACTTAATTTACATGTTGGTGTTCATCATGATGTGTATATTGTTAGGTCATGTTAGATATGTTCATTTAATGTGCTTGCAGATATATGTGTATGTGATAGTAGTTATTTAACATGAGATGTATCTTTGATGTTTGTGTTGTGATGATGTTATACAATACTTGTGTTTTGTTAGATGATCATAATCACGATGATTAGATGATGCTAGCGAATTTGAATGTGTATTTTAGAATATGATGTTTGTACGATTGTTATCATGATCATGATGTTTATTTTTAACATTAAATCATGATATTGATTAAATATTATGTTGTGATTCTAATTGAAATTTTAATTTTAATTGTATGTAAAATTGTAAAATTGTAATTTTAATTGTATGTATTGTCATGATTTAATTTTATTAAAATTGTAAAATTTGTAAATTTGTAAAATTCTAAAAATGTAATTGTAATTGTAATTGTAGTAATTTTAATTGTATGTGAAATTGTAAAATTGTAATTGTAATTGTATGTCAAATATTTGTAAAATTGTAATTGTAATTATATAGTGAAATGATGTAATTGTAATTTTAATTGTAATTATATGTAAAATCGTAAAATTGTAATTGGATGTAAAATTGTAAAATTGTAATTATAATTCTAATTTTAGTTATAATTGTATGTAAAATATTTGTAAAATTGTAATTGTATTATGAAATTGTAAAATTGTAATTGTAATTGTATGTATTGTCATCATTCAATTTTATTAAAATTTGTAAATTTGTAAATTTGTATGAATATAAATAATTGTAAAATAATAAATTTAGAATAATATGAATTTTTATAACATAAAAATAAAAATAAAATAAAAAATAAAAAAATAAAAAGAAGAAGAAGAAGAAGAAGAAGATAAAAATAAATAAATAAATATATATATATATATATATATTACCAACTCTAAAAACATCATTTTTAATTCTTTAGTGCTTCATAACTCTCAAGCACGGGTGTGATTTTTTTTGTGTGAGGCGCCCTGTCATCGGTGCTCCCATTGCACGCATTGCTGCCATCCATTGCCCACAGTGTGCACTTTGAATTTTCGAAAACGATGGGAAAATTTGGTTTCTTCAATTCCTCAGCAAATATGCCTCCTCGACGCACAAATGTACAGGTAATATACTTGTTTCTCAATAACTAAACCTTTTAGCGGATTAAATTTTGAAAATAACTTAAAATTAACCGTTTAAAAAAAAATAAAAAAAAAATTGTGCAGTGCATTCAAGTCATTCGGCTCGCACCGCGAACGGTGTTAATGGAAACCGCGTCGAGTTCCGGTGCGGTACCGAAAAAACACGCACTGTAACTAATTTAAAAAATAACAAGGCGGTGCGGTCATTTAAACGACCACATCGTTGACTATGTAATAGTGTCAGGAGGGTGGTGCATTGACCAAACTAACCGCCCCAGGGCAGATAGCTAGGTCAGCTCACCACCCACCTAACAACATTACATAGTCAAAGGTGTGGTCGTTTACAGGATCGCACCGTTGACAATGTACTATTGTTGGGCGGTGCATTGACCAAACTATCTGCCCCGGGGTGGATAGTTAGGTTAGCGCACTATCCGCCCAACAACAGTACATTGTCAACGGTGTCGACATTTACATGATCGCATCGTTGACCATGTATTGTTGTTGTGCAGTGCATTGACCAAACTATCCGCCCCGGGGCGGATAGTTTCATTAACGCACCGTAGAAAAATATTTCCCTCTTCGGCAGTGCGTGAACATTTTCCATGCGCACCAAGGGTGGTGTGTGATAAAAAAGTATGCATCGGTACCAGTGCGTAACTGTTTTTTAGGGTGCACCGACTGTTTTTTTTTCAAAAAAATTTATATATATATTTTTAAATACATTTATCATTTAATAAAATAAATTGTATTTAAGACGTGAATCATTCAGCGACATCAACGGAGATAACAAAGGGAACAATAAGAACATATGGGGGAACGGTATAACGCGATTCAACTGTGGGAGGCACGAGAGAGGGAGAGACTTTTTTACCCTTTCCCTATTACGACAGCCACCCAGTTGCTCCTAAGGGAGGTAGGCATCTTCAAGTTCTACGAGAAGGCTACATCCTTGAAGGGCCATTGTGGGTTATTGAGACAACTGATCTTCAGGTGGGATGCCCAACGATAGGATTTCTGGGTCGGTCATGGCTAGTGGTTCGCACCCACTAAGGAGGACATATATTTTATTACTGGCCTATCTAGGAGAGGGTAGGATTTTCCCCAGTTCCCAGATGTCCTCGTCGGCTATGCAGTAGGGAGTTAGTTGGCGTACTCCCAAAGATACATTAGGGACGATATAGTATCTCCCACAGATTTTCAGGTGTCTGGTGGTCAGTTAAGTATTGCTTCATTTGGTGTAGAGGAGGTGAGGCTCTCACTATTGATGACGACCATTACACACTATACCAGTGATAGGAAACACATTAGTTGCCCGCTTTTATTTTATGTTGATTCTTTATTCCATGCGCCACGGCTTGTGAGATGGTCTGTGATTTGTTTGCGGAAATTTTGTACAACATTAGATAGATGTCGTTCTCAGGTATGTGGGAGGTTGACCTTCCATTTTGCTTCAAAGTTATTTTGTTTATTTTTTGAGAGGTTTCCAGAGACGAGCCCTACTTTTGTTCGGCAACCTTGTTGGACGATGTTGCATGTACGGATGCATATGTGGGGCCAAATGATGCCCAAGAGGCGATAGTCTGACTTTCCCGCCAGGATATCTCCTGATGCACTGGAGTTGCTAACTAATGCTAATGATCACTCGTTCGTTCTTGTGCCATGTCCGTACGTCAATTTGAATTGGCGAGGGTGTACCAACATCCTCTTCACACATGATGAGCCACCGGATGCGAGAGGTAATATTAATGTTTTATTTAAATTAATATAGTTTCATTTTATTGTCTTAATTATTTAATTAGAATTATCGAATTTATTCTAACACGTTCTTTAACTTGTTTTATTAAATTGTTTAATGAAATTGTCTAATTATTGTTGTGTACTATATATTTTGTAGATATTGGGACATCTGTTGGGGACATGATTCCACCCCCACCGAATGATTTAAGTGTATTTGTTGATGAGGAGATGGCAGTGATGGAGGATCAGGGTGATAGACCTGATCCTGATCGTGTGCAGATACCCGCGGGGGTACGGTGTAAGTCGGACACCCGATTCAGGATGGAGTTGGGTGATCAATTGTGTCAACTCCTAGTTTATGAGGGAGTCCACCCGGCTACGATCGGAGATATCTGGGATGATCGTAGGCTCACACAGCTCTGGAGAGGCATGCCCCACAATATGATGACCCTCAAGCGTCATATTGTTGGAGCTTCCAGAGCACTAGCGCGGGTTAGGAGGGGTAGGCGTCATGGAGATGCACGACAAAGAAGCTCATCTGATGATCATGATCATGAGGGGAGTGATCATCATTCTAGTACTCCACCTCCTCCTCCTTCACCTCGCACCGAAGATCATGAGAGCCAACACCCAGTCCTGATCAGCGGGCATCTTCTAAGCAGTCTGCACCATCTCAGCAAACACCTAGTCCTGAGCAGGCACATGATCTTGAGCAGGAAGGTCCATCTGAGCAGGCTGCACCATCCTCTGAGTAGGTCGCACCATCAACGAGTCATTAGCAGACAGTTCTAGAGTAGATTGCACCATCGACTGATCAACAGGCACCTCCGAAGCTGACGCATCGTCTATCTGAGCATGAGGTTGCACGATCGACTGAGCAGGCCTCAACTAGTACTAGTATTGATGTAGTACCACCAGATATTTGACATTTATATGCAGTTATATTACATTTGTATATTTTTGACATTATATATATATATATATATATATATATATTATGTTCATGTTGATGTACTTAATTTACATGTTGGTGTTCATCATGATGTGTATATTGTTAGGTCATGTTAAATATGTTCATTTCATGTGCTTGCAGATAGATGTGTATGTGATAACAATTATTTGACATGAGATGTATATTTGATGTTTGTGTTGTGATGATGTTATACAATGCTTGTGTTTGTTAGATGATCATGATCACGATGATTAGATGATGTTAGTGAATTTGAATGTGTATTTTAGAATATGATATTTGTACGATGGTTATCATTATCGTGATGTTTATTTTTAATATTAAATCATGATATTGATTAAATATTATGTTGTGATTGTAATTGAAATTTTAATTTTAATTGTATGTAAAATTGTAAAATTGTAATTATAATTGTATGTAAAATATTTGTAAAATTGTAATTGTAATTGTATGTAATTGTATTATGAAATTATAAAATTGTAATTGTAATTGTATGTATTGTCATGATTCAATTCTATTAAAATTGTAAAATTTGTAAATTTGTAAAATTCTAAAAAAATAATTGTAATTGTATGCATCGTGATTGTAATTGTAATTGTATGTAAAATTGTAAAATTGTAATTGTAATTGTAATTTTAATTGTATGTGAAATTGTAAAATTGTAATTCTAATTGTGATTGTATGTAAAATATCTGTAAAATTGTAATTGTAATTATAATTGTATTGTGAAATGATTGTAATTGTATGTAAAATTGTAAAATTGTAATTGTAATTGTAATTGTATGTAAAATTGTAAAATTGTAATTGTATGTAAAATATTTGTAAAATTGTAATTGTATTGTGAAATTGTAAAATTGTAATTGTAATTGTATGTATTGTCATCATTCAATTTTATTAAAATTTGTAAATTTGTAAATTTGTACATTAATTGTCAATTTTGAACCATAACTACCGTAAGTAAAATGTTTACCGTAAATATTGTTAAATTACCATAATTGTAAAATTGTAAATTTGTATGAATATAAATAATTGTAAAATAATAAATCTAGAATAATATGAATTTTTGTAACATAATAAAGTTTAGAGAATAATGCAAATAAATTTATGTGTATAACTATCATTATTTTATTATGATCTTACATACCAAAAATAATAGTATACATTTTGAAGATATCATTCACGCACATTTAAAGCAAACAAGTAGTTGTATTATTTTAGGAATTGACATAAAAAACAGAACTTGATATAGTGCACCATTGTTTTCGAGATCAACATAATTGCAAATTATCAAGTGAAATGGTTTTAACATTAACATAATGCAAACCAATTACTTGAGAATACATATTATAATGTTTCGAAAAAAAGAGTCTTAGTTATAAGGTTAAGTCCTCTGCTTTATAAAAACTCATCTTAAAAAGTATAAATGATGAAATAACACATGTACCATATCACTTTGGGTTCTCATGATCACCCTCGTTATCTTCCAGCTTGCTTGACATGATAATGCTATTATTCTCAAAAATATGTTTTGATCTAGGGTCATGTCTCAATATGAACCACCAATCCCTATCCAACACATCTAGGTAAAAAAACACCTAGTTGTAGTGTTTGGGGAAAACATAGGGCTCCTTAGCTTCATCCCACATATTTCTAGAGTTGATACATATCAGCCTACTATCGCAATCTTCCTTTACATTATTCCAATCAAAGGTGTCCCACCACCCGCACCTAAAAATAACACATTGGAAAGAAGAGAAATCCACTTCAATGATCTCTTGTATCTTTCTGACGTAACCTAATGTTCCTCGTACTAGGTTTTGATCACGATGGCTAGCTAAACTAGATTGATCTAACTCAACTTCCACTCCACAGTCTTGTGTCATGTGTCCATAATTGGAATTTTCTGTGCGAAAAATGGTGTCCATATGTCCACATAGAAGGGAGCAAATCCACCTATAAATTTTTTAAAAAATCATAATGTCATGTGTCTTATAATAACCCAACTGTTAAAATATGAAATATAGATGTTACATTTCAAAGGTGCATTATTAAGTTTAAAATGTACATAAATAGATTATTACCATGAGGGTGCATCCAATCCCTACGTTTAGCGCATCCTCTTCAACACACGAGTAACGACCAGTTGCACCGTATTTCTCTATGACTTAGTCAACAACCCAATTGTTGGGGCATATAATTGACTTATTTTCTTTTAAATGATCGGGATAAGGCACACTTCTACCATTCAACCGTCTAAATTATTTCTTGTCACTATCCCATTTCATCCTCTTTCGTTCATACAATGCGACCCACGGTTGTGTCACTTCGGAATTGTAAAGAACGAATTCCATTTCATCCTCTTTTATTCGTACAATGCGACTCACGGTTGTGTCACTTCGAAATTGTAAATAATGAATTTATTGCTTGCTTCAATTTCTGCATTCGCTGATGAAATCAAACCGACGTATAGTATATATGAGATCAAAATATAAAATATATCGAAGTTCAACATGAATATTTACTTTGTGTAAATTTGAAAAATTATAAGTCACTTACTCTTTATCAAACGTCTTTTTCCATTCGTTTGGAGAATCTCCCCTTCTCTTTTGTCTTCATCCCTTTCATCATCCCAAATCACCGCACCTGGTCTGTTGTTGATATGCTTGATGTACTCGCTGGCATAATAGAAGGGCTCATATGATATGTACCACTTTGCCATAGACACATTGGGTTTTACCCTTTGTTGAAAAAAACCTTTCAATTTCTTCATGTACCTCTCTAAGAAGAACATCCAAGGATAAGAAACCACACCAACTAATTCAACCTCATCCACTAGGTGGAATAGCAAATGAAACTGCAAGTCCATGAAACTTGTGGACAATTCCTTCTCAAACATATAAACAATCTCAACTATCTTTTGACGCCACCGTGAAATGCTAGCCACATGAATCTCCTTTGACATGATCCAACGTACAAATGTAGATAATTTAGATATGGCATGTCCTAGGTCTTGGGGGAAGTCATGTTTCACACACCCACGAACAAAGGATAATGACACTGCAAAGTTATAAACACATGCAATGATATACAAAATTAGTTATGTTTTATGATCCCTGCATAGGATAAAATTTATTAATATAACAAATAATAAAATCATCCTTTTGACATTATACGTACTCTTAGAAGATTCAAATGGTCATGCGATTTCAACCCCGACAAATGGTCATCCACGGTGAAGCAGCGCCATCATGAAGACCCATATGAAGATGCCACCTTCACACCCATTATAACTTCCTTTGCCAAAGAAATATCATCGTTTTTTAAAATCTATGGGACATCACCTTCTTTGAAATACCAATTAGACGGACTAGTTGGATCTGATCTTATACTTTCTAATCATCTTAGCCAATGTTTCTTTTTAGTTTTTGAAGTAATAATATCTTTCCTAACAGCCAATGTGTCACTTTGTTTCGATGATATGTGCCTCCATAAAGAAGATGAAACATTTTTAAATATATGCATGGGATTAATAAGTGGGTAATCTTAAGACACTCCTAATATGGGAGGCTATAAAGATATATTTCATCCCAATGGGCAATTTCTCAACATAGGTGTCGAAGAATTTTGGATCATCAAACATAGGCTCCCCATTTGAATCAAATATTTCTATGAAATCCTTCTCCTTCTCGCTCTCAGATTCTCTAAGCCTTTCAGCTGGTGCCGTTATTGGAGGCCTTTGGGTTCTCTCTCATTTCCCATTGAAAGAGGATGTTGATCTTTTTTAAGGGTGTTATTCTGGGAGGAATACCCTGGAGCAGTCATACACTGGCTTTTGTAGGTCGTTGGACCATCTAGCTTTCAGAGAAGATCCACAACATTTACATCCATAATACCCTTTTGTTACAAGACCTACGAAATTATTGTATACAATATGCATGGCACGTTAAAGAATATCATGAAGACCAGAACAATTACAACGAATTAAATAACTAATATGTGAAAGAATATTGTTACGTATATAAACAAATCAATAAACATGTAATTTACCAAAGCAAACTCCTAAGCCTGGATAATCATGTGTCGTGTAAGCACATATGCCATACAATGTAAAACTCTTCTCTATTGCGATGGGTCTTGATACATCGTATACATTTATCCCATCCCATAATTCCTTCAATTCATCTACCAGTAGTTATAAGTAGACATCCATATTCTTCACTTGTCTTCTACAAGGGACTATGAGAGCCAACATAAGATGTTCATTCTTCACGGACAACCATGGGGGGATATTGTTATTGATCACTACTACAGGCCAAACAGAATAGTTGGTGTTCTCGAGGGAATATGGGTTGACGCCATCCATGACTATGCTGAGTTGTAGACTTTGTACTTCATCCTTGAATTTTTTGGACCATGTATCCTCTATATGCTTCATGGCTATTGAATCTATTGGTATTCGCATAACTCCCAACTCACTTCTATGTGAGGCATGCCATCCCTGCAACACAGTTAATTCTTTGCAACGAAAGAACCTTTGAATCCTTGGGATTACAGTCATGTGACTCAATATATTAAAAGGAGGACCATATGATTTACCCTTCTTTCTTGATTTATCATACCCGTCATGCCCACATTTCGGACATATATCATTGTCTGCATATTATCCTATAGATAGAATACAATCATTTGGACATGCATGCTATGATATGTACTCAACACCCAACATTTTCAACAATTTCTTTGCCTCTTCGCAGCTACCTGGCAAGACATTATCACTCGGAAGAACCTTATCTTTTAATAACCTGTAGTTGGTCATGGACAATATTAAATGTACAGTAATGCCGATAATTATTAATGTTCATAAAATTGACCATTTGTAATGTTCATTGTGTGATTATATTTCTCAAAATATAAGGGAGGACTTGATGGTCAATTACCTCAAAATTTCCAAGAAACATGCATTCGACAAGCCAAAATTTTCTTTCAAGTTGTACAGTAACATCGTTGTCCCCAACTGGGTAGAATTTGACTGACCGCCGGGTCCAAACAGAGGGGTGGTGGAAGCAAATTTAAGGCTTTCGAAAAAGGTATCAACAATATGAGCATCATCCCCTAGCTGATCATCGTTCTGGAATGCATCTAACAACATTGTCTCCATGGCAGTCATATCCCTTAAGTAATCATTCATACCAACCTCTATTTGATTGCCTCCATTTCCAGCTTGTGAGTAACTACTATTGTTGTATTCATTCTTAATTAGTGAATCAAGATGTAGTGGGAATTGAATAGGTGGTTGAATCAACCATTCTTGGTATCGTTCCTCTCCGAGTTTTTCTCTTAATTCAGCTTTCTCTCGATTTGACATTGTCATGGGGTGCAACGGAAGATGGTAGGTAGATCACTCATCATCACTAGAATCCTAGTAATTTCAAAAAAAAAATTTGAACATGATTAGTACAAAATCGATTATATCAATTAGTAAGCACGTCGAAAATGCATGGTTAATTGGTTTGATGTTGAAATAATATTTACATTAATATACCAAAAAAATATTATTACCATCACTGTCCCAACATTATGGCTAGAATATGCAATGTTACAATTGGCAAGGTGAAGCGGTTGTCCATTTTCATCTACCAAATGTGCCTTGCGGTATGCTGCTCCTGATAAGAGCTTTCGACGTTTTGGAGTTGTTTGAATATTTTGTGCATCTAAACTCGATTTTGAATCTGCATGAACCTGCAAATTTGTATACATTAATTTTCTTCAGCTGATTGACATGGATAAAATAAATAAATTCAACTAGATAATGAAAATATAAATAAAATCTGAAGTAATTACGTCTGGAGATGGATATGGAGAACTCCGCGATGGAATTTGAGAAATATTATGGAATGAGTTGGATTTTGAAGAATTGTCCATTTGATATAATTATGAGATTTTCTCCCTGCATTTGAGCAAAATCAACAATAAATTTTGGTGTACATACCTAAAGTAATTTCGGTGCCTTAAAAATGGACTTATTGTTATCGGTGCTAATGTACAGTTAACCGCACCGGTGCGTTCTAGTTACTGCACCCCGGTGCGGTTTTATTAACTGATGCACCAGTGCAGTTAGTTAACAAACACACCGAATATCCAGAAATAAAAAAGTGCAACTTTATTTTTTTGAAGTGAAAAAAAAAAGTGGTAAATTGAAAAATGGGCGGCAAATTATTTTTGAAAATCTAATTTCATAAAAAAAAAATTTAAATAGTAAAAGCTTTTCATTATTTCATTATTTTTGCATAAAATTTCAGGGAGGGATTTGCACGAGAGACATACATGGAGTAAGAGAGCATGAGATCATTGTGGAGCAGCAAAATACTTTCGACCAACAACACTATTCAAAGAATTAGAATTTGAAACATCTAGTGATTCGCACAAAAACCCTATAGTATAGTAAAATTGTTAAATTTTACTGTAATAATTGTTTTTCTACAGTTTCTGTTGGATTTAATACATGCGTAGTAAAAATTTTAAATTTTACTATGTATTTTCATAAGAAAACAAAAAAAAACCATTTTTACGTTAAACCCTTGCTTCATCTTGTTTCTGTGACTTCACAATTAGGGATTTTAATTTCATATTTATAGGGTTTGTATATATATATATATATATATATATATATATGACATCTAACCCACAGGACCATTTGCAAAGTCGAATCCCAATCCATGTCGGCCCTTGCACGATTTAAAAATAAAATAAAATAAAACAATTTTTTTTAATCGATGTGCCATGTTTAAAATAGTGCATCGGGCACGTACTAACAAAAAAACATTGTTTGATAAAAATAATTTTTTATTAATTTATGTTTGTGTTAATCAGTGCACCGGTTAACATATAATGCATCAGGTCTCCTTGTTTACAAAGAGCACCGTACAATGTTTCTACTGTATTGGAGGTGCGTTTATAAGAACCTACCGCATCGCCTTCGGTGCACGCTTTTTAAAAGGCACACCGTTTTCTTGATTTTTTTATTTTTTTTACTTGGAAAGTATGTGATTTATTTATGAAATATATTAATGATTGGTATGGTACAGGTTTCATATTGATAAAGAAATGACTAATAAGAGTTTAAGTAACAAAAATACTGATAACACATCGAGAAAAGCAAAAAAGGCAAGTTCTTTGTAAATTCTTTACAAAAATTATTATTTTTGAACTATATGTAAGCTTAACTAATATGTATTTTTTATTGTGTATCATGCAGAGCCACAAAATGACGAAGCTCGATAAGATTATTTCAAATCTAAGACAATAAGAGCGTAAAAGATTGATGGAAAAATTGCAGAAGGATAAATCAAGTGCATGAAAAAATACTATCGATCCAATATGATTTTCTTTTTTTATTTTTCATTAATAATATACTTAAAAATATTAGATAACATGTTTCAAACAATCTATTAATTCAAATATGTTTAATGTTCTACACGGACCAACAACGAAGAAAATGAATGTTGTTCTAAGAAAATAAAAATAAAAATAGAACATGCAAATGAAAATGAATTGCTCATTTTCTCATCTGGAGTGGTGCTGGAGGTTAACGAAAGGGGGAAAATCTTTTACAAAACTTTGAGGGATTTAGTAGAATGAATGTATAGACGTTCTTTCCACTTACAATACAAAAATCAATCCAATGATTCCAAGAACCAAATTTTATTTAAACTATAGGATGAGTTTCCAGAGAATTGGTCAATGCGACATGTCAGACTTTTAATAGCAAAAACGTACAACAACAAAAAAGAAGGAATGAAAAAGTAATATTCCTTTAAATGTTTTTCTAGAAATAGATGTATATATTACTAGAAAGCAATCATTTATAAATATCACTTTTTTTATATTTACTTTTCATATATCCATATAAAAATTAAATAGTTTATTGTCATGTTACATTTATAGGAAGATTATGAAAATATCAAAGGATGAACGAGTTGATATCATAAATATGCCAGTAGGTGTCGGTTCCCCGTGATTTGCAAGATTGGCAAGAACAACTCTACAGGGAACCACATCAAACCACTTTGGAGTCCAAGGACCTAGCCTTCCTGGACTCAAAGAGAGCTCTCTCTATGTTTGTGTTTGTCAATGATTTACCTTTATGCTTATGTTTTCTAATTTTAGGCTAGTCATGAAGTTCTAGGACTGTTTGTTTTGTTTGATTGATTGATTGATTCTTTGATTACTTGAGTGATTGTTTCAGTTTGGATAGATAGACTATGAGAAGCATTAATCCATTGGGCTATGGAGTCGTAAGAGGCTTTAATTATACATCAACTCTACAAGGGTTTTCATAGGGCAAGCTAACTATATCAAGTGGATCTCTTAGATTAGATGAAATATGAAATGACAGCAAGTTGTGAATTCAGTAAAACTAAAGGGCAATTAAGAATCCTTTAACCATACTTCAAACAATAAAATCCTTTAAGATAATTGTTTAAGAAAGGCCAAAGGACAGGGAAAACCATAGACTTCTTTGGCTAGACTCTATTAAGTAAACCTTAAGACAACAATCCAACAATCCTAGAGAGCAAGACACCCCTGAATTCTCTAGCTATTACTTTCAGACAAAGAAAACATTTAAGATAACAATCAATGAAACTAAAGAGCAGTTAAGAATTCTTTAATCAAACTTCAAAGAAGGCCTTTAAAGCAACAATTTAAGCAAAACCAAAGGACAGGGTAAACCACAGACTTCTTTGGCCAGACTCTACTAAGTAAACTTTAAGACAAAAAGCTAGGTGGAACTAAAGAGCAGGACACCCTTGAATTCTCTAATCAGACCATGCAGAAGAAAACATTAATATGAAAGAAAGCAAACAAAATTAAGGTATCAAGACAACATATCTTAATCTAAATTTTTTGTTCTTTTATTAGAGAAATGATGGACAATATGGAAAACAGAAGGGAAAACATTGACAAAGAATAATAACATCACAATTAACATAGATCAAGAATCCTGTGAACGTGCTTGTATTACTGATGTCCAAAACAGTTACAATACTCCAGTGCAACAATCTCTACAGCTCAAAGTCTGATCAAATCTAGCTTAGCAGCTCATCAACTAGCTCAACACCAACCAACCAACCAACCAACAATAACAATGAAACATACATGCAATATTTAACTGCAAATGAGGAGGTGATCCTAAGCTAGGGTTTTAGACTGTAGTTATTAAAGAGTAAATGTTATATTGACCTTTTGAGACCATGCAAAGCCCAAGGCAAAATATCTGTGACTGACTCACTGTAATAATAACTTATAACTTTAACTGTTGAGCTAACTTTTAGGATATTTGACTTTTATGGCTTTTATTAACTTTACAATAACTTTTGAGTAGCTGAGAAATATCTCTGATTGGAACATTAAGGGAGGTAGCTTCCTTTAGCAGAAATAGGCTGTAGGAGGCCAAATGAGATTTGGAAGAAGTAATTCTTGATTTGGCCTTTGTCATTCGAATCTGCCTTTCTTTGGTGATTTTTCCTTAAGCTCTATTTAATCTTTAAAACTCGGATTTGTCTCTTGTTGTCTGTCTTATTGTTTTCTCCTTAACTCTGCTTTCTCTATTTAATGCTATTAATCTGCTTCCATCTCCGATCTCTTTAACCCTGTCTTTTAATTTGGTTTTTGTCTTTTAACCTTTGATCAACCTCTTAATCCCTTTTACCTCATCTCTGCGCAGCCATTGTGCAAAACTTTAATGCCACCATTCTTTAACAGTTTCATCTTTGATATGTATATGATTTTCCTTTTCTTGCGCTCCAAATCCTTTAAATGAAACAAGACACTCTGGATCATCACCCAGAAGACCTGTTTAAACAATTTTTGGACTTTGGAATGCAATTCATGCATTTTCGACCTCAATCATCTACACAATAAAACAAATTGCTTAATTTAAAACCTGCACTATGGGTTTTCTGCGTTTGTTTGGGATTTTCGGGCTTTTTGGACGCGTTACCGGGGTCAACACAGAGGATCGGGGCTTGAACACGTTTGAACGGGGGTGAATGGTTTCGCAGTAGGTGCAAAGGATGGTGAGCGATTTTATTGCATGAGATGGAGGCGGTAAATAGTATTGGATGGGGGTGTGCGATGCCATAGAGGAGGCGACGCATGGCGGATGTGACGGCAGGAATACCACCCATTTCGCAATGTCTGAAGGCTGTTAACTCCCGGGCGTTTGGATTTGCGATAATGTTCATGGGTTGTTAGATCGGGAGGAGCGAGATGTGACGGTAGTCGAGGTTTGGATGACCTCAGGTAGGTTTAGAAGGTGGGGCCCGGGATTTATATGGAGCAGAGGGTTTTTGAAATAGAGCAGGGCTTGGGTTTATGACTGGGGTCTTTGCAAAGCGGGGCTCGAGGGATATTTAAAGCGAAGGCGCTTAAAAAAAAAATTAGCGTGGGGAGTTAATAACGCGAGGAGGTTAATATATGCGGTGGGTCATGGTTATATGGGAGAGGGGAAACAAAATTTTAGAACATGGGCTTTAGTATGGTGGGGGTTAAAACATACGAAGGGTCGGGGTCGGGTCCTTTTAATATAAATAGGGTTTTATTAAAAAGAGTGTGGGTCTCGAATGGTAAAATGAATAAATTTTAGTTTTAAAACAATGTAAAAAGGGTTTTTTACATTGTTTTAATAGAAGAAGGGAGATGAATGAAGGGGAGTGTCCAAATGGGTTTTTTTATCAATGGGAGTGGGGTTTTAGGTAGGGGAAAGGGTAAAAATGAGGAATTTAGGGTCAAACATGGAATTTTAGTATCACGAGGGTATTTGAGAGAGGCAAAATGAGAGATAGTAAATAGGTTAAATGAGGATAATGAAGGTAGTAAGATTTCTTAAATAAGATGATAATCAGGGAATGTTAGTTTCAACATAGTATAGAAAAACCATAGTCATCTAGTGATAGTGTAGAATACAGATGACTAACAGTAGGAATGTCCACAAAGGTGTGCAAGGAGATGGTCAAAGAAGTGGACATAATTGCGTCGCACGAGGAGGCATCTCAACAACAACGTGCTTCAAATGTAATATGTAATCATTGAATTTTTCGATTAGGTACAATAAATAAACAATTTAGCATTAAATATTAATTTTCAAGTATTTTCTTGTAGAAAAGAAAAGAAAATGGAACCCATTTAGCAAATAAAACAAGACTACAATGAAAAAAATGGTTGATATCTATGTTTGTGAGTAATTGTTACTTCCTTATAACAACTTAACTAGATTTCATTTTTGTATATTTTAAGTTGCTTTACAACAATCATCATTGAATGTCTTCAAACATGTGCTAACATACAAAGAAGAACCATCAGAAGAATTGATTGACATTGGGTTAAATATGGGTTGTCTGTATATGTTGGCATATCAGAAATTAATTATGGAATTTGTAAGCATCTATCTTGTTTTACTTAGCTTTGTCTATAATTAATAGAACAAAAAAAACTTTTATATTAAACCTATGATTTGTTATGGAGTATAAAACTTGCACGAAACAAAGTATGGAACTGCACCAACAAATGAATTGTTGAAAGATGGCATGAAATTTCGTTTTGAAATAATGTGTATAGTTCATGAGTAAATTCTTGCTATGGTACATTTGTTTTCGATTTACATTGATGTATATTATTTAATATTGCAATTTTCATTATTCTCACTAATGTATATACATTCATTACACTTTATTTTTATGTTTGTAGATGGAACTTGAAGAAGAAGAAAACAATCAACACAGTGAACAAAACATTCCTCCAAATAACCCCAAGTCATGGAAGTAGCTCAAGCAGTGACAACAGTTCCAAAGAAGAATGATGATCAATATGTTTGGATATCAAAGCAAGGCATTGTATTTCTTGAAATATTTTTCTATGAAATCAGACATTTTGTTTAATGTAATGGACATAGTGTCCCAATTGAAAGACAAAGGGATACCAATAATTGTCCCATTTTGTATGACAAAGAGTGCCTTATTCATATATATATAATAAAATTCGTTTTAATTTATTCTATTGCGTTCTCGATTGTCGTTGTGAAATGTTACACCACTGATTAAATATTATAATGGAGAGATGTGAAATCTGATAATATGATATAACAAATTAATCCAAACATGACATTCAAATGCACTAATAAAAAATTAATTGATATGAATGCTGTTATAAGATATGTGTCGACTTTTGATGCATAATGAATTTTAAAAATTCACAATAATTATACTGTCACAAGTCGATGTTTCTAAAAAATACAAAGTGAACATCGGTGCATGTTAGCTACTGCGCACCGGTGTGTTTGTATGATAATGTGCACCGGTGCATTTCTACGACCAATGGGCACCACACAAATACCAATACCAATTAGAACGCTCAGTGTGCTTTATCGACAGCTACCACCCGGGCAGTCTGATAGGCGTTTCATGCACCGATACGGTTTACCTTTAACACACGGGTGCATTTTTATAACTTAACGACCCAATGCGTTTTAGCACCTAGAGGACCCCATGCAATTTTACACCTTAACGACCCAATGCATGCACCTTCCATTGGCCTTGTGCGTCTTGCTGGGTGATACGCACGGGGACATTGCTAAATGCCTCGGGGCATCCGAAATTTATTTTCCATCCTGGTGCTTGGTATGTTTAAAGTACCGGTGCTTACATGGTAAAAAGCATCGGTGCGTTCACACCTAATGTGCGCACTGATGAGAAAAACATCCGTAACAACCTCCAGCCCCGGTTTTTTTTAGTTGTGTTGAAATTCCATTAGAAGCTCCGCCAAAACCTCCGTTACCGAAAATGGATGTTGTAGCAAATGTTTTTTTGACAATTTTGGCCAATTTTATTACACTAAAAACCTCCTTTATAACCTCCACTAGAGGGTCTTTTCCTTGTAGTGTCATATTTATTTTCTTCCCCCATGGGCAATTGTCAATGTCGTCGGGGATGATCTTGAAATTATTCAACCAATTCAAGTTCCAACTCCTTATATCTCAACCTCAATGGGGACATGCACTGAAAAATAGAGAAAGAGAAGACCGCTCTGATATCATTGATCCAGATTTATGTAGGAAAGAAATGAAATACAGATATAAATAGAAACACGGAGCTACAATGAAAACATAACTTTAATTTATTAATAACAAAGTATTGAAAATCGTTACATGCATGATGGAAATAAATTAGTTCGGGCAATGTTAGCTTATCTTTGAGAAGATATGGGGTCATTATATGCCTTCTGAATTGTGTTATAGTGAGGCTCAAAGGCCCTTTTATCATTAAGAAATAATGGGAAACCCTAAACATCCAAAAACCTAACCCTAGGAGATGAAGCGCTAAAATATTGTGGGCCCTGTTGGGGTTAGTTGGAACGTCAAATTTTTTGGGTCGTAACTTTGGCATATGATCTCTGTTTGACTATCATAATACCTCGTTTCGAAGATCTCCAAGAGGAGCACAAAAGAATGCTAGTAAAAAAATACTTATATGTCTCCAGTCTCTTCGTTTTCCCAAAAAAAAACAAAAAACAAAACAAAACAAAACAAAAAACAAAAACAAAAACAAAAACAAAAAAAACAAAAAACAAAAAACGTCTTTTAGGCCCTCAAAACGACTTCAAAATTTTACGACCTGAAAATTTACCAAAAATAGTAAGTTGTGCTAGAATTAAGGAAACTGACAGAAACAATGGTGGGGGTCCAAGTGGAATAGGTGGGTGGCCACCTATATCCACCTATATCAGGTCCTTCCCTATCTTTGTCATTTTATTGTTATGCTAAAGCTTAAGTGGCAACGGTTGGTTGATAAGTTTCATGTTTCAATCCAAAGTTTGGCTTTGTTTTATAGTGTAGTTGAGGCATTTCTCGCTCTTAGGACTTTTGGGTGGATGTCCTTGCTTTGTGTTATGACACTGCAATGTGATAGTTTTGACTATTTGTTGGCTTTGGGACCTGCAGCATGGTGTGTGGGTGACGACATAGTTGTTTTTCGATTTGGGTTTAATGGTCCTCTGTCACGTCCTTTCTATAATCTTCTTGGTAGACGTTCTTCTTGTCTCTGTACATTGTTTTCTTTGGTTGCATTCCTCATACCTCCTAACCAAAGAATGAGTTTCAGAAGGGGTGGTAGCAATAACATTGGGCACAAAAGGATTTTCTCTTTTACATTCAATTTGGTTGCAACTTTTTTCAATGTTGTTCCTTTGGAGGTTTGCAAGAATTTCTGTTGTTGGAGGTGAAAGAGTCTAGGGATAGACTGTATCACTTCAAATCTTAATTCGTAGGGGAGGATATGCAATGGGTCCCTCACCTTGGTCGATTTCATAAAAGGAGACTTCACTTTTTGAGCCCCTTATCGTTTCACCAACAAATGACCACCCTCTTGCGCCTTATGTTTAAGGACAAGCAAGTGGAGACCTATAATTTTTTTTCTTCCTTGGAGGACATCAAGCATATGTTGAGAAATCCACATTTTTTCCTGAATAATGTAGACCAACGCTGGCTCGTGTGGAAGGATTTTTGGTGACTCTGCATATAGTGATCTTACTGATCCTCTGAATAATAGTGCTCAAACATCTGCCTTAATATCTTTGGATCATGATTAGAAATGGAGGTTTAAGGTATTTTGTTCCTCAATTTCATATACGCTCTACAACTTGGTTTCTTCAAGACAATATGCTTCTTGTCTTTCTCATGGGGTATCAAACGATGGTATGTTTTGGGTGCATGTTTGCTCCGACGCATTTTGATATGGGATGTCTTTGGAGGGCTTTTATTCCTAATGTCAAATGGTTTCTCCTGGTTCTTGATGCATTTTCATTTTTATAACTGGGAATTTTAAATTATTGTGTCTCTCCTTGATGATCTGGACACAGTACCTTGGGTGGAATTTTTTTGTTTTTGATGCAACATATGGATTGTTTGCAGTATTACGTGCCCTTGATGAAGGTATTTTCATTCTTTTTGTGCTGGAAAGAGGGAAGGGTATTTTAATTAAGGGTTGTCTTATTCTCCATGACTGTGCAACTTCCGATATATTGTGATCACTTTTCAAAACATGGGTTTGGTTTTGGATTCCCTTCAGCAATTATGGAGACTAGCCCATGCATCTTTTTCTCTTTGATGGTGTTGGTGTGTTCAATGTGCGACGTATTTGGCTATAAGAATTGTGGCAATGTTTCTTTGTCTTTGGTAGACCAACTAGTCAATTCTGGCTATTTTGGGAGTTCTTGGGCTTTAGTTATGTATATATTGTATGGTTTAGCTGGTCTGATTATGAACATTCTTGCACTGTTAATGTTGGATTGGGTTCTAGGATTTCTATGTCAACTCTAGGAACTTATGTAAACTTTTTTTGCATATGAATACAACTTGTAGTAATTTACAAAAAAAATGATTGTTATCCTTTTTGTCCCTGAGGTGTAGCTTAGTTGGCTATCATCATTAAAATGAAGTATTGTGTAAACTAAGAGATCAAAGGTCCAATTCCCCCAGATGTAACTTGGTCTATGGAGAGGAGGGTAGGTCGTAGGTCATAGAGGTTAGAGTGGTATCGACTGGAATTAACCTTGTGTCATGCAGGCACAAGATCAACCCAATTGTCGGTTCATCTGATTACCAAAAAAATATATATATATCCTTTTTGTTATATAAGGTGAAACTTTGACATCTAACCTTTAAAATATGTGTGTGTGGATTATGTTGAAGACATATTTTAAGGGGAGAGACCCTTTGGTGTTTTTATTTATCAAGAACTACTTGCAACCTGTCACATATCCTTTTTCTTTCACTTATTAAAATCTACCATGTGTAATTTGTGAAATATGCAACACAAGTTCATAATGTTGTTTATCATTAACGTTTTACAAACCACCATTTATTTATTTTCTATAACTTGTTGTTAGATGCCCTTTATCATCATCCACCTATTCTCTATGTTGTCATCTAAATCAGCCTTGGTCTCTTCTAGGAAACTACAAGTGTCCATGCAGGCATTAGGCATGGACATAGATGTTCCCATCTCGTGTGCCAGAATAAATTACCACAAACATGATTTTCACCCTCTACTTTCTCCACCTTTATCCTTAGGAATCAACTGATCGAACAAACTTTCAATCATTCCTTCTCGATCTAATATGATCTATTGCACTGTTTCATCCAACCACATAGATTCAATGCAATGATAGATGGTTTCCATCACAATTTTTCATATTTTTCCAATAGAAATGCACATCGCATATTTGGGATGCCTTAGATCAATGCCAAATTGTAGGACTATGTGATCATTGACCCAAATTAAAGCAATGAAAAATAAACCAACTTGCATGGTTTTGAACTCAAAATATTAACATAATTTGATAATCCAGTTGTCAAGATGAATCTCAACACATTTGAAATGGGTTATAGACAAATTAACACCAAAAAACAAAGGAAATGGAAGAGATTCTATCAAAGCCCACATGACCCTAAGAGAGGAATAAACTTTGAATAAATGTTCTTCACTCCTCTACTATTGTGCATAAATATGCTCATTCACACCTTCCACCACTCCTCTACTAAATGCTTCCTTGTGTGTGGAGGTGTTTTTTCTAATATATTAGGATCTATATTTATTTGGGAAAATTTTGATTTAGAAGAGTGAGATTTCCAATTCATATAAAAATAACATGGTACCCCAATATTATTCCAAAAAAATGAGAAAGGTTTATTGAATTTAGGAGGGTGACAATGTCAATTAATATATTAATGAAAAAGAAGATTTAACAAAGAAAATATGAAATGTTCATTGAACATAGAGTATTCTATTTCATCTTCGAACAATAAAACATTATTAAATATAATCATAATTATAATGTTACTCTTACAAGAAGATGCTAATGTAGATTCCATGTTTAATGTTTTCTATCTACTCGATGACCTTGACATGTATTTCTCCCTCTAATATATTTCGTTCTTTTAGTAGAGTTATAAAATCATTGTTGAAGGTGTGTCTATATATATAATATAATTTAAAGTTTACTTATCTTGACACTCTTGGGGTTAGGCTTCGTGGTTGACCCAACATGAAGTGGTCCCTTTGGGTGGATTTGAAGTAATAAAAACTTGACATTCACCCATGGTTTCTAATCATTTCACATTTATAATTTGAATTAATATTTATAATTTTGACAAACTCATTGTTGAAGGTGTGTCTACATATAAAATCTAATTTTAAGGTTACTTCTCTTGACAATCTTGGGGTTATGCTTCGAGGTTGAGCCGACAAGAAGTGATCCCTTTGGGTGGATTTGTGTGGTACAAATATTTTGTGGATGTAATGGTCACTGATTTCTAGTATTAGTGAACTACATAGAAAAAAATATATATATTATTTTAAGGTTACGGTCAAGCCAAACACCAAATTGGTGTATGAGGCCTTTTTCCTTATTGGACAAGGGACCCACCTTTGCTCAACAATTTGACTACTAAAATGTACACACTCTACCCCCTATGAATTTGAACTTGTGACCTCTTAGGAGGAAACACATACTTTCTATGGTAATAGAGCTTGTCGTACTGCATAAAAAGCAACTTGGATATATAATATTTGAATTGAACCAAAATAATTGGCCTACGCATGGTATGTTTCCAAATCTTAAAAATCAAAGGATGTTATGAAGACTTGGAGCAACTATCACAAGATAAAGACTTAATTGGAACCATCTTATGAATTGTTAAGAATAAAATGTATTTGTTAATTTAATATTATCAATTCAGTTTTACTAAAAAAATTATCAATAGCCAAACTTTACATGCTTTGATTGTTTAAAGTTAAAAATCAAGCACTATAAAATTATTGAAAGAAGAAAGGAACTCCCCAAAATGTTTGAGTTCAATCTAACCACTATTCTATGCAATTTGCAATTTGACAACACAAAATCATGAGTTGACTTAGGTTTGTTATTTTCAGCCTCAAAATCAAAGCAATAAATATATTATGAAACAACTTATTATGTCCCTCACTTGCTCATAACACTAGCAACAATAAATAAATGTTGTGAGTGTGGAAATTGAAAAGTGAAAAGGCAGATGTCAACTATTGGGGGGGGCAACAAATGACTATTATATAAAACTTATTAAATTGATAACAACTTTATAATTTACATTTCTGAGTCCTCTATTAGATCTAGTAAGGTTTCATACTCGGTTGGATGAGCCAAGTGTAAGGCAAGATGCACTATTAGTGCATCCTGATTAAGTCTCTTCAAAGGCCATCCTCAAGTTAATTCTCATAAATTTTAGAATGGGCGAGATTGGAATCAAAGGAGAAATGCATTGAAATTTACTCCCACATTTCAAATGCTAAGTGAGATTTTTCAATAAATACAACTTGTTCCTACCTTCGTGTGTCTAACTTGAACTAATTAAGAACATAAACAGATCATTATAGATTGCTCACCAAACAATGAAAAGATATATGTAACACATGCTCATCTTTTCCTTTTCCTATCAAACTAAAATAAGTCTACATTGAGTTGGAAATATTAATGTACAAATATAACTTTGCTAAACTTTTAATTAGTAAAATATATAAATGATTAGAATTTGAAGATTGGAAGAACTCGTAGAAGAATTGGATACTCTTCTTTGATGGAGCCTCTGTTAGAGAATTAGAAAGGCAGAAAGATCCACTTGTTCTTGATTATTTACTTGTGGTCTTCTTTAATTCTTATTATGTTCTTCTTATATTTCTTCTTATTAATTCATCAAGAAAATATCAAAGCAAATACACATAAATCAAGGACACCAAATGTAGGCCAGTAGCCAGGGCTAAACCCCACTCTTGGGGAAAACCCAGTCAATAATTCTTCCTTCAATAGTGATTCTTGAGACTCTAGACCTTGAATTGGATTTCCTCCACACCAAGTCAACCCTCCTTGTGATCCTTCCTGAATCTGGCAGCAGTAGTAGCACTATGATGTAGTTTCTTTGACCTGGAACTTTGACCTTGCTTCTTGAGACTTCGATCTTGAGGTAGAGACTTCGATCTAGCTTCAAAGACTTCGATTGAGGCCCAATACGACTTCTCCAAGCAGCAACATTCAACAAAACAAACTTCAACTTCTTCTTCTCTTGGCAGCAACACCTGATGCAACAATTGTTGTAGTAAAAATTTAAGAACTTTGATCTCCCAAAATATAGCTCGAAATGCAGAGAGAGTGGTGCCAAAATTTCAATTTTCTTCAAATCTATAAGTGTACCCAAAACCGAATCCAGAAAGTCCTTCTCCTTCACTTCACAAATTTCTCTTGTTGCAACTTCCAGATCGAATTTTTGTGTTGCAGTGAGATGGTTCCAAGCGAGTTCAATTCCATTGTATGTATAGGCTTGAGATGAGCTCAGATTCCTGGGCTTGAGGCTGACTTGATCACCTTAAGGCCGAGTTGATGTGGAGGCTTCATAAATCATATTTTACTCAATACTTGACCTATTTACATGATTCAAAAGCCTAATATGGATCAATTAAAATTTGCAATAATCCTATAGACTAGGAATAAAACCTAGAAGTCCACAATAGGGATTTTGACCTAAAATAAATATGACCCAAGCATGAAACCCATGCTTTGATAAGTCATTTGATAATAATATAAAATTCTTTTCTTTATTCTTTTGAAAAGTACAATAAGGATTGACTCAAGTATAATTTATGAAGACCGAACCTAGTTAAATTCTTCAACAACCTCAAAACATAATCTAGGGGTGGCAGGAGGGGGTGGGATTCTGTAATATTCCCAATTAGCAATAGCTAATTGGAAATATTAATTTTGATTAATTTTGCCTTCTATAGTTAAAATATAAATAAAAGTGAGTTGAGGGGGGACATAACTCACTCAAAAATAAAAAGTGCATTCCCTAGTAGTCACACGTTGTAACTTAAGTGAGCCAAGGGGGCCAAGAGACCACGCAGAGAGGGGGCCCACGTAGACCACATGGAGGGACTGCGCAAGCCAAGATGGAGCACGTGGCAAAGGGAGGCAACGTTGGAGGAGGTGAGCCTTAGGGTTTGAGAGAGGCTAACACTATATATAGAGGAGAGCCTCCTCATTTTGATCATTTGTTGTGGATGATATTGAGCTAGTCATTTTGACTTCTTGAGAACGCTGGTTGTTTAGCTTGTTTGCAGCACTGTTTAATGCACCAAGTGTCTCCGATCGGAGATCTCACCCTCAGCCCCGGGGGACTTCGAGTGCCTGCTCGGGTGAGGTAGTTCCATCATTATTTTGCAGGAGGATTGGTGTTTGGGTTTTATGGCGGAGCAGTGCATTCAGAGACTGCGCAGTCTTGAGAGGGAGGACGCAGTCCATTTCATAGGAGCTCCGGATTGGGTTCTTTTTGGAGGTTTCGAGTTGTGAGATTGAGCAAGGGGCCAACCCTTGCTATTTGGAGGATTTTGGCAGAGTTTGGGGCAGTATTTTGGAATTTTCTATTCAGCCTCAGCGTAGAGCCTTGGGCGATAACATAGATCCTCAAGGGGGTGATTTTCGGGGGTCGGCCATTTCAGAAATGCCTTCTAGGTTTTTCTGGGTTTGGTGAGCAGAGGCAGATTCCAGAGTTTCAGCTCATTCTGAGGAGGGTAGCAGCCCCAAATCCTCATCTTGTTTCAGCAGTAGCAACTACGCGGCAGTTTTCTAGCAGCTGGGACACAGTTTAGAGAGCAGCCATTTCTTGATCATTCTGAGAGTATTTCTTCACTTGCCTTGAGAAAGTCTAGGTGCCATCACTCTGATCACCTATTGTACTTCACTATATTTCTCAGTATAATAAAATGGCTTAGAATTCTCTCTCTATATTTCTGGAGTATTTGTTACAGTTTCTATATATGCTATTGTATGCTTGCATTATTGTTATTGTTCTATCTTTGAGCATTCCAATTCTATACCTTTTGGCGAGTTTTCCCCATACTCTTAGACAGAGTCTGGAAAGGACCAGGTAGCCTCCACATCTCACCCTCTTCTCAGAGGTGAAATATCTAGTAAACGCCCTCCGAGCCCATCACTACACCAAAAGCTCGGATTGTTAGTGAGGGCGGCATCCTAGGGTGTTAAGGGTGGGTTCTTAAGGCCCACCGGAGCATCTGAGGGCGGCGGTTATACAACCCCTCATTACGCAGACCTCAGACACGTGGCAGGGCCCACCCTAAACAGGGCTGCCCTAAACAGGGATATTACAACCCACCATGCTTCGCGAGTCTCGACCTTGAGACCTCTGCTCTGATACCACGTAGGCCCAACCACTACACCAAAAGCCCAGACTGTTAGTGAGGGAAAAATCCCAGGGTGTTAAGGGTGGGGTCTTAAGGCCCACCGGAGCATCTGAGGGCGGCAGCTAAACAACCCCTCATTACGCAGACCCCGAACACATGGCAGGGCCCACCCTAAACAGGGCTGCCCTAAACAGGGATATTAGAGATTCTCTTAAACCCTGAGGGAAACCAAAAAGTAAAATATTCCTGGGGGCTTGGCAAGAGGATGAACAATATGGCCGAAATGTACGAGCTCCTACTTGGTCTCATTTGGCTAAAGAAAGGAAAATCTCCAAGATAGCAATCTTGGGAGATTCCCTTATCACCATTCAATATTTACAAAAAGGTGCTCTTCCTAAGAATAACCATCTAATCTTTTTTCTCCGTAGAATTCTTAGTATCTTGGATTCCTTTCCTCAAAAGGCCTTCTATCACATCTTAAGAAATCAAACAAGGAAGTTGATGCATAGGAAAATTAGGCTTGTCTACTAGAGGCAGGACATATCGTCATCAAAGGTATGTTTGGGTGGAAATATATTCCATGATGAATTCCATTCATGTCCTTTTTCATTATTTCAACAATAATGTTTGTGGGTATGTGCACGAAGGAAAATATTTTTTGGGGGTCATTAAGGTTTTCTTCCTTAAGTCCCTTACCTCCTTCAACATTATTAGTCATGAGTTCATGGATTTGTGTTGTGGCCTTGTCACCATGGATGAGGTGGCTGGTGGGGGGCATGCATGCCATGTGCCCTTTCAATCCTTGCATGTGGCGAGATCAACTACTGGAAAATACCTCGTATTTTTTTTGCCCTCGTACCAGGCTCCTTGAAGGATTTAGGGTGGTGGCCATTAATGGCCTTCATTGTTGATGGGATCTCTATGGCGTGTGATTTTCCAAGTCTTGAGATTATATTCATGGAAGGTGGTAAGGTGACGAGTATGCAAGATTCTGGAAACTGGTGTTTGTATGTGAGTCTGGATTGCTTAGTTGGATGTCGGGGAATTCTTCAAGTTCTCAAAGTCTCCAGCGAAGTGGTGAAATTAAACAGAAGTAAGAGACACCTGATCTGTGTCGTTAAAGGAGTCTGGTTTAGGATATTTAGATATGTAGCTCTCGGGCTACCTTTGCTTTTTATCGACTTTGAATCTCTCTTCTGCTTGGCGCAGAGTTGGGATTTGTTCTTCTTGGGCTTGTCGGTGGTCTCTTAGGTGGTTCAAGTGGTCAAATATAGGGACCTTATCGTATGCTCTGCCATTCTCTTTGTAGAATTTGGGGCCTCTATGCCACCACGTGCGCTCCCACCCCTCCTTTCTCTGGACAGAGACAATTATGGAAGATGGAAGTTTTCGCATGAGAGACCCCATGCCAATTTGGGCTCGATGGTTTTATGAAGTGGTTTCAAGCTGCATCAATGCATGTAACAATTGTTTGCACCCCCCTTTCGATTTTTAAGTTGAGAGCTAGGACTTGTTACCACTCAAACTAGTAGGGGTCCTAAGAGGGGATCCTATAGAGAAACTACTAGGTCAAGGGAAACAATGGAGTGATAGCCACTGTCAGCTTAGCTAAGGCTCCCTAATCTTTACGAACTTTCACTGATGGGAGGAGACCTGTTATAAGGGGAATCACTAGATGAATTGATCAATAAGAGGATGAGGAGTGATTCCTAAAGCATATTCACAAGAGAGACTCAATTATATGGCTTTCATGTTTAGGAAGCAAGGTGATATGCTCTCTAGGAAGGGCTAAGAGGATTCTCGAGGCTAGGTTTTGGGAGTATATCTTGTAAAGACGATTCCTAGTCCTAGACATCCTTATGGAGAATTGGTATTTATGTGATCTTTGTGGAATTGGGGTTGTAAGGTTGTGGGACCACACAGGACCAAGTGGACCCAAAATTAGGTCAAGGATGTGAAATTGATCAACCAAGGAGGGGCTTGACCTAATTATGGAAGTGAAGAGGATCAATGAGCAGAATTTATTTCGAGAAATGAATGCAATGATCCAAATGATGACACTAGCCAAGGGAAACCTAGGGCAAGAAACAATCCTTGAGCTAGGGCTTGCTATATGTCAAGATCACATAGTTAGAATTTCTTGAAATTTGGAGGGCCTCTAGAGAAAACCCTAGCATAGTTATGGACAAGAGATCAAACTTTTTTTATGGCTACAATGGGAGAAAAATGATGCCCTATGTGACCTATGGACGCCAGGCCTGGAAAGAGAAAGAGAGGTGAGAGAAATAATATTTTAAAGTGATCGCCCATGGAAGGATTAGTGCCTTATCCTTTAGGAGAGATGGAGTCAAAGAGAATTTATATTTGGAAAGGATTTAACTAATCAAGGAGGCCTTCAAGCAACTTCGCATGGCATTAGGGCATGATAGCAACTACTTAAGGTATTTATACTTCGATATGCAATAATTGATGACTTATCAAGATGCATTTAGCAAAAATAATCTTTAGGAACATTCACCCATTAATACATGGCCCATGCAATGATGCAACACTATAAAAGATGAAAAATTCCACAATTTCACATAAAAAAGTAGTAAATTTCATACTTATATACAAAAAATCCCAACAATATTCATGTGACAAAGTAAATAACAAGAATAAGCATGAAAATATCACTTACATGTACAAATGAGTATATCCAATCATCAAAATATGCCAACAATGAAGCTCCAAGACAAGATAAATAGATCCAAACATCAAAATTCATCCATGCAATCTAAACTCGTCCTCCAAAAGGGAATGCAAAATTCTCAAGTAGCTACTAAATCCCAATTCAAGTGGTGATGATGAAAATGAATCACTTATACAATCACTAATGAGTTCGATTTGCCTAATTTGGCCTAATTAAGCCCCAAATAATAAGATAATGTGCAATAATAACACCCCTTGGTGACAAGCTCACCAAGATAACTCAATAACAAAAAAATAAGCCTCTCAAGAGGGTAGAATGATCAATAAAGTGAGTTGTTGGGCCTTTGAGGAGGCCTAATGAAGTCCAAAATGTGCCATGTTGTGAGAATGGACCTCAAACATAATGGAGAAGAGGTTGGCACCTTGTTTCCAAACAAATTCTTGTGGTGCCCCCGAGTGGGTGCAAGGGGCACAAGGATATCCTCATGGGTCTCCAAGTGGATCAAAATGCTTGCAAACCATCTGTAAGGGTCAGGATGATGAAATAAGCCTTCAGTGGTGAGACACATCCTCATCTATACCCTGGAAAATCTGCCAAGTGTATGGTGCAAGTGTGGAGCTAGTTGGGCATGGTGAACCATGTGCATCACCCCCATCCAAAAGGTGGAACATGACCAATCAATGAGTGGTTTTGGGGATCCATGAATTACTCTATGCTATGGTGGAGGCTCGTGGCTCTCAAATTCACCTTACAAGTGCCAATGTCGCCCTCTAGAGGGCTAGGACCCCGTATAGGGAGACCAAGCCCCAAATGGAGACCCACTTGCAATCCTGCATAAGATCCAATGTGTCCCCTTGCCCTCCAATACAAGAAAATCACTAGAATAATCATGTAAAAGAGCTTACAAGTCATGGTACCAATGTGCCATTTCATGGTGGCATGCCCTTCCATTGTGGGACTTTGACGTGTACAAGTGTCTTCAAACTCAATAAGGGGTTTAATAAAGAACCATATTAGGCAGTTTCAACCTTTAAAGGGGGGTGACATGTCCATGGTACATCCCTCAAGTGGTAGGTGGCAAATGATATAGTGATGGAACATAGTAGGGATCAGGGGAATCATCTAAACCACATGTCATGGTTAAAGGGTAGCTATAATAAGGGAAGCCCACACATGGGTATATGAGTGTAGGAGGGAGAAAATTGTGGTACATGAGTTACCCCAACCTTTGTTTTTCCACCCTTCTTCATATGCCTTTTTCCCTTTGATTGATTTTTCTTCATAACTGCTCGGGGCTCCAGGGGATGAGAGCATGATGTGTAGTATGTTAGGGATCTGTAATTTTAGCAGATTGGTAAGACTAAAACTATAGAAGCAACATCGTTTCAACCAACTTTGGGATTCTAGGATCTAGCCCTCCTAAATCTGGAGAGGGATCTCTCCAATATGTACAAAGATGGATTTGTCTTTGAAGTTTGGGGTTATGATATTAGGCTAGTTATGAAGGCCAAGGGTTTGTTTGTTTTTTTGGGTGGTTGAGCATGATTACTGTTTGAGGTGGAAAGTTCTGAAGGTAAAACAGTTCCAAGGGTGAGAACTTGCGAGCAATCAGAGTAAGCTTCGGCCAAAAAGATAGATAATTGGAGGTTTTAGTCCATTGGGCTATGGAGTCATAATAGGATTTAATTGGAACAACAAGAGGCAAGAGTGGTTCATGAGGCAAGTCATCTATGTCTAAGGATTTCTTTGAAGATTGATTTATGGAATGGAATGATACAATAAGAAGGAGAGATATAGATGCAGAACAAGAGTAGCCCAGGATCTGATAAGTACTTTTAAACTAGTCAGCCTTTGACATGGACTCAAGAAAAACATAAAAGTAAACTAGGATCTGGTAAGTACTTTTAAACTAGCCAGCCTTTGATACACTTTCAATAGAACACAATTTAAAACAAAGGGAAACTTGGAAGCAACCTTTGGAGCAAAACTAGCGGGTCGGGCTCACAACAAATCCTCTCCTAGCTCTTCTTTACTTAGCTACTTTCAAGACAAACACAAAGATAACACAGAATGGCCTAAGATCTGGTAAGTACTTTGAAACTAGCCAGCTTTTAACACATTCCAAGGGAAACATTCAGACAGTCTGTGGGAATAAAACTGGGACCAGGGCTCACCATATCTTCCTCAGTTCATCTTCACAAAACATATACTGAAGATAACATTTAAGAATAACATTCAGCTAAGACAATAAGACGAGGGAACACCAACATTCCTATGCTCGAACTGAATTAAATCATTCCTAAATAACACGGATTGGAAGAAAACGTTCAGATAAATATTTGCAGTCAGAGAAGGTTACTGATGTACAGTAGGTCCTAACTCTATGCATGTTGTTCTTTATAAGAGAATATGAAACACAATGAAAACAGAAACGAAATAACAAGTTACAATTAGAGAAACATCACTGTCAAAATAGACCAGGATCCCATAAATCAGCTTGTATTGATGCTCCAAACCAGTTACAGCTTTAAGTCCAGTGCTTTAGTTTAGCAACCATCTACACATCTCAGCCTAACCTATCTATCACCAGCAGAGCTCCAAGAGCCAGTGAATACTATGTACAATCAGAAGTTTAAACTCAAGTGTATATCAAAGTTCTACCACCAACCCCTCACTCATCTTCTACAGAAGTATATATAGAAGGATGAGGAGGTGAGATCTGATAAAAGATCTCGATTACAATTAATACAGAAATAATGTCTTCTTGGCCTTTGGGGGGAGCTCAATGAAGAAACTGTACAGGTGTTTCACTGTATTAATTGATTTACACTTATGAATTAAGCTCGGTGGGAGCTTTTGTTGACCTTTGAGGTTATGTGCGATGCTAGGGTTACTCTGTAGATATCTTTTTCATTAAGTTTCCCTGCAGAAATAACTTTTTGGCTGCGTTGAGACGAAAATCTTCATTTGATAAATAACTTCGGCCTCTGATTGAGTACTTTGAGGAACAGGTGGCGCTGTGGTAGCTGAGGAATCAATTTGCTTCAAATGTGGCGGTGGAGGCTTTATGTCTGATGAAACACTTAAAATTTTCTTCTTTAACTGTGTTCTTAATCGGGGATTAGGCTTTTGATAAAACATATTTAGCCGTGATCCCTGCAAAACTGTCTCTAATCCTCTGTTCTGATATATTTTGGTCTTTGGCACTGATACTCTTTAACTGTGCCCGATTCTTGGTTTTATGGCTGTTGTGTAGGGCTGCGCAGGGTTTATAAGGCATCTGTGCTCGATAAAACATGATGAAACGTGAAATTAAAAACCCTGCAGTTGATCTTCTGTGGTAAACCGAAGGCAGGAGGATCGTCACCCTGACCCTTCGAAATTTCTTCAGATGTAGTAAAGAAATCGTTCAAACCCTGCAAAAACGAGAAATAATTATAAAATCCTGCGTATGTGGGTTTATCGCTGCAGAGGATATGTGGAGGAGGCGTGGCCATTGGATGGCATCATCCAACGGTCGAGATTTATCGGGAGAGATCATAGAACGGGTGGAAAAAAGATTAAATCTGAGCCGTCGATCGCGCAGAGATCGACGGTCGGAAGCGGAAGTTGAAAGTCAAACGGACGGAATCTGGGTGATGAATTTTGGACCGTCGATCTGCAGATCAGATCGACGGCGGAAAATGATTTAACACCGCGTCGTAGCCCTTTTAAACCTCGGGTATCTTCGGCGAGCGATAACCGTTGGATGGGCGGCTTCAGATCGGACGGTCCACGGCAATATCGCTGGGTCTCTACGTCCGAACGATGGCGCGCGATGGATGGCGGTTTTCTAAACAGTGTCCAGGACGCATGTCAAGCAGTGTATGGAATCGCTAGCGATCGGGGTAAAACAGCTTCTCGCCCAAGGGCGGTGCGATGGATACCGCCAGTTTTGGGCAATCGGCCTATGGGCGGTGGGGACCACGGGGAGATGAATTCCGCACCGTCTGATCTGTAGATCAGATCGACGGTGCAGAACGGTTTAAAAATGGAAACGACGGAAAAAAGATTAAATAATTAAAAACCAACGATTTTTACTATATAACCATTGTTTTAACTTTGGTCGTGAATTAGTTTGTTTTGAAGTGGATAGGCACCGTATGGAGCATGGGAGGGTCATACGACCAGGTTTTATGGAAGAAAGGGCTTAAGACTTAGTCCGGGGGGCTTAAGTTCGCAATGTATGAAAAATGTGATTTTATGGATTTCCAATGGTTTTTCAAGGAAAATGAGGGTTCCGATATAGTTTAAATATGAGTTTTAAACTATGGAAAGGGGATTTTCACGAAAGGGAGAAGAAAGATCATGAGAATCGAGGAGTTTTATGGAGAAAGAGGGGAGGGCATATGAGGGTTAGTTTTGATTGGGAGAAGGGGAAAATGATGACTTTGCAGCAGTATCCTAGCTTGGAAATCAACAGGATTTCTGAGTATAAAATGGGAATATCATTGAAGTTTTGGACAGAGGTAAGGCAGGAGGCCTTCAAGAGTCTTCAAGAGCCAACAATTTTTAGTAATGAAATTTGTTCCTTGAAGGCTCAAATAGTCTTAGCCACCTTTTGGTATAACAAATTTTGTAGGTGGCTAACAATGGCTCCACTTGGGGATGGTGCCTTCTTGAAGGCATCAAGAACTTCAGACCTGTATTCTCTGGGAGGCTGATCAGTTGCTTAATCCATTGGGTTGCTCTTCCTTTGTTGGGATGATTTTCTCTGAAAATGTATTAGCAGTTTTGAAAACAATGGATCCTCGTCAAAACAAGCTTCTACCTACCCAATCCTACTGATCTAACATTTTTTTCTTCAATAGAGTGCACTTGGATTGGCAAACTCTTTTCACAACATTTTATTCTTTTGAAAGCAGAAAATCTAATCTAATTCTACTCCTTATTTCTCCCTGAACTCAGATTAAACAGTTGAGTTCAGATGCTTCTCTACCTAATCTACCATCTGTTGGGATTAAACTGTCCAACAGATCTTTATTCTCTAAATTCTACAACAGAAATTGAAAAACACTCAAGTCAGGATTGAACAATCCAACTTGATGCTGGTCTATGGCATAAAAGACAAGCTGCACATAGACAAAAATTAAATAAAAAATGGAAGGCTTGAGATCTGAAATTTGAAAACATTTCCTTCCTCTTTTCTACAACTCTGTTTTGACTCTTATTGAGTTGTCTTTCCTTTTCCTCTGGTTCAGATTTTGAGCTAATTAGAACCAAATTTTTACATCCTTTTGACTTAGAAAATAGAACATATTTGAGTCATCTCTCTTTGGAAACCGAGGTTCAGATTTTGATCATGTTTGAACCTTTAATTTCTATCCTACACTATCTACTGATAAGCCAAGTTTAAACAGTTTGGCAAATCAAATTCACTATCCTATCAGCAGAAAATTTAAAACTAATTTATCAAGATTAAGCTGTTTGATTAACTAGAAGTGTGCTTTGTAGGAGTGGCATTTAAGCTTGCATATTTTTAGATTTGTTTCTTCTTCATTTTTTTTTTTTGGTATGGGGCTATACCTTTCTTGTTTTCACAATCTGCCCTCTTTTCCTTCTTTTCATTGTTTTTGTATTTCTAATTTTTACAACTTTGAATGCAATGGGGAATGAAATATTTATAATGGAAAAAAGATAAAGTTGTTTGACTAACTAGAAGTGTGCTTTGTAGGAGTGGCATTTAAGCTTGCATACTTTTAGATTTGTTTCTTCTTCATTTTTTTTTTTTGGTATGGGGCTATACCTTTCTTGTTTTCACAATCTGCCCTCTTTTCCTTCTTTTCATTGTTTTTGTATTTCTGATTTTTACAAATTTGAATGCAATGGGAAATGAAATATTTATAATGGAAAAAAGATAAAAGGCTTTAAATCATATCATGGATCAAGAGAAGTAATGTTTAAGCATCCTGCCATTGATAGGACCCCCAAACAATTCTGCTCCATTCAACTCCTGCAAGAAAAATGCATTGTTACCAGCCGCTGAATGAATAGAGTAAGGGCCAAGCCATAGGTTGTCAAATTTTCCATGCTTGCCCTTCTCTTCCCTTATTGAGTCCCACTTTATAACTTTGTCCCCAATCTTGAAATTGCTGGCCTTTGTTCTTCTGTCAAAAAGCTTTTAATGCTCTCCTGTTTCTGCAATGCTTTGTTATAAACTTCCTCTCTGGTTTGCTGAAGATGAATGGTCTGATTTATTCTTTTGATCATGTCATTATCTTCAGTCTACAACTCTTGAATCAACTTGATCACTGGTACACCAAGGCTATTTGGAAAAATTGCATCTGTACCATACACAAGCTGGAAAGGTGACATACCAATAGATTTCTTCAAAGTCAATATGTCAGCCCAAAGTGCATGAACCAACTTTGTGTGCCAAGACTTCTTGTTGTCCTCCAACAGTTTGTTGATTATGTTCACTAAACTTTTGTTTGAGGATTCTGCAAGTCCATTACCTTGAGGGTAATAGGCCGTGGAATGCCCCAATGTTATCTGATACCTGTGATAGAACTCAACCATCTTATTTGATCCAAATGTTGCTACATTATCAGTGATAATCTTGGTAGGACGACCAAATCTAGAGAGAATGTTAGTCTCCATAAATTTTATGATAACTGAGTCATTGGCCTGCCTACATGGTATGGCTTCTATCCACTTAGTGAAATAGTCTGTGGCAGTGAGAATCCATCTATTCCGGGCAGAAGATGGGGGATGGATTTCTCCTATAAAGTCCAGTCCCCACTGTTGAAAAGCGGCTTCAACAGTGATTGGATGCAGAGGGAGGGGTAGCAGTTTTCTTTTGCCTTCAAAAAGTTGACACTTATGACAGGCTATGATCATCTTGTGCACATCATGGAAAAGAGTAGGCCAATAGAAACCAGCCCTCAAAATTTTGTTGGTTGTTGTCTTCCAGTACAAATGACCTCCACACTCTCCTTCATGGAACTGGTACTTAACCTTCTCTGCATCAAAATCAGGCAAACATTTAAGTAATAGACCACTTGCATTTTTCCAATAAAGACATTTATCTATAATGCAATAGTTTACAGCTTTCAACTTTAGGAACCTTGCCTTTGTTTTTTTCAAACCAGGAGGTGTATTCAAATTAAGCAAAACATAAACAATATCAGCATACCAAGAGTAATTCATAAAATGGTTTTCAACAATGGGTGTTGAGATTTCCTCTTGATCATCTAAAGCATTAATCATATGAATATCAAGAACTTCACAATTTGATTCAGCCATTAATCTAGCTAGACCTTGGCCTTTGATGAGTTTAGTGGGCTTTATCTCTAAATCATATTCAAGAATAATAGCAATCCACTTACCTCTCTTACCATCTGGGTCCTGTGTTAGAATGTCTTTGACAACTGAATTTGGGACAAAGGCAATGATATGTGAGTGAAGGATGTATATTCTGAAATCTTTCAAAGCTTTAACCAAAGCAAAAGCTTGCTTTTCCATAATGTTATACTTCAAAGGGGCATCCCTCAATGCCTTGCTAAAGAATGCAACAGGCTGCTCTTGTCCTTGTGGATTTTTCTGTAAAAGGACAGCAACTATGGTATGTTCTGATGCAAACGAGAAAATATAAAAATCTTTTGAAAAATCAGGGCTTATAAGAATCGGTTTTTTGGTTAACGCTTGTTTTACCAGCTCAAAGGACTTCTTTGCTTCCAAGGTCCATTTTACCCCTTGCTCCTTTTTCAGCATGTTTGTGATATTTCTAAGGAGCTCAGCCAAGTTGGGGATGAACCTTCTCAAAAAGTTAATCTTTCCAATGAAAGATTGCAACTCTTTGATGTTTCTAGGATGAGAGATTTGCAATATGGCCTCAATCCTCTTTGGATCTATCTTTATACCCTCCTTTGAAATAATGTGCCCAAGAAGTTTACCTTCTTGGAGACCAAATAGTGTCGTCTTAGGGTTTAAAGATATCCCAAACTTTCTACACTTCTCGAAAACCTTTCTAAGATGTTCTAAGTGCTCTTCATCTGTTTTTGAAAACACGGTAACATCATCAAGATAGATAATGATGAAGAAACCTAGTTCCTCCGAGAATGCTATGTCCATGGCTCTTTGAAAGGTTGCTCCAGCATTCATTAGACCAAAGGGCATTTTCACATACATGAAAGTGCCCCATGGTGTAGTAAAGGTTGTCTTTAATTGATCAGCAGGGTAAACTAAGATCTGATTGTACCCTGAATAGCCATCCAGCAAAGAAATTATTCTAGACCCTACTACCCTTTGTAAAATATGATCCATCTTGGGCAAAGGGTAGTTGTCTTTTAATGAAGCTTTGTTTAAGTCTCTAAAGTCTATACAAAGCCTGATTTCTCTAGTTTTCTTCCTAACTGACACCAGATTAGATACCCACTCAGAATATCTAATAGGGACAATAATACCGGCATCGTACATTTTCAAGATTTCCTTCTGAACCAAAGGTAACTGAACAGGGTTTATTCTGCGCAGTTTCTGTTTGAATGGTTTTTGGTTCTCTTTAAGGGGAATTTTGTGCTGTATTATTTCAGTGTCATAGGATTTAAGATCTTCGTAACTCCACGCAAAAACATCATAAAACTCTTTAAACAGCTCTATGTATTTGAGTTTAATGTGAGCTGGTAAAGTTTTAGACAGTTTAATCATTTTCGGTTTTTCCTCACTGCCTATATTGCACTCCTCCACTTCGGTCTCTATAGGTTCCAGTTTTGGCTTTTTGGCCACATCGTTAAAATCAAACAACTCTTCTAAAGGGGACATACCACTAGGAAAACTTTCATCTTTAGCATGCAGAGTTTCTAACTCCTGTGTTTCTAACTCTGCATCCAATTATGTTTTGTTTCTAAGTTTGCTAGTCAGAAGATTGATATTGACAGGCTCAGGAGACGGTTCTTCTTCACCAAGAAAGTTTTCTTCACTACAGTCTGTTTCATATTATGAGTCCGAACTGTTAAGTTCGAATTCATTTCTGAATTGCATGAAGTCTTCTATTTGTTTGTCATTGTCAAACACCTGCCAATATTTTTTATTATCTGGCACTGCTGGTCTAAACTTTATCTCAGTTGTGCAATCCTTAGTTTCAAATGGCGTTAAGCATGTTCTAGCTGCAAAGGCTAAATTGTGGGCTGCAATATTTCTTTTTCTTGGGACAAAAATTTATTCAGACTCCTCAAACGTTTTCAAAAGGTCCATGACATCGTTTCGGTAAGCTCTAAGTCTGGGATGATTTGCATTATACTCCCCACTGACTTGCCTAATGATTAAATCTAAATCCCCATACACATTGATCCTTATGGCTCCTAACTTCTTTAATAGATGTAAGCCTAAAAGAAGGGATTCATATTCTGCTATGTTATTATGTTATTGGAACACTGAAAGTTTAATTTGCAGGAAATGGTTTCTGTGTGGTTGTTTTCAGTGTTAGTATTCCAGACACCTGCACCAACGTTAGTTCTAGTGCATGACCCATCAAAATACATACTCCACAGAGGACTATTTTTGGTTTCATCTTGGTTAGTGTCCTCTTTAACTAACGAGCTCAAGGGTTGTGGTGGAATTTCAGCACTTAGTTGAACTTGTTTTGATTCCCCATGATTTTCAGCTACTTGAGGGATGCATTCTTGACTCTCAATGTTTAGAAGCAAGGGACACATGATCTGTAGTTCAATCCCTGTATTTGGTTTGCTGTTGTTTAAAGGTTCAGTAAATTGTTTTGATAGTTCTGCGTTATTTACCTCCTCCTCTCTATCGGCCATTAATTCTGTTAAAGTGACTTGTTCACTAAGCATTTCATCATTAAACGTGATAAAAGAATCAAGGCCTGTGTTGACAGAATATATAGGAGAGTTTTGTGGTCTGTCTTGGCTTGTAACAGTGTATTTCATATGGATTTTCCTGTATAGTCTTCTATTCTGATTGAAAACAGGGATAGTCGCATAGGTCATGTCCATTTGCATAGTCCCTTGTAACTTAGCCCCCCAAGATCTTGATAATAACATTCCATATTTTGGGGGGACATCAGCCACAACAATATCCATGACTAAACATTTGGCTGGAATTTGGGCTAAGTTTTTTTTTTTTTCACAGAAACGGTTATGGATTATATTAACTGTTTGGCCTAATTTCCAGATTTCAGATTACATTGAGAAGGGGGCAGTGCCCAAAAGGTATCAATAGCCAGAATTGCAATGGCGCTTGTGAACAGCTTCCAACTCTTATTGTCTATAGCTATGTAATCAATTTCTGTGATTTCCCCAAGCTTGAAGGTGCAAACAAACTGATTCAAGAGCAAGCAGTAAAACATTTCAGCTGACAGATTATGGAATTGGATCCCATGTTTCGTCCCCGTCTCTTGTCATTACCCCAATAGAGAGAAGGGCAGCTTTATTGGCTTCAAGATCTGCATCTTTGTTGTTGTCCCTCAACACATGGAAGAAATTCAGATTATGAAACGATTTCCCCAAGCTTCTGATTCTAGTTATCAATCTTGCCAATCTTAGATCCCGAGGGGAAGAATTTGTCACCATGGTTTTTATAACCACTTGGGAGTCCCCGAAAATATTAGCCTCCTTGATCCCTAAGCTCAGGAGCAACTTAAGTCCTTGAAAGAGGGCCAAAGCCTCAGCTTGGATGCTGGAGTTGATCCCCAGACCCCAGGCAAAGCGGTGGATCAATAAACCTTCAACATTTTTAACAATTCCTCCTGCCATAGCACTTCCAGGATTTCCCTTTGATGCCCCATTGAAGAAGAGAGAGTGCACCTTTTGAGTGGAGATCCAGTTTTGAAAGTCATCATTATTTTTCCCCCTAATTTGCCAGTCTTCAGAGGGGGAAATATTACTGGTGGCTTGGTTAAATTGCAGATTTAGGGAGGCACCCCAAACAAAATCAATCTGGCTTAGATTTGAAGCATCTTTTTGAACTCCCAAACTCTCATTTAGCTGGAATTTGATCTTGGCCGTGACCACCTTGACATCGTGCTGAGTATCTCTGAAGATTCTGCTATTTCGCTCTAGCCAGATCTGCCAGCAGCAGATTTTAGGGAGAGAAGACCAAGCGGTTTTGATCACTTTGTTTTTGGGAGGTGGGTCGGGGTAATTGCTCTGCCAATTTGCAAAGAGGTCAGTAATAGAAGTGGGAAGAACAAAACTGGGGTTCCAATCATCCATCAGCTCTCTCCAAACCTGCTTAGCGAATTTACAATTTAACATTAGATGCGTGGCACATTCCACACTCTCTCTGCACAAAGAACACGTGGATGGGCCATAAAATCCACGTTTCTACAATTTATCATCAGTAAGGATTTTTTTGTGGCATAAGATCCAACAAAACAAGTCAATTTTAGGCAGAGAATGGAGACACCAGATCACTGCCCAGGGAGCAGGGTCCGGAGGGACGTGCGGTCTCAGAGTGAGCATGACGTATCCATGAACTACAGTGTAACCTGCAGCCTGCGTACCCCAGCCACGTGAGTCTCTTTTGCGCATATGTGTGGGGGCTATGCCATTCAACTTGGAGCGGAGAATGTTACAGTCTTGGAGAAGCTCCGGGGGCACATCCAAGAAATCCCAACCTGTCCAACGTGTCCTAGCCCAAGTGGAGATGTCCCACAGAGTAGTTTTCCCAGCAGAGGTCAACCAGCAACGCAGCACATTCAAGGAGGGGCAGTCACCAATCGGGTCACGATCCATAATGCGATCTGTCCAGATATTGATTTTCTTGCCATTTCCAGGGATCCAATAAGCGTTAGAATTGATAAGGGGAGCAGCTTTGGCGCAGAGCCTTGCAAAGGGGGAAACGCCTTGTGGGAGAGGACCATCCAAGCATCTGAGTCTCATACCTTTGAAATATTTCTTCCAAAGTGCTAACTGGGCCCAGCCTGGCTTGGGCGCGATAATTTTCTAGAGAAGCTTGGCTCCCATGGCAATATTCTGAAGGGAAAGGTCTTTGAAATTTAAACCCCCCTCCCTTAGAGGTCTGGAGACAATCTCCCAATTAACCAGAGGGAATTTTTTCTCGTTGTTTTTCCCCACCTTCCAAAAAAAGTGTCGAATGTGCTGATCCATTCTCTTAATAATGCCAACAGGAGCCAGAAGAACAGAAAACTGAAACAGGGGAAGACTACATAGAACAGATTTGATGAGAACTGATTTGCCCGCAATATTAATCCTGTTGAAACCCCAAGTATGAAGTTTGATTTTGAATTTTTCCACTTGGGGGAGCCAATCCCTACTGAAAGCTCGCTTGAGGAAGATAGGGAGCCCAAGGTATTTGAAAGAAGACCAAGATGGAGAGGCTGCGAAGCCAAAACATCTTGCAATGGAACTGAGCAAATTGGGCAAAGTATTCCAACTATAAATATGGCATTTCCCCTTGTTGAGACAGCTCCCCGATTCTAAGCAGTACTCGTCTATAGCTTCTTTGAATCTAAAGGCCGAATGAGTCAAAGCAGCCCCCAGAAGTAAAGTATCATCTGCAAATAGGGCATGATTGATATTGTTGACTCCTCTAGCAATGCAAAGGCCTGAGATTTCCTGCTCTTGCATTTTTTTTTTTAGATGAAAACTTAAAACAGAGGCTTGGAGGACAAACAATAGGGGGGAGAGAGGACAACCCTGCCTTAGTCCTCTTGAAGCTTTGAAAAAACCATCAGCTCTGCCATTTACAAGGGGAGCAATCCATGGCTCTGAAATGCAGGCCTGAATCCAGTTTATAAATTTCTCACCAAAACCAAATTTTTCCAGAACATTCAAGAGAAAACTATGCCTAACACGGTCAAAGGCATTAGCTAAGTCCAGTTTGATAACCATACCTTTTTCCTTGCGCTGCTGGCTTGAGAGAATTGCTTCTTGAACTAATGTGAAATTGTCCACAAGCTGTCGACCATGAATAAAACCCCCTTGATTTTCTGGGACTATAGTGGGGAGAAGGTATTTCAACCTGTTAGCTATTACTTTGGTGATTAACTTATATCCAGTGTTGCAAAGAGAGATGGGGCGAAATCTACTGAAGGATCTGGCGCCTTTCTCCTTGGGGATGAGTGCAAGGAACGCAGAGTTTGTACTACCTCCAATTTTCTGATAGTCCTGGGATTTTTGAACCTTTTGATATAGATCATTTTCCACAATGTGCCAGCAGGATTGGATGAATCTGGCGGAGAACCCATCAGGACCAGGGGCTTTGTCTGGGTCCATGGCAAAGAGAGCATTCTTGATCTCAGCCTTTGTGACTTTAGCTTCCAGCAGGAGGTTCATCTCAGCAGTGATTGAAGAGGGGACCCCGTCCAAAAGATCATTGTTGTGAACCAGATTCACGTCCTCACTGTACAAATTCTGAAAATGCAGGAAAGCTGCTCTTTTGATGATAGCAAATTCCTTATGTATGGAGTTTTCTTCCTCGATCTCAGTGATGGTATTGAAGCATTTTATGGCTTGAGATTGCTTGTGAAAGAAAGAGGAATTTTTGTCTCCCGCTTTGAGCCAAAGGCAGCGAGATTTAATCCTCCAAAATTCTTCTTCAGCCAGGCAGGCTTTATGGAAGCACTGTTGAAGCTGAACCTCTTTATCAAGAATTTCTCTGGTTACGTATGCCTCTTCTGAGAGCAGATGGTGGGCTGCAAGTTGATTTTGGAGATTTTTCCTTTCAGTTGCTGGATTAGGAAGAGTTTTAGCCCAGCTCTTTAGGGCAGCTTTCGTTCTTCTGAGCTTTTCCTCCCACACGTAGAAGGGTGATCCATTGACTGGCTGAGACCAACTTTCTTTGACGATCTACAAAAAGTTGGGTTCCTTGACCCAAAGGGGGCTGAATCTGAAGGGGATGGGTCCAAGATCGGGGAGAGTCCGGAGATCCAGCTTGATGGGATTGTGATCAGAAATGCTGCAAGGAAGAATTTGCATACTGGCATCTAATCCGAGCAGAAGAAAGGAACTTTGGATTAAAAATCTATCCAGTCTAGCTACAATATGACCAGGGCCAACTCTTTTGTTCGACCAGGTAAACTTACCAGAAGAGGGTTTGATGTCCAGCAAGTCCCAGTCATGGATAAGATCCTCTGCCCATTCCCTCGCCGGATCTCGCACAATGCAACCTCCTCGCTTTTCTGAGGAGTGCAGAGTGAGATTGAGGTCCCCTGCAATGATGGTATTGTCTAGATTCCCAAGATCTGCTTGGCTTAACAGGCTTTCTTTTCAGCAACATTGACTGGCACATAGACATTGAAGATACAAAAAAATTCCTTGGTGACTAAATGTTGCATTTTTAGAAGCAGCCAGTGAGTGTTAGAAGTTTCAGAGACTAACAAAAACTTACTATCATTCCAAAGGGTGCCCAACCCTCCAGAGGCTCCTCAGGCTGAGACAGCTTTGGCTCTACTTTTACTCCAGATTTTTTTACTTGTCTGGAGGAAGATTGAATCCTCCAGCTTGGTCTCCTGGATAAGGAGTATATCTGGGGCTTCTATTCTTATTAGACTTCTTATGGCCTCTTCCTTGACTTTGCTCCCCATACCCCTACAATTCCAGGAGACTACTTTCATTATTTACCTTTGTTTTGCTAGGCTCCCTTGGAGCCTTGAGGCTGGTTTCTCGCCATCTTTGGCTTTTTTGCTAACAGCTTTTCCAGAGTTGGTTGGCTGCCCTGTAACTTGTCCTTGAAAGTTTCCTGCTCTCTTTTCTCCCGATCTGTTTTGTGGCCTCTTGTGGATCTCCTAACAGAGGCTTGGGAGTCACCTATTTCTCCTTCCTCCTCTGATTCTTCCGTCTCTTGCTCCTCTTCCTCGACATCAACAGGGGTTTCTTTTGAGCTTTCTGCAACAGTTGCATCCTTGGAAGAGGCAGAAGGGTTACCTTTGTCCGGAGTCATTACCTTGCGGGCCTCGACCTCTTGGGTGTCCTCTTGTTGCGAGCTGAGAATTTCAAACTTGTTTTTTGGGGTGGCCTTGGGCGGGATCTGTTGAGCTGCAACCTGATGAGGACCTTTGCCAGTAGGGCCTCCCGTCTTCCTGTGAGAAGTTTTGGGGTGCTTGAATTGATTCCAACCGTCCTCCTTCCCCTGATCTGCCTCAGTGTTGGACGGACAGCCTCTGGCGAAGTGGCCATAGACATGGCATTTTCGGCATTTGAAGGGCAGCTGTTCATAATCCAATTTCTGCACATGCGACCAATTTCCGACATTGATTTTGATGGCCTCTGGTAGCCCTAATTCCAGATCTACTTCCACGCAGATCCTGGCGCAGTCATATTGGTCCTTGTTGTTTGCACGATCAATGAACTTCCCAAGGGCATTTCCAATATGCATCAGAGAGTCCCAATTCCAGCAGTGAACTGGGAGATTTGGGAGTCTAACCCACACCGGGACTGCTTTGGGCACATCCACTGCAGGATCAAAGTCCAGAGTCCACTTATTTAGATATAAACCCTGAGGGCCCATGAAGTAGGGGCCGTTTTGGAATATCAGATCTTTGTCATCCTTTGAAGAAAACTCGAATAGAAAAAATCCTCTCCCCAAGAAATAAGAAGTAACACTTTCTTTGATCAACGGCGCCCAGTTTCTATTAACCCAGCTCTCAGTAGTTTTGGGTGATGGCCATAGACCGGTGGACTGGCCTACGAGAGCTCGATCTTCCAGAGATAAAGCAACCTGAATCGGGGTTTCTGCAGGCAGGGAGATCTCTGGTATATCGTCCAATTTCTTGACAAACTTCGCAGCTTCTGAATGTTTCTTCTTAGGGAGTCCTGCCACAAGTCGATTGAAGGCCTCAGCAGTTGAGGGCGGCGGAGGAAGGGGGGGAGGCGCATGGGGAGTGCCCTGCACCTCCATGGGCGCGAGCCCTAGATCGAACGCAGGTAGCCACAGTTTGCAGCAGCAGGGATCTCAGAGCGCGCGCGTTTTAGCTAATAATACAAAATTGATCAATGGAATTTGGGCTAAGCTAACACAGAGGTCTTTGATCAATCCTAAACATTTTACTCTGCTCGAGTCGAAAGAGTAAAGGCCTTTATAAGGTCTGGTAATTTCCAAACCAAGGCTCTCCATCACCGCTTTAGGCATTAAATTATGAGAAGCCCCAGAATCGTGCATAGCATTATGCAAAATTTTGTCATGAACGTTTAAACTTACATAAAAGGGAGGAACAGGTCCCTCTTGATATTTACCTTCAATCTTAGGACCAAAAATCAGCTCTGGCTGGTCATCATTAAGATTGAATGTATCGTTACTCTCTTCTATATTTAAAGCCTTCAAAATTTGGGTTCTAAATACATGTTGGGCAGCTAACTTAGTCAGAGGAACAAAGATCTTGATTTTTGAAATTTCTTGCTCCAGGCTGAAAGGAACTTGACTCTTTAAAGCACTTGTCTCAGCTTTATTAGCTATCCCTTTATCAGCAACATCAGCTTGCTGATTTGTCCTATTTACATTTGACAAAATTGTTTTCACGGGAGTACTAGCTGAAGTGTTAGTACTACTAATGTCTACACTCTGTTTTTCATTGTTTTGAGTGCCTTTCTCTTTATCATTATCAGAATTTACAGTCACTGTTTTGTCCTTCTTTTTGACAATTTTAGGCTTGGTTGCAGTGTTGTTTTGTGAAGATTTGTCAGAGGTTTTGGTGTTGGGGGTTTGTTGAGTAGTTTTGCTTCTAATGTCATATTCCTTTTGAGGCTCTGTGATGACATTTTCCATGTCTTGACAACAATTTTCATTATCATCTCTTTTGTCATCATAGGGTGTATAAAGACCTTGTTTTCTATCATAATGAACCTCAAAGTCATCATCATCTACCCCAAACAGGTTGATATCATCTTCCTCTGTTATTTGATATGTTTCCTCTGTTAGGAATTACTGCAGCAATAAAATAATTTACTGAGAGAATAATTAAACATGAAAAGAACCAGCAACAAAGCACAAACATTAACACAAATGTTTATCCGGGAAAACCCCAAATCCGGGGAAAAACCCAACCAATGAAATTTCATTAAACATTGGCCAAAAACCCTGGCCAATCCGGCCAAGTGAGCCTTCACCGCTCACCTCCAGGCCTGCATTACAATGAAGTCTTTCCAGCCTTTTTATAGGCTCCATCACATGCAATACCATGGGTCAAAACCATGGGTGCACAAAACCATGTGCCCCAAAAAACCACCACTGTTTACCCTAGTCCACATTGACTCTACCCCGAGTCATGTTTACCTAACAATTCCCCCCTTAAACTTGACTTGGGGCTTCTTGACTAAATCCAGCCAAACCTGCTAAGTGAGACAACCCCGCTCACTCTAGCTCTTCCCCCCTCAAATTTTTACCCAGAGTAATTGTTAATTTGGCATCCCCCCTATCACCTAGGTCTAACCCAGACTTTACTAGCGATTACCCAGGGGTACGCATGCCATACCAGGTCTTACAGCAGTATGCCCATTTACACGTAATAAAATTAACTCCATTATAATAAATTTTTTTTTTTTTTTTTCATTGTTGCTGCCTTATACATATGAAATCAATGTCCATATAAAAAGAATCCATCTACCGGATTACATGGGTTACCAGCCTCTGTAACCGCCAGTCCTCTAGGAATTCTCTTCAGATACATGGTTCATCAATTAATTTAATTCACTTGCAAATATCCTCTCTCATTTTCTACATGATGTCCTCTCCAAAGAGGACATCATAGTTTTACATAAATCTGCCCTCTACGCTTTTGCTGGTCCATTTTAATTATCTGCTTGGTTGCTTGGTGAAGCTGCTCTTTTCCACCATCAACCACGATTTTGACCTTTAACATGGCCCACTAAAATCATCCACATTTTATAATGCAGAGACCCATTAAAATCATCCACATTTTTATAATGCAGAGACCGGGCATCCGTTATCTTAGGATGGCTCACGGAAGCATTCACCGCACTTTCAGAAAATGCCAATGAAGATGGCGCTGTCACCGCACTCCCAATTCTTTAGAATTTCCCCACGAGGACCTTTGTGGGAAAGCATATTTACTGGAATAGCAATACTAGGTGCACTGGTACCAGAATTACACGTCTCCACGACTCTTCTGACATGATCGAGTTCGAGAAGCACGTCATCATTGATCCTTACGCAATCCACTTGATTTTTATTTATTTATTTTTCTTTCTCTACGAGACGAAGTCGTGACTTTTGCTTGCTAGGCACCCCGCCGTGGGAGATTCCACCCATCCATTGATCAGTTCGAATTCCACGAGGCCAACACTGTCTACAGGATCATATTTCTTCTCAGCAATCTAACTAGTCTGCCGCTGGGTTGAACACATATCCATTCACAACTAAAACAACACCACGCTTACTCTGCGCAACACAGTGAATGTGAATAACTATGTAGTCTTAAACCACCCGTTCGAGGCATTACTTAGCAGTTACAGTTGATGCATCATTTACGCTCCACGGTCTCCCAGTCCTCCTAGACGCGGTCTCTTCTGTTTCCTTTCATGGGCTACACAAACATGCACGCCTTTCACATCTGCTCATATATAGTTCACATCTCTCATATTATACGCCTACCATCAGGTTTCAACGTCTCAGCAAATTATTGTGCGAGACTGGAGCATTTCTGCGTGTGCTTGGCTCAAATCCTGGAAATATCCTCTCCGATTCCAGATCTGAATCTAGCAATAGATCCACAATTTTATCATGGCATCCACGGCTCTTAGTGATCGCAGGTCCTCCTGAGCCAGTCAACGACAACGTCTCACCAGAGGTTCGCTTTTACTTGTAGTATCGTCAAACCATGAAATTTCTCATGCTATCAAGTCCACGCAGTGGGTTCTCCACCTAGAATGCACTCGTCTTCATCTTCTTCATACGTCTGGTCCCACGTATATTGCCTGGCACCATCGATAATGGCCAACCGAATCAGCTCTAATAGGAAGAGATGGTGTTATAAAACACCATTATTATTTTTAGTTGCTTCAAAGAAGCAGAAAATCGACCTTCACCAATCCAATAAAACCCTTGCATTTCATATGCAGATCTAAATCTTCAAACATCAGATCCTTGGCAAATAGATTCTGCAGTCAAATAAACCCTTGACAACAGAGGCGTCCCTCTGAAGCCAAATATGGCTCTGATACCAGTTGTTAGGAATTACTGTAGCAATAAAATAATTTACTGAGAGAATAATTAAACATGAAAAGAACCAGCAACAAAGCACAAACATTAACACAAATGTTTATCCGGGAAAACCCCAAATCCGGGGAAAAACCCAACCAATGAAATTTCATTAAACATTGGCCAAAACCCTGGCCAATCCGGCCAAGTGAGCCTTCACCGCTCACCTCCAGGCCTGCATTACAATGAAGTCTTTCCAGCCTTTTTATAGGCTCCATCACATGCAATACCATGGGTCAAAACCATGGGTGCACAAAACCATGTGCCCCAAAAAACCACCACTGTTTACTGTTGATCATCTTCCCTAGGTCTGTTTGGAGGTTGGTTCCTTCTAGAATTCTGATTCTGGTTCTGGTTTCTGTTTTGAGGAGCATTTTGATTTTGGCTTGCTTGTGCTCTCTTAATTATGCTCATCTCTTTCATCATCTCCTCCATCATTCTTTCCATCTTTGAATTGGAAGTGGAAGGTGTGGATTCCTCTCTAAAAGATACTCTCTTCTCAGCTTTCATCCTTGCTCTTTTCTCCATCAGGTTGACTTCTACAGAAAGAGCACCTCTTTGCATATCTTCAAGAGTTGAAAAATATCTTTCTCTCAACTGATAGGTCATGTCAGAATCAAACCCTTCAGGAAACTTGTTTAAAGTTGAGCCTTGTGGAGGTTTTAGTTCTGGGGAAAGTGCATTATACACACTATTGAATCTAGTGCAATAAGCTTGCACACTTTCCCCAGGGTTTCTATGGAGGTTCTTGTAATCAGAAAGGACTTGGAGAGGATTCTTTTTTACTTCCCATTTGTTTAAGAATGTTTGATGGAAGCCTTGGAGATCATTAATACTATGGGGGGGCTAAACCTTTAAACCATTTTCTTACCTCTCCCCCAAGGCTTTGAGCAAATAATATGAGCTTGACAGAATCATCATCAATTTCATTTCTGTCAAAGTAGTCATCCATTCTATCCACATGTTGTGATGCAATTGTAGTATTGCTAGCATCATATAATGGAATTTTGGATTGATAGTCCTGTGGAAGATTGACTAATGGTGCAGGAAGGACTAGGGGAGCATACCATGTTGCCATGATATGTGGTGGGGGTGGATTTATGAGAGGTGGGTTAACAACAGGGAAAGTGGATTGGAATGGAGTGGTTTGGACAGTGGATGTTGGATGAAGGGATGTGGACGGAACAATAGTATATTGCTGAGCTGATCTTGGATGAGAGACACCTAAATTGGGAAGGAAATGTAAATCAGGAGGTGTTATTTCTCTACTACTAGGATGTTCACTTGCTTCTGGGATGAAAGTGAAGACTTAGGGTCTAGCTGTATTATATCATCAAATGACCTAGTTCTAAATGGGTTTACTAAGTCAAGTTGTGACTGTTGTAGAGCTGAAAGATGTCCAGGAACTGATTTAACTCTCAAGGGTGACCTAAAGAAGGTTGGTAACTTAATCTTGGGAGGCTTCCTAAGGATGCTTTCTGGGTTATCAACTGACTCAGGTGGATCAGGGTCAGGGTAGGCTCTAGTGTGAATCTTTCTAGGAGCCACTATGCTGTGTTTTTCAGACCCAAATAAACCAGACAAGTTCAACCAGATATGACAGTCTTTGAATGGTTAACCAACCCGTTTACTTAAATTTCAATCCTACAGTCCTCTAACTGAGTTTGAATGATATTCTAATGATGAGGTTTTTTTCCTAGTGGAGTCTTAAGGTCGGTTCAGGATTTTGGAGTCGCCAGGTGGAAAGTTCAGAGTGTTTCCTAGGAGGTACACTGTCCACCACAGTGCTTGTGAAATATCCCTTTTCAAGGATATCCCAGAACACAACGAACTCTAACCAGAGATTGACTGGGAGGGCATTTACCAGATATTTCACCTCTGAAAAAGGATGAGATTCGGAAGCTACCTGACCATTTCCAGACTCTGTCTAAGAGTATGGGGTAAAACACAACAAAGGTAAGTGAAATGTAAGAGTAAATGTTTTACTACCAATCTGAAATGTTTTTGGTTTTTCTGAGTTATTTTTCGGTTGTGTGGTTTTTAAGAATATCCTAACTCTGTTTCAAAACTTAGCTACGGTTATGAGACAAAGACAGTCTACTCTTATGGCTAAGCCAGCTGATTTTTCAAGGTTAGATAAAGGCTTGAGAGAAACCTAGGGTTTTACCTAGTTTGTCACTGATTCAAACAAGTTTCATCATGATTACCATTTCTTGGTAGTGCTTGAAAAGGCTGCTTTTTACTCACAAATTTTTCTTGAATTAAGGGTTTTCTGAGGTCTTAAAAGGTATCAAAAACACTCAATCCCTAGCGGAGTCACCAGAAATGTTAGGGATCTGTAATTTTAGCAGATTGGTAAGACTAAAACTGCAGAAGCAACATCGTTTCAACCAACTTTGGGATTCTAGGATCTAGCCCTCCTAAATCCGGAGAGGGATCTCTCCAATATGTACAAAGATGGATTTGTATTTGAAGTTTGGGGTTATGATATTAGGCTAGTTATGAAGGCCAAGGGTTTGTTTGTTTTTTTGGGTGGTTGAGCATGATTACTGTTTGAGGTGGAAAGTTCTGAAGGTAAAACAGTTCCAAGGGTGAGAAGTTGCGAGTAATCAAAGTAAGCTTCAACCAAAAAGATAGATAATTGCAGGTTTTAGTCCATTGGGCTATGGAGTCATAATAGGATTTAATTGGAACATCAAGAGGCAAGAGTGGTTCATGAGGCAAGTCATCTATGTCTAAGGATTTCTTTGAAGATTGATTTATGGAATGGAATGATACAATAAGAAGGAGAGATACAGATGCAGAACAAGAGCAGCCCAGGATCTGATAAGTACTTTTAAACTAGTCAGCCTTTGACATGGACTCAAGAAAAACATAAAAGTAAACTAGGATCTGGTAAGTACTTTTAAACTAGCCAGCCTTTGATACACTTTCAATAGAACACAATTTAAAACAAAGGGAAACTTGGAAGCAACCTTTGGAGCAAAAATAGCGGGCCGGGCTAACCACAAATCCTCTCCTAGCTCTTCTTTACTTAGCTACTTTCAAGACAAACACAAAGATAACACAGAATGGCCTAAGATCCGGTAAGTACTTTGAAACTAGCCAGCTTTTAACACATTCCAAGGGAAACATTCAGACAGTTTGTGGGAATAAGACTGGGACCAGGGCTCACCATATCTTCCTCAGTTCATCTTCACAAAACATATATTGAAGATAACATTTAAGAATAACATTAAGCTAAGACAATAAGACGAGGGAACGCCAACATTCCTATGCTCGAACTGAATTAAATCATTCCTAAATAACACGGATTGGAAGAAAACATTTAGATAAAGATTTTCAGTCAAAGAAGGTTACTGATGTACAGTAGGTCCTAACTCTATGCATGCTGTTCTTTATAAGAGAATATGAAACACAATGAAAACAGAAACAAAATAACAAGTTAAAATTAGAGAAACATCACTGTCAAAATAGACCAGGATCCCATAAATCAACTTGTATTGATGCTCCAAACCAGTTACAGCTTTAAGTCCAGTGCTTTAGTTTAGCAACCATCTACACATCTCAACCTAACCTATCTATCACCAGCAGAGCTCCAAGAGCAAGTGAATACTATGTACAATCAGAAGTTTAAACTCGAGTGTATATCAAAGTTCTACCACCAACCCCTCACTCATCTTCTACAGAAGTATATATAGAAGGATGAGGAGGTGAGATCTGATAAAAGATCTCGATTACAATTAATATAGAAATAATGTCTTCTTGACCTTTGGGGGGAGCTCAATGAAGAAACTGTACAGGTGTTTCACTGTATTAATTGATTTACACTTATGAATTAAGCTCGGTGGGAGCTTTTGTTGACCTTTGAGGTTCTGTGCGATGCTAGGGTTACTCTGCAGATATATTTTTCATTAATTTTCCCTGCAGAAATAACTTTCTGGCTACGCTGAGACGAAAATCTCCATTTGATCAATAACTTCGGCCTCTGATTGAGTACTTTGAGGAACAGGTGGCACTGTGGTAGCTGAGGAATCAATTTGCTTCAAATGTGGCGGTGGAGGCTTTCTGTTTGATGAAACACTTAAAATTTTCTTCTTTAACTGTGTTCTTAATCGGGGATTAGGCTTTTGATAAAACATATTTAGCCGTGATCCCCGCAAAACTGTCTCTAATCCTCTGTCTGATACATTTTGGTCTTCAGCACTGATACTCTTTGACTGTGCCCGATTCTTGGTTTTCTGGCTGTTGTGTAGGGTTGCGCAGGGTTTATAAGGCATCTGTGCTCGATAAAACACGATGAAACGTGAAATTAAAAACCCTGCAATTGATCTTCTGTGGTAAACCGAAGGCGGGAGGATCGTCACCCTGACCCTTCGAAATTTCTTTAGATGTAGTAAAGAAATTGTTCAAACCCTGCAAAAACGATAAATAATTATAAAATCCTGCGTGTGTGGGTTTATCGCTGCAGAGGATATGTGGAGGAGGCGTGGCCGTTGGATGGCATCATCCAACGGTCGAGATTTATCGGGAGAGATCATAGAACGGGCGGAAAAAATATTAAATCTGAGCCGTCGATCGCGCAGAGATCGACGATCGAGTTTGAACGAGGAGGCATAAAAGGAGAATGAATCTGAGCCGTCGATCGCGCAGAGATCGACGGTCGGAAGCGGAAGTTGAAAGTCAAATGGACGGAATCTGGGCGATGAATTTTGGACCGTCGATCTGCAGATCAGATCGATGGCGGAAAATGATTTAACACTGCACCGTAGCCCTTTTAAACCTCGGGTATCTTCGGCGAGCGATAACCGTTGGATGAGCGGCTTCAGATCGGACGGTCCATGGCAATATCGCTGGGCGTCTGCGTCCGAACGATAACGCGCGATGGACGACGGTTTTCCAAACAGTGTCCAGGACGTGTGTCAAGCAGTGTATGGAATCGCTAGCGATCGGGGGAAAACAGCTTCTCGCCCAAGGGCGGTGCGATGGATACCGCCGGTTTTGGGCAATCGGCCTATGGGCGATGGGGACCATGGGGAGATGAATTCTGCACCATCCGATTTGTAGATCAGATCGACGGTGCGGAACGGTTTAAAAATGGAAATGGCGGAAAAAAAAAGATTAAATAATTAAAAACCAACGATTTTTACTATACAACCAATGTTTTAACTTTGGTCGTGAATTAGTTTGTTTTGAAGTGGATAGGCACCGTATAGAGCATGGGAGGGTCATACGACTGGGTTTTATGGAAGAAAGGGCTTAAGACTTAGTCCGGGGGGCTTAAGTCCACAATGTATGAAAAATGTGATTTTATGGATTTCCAATGGTTTTTCAAGGAAAATGAGGGTTCTGATATAGTTTAAATATGAGTTTTAAACTATGGAAAGGGGATTTTCACGAAAGGGAGAAGAAATATCATGAGAATCGAGGAGTTTTATGGAGAAAGAGGGGGGGCATATGAGGGTTAGTTTTGATTAGGAGAAGGGGAAAATGATGACTTTGCAGCAGTATCCTGGCTTGGAAATCAACAGGATTTCTGAGTATAAAATGGGAATATCAGTGAAGTTTTGGATAGAGGTAAGGCAGGAGGCCTTCAAGAGTCTTCAAGAGCCAACAATTTTTAGTAATGAAATTTGTTCCTTGAAGGCTCAAACAGTCTTAGCCACCTTTTGGTATAACAAATTTTGTAGGTGGCTAACATAGTATATAGCAATGGATACCCCATTAAGGTGGGGCAGTTCATTTCCCCCTAGGGGTTTGGACAATCATGGATTCCTTAATGATGGAGGGGGCTTATCTAGGTTCCATAAGAACCAGGGTGATGACTATGGATAAGGGGTAGAGCTCATGTTTGGCTTTTTCCCACGTGCTAAATTTGTATGTCCCAACCATATTTTTCATTTTGTGGTACATTTCATATTGAGAGTGGCCAAATTATGATTTTTCTTTTATTTTTAGTTGCATCAATCTCCGGGGCATAGTTTTAGGCCTGAAACAAGGTGTGGACAAGGGGAGGGGGAGGCTAACCCTATGTGGACCCAGTGGACACATGTGGACCTGGATGGGAGAAAAGATGAATGGGGCTAAAATGAGTGGAAGAGGGTGATGTATATAGTGTCGGGAAGCAAGACCACGCAAACAAAAATTGAGATTTCCCATGTAGTGCCAGGCCTAAAGCTAGTGGCCAGTAAAGGAGATCCCACGGGACTAGGGTACAAGGCTAACCATGAAATCAGGCAGTGGAGACAAAAATACAAACCTAGCCCACTCTTTTCGCTAAATCCCCCACCAATCCATGCCCAAAAGTGCCCATGACAAGCAAGGAAAATTATTCAACTATACCAATGAAAAACCATACCTTTGGGGTCGAGAGGCCCACCTTCAAACATATAATCACAACAAGTGGGTGAGGGACCACATGACTGGCTCAGGTGGAGGAGATAATGGCACATCAAGCTATCTGGTGGTTGTAAGGGGTTGTTAGTTTCCGGCTGAGGACCATCTAGGAGAAAAAATTTCTCCTATGCATACTAGCCACAGGTGGTGGGTAACATGATCTTCAATGGAAGATTCTTTAGCAATCAAACTTATCTTGTTTCTGGTTGAGGAAATGCAAAAGCTTCAAGCCCAAGTGAATCGACAGGAAGATGAGATCGATGCCTTACGTCGTAAACTGTCTAAGCTACAAATTCAGATGAATGATGGTGAACAACACAACACTACAAACAAATCTCTTGGATGCCAATATGATAAGATTTCAATTGATTCCCCCTTGACTTATGATCTCATATTGTAAAGTTGTTTTTCTATTTGGTTAGTTTTGCAGAGCATGTAGTTGTCGTTTAGTAGGTAAAAATGTATGTGAGTGGTAGCCTCCTAGATGAAATTTTTTGATCTTCTTTTTTGTTCCCATCTAAAGAACCACCATCTTGTATAACGATGTATACATTTCCGGTTATTTTGCTGTGTTCGGGCGCAAATTTAATAGCAAATCTACTCATTGCTGTAAAAAAAAAGTAAATGGTTGCTTTCACACTGTGTAAACATGTTAAAGTAAAAGACAATAAAACTTAGAAATGTTGTAATGTTACGTTATGTAAACAAAAAATATGAAATAATAAAAATAAAAATAAAAATAACCCTACGTTATTGACCCATGGTATTCATATGAAATATAGCCTATATAAAGGGCGTGGTCTAAACATGCCACAATTTTGCCCGAAAAAACAATAAAAAATTCGACATGATTTTGAGATTGCTGAATCTATTTCCTCCATCAAAAGAATGTTTTAAACACTCCCACAGTAAGATTTCTTGAAGAATTTTCGACAGATACAGGTTAAAAATTCGCCGTCTAGTTGAAATTGTGGCCTCGTTAGACAATGCTTATATAAAGAGGGAAATACTCCAAGTAAATGTGTCTAATTTTATAAAACTTAAACCAACCCAAATCCATCTTAACTCAAGCACGGAGAGGGATCAAATCTCTTAAAGTGCAAACCTCTTTTTTGAGCGCGAGATTTGATCCTTCTCAATGTTTGATGAATCTGGACTTAAGAAGAAGAAGAAGAAGAAGAAGAAGAAGTTATTTTAACGTCCACGAGGCTAAAGATAGCCTATGTGACAAATGGCTTCTCTATCTGACTTTTGTATTCGATCATTTTCCTGTGAAGTTTCACAATAAACTCTCCCAGCTTCTCGACAAAGCCCTTGCTGAATAGAATATCCCAAGAGTTAGCTGCCAAAATATCTGCATAACTTTCCCTGCTGTCTTTGAAGACTTCACATTCTAAAATGAAATGTTTTTTGTTTCCACCTTTCTGGAAAAGCAAAAAATACATACTCTTTCCTCCCACACTTCTTTTGGCCTTTTCCAGCGTCCTATTTCACAACAGAGTTGATGCAAATTAGTCCTTAATGGAGCAATAAGAATTTTGGCTATCCAAGAAATATTAACCCCTATGTATGCTTTCTATTGATGATTATGAGTGGGATTAAACTCTTCAATATAATACTTTTTCTTTCTCCATAACTCCTTATTCCAAGTACATTTGTGAAACTTATCCATAACAAAAGCTTTTATTTGTTTACTTTTTGTAAGACACATGCTCAAACAAATACCCCATTTACTAAACCATTTGTGAGACACTTTTTTAAATATCTTATAACCCACACCATATCAATTACTTCAATAAAAACAACCCCTTAACTAATTAAACTATATCTTTAGTAAAAAGTTTTCACCCCTTCTTTTCATTACATTATATTTTAAATAGTGTTAAAAAAGCTATGAACTTTAATAAAAACACAAATCATTATGTTTCCTTCCTCACTCATTGAAAAATATAATTTTCACTCTCATAGTGTTTCCTTTCTAGTCTTAGGGTACGCTAGTTCCTCTTGAATGCTCAAACAAATAAAAAATATAAATTAAAATATATCATTGAAATATTATAATACTGATTTTTAAATACCCAGACAAATCCAAATTTCACTGAAGGGATTTGTTCAGACTGAGTGTGTTTTTCAAAGACTACCGGAGAGAGATGGAATCTGACATTGAATATACCCATCCATCATTGCGATGGACATTTCGACCCTAAAATATGGTCGAAACTTTAAGCCAGTCCCACCCACTGGAGGAAAATTGCTTTAGGTTGAACGACTAGTAAACTTAATTTGAAATTCCAACCCATTCGCCATATATTCGAGAGCAGAATTTTCTGCCTTATGTCCTGGACATGACATCTGCAACACTCCTCTTTTAAAACATACAAAGGAAGCGATATGACAGCTGCAGCAGGATTAGGGTACGCCTTAATAGCGCTTGGCCCTGCGCTATCCCTTTTCATCACAGTCATTGCAAAAAAGCCCTTCCTCGTTCTCACTGTCCTTACCAGGTAATTTGTTTTTCGATTTCAATAGATTTAATTTGCCACGGCTTTCCTTTTTGCCAGAAATTGTGTTTTGTTCCCCTCAATTGTCTGTTATCGTTTAAATTTTAAAGAGAAAATTTTAGGGTTAAGAAATATTCAGAAACATATGGACATTGAACAGTTGCAGAATAGTTATTGCTCAGTTCCCATGAACTCTATCATAGTTAGAACCTGTAGTGTATTGTTTTTACGGTCTCGTGTTAAGATCGAGGGAATAGATAAGCAGTGCACAGTGAAGTTGATTGGCTTTAAACTTGTCCTCATAACCTTGACATCATACACTAAAAATAGTGAATTGACAATTGATTCAGACATTTAACCAGTGATTGGTTTAGCTTGAAGCATATTTCACATTAACGTAACTGTAATATCAATGAAATGATTTCCGTAGGCTAGAATTGAATGTTTGTTTGTTGACTTAATGTATGTTAATTATACAGTGTCTCCCAACCTGAAATACAGTTCGCACTGTGCAATTATTTGAAACTTAGAACGATTATATGCCACGCAGGCTCATAAATGTTGACTTATACTCATTCGCAGAAAGGTAACGCAATGTTTTCTATTCTGAACCCTCATTGTTCCTTTTCAGCGGGATCTCACGTTAATAAACACGCTAAAGAAGTCTGTGTTGACTTCCAATCTCTCTCATATCAGTTCATGCTCCTCAGTTGTTTCTGACTTTGAAGTTTGTCTTGAACTGGGAGACTGATGATGGAGAATTCTGGGAAAAGGACCACCCTATTAGTGTCTATATTCACTTGTTTTTTCTACTTTTATCTACGATCATTCTGTGTTTTGGCTGTCTGTTCTTTCAGCTCCTATTATTTTGGTGAACTGGTTATGTTCTTGATCTTGAATTAGGATCAGTATGCCGGAAGGTCTGTAAATTGTAACTGAGTACATTATGAGCTCGAATTGGGATCAGTATGCCGGAAGGTTTCTGTAAGTTGTAACTGAGTACATTATGAGGTCTTAATTACATACCCTAGTGATGTTGTTGCAGCAAATGCGTTTTTGCCATATGTTTAGAAAGTCTGCATACAGATGTTGTGTCAAAATTGCTCATTCCTGCTATAGAAGGTGTTTGAGGATTTTCCTAATGAAGACAATCCATGCACCATACTGAGCTCTTCAAAAGTTAGCAGAAACAATTTTGCCACAACCAGCCTTTACGAAGAGTAATTTCTGCTTCTGTGTTTATAATGCTTGTGGATATGCAACCCTGTGCAAGTACCCCCTTGCCTCACAAGGAGTGCACAAAGACGTTGCCTCTATTCTATTGCAGATGTCAGTTCCTCCTTTCTTTTATGACAGACTCACTATGAAATGCCACTGGATTTGAATATTTGACTATCAAAATATAGGAGTTGAAAACTGATTTATCTCTTCTCATTGTTCTGTTTAAAATTTAGATCCTCTCAAGAGTCAGCTTGTCAAACTACTATTTAGTATTTAACCCACATTTGAAAGTGGCTTCACTGATAAAATTTGACAGTGTCTTGTGAACCTCTCAATCTGTACTGTCAATAATGGGTACCCTGTTTATAAGCTACTTTTTAACAACGGACATGCACACACACATATTTTTCTAAATGATCAGAATCTACACTATAAACTAGATATAAACCCTCAAATGAATCCAGCTTGTCATTATCAACTGTCTAGGCAACCAAGTTTTATTTCCAATATCATCAAATTAAATTAGATGTGCTCTTCCAAGTGTAACGTTAAATAACTAGAATATATGGTAACAAGGGTTAGTTGGAATGCTTGAGTTATGTTTCCATTCAAGATTTTTATACTTCTTGTTTGCATTTATTGGCTTGTTAATGGTATGGAAGCTGGACAAACACAATCAGGTTGAAAAAATATCTCACAATTACTATGAAATCTGCATTCCATTCTATCACATATGCTAGGTGTAATTTCAATGACAAGTTCATTTTCCTCTTGCTGCTGTATTTTGGAGGAAATCTCAGCAAATTTTAGACCAAAATTTCCTAGGATGGATGGAAAAATGTTAATTTTGGGTTAACATGTTCTTGCTTAAGATAGATACTTCAAAGTCCATTTGTTAGCCCATTTTCACTTTCATTAGCACTGAATCATTATCGCATTGATAGTAATTGAAGAAAGAACATATACTATCGAATTAGAAGACAAGCCAAGACAAGAGAACACAAGGATATGGCACAAGCCAGGGAAAAACCCCAAGATGGGGAAAACCCTTGTCAATTCTTCTTATTATTATAATCAAAATGCTTCAGCAGAGCGAGAGAGAGTACAATAATTAAAAGGTTGAGATTGTTTTAAATTTAGATAACCATGGTATGTTTTTATGCTTAATGCAGTTTTACTTCAATCTTTCTTATAGGCCCGATTCAATTTCACATAAACATGAAAACAAAATGCTGATAGAACATAATAATAGATCAATAGAAGACAAGCCAAATAATATATCAGAATTTGTAATTCTTCCTTGTTCAGCAAATGAATAGATAAATGTTTGTTACAGCAGTCAATAGGATGCCGCAGCCAACAAAGTCTTGAGTTGGTCAAACCAACTTCTCCAACAGCCAAATCAACCTTCCACTAGTGTCACACACACCTCAAAGACAGCTCCAAAAGTTAACACAAGTCAACTCAAATTGGACTCAAATTGGTCAACGAAAAAGTCAATGCTGCGGTCAAAGGGGCTTCGGTCAAAGTCAACATTCAGCCTTGATTTTTGTGCCCAGCTGTACGCCCTTCAAAAATCGGAATTTCTGCCCAAAAAACGCAGTCAAAGTCCAAGCGTTGACCCAAAGTCAATGCTGTCTAGAAACCCTAAAAACAATCCGAAAATTGCAGCAGCTTCTTCAGGTTCAGATACACATGTGTGAAGGAGGGAAACCTCTCCTAAGCTATACGTACTACGAACCAATCAGATCACAAGATGAATGTGTGTGATGCGTTGATGATGAAATGGACATCATCTCTCTCCATTTTATATCCATCAATGAGGGTGTGTGACACATCTGTAGGGCTTGTGAGCCTACGTTACAAATCTGGCTGACCATGCTCATGTGTGGAAAACAAAATCAAAATATATGTTCTGCGCATCCAAATAAGATGATCTTTAGATCAATCTTGCACCTCTCCGAAAGAGGAATCCAACAAAAATATAATCATCATCATATGAGGAGTGCAACATGGAGTTTGGACTTAGTTGCCCAAAATTAACACTCCCTCTCAACTAGGGAGAACTCCATTTGTCCACCTGTGCCATCTAGTGATCAGTAACATCGTGTATTATCATCATCATAATCATGCGTTCCTGCGTCATCCTGTTGTAACATGCTTTGTCGGCTCAAGGGCAAACAAAGTAGAGTGAGTCACAACGACATCACAGTCCGTTGACCTGAAGTTAGCCTAGAGGATAAAACCTCAATAGACTCGAAAAGAGTCACATACTAACCCGAAGTTAGTTTACTGACACGAAGTCAGTTTAAAGCTAAGAACCTCATCAGACTTGATCCCAGATCAAGGTGTTGGACATAACCCATCCTAGATATAGAGAGTACGACAATCTCCAATGTGTCCATCGGTCTTGCTATGGTCTCTATCCATATTTCCCACCTCATTGGCCAAATGAGAGGTACTTCCCATGAGTCCGAAACTCCATGGGTAGGATGCATGTGGGGCACAGATAAAAGAGATGGTGAACCAACTCAAACATCATAACGGTGGGGCAGAAGCACAACAAAGTTCGACAAGCCTAGTCCCGTGTGTGCTTATGGCTCCAAGAAGCTATCCCCAAGCCCCCTGGAGCTCCTAGAGCTCATTGTCCAACTCAAGTAGGACCCTCACAATAGGGTCTATCCACGATTCCAAGCTTCTCACGAAAGGTTAGGAACTTGAGAATATCTGCGACCTACTCATTAATTCCTATGTGATCGAGCCCTACGGCGCCTCGTTGTACCATATCCTGGATAAAGTGGTACCTAATATCAATATTCTTGGATCGATCGTGGAACACGGGATTCTTAGAAAGACGAATCCCACTTTGGTTATCACAAAGGATAACGGTGGTATCTAGCACATGTCCAAACAGATCACTGAAGAGCTTTCTCGACCAAACAGTTTCATAACAAGCCATACTCGCTGCAATGTATTCGGCCTCAACGGTGCTCAAAGCCATCGGTTTTTGCTTCCTGCTCATCCAAGATATCGAAGCAGAACCCAAGGTGGAGCAACATCTAGATGTGCTCTTGCGATCTACCACATTGCCAACCTAATCGACATCAGTATATCCATGGAGTCTCAAACTCTCGATAGTGTATCTCAACCCATGGTTGATTGTGCCTCGAAGATATCTCAATAGATTCTTTGCACCAGTCCAGTGAATGTGATGAGGATCAACCATATGTTGATTCAAAGTGTTCACTGCAAAACATACGTTCGGACGGGAGTTCACTAAGAACATCAGGGCCCCTACGAGTTGTCGATAGTCGGTGGGATTTCCCAACTCGGGCCCAAAAGCGCTTCCATACAACTTCTTAAAATTGAGTTCCATGGATGTCGACACAAACTTATAGTCCACCATGCCAAATCTCTCCAGTAGCTTCACGACACATTTTCCTTGAGAAAGGAAAATCTTACTTGGCCTTTGCCACACCTCCAAGCCTAGGAAATAATGCATCAGTCCTAGGTCTTTCATCTCAAACTTAGAAGCTAGCTCCCTCTTACATTGATGAATGAGAGGGTCAACACCTGTTAGGAAGAGATCGTCCACATAGAGAACTTGAATGAGAGGCCTTTCTTTATCAACCTTAAAATAAAGGTTTGGATCAACATTACTTTGAGTGAAGCTTAGCTTCATCAAGTTGCTATCTATCCTCTCATACCAAGCCCTGGGGGCTTGCTTCAACCCATAGAGGGCTTTCTTCAACCTGCATACATAGGTGTCTCTATCTTGGACTTCAAACCCCAGAGGTTGTTGCACATAAAATTCTTCCTTTATTGAACCATGTAGAAAGGAGGTCTTCACATCCATATGATGGAGACTCCATCCTTGCGTTGTAGCAAGGGCGATGATAGATTGGATGTTGGTATAGTGGGCCACAGGTGCAAATATATCATCATAATCTATGCCTTCTTTTTGAGAGAAGCCTCGGGCAACAAATCTTGCCTTGTACTTTTCAGCGCTTCCATCGGCTCCATGCTTGATCTTGAAGAGCCATTTCGAGGTGATAATAGATTTGTCCTCCGGTCTCGAGACCACTTCCCAGACATCATTCTTCATAATGGATTCATAATCTTCGTGCATAGCATCCTTCCAAACTTGATGCTTTATTGCTTCTTCAAATGATCCAGGCTCAGATTGTACAATTGTACTCATGGTTGCTAGATACCCTTGGTATCTAATCGACTTCTTGCTTTCACGGAATGTCCCGCTTGGGGCAATATGTCTCTCGGCATCTTTGAGAGTGTCCCTGAGCCATGAGGGTCTCCTCTTATTTGAAGGAGGTGGATCAATAGGATCCATTGGTCCTTCAACATCGGGCATTGATTCATCCTTCAGCTCTTCCTGCTTCCCTACTTCTTCTTCTTTTTTGTCTTCCTTCGAACTAGGAAGATTTCTTACTTTCTTGAGGGCAACATCTTCATCGAAGGGGACATTGTGGCATATCTCCACTTCTCTTTGACCAGGTACATAGATTCTATATGCCTTCGAAGTTTCATTGTAATCCACAAACATTCCCTTCTTTCCAGAAGCATCCAACTTGCTTCTCTTTTCTTTCGACACATGAAAATAAACAGGACTTCCAAAAACTCTAAAGTGGGAGACATCAGGCTTCTTGCTAGAGAAGACTTCTTCAAGAGTTTTGGAGTCCAAAGCGGAATGTGGGCATCTATTTTGAATGTACATCATAGGGTAGAGTGTATCAACTCTAAAACCAATAGCAAGAGCTTCTTTGAAGTTCTTCTTCCAGATGCGTACCTTCCATCAACGAATGCCACTTTGAATCCTTTGTCTCCCATTGCTGAAATAAACACAAGGTTCTTCTTCAAATCAGGTATGTACAACACATCTTGTAAGCAGAGGACTTGACCTTGAGATAGATGAAGGGTCATAGTCCCTGTCCTTTTCATGGGATAGGTGGCATTATCTCCAAGGATAATTTCTAGATTAGTATTCTTCTCAATGAAATAAGAGAGCACTTCTTTATAACCAGTGAGGTGCCTTGAAGCACCACTATCAATTAACCTGACATCCAGGGTGTCGGGAGGAGATGCAACAGAGAGCGCAGATGCAAGAATATATTCATTTTTCTTATTATCAACGACATTAGATTCATTGTACCTAGAATTTCTTGACCTCTTGAAAGGTTACGCATTTCCACTACGATCAGCGGGAGCCTTCTTCTTTCCTTTCAACCTGTTGTTCCTTTGATTACCATTCCCCTTGAGGTTGTTGTTGTCATCATCCCTGGGAGAGTCCCTTCTATTGGGGCACTCTCTTGCATAGTGACTAGTCTTGTTACAAGTGTAACATCTTCCCTTCCTTCCTTTGGGCCTTGTTCTTCCATGCTTTTGATTTCTTTGGCCACCATAGTTCTTCTTCTTTGCATGAGTGGCGAAGGCAGTATGGTCACCTCCATTTTCATTAGAGGGATGATCTCTCTCCATCATTTTTGTTTCCTCTTGAGTGCATCTCGTCAACAATTCATCAAAATTAGGAATCACATTATTATTAAGAATCATAGTACTAAATAAATACCAGTCTCGGGGAAGTCTTCCAAGAGCAATGAGGACTACTTCTTCTCCTATGGCAAGGAGATCATTCTTGATTTCTGTGAGCCTCATAAAATATGATTGGATGGATTCATCTTTTCCCTTCTTGATATTCTTCAACTTGTTCTTGAAGAAAAGCACTTGATTAGCATTGCTAGCCCTGAACATGCTAACCAACTTATCATACATCTCTTTAGATGTCCTCAGCTTAGAGATGTAAGCAACCAAGTGCTTATGAATTGAATCCCTGATAATCATCTTTGCTTTGATTTCCCCTTTTCTATCTTTGTGGCAGCCTAAGTCACTAGGTTCGTGTTCGTGTTCGAGTTCGATGACGTTGAAATTCAAATAAAGTTCGACACCTAAAATTTTGCTGATAAAGTTCGGCGTAAAATTCGACATATAGAAATTTGAAAAGATAAAATAATATATATATGTATATATATGTAAAACAATTTTAAGCATGTTGAAAGTTAATATGATGCATATAAATAAATAAGCATGTCAATTTTCAAAGTGCATAATACACATTGCAAACACATAGATGATAGGATTATTGCTCAAAAATATATATATATATATATATATATATATATATATATATATATAAAACAATTTTAAGCATGTTGAAAGATAAATATGATGCATATAAATAAATAAGCATGTCAATTTTCAAAGTGCATAATACACATTGCAAACACATAGATGATAGGATTATTGCTCAAACATTTACATCATCTCCACATATAAACCATGAAAGCGAGTGCCAAATTGCCAATAAAGAACCAACTTCAGTCTTCCATACATAGTAAACAAGGTGAAAAATTCATCATAGACATTAAAATTCCATACATAGTAAACAAGGTGAAAAATTCATCATAGACATTAAAATTTAACAGGAGGCCATCTTCCAATATCAAATTCAACAAAACCATGGGCCATATGCCGAACATGGTGACTTAGGTTGTAGACATTATTCTATCATTGAAAATTTATTATATTGTTTTTTCTTCTTTTGGCTGTACATCTGGCTGTGCTCATTTCTCAAGAAGAAATTGCCAATTCTGGAAGTGAACGTGTCTGACGACAAGGAAAATCGACAGCTTGCGCTAGTCATAAGAATGTCTTTGTAGTTTTTAATTTTGAAAACATTCGAGCGATAGTGGTCTCAAGGTACAACCTTGAATTGACAAAATTGATAAATAAAGCGAGAAAGCCATTCCTACAAATATCTGTGTTATATCACAACTTGCTGGAAATTGGTTGAGTTAAATAAATTATTGTGTTCACTTTTATATAAAGCAAATTGAGACAACAAATGAAGCAAATTCATGGAAGCCCCAAAATTTTGGTTCACCCCGTTTCCAAATTTGGTTGAGCTAAATAAATTATGTTGATGTCACTTTTAAATAAAAGCGAAGTGACACACGAAAGTAAGAAAATTCATTGAAGTCTCCTAAGTTTGGTACACTCCGTTTCCAAATTTCCAAATGTATATATTAGGTTCGTGGACTGTGGAGGGACGAGGTTGGAACTCTACGATCGCAGCATCTTGGAGCCTGGAGGAGCAGCCGCGGAGGAGTGAGAAAATCGGTGAGCAGCAGTCATGACAGCGGTCAATCGGGCTTTTTAGCCTTAAAAAACAAAATGAAACCCTGCCGCCGAATTTTTAAAATGAATTTTGTTGAATTTTAAAAAAAAATCGTTGATGTTCGCCGTTAAAATTCGGGTTCGAATTTGGCTTTGGTGTTTGGGATTAAATTCGCCCATTTTTTTGGATTAAGTTCGGGAGAGGTTAAAGTTTGGCGAATTTCGAACTTAATCGATTAAGTTCGCCGAACCCGGTGACTTAGGTGGCAGCTAGTGCATTTGATAGAGGCTCTTGGATCTTCCCCTGCACATAGTCCATGACATCTTGGTCTTCCAAAGCCAAATCCAATGACATCTTCCATGCATGATAATTAGACTTCTCAGTCAACTTATCATAAGACTTGAAACACTTGTATGTGGAGGCCATTGATCCTTGATAGGATTTCTTCTTCGGTGATTGCTTTTCACACTGTGTTGGGCTTTGTCTTCACCTCAGCTCTGATATCATGTTAAATTTAGATAACCATGGTATGTTCTATGCTTAATGCTGTTTTACTTCAATCTTTCTTATAGGCCCAATTCAATTTTGCAATCACATAAACATGACAATAAAATGCGGATAGAACTTAATAATAGATCAACAGAAGACAAGCCAAATAATATATCAGAATTTTTAATTCTTCCTTGTTTAGCAAATGAATAGATAAATGTTTGTTACAGTGGTCAACAGGATGCCCTAGCCAGCAAAGTCTTGAGTTGGTCAAACCAACTTCTCCAACAACTAGATCAACCTTCAACAAGTGTCACACGCACACCTCAAAGACAGCTCCAAAAGTCAATGCAAGTCAACCAAACTGGTCAACACAAAAGTCAACGTTCCAGTCAAAGGAGCTTCGGTCAAAGTCAACGTTCATTCTTGATTTTTGTGCCTAGCTGTACGACCTTCAAAAATTGGAATTTCTGCCCAAAAAACGTAGTCAAAGTCCAAGCGTTGACCCAAAGGCAACATTGTCTAGAAACCCTAAAAAGTTAAAACAATCCGAAAATTGTAGCAACTTCTTCAGGTTCAGATTCACATGTGTGATTGAGGGAAGCCTGTCCTAGGCTATACGAACCAATCAAATCACAAGATGAATGTGTGTGATGAGTTGATGATGAAATGGACATCATCTCTCTCCAATTTATATCCATCAATGAGGGTGTGTGACACCTCTATAGGGCTTGTGATCCTACATTACAAATCTAGCTGACCATGCACATGTGTGGAAAACAAAATTAAAATATATGTTCTGATCATCCAAACAAGATGATCTTTAGATCAATCTTGCACCTCTCCGAAAGAGGAATCCAACAAAAATATAATCATCATATGAGGAGTGCAACATGGAGTTTGGACCTAGTTGCCCAAAATTAATAGATTGGCTTGCCAATTCGGAGATCCACTAACACTGCCGTCAATTACAGTTGCAATTCAGGTGTAGTCAAGACGTACCCTCTTAATCTGGTCACAAACGAAAGAAAAGAGCCTTGTCCTTGTTAGGGCTACTAACAGGTCATCAAGAATCTGTAAGGATCTGTCCAATCGCGACAACTGAATATAACAAGAGCTGTAAATTCACTACTGTTTGGATGCTGCTCCTGGTTAGGGAATGAGACACAATTCCAGTCTAAACAAAACCATTCAAAACAGACTTCTGTAGCTGCAGTCTCCCTGCAGTATAACCTGTTCACACATCTGGGCTCAATCCAACCCCAAGCTAGCCTCCACTAATACTTGCCTTCATTTCTGAACAGAAACTAACCCTTTCGGTCCACAAATTTGCAATAAGAGATCTGTGGCCTGCTTGAGAAAGGCTACTAGAAGCTACGACCCATCCACGAGAGAGATTTCACACCATGATAGTACACCCAAGACACTTTAGCTCCATGGAATAGTGCGGACCTGTAATAGGAGAGAGATGCCCAAAAACAGTCTTTGCATAAGCCCAGACCTGATCTAAGAGACTCGACCTTCTTCTCAAGGGACTCGGCTCATCTTCTCAAGGGACTCGACCCATCAACCAGGCTTGACATGACTCCAAACAAGTCCTTTATCCTTCGGTGGAGATATATTCCTTCTTCGGCCATTTTAGAGACAAAAGAACATGATATCGATGTGTCTCAATGAGAATGGAGGACACCTATATATATAACAATTTGTTCTCATGGAGGTGAAGCCGACCTTGACACTTGGAGGCAAATTTGAATTTCAAATTTTCAATTTTCTCGCCTTAATAAAGTCACTATTTGTAGAATTTCTTTTAAATAAATAAATATTTTTCCTTATCCAAATTTGGTGTTCTTTAGGTCGATTTTGGTCCTCTCAGAAAGAGGAATTCAATGCCATAATTATCTTCCTAAAATGAGTTGTCCAAAGTGGGATTTGGTCCTATTTGCCAATTTTAACACTCCCTTTCAACTAGGGAGAATCCCACTTGTCAAACCAACAACTATGTCACTGATCATCATGCCATCATGAACCATCTTTGAATCTCGATTCTGCTCTGCTCTTCTCTGTTGAACACTGAAATAATAATGAAGAAGAATTGATCGAGAGTGAGTTACAACACTTTTATCACTCTCCACTGACAAAAAGTCAGTCCAGAGGTAAAACCTCAATCAGACTTGATCCCAGATCAAGTTGAATAACACCAAGCATCCTAGTCATGGGGAGTACGGCAGTATTCGATGCGTCCATTGATAGTTCTATGGTTCCTAACCACATTTCCCAATTCATTGTCCAGATGAGAGGTACTTCCCATGTGTCTCGGACTACATGGGTAGGATGATACTGAATCAATAGTAGGGAAAGAATACATCACATCCTGCTCACAACCACATGTAGGAAAAGGATGAACCACATCCTACAATCACACATCACAATCACACGTAGGGAAAGGACGAACCACATCCTACATATGCAAATTACCGAGAGTAGGGAAAGGATGAACCACGTCCTATAAATAGAAGTTACAGTCACATGTAGGGAAAGGATAAACCACATCCTACAAACACAAGTCATGACAATCAATCGTAGGAAGGATCCTACAGGTGGGGAAAGGATGAACCGCATCCCACTGACATGTCAACCACTAATCGTAGGGAGTGAGCATCCTACATGTGGGGAGAGTATGAACCACGTCCCCCTTACATGTCAACAGATGCCTATTTGCATCTCTCACAGGGGTATCTGCAGGAGAAGGTGAACCACCCATCCTGCTCATTTTGCATAGGAGAAGGTGAACTACTCATCCTATGCATATGTCATCAATAGTAGCGGAAGGTGAACCACTCACCCTACACGCAACGTACCAATAGAGGAAGGTGAACCACTCACCCTATGGTCACTCATAGCTCAATAAGTACCCCAAGCCCGAGCTCCCAGTGCTCAATCTGTAGTCAAGAATCCCTTCATATAGGCAATAGTGCCAAGCTGCTTTCTGAAAGCCAAGACTAATTCTTGGTGGGAATATTGACGACCGGATTGTCAGTGGGAGCCTAATTGCTCTACCTAGCAGCATATAGATGTATACATGGGGACACACAGCTCACTGAAGAGTTTCTTATGACAAGGCATACCAGCAGCAGTGATCTTAGTAGCACTTGGCAATTCTCTATTTCCTGTGCATCTTGTTTACAGAAAATATGTACTTAACCTTAATCCCTCTTATTCAGGGAGACCACAAGCCTAAGCTTGTTTCTGTCATGAAGGTGCCCCAGTACCTGTTTTTGCAAAAGAGATTTCATATGACCAGATTTTTCTGGTCCACGGTCCATGCTGAAGAGAATCCATAAACATGCCATGACTTTGACAGTACCCTTCCATAGATAGAGAAGTTCTTTGCTATAATTTCAGGAGAGTTCAACAAACAGCTCCCTCTTAGACTGATGAGATACACCATTCTTTTAAGCTAATCATACATTCAGTTCATTAAATGATCATCAGAATTCTTGCTGCAAAACTCAGAGGTAGCTTCAAAAGGAGATCCATCTAGTAATACATGCAAGGATCTTATCATTATCTTCTTCCTCTGAATGGGAAGCCTCTCCATCAATCAGAGATATCAATTCGAGGATCTCTGAAGAATTTATGTTATGGAGATTTTGAGACCTTGTTAGACATGAAACATCATTGTCATAGCAGATATAAGAATACAGACATACCGGAACTTTGTTATATCCTTCAGAGGTATTATGCTCATCTTCTAAATCACTGCCTGTCAATCATTATAAAGATTGCCTTATTGGCTCATAATTAGGTGATGACATACATTACTGTAGAAATTCTGCCATATAGAATTGCTGTCATGAGGAGTCATAGACTTCAAAGATTCATATCAAGATATTTTTATAATAGGGAGAGCAAGATGAAGGTCTCATATTGGAGGCCTTTAATATAAATGTAGTAAAATGTAATTACGAAAATCTCAGGCTTATGAATCTTGATGGTCAAAATTTGATCAGTGCATCGAGATTGTAGACCATATATGATACCTTGTGATGGTTGTGGACTATACCAGATCCTGGGATTTGACATCCCCTTATGTCCCATCATCATCAGCTCATGGTCCTACTGAAGTCTTGGACAAGTCAGTTGTAGGAGCTCAACCAAAATCTTACTACCTTTGGTGTAGATCCAGTGAAGGTCTTGATTTACTGTGATGATAATATCTGACAACTGTAGTATATCGGAGCAAGAGGTCTGACAGGTTTGGCAACTTTTATTACAGACATATGGATGGTGACTGAAACTTGTCACAGTGTATGGATGATGACTGAAACTTGTCACAGTGGATGACTATGATCGTAACTGGAACATCAGACAGTCACTTCAAATTAACAGAAGAAACTTCTCGACTGTATATCAGAATTAGAGTAAGCTTGAATCACATTTCTTCCATATGAACAGTGCCTACAAGCCGGGTGGAACTTTGATAATCATTGTCCATAGTTCAGAATTTTCCAAATTTTGTTGACTGCAGAGAAATGGATCTGAACAAGATGTGTGAATACCATGTGGTGCAACACCAAAGCATCAATACCTTTCATCCATCCATGTGTATTCACAACAAGAGGTATCTGGAGTCCTTTTCTTTTGACAGAGGCTTCAGTTGAGATCTTATGAGATGAAACGAGCTCTGAACTGGAGAGTTAGGCTGCTCCTTTTCTGAGTAGCTCTTACCTCGAGCTGAGCAATATGCAGGGTCGTGCTTGAATTATCCTTTCAACAAAGTCAACATTTGACTCAATACTTACACAGGATTAGTTCCTTTGAGGACAAACTTTTATGGGTTGTCAAATAAAATAGTAACATAGGATTTGGGCCATAGCAAAAGGTTTTCCTTCCATGGTGGCCCAATAGAAAAAGCCTTGAATGCCTTGCATCATTAGAGCAGTCCCTCCATAAAACTTTATTTATATTTATGTACCAGAGATAAAAAAAATTCGGAGAAGAGTGCAGATCTGATGGTCTTTCTTTTGTTGCTAGAAATGATTTTCACAATGGAGTACTGGATTAACCTGGGTCTGCAATTTTTGATGTGTATTGATGACTTCGGTCTCCGAATGGATATCATCAGAAGCTTGACCTTCTCTTACTCTATTCTAAGGCCGAAATATTCCACAGGAATCTCTGAACCATTAAACAACCAATCTCAAAGTATTTCTTGCTCAGGAATACGCAGAAAACTGTCCCAACCAGTAGGATGGTTCCTTCTTGGGGAACTTGAAATGCATAACAATTTTTTTTGAAGGCTAGGACCCTCATGCTTTAGCAAATCCTAGTTCCAGACTGAAATGATTTCTGCCAATGGATACATTAAATTTTAAAATGTAAGAAAATAATCCGTAACAGTGCAAAGGCAAATTATCACAGCGAATGAGAGCATATTGAATTCTTCTTTTCAGTTCTTTCACAGGTTCAAATCCTCAAAGGTAGCTAATTCAATTTGACTGACAAGCCTTTCATGATCCTTCCTATTTTCCAATTCATGTATAGTCCAAGTGAATGAGTCTTAACAAAATCAGTCCTTGATGAGACTAGGCCTCGAATTCTGATCCATACCAGATCTGAGATAAGACTGATAGAATTCTCAGCCTTAGAGAATGCTCCTCCACCCTGGAACAAAGATTCTTAACTCGGAATAAAAAAATACATCCTTCCTTCTGCTGCTTATTTAATTAGACAGCCTGCACTCAGTGCTCACAATCCACTTCATGTTATTTTATCTTCAGGAGATCATTCAACAAAGCTTATTGAAGATTGCCTTTACTCTTGCTTGGGTTTGTCTTCACCTGTGCTCTGATACCATGTTAATTTTGGGTTAACATGTTTTTGCTTAAGATAGATACTTCAAAGTCCATTTGTTAGCCCATTTTCACTTTCATTAGCACTGAATCATTATCACATTGATAGCAACTTAAGAAAGAACATATACGATTGAATTAGAAGACAAGCCAAGACAAGAGAACACAAGGATATCGCACAAGCCAGGGAAAAACCCTTGTCCATTCTTCTTATTATTGTAATCAAAATGCTTCAGCAGAGCGAGAGAGAGAGAGTACAATAATTAAAAGTTCGAGATTGGCTTGCCAATTAGGAGATCCACTAACACTGCCTTCCATTACAGTTGCAATTCAGGTGCAGTCAAGACGTACCCTCTTAATATGGTCACAAACAGTAGAAGAGCCTTGTCCTTGTTAGGGCTACTAACAAGTCATCAAGAATCTGTCCAATCGAGACAACTGAATTTAACGAGAGCTGTAAATTCACTGCTGTTTGGATGCTGCTCCTGGTTAGGGCATGAGACACAGTTTCAGTCCACACAAAACCATTCAAAACAGACTTCTATAGCTGCGGTCTCCCTGCAGGATAATCTGTTCACACATCTGGGCCAATGTTGCAGGAAACGTCCCCCCCCCCCCCCAGCTCCAAGGCCCGAACCGCGTCCCGTACGGAACCGCGGATCCGATTTTCGGAAACGCGGATCCCAAAAAAATTTGCGATTCCTGTTTTTTCGGATCCGTACGCCCAGATCCGCGATTCCGTACAGTGGATCCGCGGATCATACGGCGGATCGCTGTATGGAACCTCCGCGATTCCGGGACGGATCCGTACGGATCGCGAACGGTTCCGTACAGTGCCGTACGGATCCGACTAATGTAGGTTAGAAAAATGATTTTTTTGATTTTTTTAAAAATTTTGTCTTTGGTTGGGTTAGTAGGTGAGTTAGTGCTGAGTTAGGGATAGGAGGAAAAAAATATAAACTCTCTTTTACCTCCTTAGATATTTCTTAGATGCTCCCTCATGGTAATGTTAAATTCTTAAAGTTCATTTTCATCCTTTTACTTAAATTTTTAACATTACCATGAAATGACTCAGGATGTTTGAGAGTAGTTCCAGCCTGATCGGACTTCATATGGAGAAAATAGAATTTCATATCCTCTTCAAAATTCAACAGACTTAACAGTTTTCAGGAATTCAGGATTAGTGGTATGGTGGCATGTCATTAGATTATATCATGTATGAGGTTATGTGATTAGCATTTAATCAAGAGCACCAAGCCCTATATGTACCCCAGTGTTGGTGGTGTTAATTGTTGAACTCCTTTGTCATGTCGTTAGCAAAAAATTACATTTCAATCAAGTCAAAATAATCGATCAAGCATGTTAAGTTCTTTCTACCATATTTTAAGGCTTGCATTAGGGTTTGATCAAAATTGGACAATTTTGACTAATGTCCCTAGATAATCGAGGTAGAGGCAAAGGCTAGATAAGAGGAGAAGAATCTAGATTATAGATGGTTGATGCATCTATTCTAAATGGTTGATGCTCAAATAATTAATCATTAATGTACAATGGATGTCATATCTATCTTGATTTATGTACAAATATGCATGCTTCCATGTCTTCTACAATTAATTTGGTATTTTGGATATTTTTTTAATATAAATGCAAAAAAATAAAAATAAAAAAATATATATATATAGTAGACGCTTCCGAGACGCTTCGCTTCCTAGATTTTTTGGAAATGACGCTTCTGCGTCCCCGCTTCCAAAAAACGTCCCCGCTTCGTCCCCGCTTCGTGCAACGTTGATCTGGGCTCAATCCAACCCCAAGCTAGCCTCCACGAATACTTGCCTTCATTAAATTAGGGCTGCGGCCTATCTGAGCAGAAACTAACCCTTTCAGTCCACAAATTTGCAAGAAGAGATCTGTGGTCTGCTTGAGAAAGGCTACTAGAAGCTACGACCCATCTATGAGAGAGATTTCACACCATGATAGTACACCCAAGACACTTTAGCTCTGCGGAATAGTTCGGATCCGTAATAAGGGAGAGATGCCCCAAAACAGTCTTTGTATAAGCCCAGACCTGATCTAAGAGACTCGGCCTTCTTCTCAGGGGACTTGGCCCATATTCTCAAGGGACTCGGCCCATCAACCAGCCCTGACATGACTCCAGACAAGCACTTCATCCTTCGTTGGAGATACCTTCCTTCTTCGGCCATTTCAGAGAGAGAAGAACATGAGATCGATGTGTCTCAATGAGAATGGAGGACACCTATATATATAACAATTTGTTCTCATGGAGGTGAAGCCAACCTTGCCAACCTTGACACTTGGAGGCAAATTTGAATTTCAAATTTTCAATTTTCAATTTTCTTGCCTTAATAAAGTCATGACTTGTAGTATTTCTTTTAAATAAATAAATATTTTTCCTTATTCAAATTTGGTGTTCTTTAGGTCGATTTTGGGCCTCTCGAAAAGAGGAATTCAATGCCATAATTATCTTCCTCAAAGGAGTTGTCCAAAGTGGGATTTGGCCCTAGTTTCCAATTTTTACAAAAAAGCTCATGGGAATGAAATAGAAACCTAATTGCCAAGTCCCTGAATGTAAACTGTGATGAAATATACTTTCCGTAGATTCCAACCTATTCAAGTAAGCATCATTTAGTAGTCTTATGAATTGGTGAAATTTAACTAGTCTTGATATCTTTCAAATCTAGCTTGTCTTATCATCAACAAGAAATGACCTTTTTTGTTTTGGAGTCCCAATCTTCTTAGCCCTTCATATATGATTGGAGTGTTAACATCTTTAGGAGGAAGTCCAAGAATAAAATAATCTATTTTCAAACTGTATTTTAGAGGGTTTTCTTACATCATAATTTTAGAGGGTTTTTCTTACATATCCCCTTCCGAGCACTATTAGTCTGATATTGGGCAGGAATATATTTCCTAAGTTTTAAGTAGTTTGTCAAATCATACGTGTTGGAAGTTCTAAGCATACCTTGATTGTGTCTAATACCTCAACAATTTCCCAACAGAAACCAGAGTGTTTATAATTATTTAATTTTATTGAGATTGGAGTATCGGTTTCCTCTTCTTTTCCTATCAAGAACTCGCAAAGTTTAAGACGATACCATGAAATTCCATGCTTCATACTTTCAAAATTTCCAATCCTTAATATTATCTATATCAATTGTTTTTGAGCACTTCTCTTCTTTGTGTTGTGTCGTTTGACCAACTTGTCTGAAGTTTCCATGCATTTGTGTGATTTCAATCTTCGTGAGGTATGGGACACCTTTTGTTATTAGTTGAAGGTCAATGAGCTCCAGATTGTCATTTCAAAGGAGGACAGAAAATATAACCATAACAAATGTGTTAATTATTGCATCATCCCTTACAAGGTAGGTAAACATGCCAGTTTTTTGTAGGAACAGATCTGTAATTTCATAGCTCTGATTTCTTCTGGCTGGCAAAAAGATGTTGCTAGTTCAATGCATATACTTCTATTTAAGCCTGTATGCTGTCTGGTTGCAATTTTATTATACAACTCTAACAACAACCTGAGATCTCTGAATCGCTTTGATAAAACGACTAAGTAGTTTGAAAACAGAGACTTCTTATAGAGGAATCAGTATATTGCTCATTTATGGATTAGCTTTGTGGTTGGGGCAACTGATATGTAATTTTGTTCTTTGTTAAGATTGTTTTTGACTTCATTTTATTGTCTATAAGGGAAAAAGGAGATTGTCCACTGAAAGTATTTCACTTAGAGAAGATAGTGGTTTATGGAGCTGTATCTAACTAATATATTGCTGGATGCAGTGCACTTTTATGGCTTATAAGCCTCATAGTACTAGCAGGCATTTGGAGAGCCTTTCTTCCTCTTGGTTCTTCTGTTTGGCCCTATGCATTGCTCTTAATTACGTCTGTTGGTTTTCAAGAAGGACTTAGGCTTGTGTTTTGGAAGCTTTACAAGTAAGTCTTGTTCGCTCATCTTGTTCACAGGTTCTATGACTTATGAATGTTAAAATAAACTATGTAGAATTAGAGATTACTCAAGCATCATATAACTGCTTCTGTAGTTTGAAAATTTGTTGCTTAGAATGTTAAAATAAACTATTTAGGATCATTAGAGGTTAGTCAAAGTATCGTCTACCTTTTTCTGTAGTTTGAAAATTTGTTGCTTTATACTTTCAAGTTCCATTTTCCTCAGGTTTGCCTTGTCGGTTGATCAAGACCATTAAACAATATTGTTAGGTGTGACATTAATATAGATCAATATTACGAAAATTGACACCAATGAAAAATTGGGGAAAAAATATGCAAACTTAACAAGTGCATTTTTATTTTCCAAGGAAAACCTTGTCAGGAACCTCATTGCATGTGTCTTTACATTCATGGACGCATCCCTTGTAATCTCACCAGTGTAGACTAGTGTGCCACACACAGGGTGTTTTGAATTAGGTTCTCACTGGCATAGAACTACCCAAATGCCTGGCAACATTGGTGACAATCAAAGCTCAAAATTGAATGCACAATATGAAATTACATCAAATATATAGTAAATGTATCTCATCATCATGAGTCATCCACAATGATCAATACCCTTTGCCCCCTTTTATAGGTGAAGGTAATGGGTTGTCTTTTAGGTCCTGTGGTCAGAGTCAAATGTCTGCTAGTGGCGATCTCAGCCTATGTAGGCAGTCAGAGTCAAATGTCTGCTAGTGGCGATCTCAGCCTATGTAGGCAGTGGTATTGAGGTTAGCACATGACTCTCCTCAGTCTCAGTTTCTTGATTCTCTTCTTCCTCTTCTAACAACAATAGGACATCATTTACCTCATCCTTTAAGCACTTATGTGCCTCCTCCATAAGGCTTTTTGGCCTGTGTAATGTCCTAGGGTAATTTTTCCCTTAGGGTTTTATGTTCATTCAGGGCTTCCAATAGAACATAAACGGTTATATGACAACAGTGGGCAAAATAGCAATATGATTCTTCAATAATCCACCAGCAATAGATAAATAACAGTAAGATTCTTCAGTCACATAATAAGCTAGAGTTAACTGTCCAACAGAAACACTGAATGTATCCAATAATCCACCTGATCTGATATACTAACGGATCCAATTATGTTATACTGATCTATTGTGCTTCTAAGCCTACTGCAAGAGGAGCCCAAATTTACCTGAGAACAATCATAAATCTGGAAAGTAGCATCACCAGGAATCAACTGCTTTTTCTTAGGACACCCACAGCCCTAAAGAGCACTCGCTGGACCTAGGACAGGCTTAATCAACTTCGATTTTCTTCGGAATGGTTCCAAAGTGGAGTACATGCTGCAGTAGGTCTTGGACTCTCGGCCTCTTCGTTTATTGCTAGCCGCAGTCTCTGTTTCACTGTGGTAGGTCGAAATGCCCCAGATGAGACTCTCTTTGAAGTTTGAACTGCTGTAACATGTAGTGGCCTCAGATTAGTTTGTCACCTTCAGACAGGAATCCCTCGCTGGACCAGAGCTCAGTGGCTGTACAGCCAATAGGGAAAGGGATGTTGCTCTCGGAATAGAGGCCTCACTGGCCTTAGTTTGCCTTTCCTCAGCGAAGACTCGGTGACTGAAGACTTAGGAGACTACTGAGAAGACTTTGCTGTCTGTGTAGTGAGTACCTTGATGGTAGCCCTTCAGAAATACAGATGACCTTTGCTCTCTCGTAATAGACCGAATGAATAGCCTCAGACAGATTCTTCCTTGTGTGCCAAAGTCAGACCAGAACTGCTGCAACGAAGTGTGCTGTGCCCAAACAAGAAAAGAGAGTGTGTCTAGGTAGGGTGGGATCAGCTTCACTGTAACTAGACAAAGGGATTAGATAGGGAGGGATCACTGCCACCGAAGCTAATCAAAGAGAAGGGGTCTTAAAACCCTCAAAGCCTCAGGCTCAAGAAAATCAGAGATATTTCAATCCAAATTGATGGTGCCAAAATGATTCCAACTATTGTCTATTTATAGATTCCCACATGGGGTTTCTCAAATGTAAGGGGTTGCAAGTGCAACCCCCAATTTGGGATTTTTGCCCCAGACGACCCAAAATTTACCCAATGTTGCCCCAAACATTGGATAATTGGATTTCCCCCCTATATCAACACTATAGCCTACGGGGTTGGATAGGCTACTTTGCCCCTCCCATAGGCAATTAATTCATAGGGGACATTATAGTCCCCCCTTCCTGACATTGATTGTGGTCAAGCAATGGCATGTCTGGATGCTGCATAATTTCCTCTCCAAATTTTGAGAATAAAAGACTTCCTTCCGCCCTTTCTGCTGTCATATCAGCACCTCCTTTTTCTTCTTGCAGCCCAATAATCATACTGCTGGTTGAAGATGTCATTATGCAATAGTTGTTCCTTGCACATCGTGCTTTTTTCACGAGGGGAAAGCTCACGGGAAACCCGGGCGTACTTCCCCAGAATTTCTGGATGGTACGCGCGGTAAACCGTTCGGCGGACTTTCGGCGCCTAACCCCAAAGGACTCAAGGATCGAACCTGTGACCTCCCTCAACGGAGAGGCCCACGTATTGGCTCACTACCACTTGAGCTAACCCTTGGGGCTCTTTGCACATCGTGCTATTGCTAAAATACACTAAATTCAAAATAAAGTCCTCCTGGTATAGAAATGCCCTTCCATAGTTCCAGCCATAAACTGCAGACAGTTGATCCCTTTGCTGGAGGTAACAAGTTTACAGTAGTTTCCATAATCTGCCCCTGTTTTTCTTCTGCCTTCACATTTCTTGAAGGTGAACTGTTTTCATTCTTGTTCTCTTCACATAATTTCATCCTTGTATAAGAACCAATCAATCTCTGGTAGATCAACCAAAACCTTGGAAGCTGAGTAGGTACATTGTCCTACAATATTAGGATTGTTGAAGCAAGGTAAAATTGTTTTGGCAACCTGTAATACAGTCATGACATCCATCCAACCCTGAAACAAACTGAAAAACACTTCCAGCTCTTTCCTTGTTATAAACTTAAGATATTTCGTGGCACAAATGACTGTTTTAACATTGTAGGTGTTAAGTATAGCAAAAATTTCATAATAAAATTTGGTGCTTAGCTCAAATGCATGCAGTCCCCTTGGAAGATTAGGGTGCTTAACAGTCCTGTGATTTAGCAGCTCTTGCTACCAAACTCTTTCTATGCTTTTTATGGTGCTTCTGGCAAGAAATATGTCTTGCATTCCCTTATTTTATAACGCTCTCATGAACATTAGGGGAATTTGCTCCTGCAATCTGCTTTCTTGGTGGCCTTTATCATCAGTTTTTAACCTGCTCTGCTCCATATTTATAAAGTCCTTGATTTAAGGGTGAAGTTCCAACATGACTTTAGCTAGTTTGTTATGTGTAGTTGTAGTGAGCTTTTCCCTGAGTGTAGATTTGCGGACAAAATATATCTGATTTTCATAGAAGATGATCTCATCTTCTACCTTTTACCTATCATCATGGATGAGCCTGTCCAACAATTCGCAGGCAACCCTATTTTTGGAGTACTCTACTAAGAGGTGGGCTCTCCAATCTCTCAAGAATGTGCATGTGTCATGTTCAGCATTCTCTTTGCATCCCAACTCATAAGATTGTGAGCTGTTATTTTGTGATATGGGGCTTGTGCTTCTACAAGCTACCATTCAAGTTACTTCGCTTTGCTTGCGTATGAACTCCATTTGCTTGGTTGTTACAACTCAGGGGCCACCATTGGTCATGCCTCTTAGTACTACCTTGCTGCCATTTGGGTGTCGGAATTCCATTTCTATCGCTTGGTAGTTCATTACGAACCTCCCTAGTGAGTACAACCATTGTAGCCCCGGCACCATATTAGTATCTGCCAACTCTTATCACATGAAAATCATCAATAAGCGTATCCTTACCTAATGTAACGCTCAAACATGGAACTGCTTGTGTGCATGTCATATGATATTCATCAACTGCCCTTACTTCGAAGCCTTCAAATCTATGTTGCAGGAAACGTTGCACAGAGGTCTGTTTCGGCCTGGAAATGAAACGGAAACGCGTTTCAGCATACCGTATGGCCTGGAAACGCGTTTCTGTCCGTACTGGGTCGTTTCACATTGGCGAAATGTGCCCAGTATGGATGGAAACACGTTTCCAAGCCGTACAGGCGTGTTTTTGGCGTTTAAACTTTTTTTTTTAGCTTTTTTTTTGGTTTGTGTGTTTTATTATTATTTTAATTATTTTAACATTTTTGTTTTAGGGCAGCCTAATGTTCAAGCCTATGGCCCTAGTGTTGATATGCAGTTCATGGTAAAAGTGACATTCTCTTTTATCTTTCATTGTCATCCTTCTACTTAAATTTTTATTATTACCATGAAATGACTCAGGATGTTTGAGAGTGGTTTCGCCCTCATTGGATTTCATATGGAGAAAGTAGAATTTTATATCTCACTCAAAAGCCAACAGACTTATCATTTTTTCAGGATTTCAAGATTGGGGGGATTGCGATTTTGTCATGTACTAGGGTATGGAACTTGTATTTAATCAAGAGAACCAAGCCCTCTATGCAGGGGAGACTCCTAATAATTAAGAGCACCTAGGGTACTAGGGTATGGAACTTGTATTTAATTAAGAGCACTAAGGCCGTTCGACTATGCAGGGGGAGACTCCTAATCAAGCATGAGACAAGAAATTAGAAATTTCTCGTGGCTGATTTTGGATATCGCTATTTTCATCATGTGACCATTCATGAGTAAATGTGATGTAAATTTATAGACTTATAGTTTATGCATTTATATTGGACATTTTAATCAAAATGTGATAAATTATAATGTATCATGTATGCTTTATGATTGCACTTTTTTTTTTTCCTAGGAAAAAGTCGTAATTTTCATTAATTGTATGGAAAATTACATGTTACATTTGCTTCAGAATGCATCTTGCATATCCAGTAGTGTTAAAAAAATATCCAGAGTGGTCTGTGATAACCAAGTTCAACAGTATAAATAGCAAAATTTTTACAAAATTGGCACGGATCGTGCCCATATAAACATAGATATCATGAAATATGAGTCTGTATGCAGAGAATAAAAACAGCTAAAAAAGCAAAAAACCATGAAACTCCTGTTCAAACAGGCTGAACTAGAGGTTCTCGTGCCCCAAAATCCTCTATGAAAGGTCGGTGATAGTGCTGATAAATGTCCTCTTCCAGGTGTTCTGTTATATGCCAATGCTCCCAAGTTATTTGCGTTGCTTCTTTGGACAAGCGGTCTGCGTCCTGGTTCCTTTGCCTGTAAATATGAATGACAGTAATGTTATCAAATTGATTTTTAAGAGCAATCACTTCATCCAACAAACTTCTAAGATTGTGTGCATGACAAATAACAGTGTTATTGAACCAGTTTATGATGATCTTAGAGTCCTCATATATTTGTATCCTGTTGCATCTCTTCTCTAAGGCAAAAATAAGGAGCAATCTGAGGCAGTTTAGTTTAGAATAGTTGTTAGTGCGTGGGCCCTGACCGGTTTTGATCTGATAGAAATGATCATTATCTAGATATAGTAATGCACCTCTACCACAACCTTCATGGCCGGCTGCACCATCGAAATAGGCCCAAGGGAAACTTTTATCGATGACTTCCGGCGAAACCCTTTGGGTATGGAGTGGTAGAGGGCTAGAATAGAGCTGTGTATGGTGTGCCAGGGGGTCGGTGCACTTTTGAATATGCAATGGTTCCGAGACAGCCATATTCCCCAGGTCATCAGAAGAGGCAGATTTCGGATCTTGCTCGAGGTAGTGGCTTTCCACCAGTTCTACCAAGCATGAAGGATGGTGTCCCCTTTCCAATTAAAAATAATGCCCAGTTCCTTAGTGCGCTGGTTCCACATCTGCTTGGCCATGGGGCAATTGAGGAATAGGTGAATTATGTCTTCCACATGTGCCTTGGAGAGCGCACAACGTGAGGGACCATGGATAGAACGTTTAGCCAGATTGTCCTCGGTGGGTGCACATTTATTAAGGATACACCACATAAAGAGACAGGTTTTGGGACGGGCCTTACGTTGCCAGAGTGGTTTCCACTAACATCCCAGATCATGAGGAAGTTGTGCCTGTGTGAGAGCGACATAACCATCTTTAGTCGTGTAGTAACCTTTGGGAGCTGTGGCCCAGATCAATTCATCATTTGTGTCGGTAATTATGATATGAGATATCTTGAGAGCCCAAATGTACTTGTTCCATGTGCCTTGCCAATGCTCTGGGATGTCGAGGACCGTGGCAGATATCCACTCTTGGGTAGTCCAATCTGAATTATCCCTGTTCGCCACCTGACTAAGTCTCGAAATCCCATGATTACTAAGGAATAATCTGATGTCCTGGGGGAGTAGATTGCCACAACCTGACCATGGGTCTAGGCCTATACGAACCTGTGTGCCATTGCCTACCCTCCAAGCCAACCCCTGTTTAATGAGAGCTAAGGAATTTGTGATGGCCCGCCACACCACCGATGAGGATGTCTAGGGATGATGTGTGCATCTAATCCAGTCAAGAGCAGGTGTGGGAGAAATGTATTTGGAGTATATGACCTCCTGCCACAAATTGTCTGAGGTCAAGAGTTGCCACCCCATCTTGGTGGCCAGGGCTTTTGCAAAAAGTTTTAGGTCCTTGAGTCCCCAGCTCCCCCACTGTTTGGGCTTAGAAATTTTCTCCCATTTCACCCATGCAAAGGTGTGTTCAACATCCTTACCCCGCCAAAGGAACCATCTGCAAATTTGTTGAATACGGTTGGTGACACCTTTAGGTATCCAAGCAAGAGCCATCCAATAGACAGGTATCGCCTCCAGCACAGATTTGATGAGGACAAGTCTACCTGCTCTGGAGAACCATTTCTGCTGCCATATGTTTCTCTTCTCAATTTTGGCAATGAGCCAATTCCAATCATTGATTCTGTAGTCATTATGCTTGAGTCGAAATCCCAAGTATTTGAGTCCTTCTTCAATGAGACAGTGTTCAAAATTGAATAGTTGAAGTGCATGTTGTCTCTCATGTGCAGAGCATTTTGAGAACATAATGGTGGATTTGCTTTGATTGGGGAGCATCCTAGTTGCAGTACAAAAAGTGGATAAAAGTTTATTGAAGCAAATAAAATCCCACAAGGAGCCATCTAGAAATATGAGCACATCATCAACAAATAGCAAATGAGTCAGGAAAATAGTGTCAGTGATTTTGACTCCCAGAAGTTGACCCTCATTTCTAGTTGAGGCTATGAGGGAGGTGAGGCCTTCCATGATCAGAAGGAAGAGGATTGGGGATAGAGGGCAGCCTTGTTTGAGCCCTCTCTCGGCATGGAAAAAAGGGGTGGAAGCCCCATTAATGAGCAAGCTGAAGGAGGCTGTGGATATGCAACACATAATCTATTGAATAAATGAGTGGGGGAATCCAATGTGAGTGAGTATCAACTGAAGGTAAGTCCAATTTGCACAATCAAAGGCTTTTGCCAAGTCGATCTCGAGGATGGAGCATTTGAGGCTATGGAGTTTGATGGAGTGCAGGGCTTCTTGAGCAATGCTAATGGCCTCATGGATTTGTTGATGATGGAGGAAGGCGAATTGTTCCTTGGAGATATGCTGGGATAAGATAGGTTTAATGCGATTGGCAATAATCTTAGCAATGATCTTGTAAAGGCAGTTACAGAGGGAGATGGGCTGGTAGTCATTGAAAGAAAGAGGCTTGTCCACCTTGGGGATAAGGGAAATACAAGTAGAATTGAAACAGTCAAACATTTTGCCCGATAATCTGCAATCTTCAATGACCCGCAGCAAGTCCAAACCAATGAGCTCAAAAAAGGAGAGGTAGAATTCGATTGGCCAACCGTCTGACTCCGGGATCTTGTCCTTTTTGAACCATTTAAGTACTGCTTCAATCTCCTCAAGGGTGACAGGGGCATTGAGAACATCCTCATCCTCCTCTTGCACATATCGAGGCAATAGTGTTGCAATGCTGAGTACCTCACCTATATTAGTAGCCCTGTGATCACTATATATTTGGGAGAAGTGTTTGATGCCCATATTCGCAAGTTGATGATGAGTCTTGGCAACCCTGCCATGTTGATTGTTAAGTTCCCAGATAGTGTTTATACTTTTTCTACCTTTGGCACACTGTTGAAAGAATTTAGTGTTGTTATCCCCTACCTCCAGCCAAATGGCTCTGCTCTTAAGTCGCCAGGCTTCCTCCTTGATTCTGAGCAGGTAAATTTATCTTAGTTTCCAGCAGGGTGAGTTTGGTTTTGAGCTCCTCCGATGAGTGCCCCCTGCCCTCCTCATCCAGCAAGGAGGCAATTTCCAGCTCAATCCTACTGAACTCTTCATCTTCTTTAACTCTTTTCTCCTTAGCCCACTTGATAGTCTTCTCTTTAATGTTAGACAGGTTATTGGAAATGACAGATGCAGGTAGGGCATTTGGCTGCCTGTGGCAGTGATTCCCCTTCTCCACCACAATCTGACGAAACTCAGGTTCCTCGAGCCAAGTTATATTGAATGTGAAAGGGGAGTATGGCTTCTTGTGAGCACGAATAATATCAAGGTAAATGGGTGAATGATCAGATAATCCACTAGATCCCACCCATTGTCGAGCTCTATCCATCCACGTAGCAAGATTAACAGAGTAAGAATCGATCCAAACGTCTAGCAAGAGCAGCTTCCCCAATCCTACGATTGCGCCAAGTAGGCATCTTCTTTTCCATCGCCAAATCAATCAGATTGGCTTTGTCCAGATATTGCTCAAAGTAACTAGTAAGAGGATCCGACGAGGCTTGAGGTCCCCAGGATTCTCCATGACCCAATGAGAAATTAAGATCACCGCCTGCGATGATATGCTCCGGCTTCAATATTGATGACTGCAATAATTTATCCCAAAAGACTGTTCTACTGTGACAGGGGCCATAAGTATTAACAATTCTGAGAGGTGAGCCAATTTCCGAGGCCAAGACATCTGCCCCAAGGATACCTTCCATTCCCCAGACATTGAGAATTTGTATGTTACGGCTGTTGAAACCGATTGCACTACCCCCTGAACGACGATGACCCAATGAGAAGTGAATCCTGCTTTGCGATGATGGCATAAACCTTCAATATTGATGACTGCAATAATTTATCCCAAAAGACTGTTCTACTGTGACAGGGGCCATAAGTATTAACAATTCTGAGAGGTGAGCCAATTTCCGAGGCCAAGACATCTGCCCCAAGGATACCTTCCATTCCCCAGACATTGAGAATTTGTATGTTACGGCTGTTGAAACCGATTGCACTACCCCCTGAACGACCCCACACATCCAATGTATGAAAAGTCTAGTAAGGACAGATCAAGGTGAGGAAGGGTAGGACAACCTCACCAGTACCTAACGTTTCCTGTAACAATATGACATCCACCCTTTCTGACCTCATTAAGCGGCAGAAGGCCAATTTTTTATCAGGGCTGGCCAACCCTCTACAATTAAAGGATAAACAGATCATGGGGAACCAGTAGCAGGGGTATTCCTCGCTCTAAGGACCCGATCAATAGTATCTTGCTTCCCCGTGGCAACATCCCTACCAACCTGGTGGATAGCTTTGGACAACCGGGATGACCTTCCTCTTGTGGCTTTTAGGGAAGTCATTGCAGGGTCATCACCAAGGCCATATGAATATCTGGCTGATATCTTCACAGAGGAACGAAGATTGTAATGACAAGGAGGGTCAGCCCTAGATGAATCAGAGCATTCAGAGGGGGCAATGACGACATCAAGGAAAGAAGGGGGGGCAAAGGATAACAGAGGGGGAGCCGATGCAACAGGACAACAAACAGGGGCCAACTTATTCTTTACAATATGCGGATTATTAATCTGAGTAATAACAGATGATGCAGACAAAAAAAGGAGATTAAAATTAATAGGTGAGGATGTAGAGGACACGGTACCCGTGATAGGGCTGAGATTGTCTTGAATTGGTGGAAGTGCCTCTGATGAAGTCGCTGTCTGAGCAGACGAGGAAGTCGTCGATGAAGATGGTGGACGCTGTTTAGGCTTTGATGCTCCTCCATGCGCGGTGCAGGCTGAAGATTGAGACCCCCAAAATTCTCCGATGTTTGTGTTCCACTATGTACCAGGGTTTTAGTGCTTGCCGAAGATGCAACCACAATGAGGGGGCAGTCTTTGTATATGTGCCCCACATCATGGCACCGTCGGCACCGAAAAGGCACTCCTTCGTAATCAAGAATCTGAAATTTGGAGAAATTCTCGTGCTTCAGCACATAGCTTTCCACCAAGCCTTCTCGGGTGTCTAAGTGAACAAGGATCCAGGCCATCGATATGTTGCCCGTTTCCAGAAATGACCTGTCATGGTCGAGGTATATAACGAGGTCTTCACCTATACATTTGAGCATGTCGTCCGTCCAGAATTTGAGGGGAAATCCTGGTAAACGAACCCATATAGGTCCAACACCCAGCTTCTCCTTATCGGGATCAAAGAGAGACGTCCATTGCTTAAGGAGGATCGGAGTCATCTCAATATGCCAGTATTTCGTTAGAACCCAACTGGCCATATCAGGGGAAGGGAAAATTAAAGCAAACCAACCTCGATTCATTTTCAGGATGACATGAAGTTGTTCAAGCAGGTGACCCCAAATCTCCGTGGTCCATCGCTTGAGTCTTGCCGTGGTGTAATTCCACCCTTTGACTCGCCCCACAAGCACCGTCTTTGCAGTCTCTTTTGCCTTCTGCATGCTTACCCCAATACCGAAAGCTAATTCACGAGATTCCGTCTTTGCAGTCTCTTTTGCCTTCTGCATGCTTACCCCAATACCGAAAGCTAATTCACGAGATTTCTCACGGCTTCTGGTGCATCTGGTTTTCTTCTTGCCTGTCCTGTGAGGAGGGTGTGCACGAGGAGACCCACCTTCCTCTAGTTGAGCGTCGTCCGAATCCGAGGAGGTCTTTTCTTCCGTTTGTGAGGTCGGGATGGGCAAACCCTTGAAGTCGTCGGAAGCTATCACCTTCGTCAGGCCTCCAAGAATAGTGTCCTGTCCGATAGAGTAACCTCGAGGTCCCAAACCAAGCTGCTCGAAGCCAAATGCACCATCATTGATAGAGCCCTGTCCCACGAAACATTCACCATGTACCAAAACCTCACCCTGACAGAATGTCTCCTGCTGTTGGTTCCAAATGTGCAGTGTCAATGGTGAGGGTATGGAGAAAACTGGGGAAGCCAGGATATTCGAGTAGAGGCTCGTAAGCTGGTCATTAGGGTTAGCATTAGGGAACCTAAACTCCGGAAACCCCGAGGCTGACACAACTATCTCCATATCTGATTGTCGAGCCATCAGTTGTGCTATCGCTTCTAGTAGGTCATGTGACTATGCCCCAGTTGGTTGCTGATGTGGAAAATGGGTCCAAATATGTTCTGGCGCTAATGTGTTCGAGGAGTAGTCCAACAACTCCTCCTCCATAATGACATTACTCTCATTTTCGGTAGGTTCCATACTTATACCACCAGCGAAAACGGATCTTCCTTGAAAATGAAATGTTCCCAGTAACCGCCTGTAACTGTCAGTAAACTAAGCTGGGGTCCAGACTATAATTGCAAATAATGACTCTCGTATGCGGGCAGTTTGCTCTTCTGTCCACAAGCCAAACAGGGTCAACCTATATACCGCCAAGACCTCTGAAAACACCGTAGGATGGGTTGTCGAGCAAGTCCCAATTGCGTTCACAAGCTTCTGTCAGCGGGTCTGTAGCAACCAGGTGAAAAGGTGGGTCGACGTCGGTAAGTGTGAAGCCCTTATTAGTATAATGGTAAGGGCAAAAATTACAGTGAAGCGGTGATGCGGAGGCCGTGAACCAGGGATTCCACCACCATGAGAACTAGGGTTCCTTAGTCATTCTCCACTGCCATCTTTGGAAACCTTATATATCTTTTGTCTTTGTATTTTTTCGAGGTTGTTAATTTGCAATTATTTCTTGTTGATTTCACCCTTTATGATTGCACATATTTCTTATATATATATATATATATATATATATATATATATATTGCATTTCCCCGTTTCCAAAATTTGGGGGGGTCACATTTCGTACCCATACCTGTTTCTCCGTTTCGTGCAACTTAGCTTCAATTCTTGGGCAGGAATGCCTCTTTTTACCACCACAGTTGCATCAATGAAATTGTACTTTACTCCACATCAATTAATGTTATGATTTGTTGCCCTTGTATAACACCCTTGATTTCGAAGGTGTGATATTAGGACTCCGGAGAGAGTGGTGATGTTACCTCCTTCAATTCTTGGACGTGGCTTCTTAGCCTATTCTATGGGTGGTGCTCCTTTGGACATACGAGGCTGCTTGTTTGGGGCCTGTGCTGTATCACTCTCATTGTCACTATGAAGCAATACTTCAATGTAGTGAATCTTTCTTTTTCCCAAACATCGGTGACTAGGTTCGCATGACTCTCTGTAAGTAAAACCGAGCTTCTTCATCCAATTGATCCTTCTTGGTTTTGTCCTTCTTAGATGTCTTCTTGTTCTTGTCCTTAGGAGGGATTTATGGTATGAATGTAGTCTTCAAGTTTGGTGTTGCTCCTCCCATATCTCGAGTCTTGGCGATGTAGGTCAGTATTGGGCTTGAAGGCCTTGACCCATCCATGTAGCGGTTCAGCTAGACCTTCTACAAAGAGCATGACCAACCTTTGCTCCGAGATGTCTTGAACCATGACTGTTGCCCGTTCGAATTATGGGATGAAAGCCTCTGGTGTTCCAGTCTGTTTTGAGTTGTGACAACTCTTTAAAATGTATCCCAGGATCCTTCTAATTAAAATTTTCTATCAACCTTTGGGTGAAGTACACATAATATGTTATGTTGGAGTGCCCAGGGTGACCAATTCATGGTAACACCATTCATGCACCTCTCCTTCCAAGTGCAATGTGGCAAATTGGATAGGGTTTGCTTCCTGCTTTGGATTAAGTCAGAAATAGGTGTCTAGTTTTTGTACCCAAGTCCTAGATGAACTTTTGGCTAATCCATCGAAGGAGGGAATGGAAAACTTCCCCATCTTGCGCATTAGATCTTTGATTTTGCTATGCCTTGTGAAATTTCCTTAAATTGTAGAAACTGGAAATTTATTCTTCTAACTGATTAATTATGTAGTTTATTTGTTACGACAAATAATGAATAAATCACATTGCAGTTCTTCACAATAAAATTATGTTGCAGAAAATAAACTGGAACAAAGAAAAATAGATGCACATACACAATAAAAATGACACCAATATTTTTGGACTAACGTCCTCGGAAAAACTCAAAGGGAAAATCGATGGAACAGATGAGGGTTTATTTTTATTATTATGCACCAGCAAAATCTGAGTACAATAATCCGGAAGCCAAACTGGCAATCCTCTAGCAAAATAATCTGGCCAAAGTCTCACTCGACAACTGATCCTACTCCAAAATCTGGATTTGTCTGGGTTGCCCCTGTGTCAACCTTTGCGCATGCCTAACACAAGCTCTACTCGCACTGCCTATGGAGTTCCCTGAAATCTGTCGTTCTGCCTGACTCTACCTTTGGAGATGACTCGCTTGGCCTCCTGGAAATTTTCCCGGCCACTAGCACTTGAATCGACCTCCTCTTCAGCTGAATCGAACTACCCTCTGAAGCTTCTGCGCTGCCTTTACGCAACCTCACTGAGAAATAATACGACCCTCTTGCTGCTGACTCTTTGACAATGGATCTTCATTGGAAATCACTACTGTTGCCCCCTCAATCATCGTTGCTCAAGCTCGAGCTCTTCTTCCTGTTGAATCTCTGCAACTGGATAACTCGATCTGCCCAAGGAACTTGCTCTCCATCTTGCTTGATGTGTCTATCTCCATCCCCATTGAAATGCTCTTATATTTTCTCGTCGAATCACCAATGACCATGATTAAATTATTATCAATGGCTAAGATCATCACAAACTGAATTTGTTTGAGTTTCTAGAGCTTTCTTTCCTTTCTTTAATTAATTCCTACTAATTAACTAGTTTTCCTAAGTTAGGAAAAATTTAAATGATGGTTAGTTAATTTAATTAAGGTGTTTCACAAGCTTATCTCGCGAAGCTTTTTTTGGGTTTTGAAGATCTCGTGTTCTTAGCTTCTCTGACACAAATCAAGACTAAAACACCTATCCGATGCTACAAAAACTAGCACTCCCTCTTAGCGAGGAAGGTGTTGTCTCCCATAACATCTTCCCTCGCGCTGTTGATGTCTGACATCTATAACAACCTGTCACTGCCCACCAAGCTACTGCGCATATTCTGTTTCACTTGCTAGCCCTATAGTTGAACCACTCTGCATCTACGCTGTTGCTGACAATGCATTGTGCCGCCTTGCACTACTGCCAACTCTACAATTGATCTCATGCTGATGCTGCTGCAACTACTGCAACTGAGAACGATGTCCCTGTATTGGCTTTGCAACTGTTTCTTGAGTCTCTGACTCCAGCTAGCATCTACACTATCTACTAACTGTGTTCGCCATGACTGGTTTTGTGCCCCTCAAGTAATTGACTACAACTAGTCTCTGCAACTGTCCCTCAAGATTTGATTACGCCTACTGACACTGATCCTCCTGCTACTGAAAAATATGGGCCCCTGTAGCCAAGGTGATGATCCATGAGGAAACATCTGTCTGATGCTGTCCTCCTTGGACCCTACCCAATCTTGCAACTCTGAAGCACTATGCTCCTCCTCCATTTGGAGGTATAGCTGCTACCAATGCACACTCCTCCAACCTGGAGGTTAACTCATCTATATCTACCGAAGCTGCTGTCTGCTGCTTCCCCTTTTTGTTCTTCTTCTTCTTGGGACACCGAGTGCTGTAGTGTTAAATTTGGAAACTAGGGCCAAATTCCACCTTGGGACAACTCATTTGATGAAGATGATGATTGCATTAATTCTATTTTCGAGAGGACCAAAATTGATCTAAAGATCATCTCATTCGGATAAGAAGAAGTGTGATTTTGAATATATGCCCACACATGTGCAAATTGTTCAGGTCGACCTCAGCCAAATGGACGTGTCTCTTCACCCACAACAAATTGTATAAATTTAAGTGACCTCACACCTCATTTGGAATCATCATCACTCAAACATTCTTCTCTCTCTTCATCAAATTGGTTCGCACAACTATTGGGCAACCTCTCTCTCTCACGTGTGGCAAGAAGGACTAGTTTTTCTGGGCTAAATTGCAAAACCAAAATTTTAGAATTTTAAACTATTTGACCAATGTTGACTGAGGTGATTTGAGTTTGATTGTGGTTTTTGAGTAAAAATTCAATTTTCTTAGGTCGCATTGACTGGCACAAAAATCGAGGTTTTTTGTGCTGTTTGACCTTCGTTGACTGCATGTTTGTTTCACTGCAGGGTTGACCACAGGTTGATTGAGTTTGATCGCAACTTTTGTGATTGTTTTGGGTTGAATTTTGACTGCTGTTGTAGGCCAAGTTTCACTGCCTTTGACCGAGCTTCAAAGGAGATGTTTGACTCCTATTTTGATCGGCGTTGACTTTTTGGTTAGGGTTGAAGTTTGATTGCAGAATTTGACACGACTGATTTGACTTTGGATTGGGCAAGTCAATTTAATTTTTGTACTCTCTTTGTGCTAAACTTTTGATATAATAATAAGAAGAATTGATCAAAGGGTTTTCCCCACATTGGGGTTTTTCCGTGGCATCCGCCAAATCCGGTGTTATTTTGTCTTGGCTTGTCTTCTGCATTTTGTTTTATGTTCTATCTGCATTTACAGTCAATGTGATTAATGGTTGATGTGATTGCTACTAGAAATAATTGGAAATTGTCATTGGGTTGCTAAACGAACATTGAAGTAAATTGTTCTAAGCATAGAACACACCATTGGTAAATAAAATTAACATGGTATCAGAGCCCAGGTGAAGACAAAGCCCAAGCAAGAGAAAGAAAAGCAATCACCAAGAAAGATCTGTTGGACAAGGACAAGCCTCAATGGCTTCTACATCTTACTTCAAGACTGAGGATAAGCTCAATGATAAATCTGACTGTCATGCATGGAAGATGTCTTTGGACTTGATTTTGGAAGAAAATGATGTTATGGATTATGTGCAGGGAAATGTGGTGGAGCCTCCTTTAAATGCACTGACTGCTACTAAGACAAAGTATAAGAAAGGTGAAGTCAAAGCTAAGAAGATCATCAAAGACTCCATCAAAAACATTTAGTTGCTTACATTTTTGATTTAGCAACATCTAAGGAGATATGACAAGTTGGTTGGGATGTTTAAAGCAAACAATGCAAATCAAATCCTCTTTCTCAAGAACAAGTTGAAGGACATCAAGATGGATAGAGGGGAGTCTATCCAATTCTACTTCATGACGATTACCGAAATCAAGAATGATCTTCTATCTATTGGATAAGTTGTTGTTGACAAGGAATTCACTCTTATTGCTCTTGGAGGTCTCACACGAGCTTGGGATGAGTTCAACACCACTATTCTTAACAATGACAGGATCCCTGATTTCGACGAATTATTGACTAGATGCACTCAAGAAGAGACGAGGATGATGGAGAGAGACAAGCCTTAAATGGAAATGAGCCCACTGCATTTGCCACTCATGCAAAGAGGAAGAACAATGCTGGTCCAAAGAGACAAGGTCAAGGATTCAATATAGGATTCAAAGAAGGAAGAAAGGGAAGATGCTACAATTGTAACAGGTTTGGCCACTATGCTAGAGAGTGCCCTCATAAGAAGGTTACTCCATGGAACGACGACAACAACAACAATCACAACAATTTCAAAGGCAATGGCAACCAAAGGAACAACAGGTTCAACAACAAAGGAAAGAGGAAGGCTTGCTCGATATGGAAATGGTTGACCTCCTAAAAGGTCAAGAAACTCCAGGTATGAAGAAACTAATGTTGTAGAAAAACAAAAAGAATTTTATCTTATTTCTGACCTCACTACTGCCTCTCCTCTGGACACTTGGATAATTGGTTGATTGATAGCGGTGCCGCAAGGCACTTCACTGGGTACAAGGAGGCCCTCTCTAATTTGATTGAAAAGAAGACTAATTTGGAGAGCATACTTGGAGAAAATGCAACCTACCCCGTGAAAGGGATAGAGACTGCCACTCTTCACTTAAATCAAGGTCAAATCCTTCATCTACAAGAAGTATTATATGTACCTGATTTGAAAAAGAACCTGGCATCTATTTTGGTGGGATTTGGGCCACCAAATTGGCAGTTGAAAGGAGCAGTTCATCCCTTCTTTGTGGCAGCCCACTCAGCCGTCTTATGTCATCTATTTGACTTGCCTTTGATTCCCACTTCACGTGACTTAGGCCATTGACATGGAACATGCTTTTATATGTCCCCACTTATTATTATTATTTTTTTTTTGCAACTTTCTTGCCTTTTTATCTTCACCTTTGGAAAAAGTGGGTTTTCATGGGAAATGATCTTTTTTTGACTGCCAAAGTGGGTACTAGGATAATGTTGGTGCTTTGAGCTTGAGTTTTGAGCACCCACATGCCACGAACATTTCCTAGTATCACTTTTTTACATTATTACATAGAAAATTAGAAAGACTTAGTCAAATTTTGTAAGACTCTGGATATGACTTTGCATAGTAATATACATCGACCCTAGACATTAGGATACACTCAAGGCCCAGTTATTTGGCCGCACTCCAGTTTTGGAGGTATATGAGTGAAAACACTCGACTAGTTATTTATAGCTAAAAAGCGAAAATAATTAGTTAAGTGAAAAAAACACTCTAGAGTGGAGTAGTAACTAGGTCCCAAATTGCCTAAGTCTGTTACATAAGTTCATCATGCCAGCGTTCATTTATTAGAATTTTCCCGTCGGGGTATGGAATTTGAGAGATGAAAGTAGAAGAGGGGAGAGAAGAAGGGGCAGACATGCCCTGCTGGACTTCTGATCTTAAAAAAATTTAATAAGTGCCTCGTTCATTGTGCAATGGGGTCTTCGTTCCCTGCCATGTGCATATGAGCAGGTAACATGACGTTTTAGTTCTTTTCCTTATGCTGTCATGCACTGCTGTTTACTAATTTTGAGGACTGCGATGAATGTGTCAGCAAAGATTTTTAGCATATCTATTATTTCCTCATGACTAAATGCTTTAATAGTAATATCATAGAAAAATATGTTTGCAGTTAGGGAGAAATTATATTCATTGTTGTTGGTTTACTGAATCATTGGAAAAACTTGTTCATGTCCTTTTTTTTTTAAATTTCAGGAAGGTAGAAGCAATTTTGAATGCTCTAGCACAGAAGGTATCAAAGCCTCGTCTTTTTCTAACAGATAAGATGCAGATTGCACTTGGTAATTTCTTATATTCTTTGTGTTTTTGACATATTAAAAGAGTTATCTCTCTTCATTATATTGCCAATTTTATGCTAGCAATGAAAGTTAAAACAAAACACAAACAAAAAATTATACAGAAAAATTAAAAATGAAACAAAACATATTCTGTTATTAATAATTATATACAGTTTCAATTTTTGAGATACATTCTGGTAGCTGTCAATTCAGTGAAAGATATAGGCAGTGATTTTACCAATGATTTCTAGATGCATTCATTACGATTATTTTCAGGCCTTCCAATTTTATCCCAGAATTAATCTGCTGCTGGTATTTGACCACCTATTGAAGCCTGGCCTTGATGTGATATTACAGTTGATTATAGTAGTGAGCAATTTTATCTACAAGGTAAACTTATGAAAACAAAAAACATTCAGCAAAAATAATGTGGAGAAATAGAATCATGTGAGTTACTGAGGTTGCAGCATGCAGTTGAACCTTTTAACATAACAATAATCTTACATAGTTACATGTGGGAATCTTGTTCTTTTGGATCAAAAGCAGATACATGTGATTTCCTCTGCATTTTTCATTCACCCTCCCTTTCTTTATTTTCTCTATTAGATTTTTATTCTCTATATTTTCTTGTTGTTTAGCAGTTAGATTTGACTTTGAGCTTCTTCCAATTTTGGGATCAGTCAAGAACTTGCTCTTGCACTCCCAAATTGTACTGAGTTCCTGGATGTACCTTTTAGTCCCATACACCTACTTTTAATGTGATGCAACTTGGCTTCCTATTATATCATGTTCTACATTGCTATTAGGTCGCACTGTCACATGTATTTTACTTCTTTGAGATGCTTATTTTTAGTTTTACCAACATCTTTTAGTGGTTTTACCTGGATACTGACATCAAGTTTGTGATGAATGATTTTTTAAATATCCTAATCACTTGGAAGTCTGTATCCTATAGTGAATTAGATTTTAAGTTACACTGTATAGTGATTCAGATTTTAAGTTTGCACCCTACTTTTATCCAGCTTCCTATACAGATTATACTTTCTAATTGATATATGTGATTAGTATTTTGAAAATACATGGTTGTCTTTATTACTGCAAAATCTAACACCTTAGTGCAAAGCTTCATTAAGCAACCTAGATTGAGCACAACAATGGGAGTGCCGCCACTGTCACCTCAGCGACAACTACCATCGTTTTAGTGATGGACACAATCCAACACAAGGGAGACTTCCCCAAAGAACTTAGGGATCAAGTAACTGAATTTGACTTATGCTAAATGCCCCCAAAGGGTTCTACAACAAGATTTCACATAGGAATAAAGATATAACAATTAAGATTTCGGGTGAATTAAGGTAAAATTCCAACAATGTGAGTTAAAGGATTCCTATGGCTCAATCTAGAGGCTTAGGTCGACCAATAGAGGTTTAAACAAGTTCCCAAACACATGCAATGAGAAAATTATAACAGCAGTAAGAATGAGCACTGGAATCTATGATAAATTAGGGCCAGATAGAGAGTAAAGAAGAGAATTTATTACAACAAATTTCTGTGGTAAAAACACATATAACAACACTAGAAAACCCTAGATATAAGCCCTAAATTATAGCTGAAAATTGCATGTAAAAATGATATTTTTGCATTTTCGAATAAATGCAAACAAGTCCTAACCCTAGGACAATAATATCGAAGGAAAATTGTGTTGAAAATTAATGATTTTATTGTAACTTGTAAGTATACCCTAATTTACCCTAAAACAAATAAAATAAAAATATTTTCAAGGTTTTAAAAGCATCGGCACGAGAGAGAGAGAGAGAGTAGTGCCTTTTCCAAACTAGGGCTAATGTAGTCTAGGAGTAAAAAGCCTTGCAGGAGAAAGATAAATGTGGATTCAATGAAATTAAGGGAGACAAACCCGTGTCCCTCAAATCTTTAACCTTAGTGTTCTTCTATATTTTTGGAGATTCAAAGGGTGGGAGCTAAACCTAGGTCACCTCAAAAGAAACTTGATGAAAATCTTGTACAAGGAGATTTTAGAGCCATAAAACATCAACAAAACCTTGGCAGAATCTTTAGCAAACCCTAGTTCATCAATAAGAATAGGATGGAAGAAGATAACTTACATTTGCATAGCACACATCATCATAGATTCACCAATAATCATTCAAGAGAGAGAACTATCCATAAAATATCCCTAAGAGAAATTTGCTCAACCAGTGTTCCATAGCACATAACAGAGAAAAGACAATTTTCTAGTACAAATTATCTCCAAGTGTGACAGTGAATCCAAGAGTAAATCGAACTTTTGTTTATATGGAGGCTACTAGGTTGATTTCAATAAATTTAGTCTAAAAATCCCTAAAATAATAATAGTCCATGATACAAGTTGGATAGGTCACTAGTTGACCCCCAAAGATAGCAAAATCAATAAAATAACATGAAATAATTCCTGAGTTAACTCACATGTGTGAGATGGGTGCTCTCTAAGGGTGATGTCATCATCCAAAATGTGTCTCCCTCCACGAAATATGCGATGCATAGCTCCAAAGGGTGCATCTAATCTCAACATCCATGTATCCTTGTCAAAAGGGTGTCATATCATTATGCAAAACATCCTCAAGCCCAACTTCTTCTACAAGAGCACCTACATCATCATCTAGAGCATCAAATAGAGGACGTCATTATGGTAAACAATGTACATTCTCCTCTAAAGGGGTCCATGTCATCACCATCATCAGTCATCCTCAAGAGTAGGGCAACATTCATCAAGTAGGTGCAATGCCAGCTTGGTGGCGTCTTGCCATCTCAAAGGTACATCTGCTCTCAAGGAAATGTCCTAGCTTTGAAAAACGTCCAAAGTCTTGGAGGTGGGAGAGGGTATTGTTACCCCTCTTTCAATAGGGGTACATATGAGTAGATTCATTTTTTGGCATCACCATTGTAAGCCTAAAGAATGCAAGCCTAAAGCCCTATAAAGAACCTTGGTATGATCTATATGTGAGAGTGTGTCCTAGATCCCTGGTTTGTGGACGATCTTCTTAGATTCATTTCTATGGTGCTTGCTTTTATGGCCCTACTAACATCTCCCTGATGGGCATCTTTATATCTTGGGGTGGTATGTAGGATCCTAGAAGTGGATTCATTAGGACTCATGAGTTACGGGACCACTCAATGTCTAGCCCTATAAAGGTGATTACTTATTGTAGTTTTCCCTTACATAGTCCCATTGATTCAATCACACCTACCTTTTCCCCACTTGGATGCCTTATTGAGTTTGTAGGGTATTCCTTGGCCTTGGTGTCTTCATCATGTCACATCTCTTCAACAAGGCAGGCTCACATTTTCCAATAGTTTGCGGTTCCCAAAGCAATTTGTGGATCCCAATGCATAGGTTCCCAGAGGGTAATTGGTCAAAGTGCCTAAATGAAGCAGTGAAATTTCTACTTCCAATGCCCCTTGAAATATTTTCAAAAATGGTGATCTAAGAGGATGGTATGCGTAGTCAGAGGGCCATCCTACTTTTGGGGTGCACATGGGACTTCTAGAGGCCTTTTGAAGGTCATTCCTTGGTCAAATAGGGCAAGCAGTCTATTGGCATCTACAATTTTTTTTGCTACAAAATCCAAATTCCAAAATTTTCAAGCAACCAAGGACGTTGGAGATCTACACTTGGGGTTTACTTTTCTAGGAGGTTGGCCAAACGTGTGGTGTTAGGAGAGCCCTCCAACTCACTTAAAGGAATCTTTGGACCAAGGAAAATCAACAAGTCAAGCAAAGACAAGTCTTTGAGCAATGTTAAGGACAAATCGACAAAGAAAAGGGCGAAAACGTCTATTTCAAAAAAATTACCAAGTTGACCTAGTTAAGGGAGACGTTGAAGGGCCAAAGAGAAAAGGATTTCTCCAAGACAAATCAAGCAAAGGATGGACCAAAAGAGGATTTCTTCACCAACACATCATCTCAACTCAGTCAAGAAAAAATTCAAAGCAAGTCAAAAAATAATTCATGTGCAAGTTTCAACTTTCATCAAAGGAAACCATCCACACATGCTAGTTGTTGGGGGACTTTTAAGCCCTTTTTGATGAACAATGAGACATATTGGAGGAGTGTTCAAGCATAGGAAGGCATCCAAAATGATTTGAAGACCATTCAACAAAGATCAAGTGGGACATTGAACCTCTAAAGTCCTAAATGACTCTCCTTTTGTATGCTACAAAAACCTTTTTATGAGATGTCTATGTCCTTGGAGAGGGTTTAAGCAATGTCATATCCAAAAACAATTTTTGACTTAGTCTCGAAGGATTTTGTGGATGACTAGTCACTTAAACTTATGGATTTAAGGAGGATTATTATTGAGAGCTTCATCTATAAATTTAGAACTTTCCCTCAGCAAAACCATGTTGTGAAAATGTGAGATCATAATGCCATGGTAAGAGCTTCTTTTTGCAAACACTTTGTCTTCAGTTTGTGGATTGAATAATATATTCTTTCTTCTTGGCTCTTGCAAAAATATTGTGCTTCATGAGAGAATTTTCTGGTTTATTGTTGAAATTACACAAAGTTATTGGATCGATCCATTGAAGGGCTATTTTTTCACATGGAGAAGAAAGGTTAGAATGCTAGGCCTCACCTTCTTCTTGCAAGCTAGAGTTTTTGAAGTCTGATTTTTGGACAAAACTCTTAGCGAGGGAGTTCCTTCTTAAGGATTAAACATCTCTTGTTTCATAGTTGATCCATTGATTGGAGGTGTTCCATTGAAGGAAACGGTCCTAGTTGAATTTTGGCATTGGAATAAAGTCTTAGACAAAAGTGGAGATGACTAGTGTATGCACTCAAAATCCACATCTTGTACAAATAAATTAATCAAGGGCAAATTTATTGAAGGTTGTGATCACAATTCAACACAAGACTTATCCAATTGACCCAAGAAATGTATAGTGGTTTGTTATCTGCAGATAAGGCTTATATTTATCAAGAAAGCTACTGTCCTAGGGTTTGTTGGTTTGCAACAAGTTACAACCACTTGTTACAAGGTAAACAAGCCCTTTTCAAGGGGATTTTAGCCTCCAAAGGTATATCTATCATTTCCCCTTTGATTTTCTTGATTCTTGAAGTTCATTGAATATTATTTGAAGCATAAAATCCATCCCAAGCTTGTTGGGATTACAAATCAGAAGAAATAAATTTTGGGTTTTCACCCTGTTATCGCTTGCCGCCTACACCTACCTACAAGTTAGTGGGAAAAGCCTTCAACCCCACAAGTTTGGTTGGTGGCAAAGAACTCAAAGAAGGGCTGTCACCTATTCTTGACTCTCTTCGTTTAAGCTATCTCCTAGGTTAGCTAAGGGGGGTTGTCCCTAAAGACAAACTAAATCAAAGATGTGAGGTTTCTAGGAGAATTGGTTAGAAGGAATTGCTTATCAAAGATGACTCAATTCCAATATGTAAACAAGCATATAAGTATATGAGCAATATTCAATGATGTGTTCAAAATATAGACCAGTGCTTTAAAGTAAATGACAAGTGCTTGCTCAAAAATGAAATTCAAGATACAATGACAATAATCCCGCAAAGCAAGTGTTAGACCAAGATAAACATATAAACATCACTTGCAATAAATGAAAAAGTACTTGTAAGAGAGTGCTCAAGTAACAAAGGATACTGACATTAAATATTCATGAGCTAAATAACCACTAAAGTAACAAGTACATGAGATAGCAAAATTGCGAGTAAAGTTGTGATGTGAAGGTGCTTCTTGGTTTATTTTATTAATAGAGTTCTAAAACAATTTTCAATTTAATTTTTGTCTCCAGACCTCATCCTCACCCGAAATCCAGATCTCACAGTGAGGAGTCAATAGGGGTGGAGGGTCTCTAATGTCTATAAAACCAACTTAAGTTGGAGGTTAATTTTAGAGATGCAAGTCTAATTTAGTATGCATAGTGAAATGCCTAAATGTGGGTGAAATGTGTTGAGATTTTGTGTATTTGGGGTAGCATCAATTGTGTTCTAGCTCCCAAATTTTGTGGAGGGACTAGAGTACACTTGATCTACAAGACCTGGAAATTGATTTGGGAAATTCATCTGGTTTAGGAGATATTAAATTAATATATATTTCTAATGTATTTCCTAAGTTAAAACTTAGGGAACTTAAATAATTGAAGTGAATTTAATTAAACATGCGATGAAATTGTCTTAAGTCACACGGATCAAGTTTTCTTTTAATCTTAGCCATTGATTCAAGATCTAATCATGGTCGTTGGTTTCCCAATGAGAAAAGTATAAAGGAAAGACTTGGGGTCATTTGTATACACACACAGAGGTAGAGCACTGAAGCTAAGCTGAGATTCTAGGGCGGGTTTGCTAAGAATTCTCAGAAGTGTTTCAGCTGCAGAGGGGGGAATTTAGGCCAAGGGGATGATCTGATCCCAAAGTCTAGAATCAGCGAGAGGCAGGAAACCCTCAAGGGTTACGCAAAGACCCTAAGGGGCAACATAGGGATTGCGTCACCCAGTCTGGGGTAATGCAGCCCCTTTCCGGAGCAGCGCTGAGGGACGTAGAGGCTTCAGGGGCAGCGCTGGGGTTTCTAGGCCCTAATTTTGGTTGAGTTCTATAAATCCCATTTGAGGGTGTGGATCAGTCATTATTTTGGCCCTAGATCAACCAGTGAGCTATAGATCTATTATTTCTCTGTCGGGTTTTCTAGATCTGGAACCCAGGCTTGTTATATTCAGAAAATTTTTAATAATAAAACCCTCCAGCAGCCCGAAGACCGGTTTTCCCGCATTGGGTTTTTCCGTGGACTATTTGTGTCTAGAAGTAACTGTGTCACTTTGTCTACGTGTGCATGGACTTGTTCTAGGTTTGGATTGGTGGAGATCTGTTATGTGTTTTTCTTCGATTTTAACTTGAATTTATTCAGTGAATAACTTGTCTAAGTAGGAGGAGCATAACCAAATTAACAGTAAATAATTTCTGCATAAAGTGTAAAGATTCAGAAATTTCCACAAAATGCTTCCAATGAGATATGTTAATGACGATGTGCTTCCAATAGAGATATAACAATGATTTTTGTTATCAAGATTTGCGCTTAGCCCAATATGACATAAACTAGCAATGAAGCTCCATAAAACATGTATCAACAACTCAAATGGAAATTAAACAAAAGAAAGTTAACTATTCAAGAAGATTTCGTCCCTCTAAATGCGGAAGTGGGATACCATGGGAAATTCCTAAGCTCCTTCAAGAAATCAGATTTTTATTATTGAAAGTGAGACCCTCTTATAGAAATGAGGGGCTTGGGAAGAGCTTACAATATGCGCTTCAAACTTACTCTTTCCCAAAGTTACAAGTGTGATTTTAAAGATTTACTTGTGAGATGTTACAAAGTAAAGACCTAAAGCCTTGAGGTGAATGGTGGTTACAATTCCTCAAAAGAATGAGGTTGTAGAAGAAGAGGTGAAGTGATAAGGAGGAACTTGGACTTGAGGTTCCAAATGGAAAAATGTTCCTTAGCTTATGCTTTAGCTCCACTTTCTCAAACTTGGATTTTCTCCAAGAAAACCTATAGGCAAGCAAGCAAAAGAGTTAGCAGGCAAAAGAAATAGTGCTGAAATATGTGAGAGGAAATCACATGCATGAGAAGGAAAAAGTTAGAAACTAAATGCAATTATAAAATACACTTCGTATTACAAATTCCCTCACTAAGATTAGCTTGAAAGAGTTGATTTAGTGAGTGAGAGTTAGGATTTAAATCCAACAACTTAGCCTCAAATGCTAGATAAAATCAATATGTCCACAAATGAGAGAAGAAAATATATTTTTTTAGAGATGGAAAAGAAGCAAAGGGCTCATGAAACCCCCTTTTAAATAAATCTCTTGATGTTTTATGAGATTGTTGGCTTGAACAACTTGTGGGATCTTTGATATCCTTGGAGCTGACTTATTCCAACCGAAGAAGTCTTCACACTCCAATAGACTTGGCAACCTATCCTTTGAACACACAAATCTCTGCAAAGCAATTGTCAGTGCAAAAGAAACTTGGCATATAGAGGCCACGTTGAGCTTGTCATTCAACCGAAAATAACAAGCTACAACGAGAGCACAAAATATACCAAGTCCAAAGGAGATTTGAGATGGCTACAGATTTCCCCTCCGTAGACAATAGTGCCCTCAGGCAAATGCACAAAAAAACCAAACTAGATTGCAATGTAAAATAAATGAATAACAACATCAAATGAAACAAGTATACCTCATCAACCAAAGAATGCACCACAAGAGAAGCTAGTCACCCCAAAGACTTTCCTTTATTTAGCCCAATAACAATTTCGGCATAGTAACAATAAGCACAAGCTTCAAAACCATGATTACAATGAGAGCCCAAGGCTCAATTTATACAAAAACTGGAGAAGATCTCAGTGAGGAACTTCATGACAAGTGGCCATAGAGAGATGATCCCAATGCTCCAACAAATCTTTAGTTGTGGCTGCTTGATTGTTGTACAATCCTGTAGGTGGCAGTCAATAGAGCCTTACTGGCCAAGTGAAAATATCCTTAAGACTTGCGTATATCCTCTGCTGATGATGCGTATTGAATCCTTGATGCCATGTGTGAGTATGTAGGGGACAAGGGGGAGTCAACTCCTTAGTTAGCTGCTGTAAACTCCAATGCAATCCCCACAAAATATGATGACAAGCTGCCTTTGCGTATGAACTTAGCAATATGTATCTCTTGACTGATTTTATGGGGGGACAAACTCTGACACATGCCCCCACTAACTGAAGTAACACAATGTCCTCCCAATATGTGGTAATCTGAGCTCATAATTTTCTGCGTATACACTGAAGATAGGCATAGCAAAGTGTGGGACAAGTATATCCCATGTGGCAGTCTGTCCCCTACTCAACTCTTAGCAAAACTCATGGTGAAAGAGCTGCCCAATTTGGCTGCCTATGATGTTATTTCTGAGTGCCATCATGTGGGAACAAGTGGGAGACAAAGTCTGTCCTATGTGGCAGTCTTGTCCCCACTCAAACTTTAACCAAAACATGAGTTAGGAAAATATAAAAAGTATTGAGTTGACTACTGTAGAACTGTCCTCCAAACCTGTGTATTAACTATTGACTGCTGAGTGGACAATTCAGAATTTTTTTTGTTGCTGCGTTGAACTTTCAACTGGTGACGTGGAGCAAATTTTTATGGCATGTGTATATTATCTTTTGCCTTTGCCTTATGCGTAGACAAGGAAAGGAAGTGGGGTCCATTTCCCACTTATTTAATTTACCTCTGCATTTTAATTCCAATTTTGATTTTAAATTAAATCAAAAGCTGAAATTTAACAATTCGATGTGCCTCATAAACTCAACGTGGGCCCTCTTTGACTGCCTTTGACTTTGAATAGAGTTGTGCTTCATGTGGTGGGCCCCACATGCTTGCCACATCACCTTTGACCTTGCCATGTCAAAAATGACTTATTTTGACTTTGGAAAAAATTTATAAATTTTTCCACTGATTGATTTTTTTGAATTTTTTCTTCACTTTTGCCACTAACTTTAGAAAAAGTAGATTTTGAGGGACTATAAGTCGTTTTTTGACCCTCAAAGTGGGTTCTAGGATAACGTTGGGTCTCTGAGGATGAATTTCGAGTGGTCACACGCCCCAGACATTTCCTAAGGCCACTTATTTACATGATTACATAGAAATTAATTAAAAAATCCCGTTTTGCGAGAAACTTTTAATTACTAAAAAATCCTACTTAGACCTAGTTAGATTCCGTAAAACTTCAGAGATGACCTAGCATGGTAATACACATTGACTCTAGACACTAAGATACGTTAGGGGCTCAACCTTAAAGCTGTCACCCGGACTTTGGGGTAATGCAATGAGTGAAAAAACCTAGAAAATTATTCGCCGCTAAAAAGAAGGAATATTTAACCAAGTAAAAAAAAACACTCCAAGGTGTACTCGCTTGCTGATCAAGTCCCAACACCCTAGGCTTGTTACATGGCTTTAATCATCATGCTAGTGACATTTATACAATATCCCCAAAGGGCTGCGGAATCTGAGGATTGAAGAAGTAAAATGATAAGAAGAAGAAGTAGAGTTTAAAAACTCTGTTGAACTGATGAAATCTGATGATATCTGATGGCACAAGTGTCTTTTGGTTCATCCTTGGGCATGGAGTCTTCACATTATCATCAGGTGCCATTCTAGTGGCCAACACACCCTAGTGCGGATTTGACCTCATTACGAAGTAGAATTTTCCATATTGCATCTCTTATACTACTCAACTTATCGAGAGGCTTTTAGGCTTGTTGGAAAGAAATTTTAGTATACTGACACCTTCAACTAATGGCCAAGTTTGATTGGAAATGTACTGTAGAGTACTAAGACCTTCAACCCATAGCCAAGGTTTATTTATGCATTTTTAGGCTTTTGGGTGGCCCTAAAGTGGGCCCTAACATGCTGGTTCTCTTAATTGGTAAGGGTTGTCTTAAACTCAATTTAATGCATTTACAAGGCTTTTTTCACTATTTTATTGAGTGTTTTGATTGGTGGTATGCAATTTACTTCTATAGAATATCATTCTCAGATTTATAATAATCTAATTAACTCCTAGATCCCATCACCAGTAGGAATTTATAGGTATTGTGTTAGATTGTTGGTAGCATCATATAGGTGTTCTAGTCTTGATTTGTGTCTAAGAGGCTAAGGAACACAAGATCTCCAAAATTCATAAAAGGTTTTGGGAGAAAACACTTAGAAACCTGTCAATTAAATTAATTGATCAAAATTAAAAAAATACCGAAGTGTAACTCAGGAAAATTGATTAATTAATGAGAATTAATTGAGGAGATTGACTTATGCTCTAGAGACTTCCAGAAAGTGACTTGGATCAAGTCTAAGATGATCTTAGCCATAGATCATGATTAGATCTTGGCTGTTGATGCTCCAGCAAGAGATTATAAGAGCAAGTTAATGGCATGGAAAAGGACACAAGAGGGAGAGTGATTTAGCTAAGGTAGATCGAGCTACCCAGTTGTAGTGATTCGAAAAGGGCACAGTTCGAGCCAGAGAGAGAGTATCAGAGAGAGTTAGCAACAGAAAATTCATGAGGAGGATTCTAGGGAATTTTCTAGCATTTCTCCATTGCCGAATTGGCAGGAGAGAGGAGGTCGAATTATCTACAGAGAGGGCAGCAGAAGCCAGTGTGAGCAACCATAAACCCTAATGCGAGTTGCTGGAAAGGCGTTGTTTTAGTTACTAAAAGTCAGGAGATCATCCGGGAAGCAGAGCAAATATTTTCCAGGGGCAGAGGGAGGCTGGATGACTCACTTGGAGCCAGTTTGCAGGCAGTGTGAATTATCCAAGCCAAGTAGTGTGAATTCCAGGCAAAATGAGTTTGCCATGTTGAAAAGTGTAACTAGGTACGCTCTTCATAATGATATATGTAAATTGTGATTTTATGTAATTGATGAAAAGAAGAAAATAAAATTATCTTTTGTAGCACTTGAATCATGGGTTTCATGATCTACGAATATTATTTTAGTCAAGGTTCCCATTGTGAACCTTTAGGTTTTGTCATCTAGTCATAAAATTCAATTTGAGTCAATGTCATGTATGAAGGACCTTTCTTGGGTATGTTAAATTTTTTGTATGAGTCATTAAATGCATAAGAAGGACCTCCAAGACCAAGCAAAGCATCTCCTAGCAAGTCAGCTTCAAGATGGAATAAATGATGTCCTCCAAAAGACGTGTTGGGTCACCCGGACTTAAGTCGGCTTAATTGACTTGGAAACAACTATAAATTAGGCAACTCGCCCTCATTTCAGGATAAGAATTTTGGTGGTCATCAAGTCTAAAATAAGAAGTGCGAAGAAGTGCAGGAAGATAGTTCTATAGCTAGCGAAGTGAAGCAAAGGAAGAGCGAAGTATTTAGAAGTGTTTTTGGGTCACACGTGCGAAGAAGAGAGAGGTCTCTTGTTGTAGAAGAAGCTGAGAGGAATTGTAGTCCTCTTAGGTAGCCGAGTTGGAAAAGGATGAAGTCAGAAGGAACTCGAGTCAAGCCAGAAGGAGAACCTATCCAAAGCGAAGGAAATCAAGGCATAAGAGAAGGTCTTATGCAAGAGTTAGGTTTTTTGAATTAGGGCCTGTTACCACACAAACCAGCGGGAGAACTAAGAGGGGTTCCTATAAGGGCAACTGCTGGGTCAAGGGCAATGATAGAAACTTAGCCCACTGTCACCACAGCTAAGGCTCCTTTCGCTTTACAGACTTTCGCTGATGGGAGGAGTCTCGATGTTTTGGGAAACCACTTATGAGGGATATGTCAATGAATAGGTATGAAGTGACCCTGGAAAAACTTTCCCTATGATAGAATAAAGAGTGAGACTTGCTTGCCTTTTAAGCAAGGGACTTGATCTTCTAGGGGAAGAGGTGTGAGGATTGGAGGGCGAGGATGAAGGGTACAATTTGTAGAGGTACTTCTTGATCCCTAAAATCCTATAAGAACTTGGATTCCCAAATAATCCTTGATGAATAATTTTTAACAAGAAATGGATTACACGGGACCAAGTGGACCCAACCCAAGTTCGGAGATGGAATATAGCAACCAATGATGCTCCTATCCTGGACAAGGTGAGGGGGAAGGATCAAAGAAGAATTTTTACTTCAAAAAGTCAAATTGATCTTGCCAAGTGCTAGCCTTGGGAAACATAGGGAAAAATTTGGTCCTAAGCCAGGGCTTGAGGTACCGGGTGATTCCAACCTTGGAATTGGCCCAAAATCGGAGGAGAACAAGGGGACCCACCAACGCAGTTGCCTCTAGGAGATTGAAGTTTTCCTATGGCTAGATTCCTGAGAATTTGAACCCCTAGTCGACCTAATGGGGCTAGACCTGGGAAGAAGGGGAAAAAGTTAAAAAAATAGGGGCAATTGACCACCCTTTTGTGAGGGACCAGTGCCTAATTCACTTGGGGATATGGAGTCAAGGATGATAATGAATAAGAATTTGGTTTCTTGTTCAAGGTGGTCCAGAAATTCAGCTTCGTCCAATGTTAAGGGAAAGATAAGAAAAAGTGACCTTCAAGCATTTATACTTCATACAAATGATGCAAGCTTATCTAGAAAAAATGATCTCTAGGGCATTTCATTCATCTAACAATGGGCCATATAGTGAATAAGCTAAATAGGCACATAATTCCAAATTTCCATCATGCAACAATTAGCCCTAATTATAGCGAAATCCAGTAGTATGCAGCGACAAGAAAAATAACATCAAATTTACACCTATAATGTTAGAGAGTATATCCAACCGACATCAATTTGCACATAAGAAGCTCTAAGATAGAAATAGCCCAAATCCATACATCAAAATTCATCCATTATCCAAAAATCTCCACCAAGGAAAAATTGCTAGTTTCTCTTAAGAGAGAGAGATCTCAAACCAATGATGATACAAATGAATACAACTAACTCCAATTTATACCCCTTTTAGGAGTTTGAATTAGCCTATGAGCTTACATTAGTCCCTAATAATAAAATAATGTGCAAATAAAACCCCTTTTGGTGACAAGTCCACCAAACTAGCTCATAAATGGAATAATAAGCCTCTCAGGAGGTCAAATAATAATGTGTACGTCGTGGGTCCCTCCAAAGGCCTACCAATATCCATAAGTGCCATAATGATGAATAAACTCCTCAAAATATGATGGACAAGGGGGTGGCCCCTTGTTCTCCAAGTTGTAGACTTTTGGTGTGTTAGTTTGAGAACATGTTCTATGCCATTTCAGATTAGAGCACACAATACTGAAGCAGATAGAACATAGCAATAGATCGATAGAAGACAAGCCAAAACAGAGATAATGAATGGTGGCATTACGACGATCAACAAGATGCTTCTACCAACAAAGTCTCCAATAGGTAATTCAGCCAAGCGTTTCACACATCACCCCAAAACAACCCAAACAAAGAATAGTCCATATATTATGCAGCTCCAACGCTATTCAGAGAGAGAGAACTCCACACAAAAGTGTGTCAAATGAACTCTAAGTCTCTCCAATATATAGGAATCTTTGGGGGTGTGTGACACGTCCTTTAAGACATTTAAGTCTATATTTTATTCCAGGCCGACCTAGCACATAAGTGGAATAAATTCAAAGTACATGTTCTGCTCATCCAATCGAGATGATCTTTAGATCAATCTTACACCTCTTCGAAAGAGGAATCCAATAAAAATATTGCGATTGTCATTTGAGTAGCACAACCCGAAGTTTGGACCTAATTGTCCAATTTTAACACTCCCTCTCAACTAGGGAGAACTCCGTCCACAAGTGCAGTCCAAACATCGTGCGTCATCCCGCCGTAACTTGCTTTGCTGGCCTCTTTATTTCAAAACAGAAGTGGGTCAGTCGCAAAGACATCATACTCGGCTGACAGATTCAGCCTAGAGGTCCAAAACCTCTATAGGACTCACAAAGAGTCTCATACCAACCTGAAGTTGGTTTACCTGACCAAAAGTCAGTTGGAGGTCCGAAACCTCACTAAGACTCAAGAGAGTCATATACTAACCCGAAGTTAGTTTCACTGACGCGAAGTCAGTTGGAGGTCCGAAACCTCGCTAAACTTGATCCCAGATCAAGTCGCTGGACACGTGCCATCCTAGACATAGAGAGTACGACAATCTCCGATGCGTCCATCGGTCTTGCTATGGTCTCTATTCACTTTTCCCACCTCATTGGCCAAATGAGAGGTACTTCCCATGAGTCCGAAACTCCATGGGTAGGATGCATACGGGGCACAGATCAGAGAGAGGTAAACCATCTCAATATCATCACGGTGGGGTAGAAACACACCAACTAGGTTCGACAAGCCTAGCCCAGTGGTTGCTTATAGCACCTAAGCTATCCCCAAAACCCCCTTGGAGCTCCCAGAGCTCATCGTCCAACAGGACCCTCGGAATAGGGTCGTTCCATGATTCCAAGATTCTCACGGAAGGTTAGGAACATGACCTTCCCCAAGGGTATAGTGAGAATATCTGCGACCTGCTCATCAATTCCTATATGATCGAGCCTTACAGCGCCTCGCTGTACCATATCCCAGATAAAGTGGTATCAGCCATCAACATGCTTGGATCAATCGTGGAACCCAGGATTCTATGAAAAATGAATCCCCCTCTGGTTATCACAAAGGATAACAGTGGCATCTAGCACATGCTCGAACAACTCACTGAAGAGCTTTCGCAACTAAGTGACTTCACAACGGGTCATACATGCTGCAATGTATTCGACCTCAGTGGTGCTCAAGGCAATCGTCTTTCGTTTCTTGCTCGAAGTAGATCTACTTGTGAAGTAGCATCCAGATGTGCTCTTACGATCCACCATACTGCCAGCCCAATTGGCATCAGTGTATCCATAGAGTGTCATACTCCTGGCAGTGTATCTCAGCCCATGGTCTATCATGCCTCAGAGATATCTCAAGAGTTTCTTGGCACCAACCTAGTGAATGTTATGATCAACCATGTGTTGACTCAAAGTGTTCACTGCACAACATACGTCCAAACGGGTGTTCGCTAAGAACATCAGAGCCCCTACGAGTTGATGATACTCAGTAGGATTTGTTAACATGGGCCCAGCAGCATTGCCACTCAACTTCTTGAAGTTGAGCTCCATCGATATCGACACGAACTTGCAGTCCATCATGCTAAATCTTTCCAGAGGCTTCACAATGTATTTTCCTTGAGAAAGGAGAATCTTGCCAGGTCTTTGCCAGACCTCCAGGCCTAGGAAGTAGTTTATTAGTCCTAGGTCCTTCATCTCGCTCTTAGTAGCGAGTTCCCTCTTGCACTGATGAAAGAGAGGGTCAGCACCTGTCAGGAAGAGGTCATCCACATACAACACTAGAATGAGAGGCTTCCCTTTGACAACCTAGAAGTAAAGGTTCGGATCAGCATTACTTCGAGTGAAGCCTAGCTTCATCAAGTAGCTATCTATCCTCTTGTACCAAGCACTCGGTGCTTCCTTCAACCCATAAAGGGCTTTCTTTAACCTGCAGACATGGGTGTCCCTATCCTAGACTTCGTACCTCAGAGGTTGCTCAACGTACATCTCTTCCTTTATCGCATCATGCGGTCTTTACATCCATCTGATGAAGATTCCGTCCTTGTGTAGCAGCAAGGGAAATAATAGATTATAGGTGCAATAGTAATTAGTGCCTTCAGGCGACACATTTTCCCATCATATCCATGCTTGATCTTATATGGAGGTGACAACAACTTTGATGTGTGGTCTAAGAACCATATCCTAGACATCACCCTCGCATCCTTGCAGACTTTGATGTTTTACAGTTTCTTCAAATGATCCAGGCTCATATTGTATCCATGGCAGCTAGATACCCCTGGTATTTATATGGCTTCTCGGATTTCTTCCGAAATTTCCCCCTCTAAAGCCATATGTCTTTGAGCCATGAGGATCTTCTTTTGTTCAACAATGATATTAGCTCAGAAGCATATACAGTTGTATTCTCCCTCTTAATGCCAACTTCTCTGAAATGAGGGCATCCCAGACACCAACTTGGAAAGGGGTCTTATTCTCCCACAGTCAAAGCCATCAAGACTCATAGCCATAGACTGTCATCTAGCTATCATGCATATATCATGTACAATATTTGATCAAAACTTCACAGGCTTTGCTGATCAAGATTCCAACAACGTGACAGAAGGCTGCAAAAACTTCTCATTTCATACTTACAAGTTTATCATTATGCTCCAATGTAGGACTGATACTGTCACCAACTTACTGCTAATATGAATTTTGTAAACATGGGTGACTGTCTATGTCACTGTCATAATGACAGTGACATAGAATGACAGATTTAGCTCCTCAAGTTTGCGACTTACAACAACTAGATGATCTGTGGAGATCTGCTGTAGCTTCCTCAAACAACCCTCTAAAATTTTATTTACTGCAACCCACAAAACTAGGGATCCCAATCTGCCTTCTAACATATCATGATTCCTTTATAGTGACTTCTAGAACTACTGATGCCTCAGGTTTTCTTGGAGCAGTTATATCAGCATCCAACTGATTCGGCTTGCACATCAAAGCTTGGTCCGAGGCTGCTCTAGCATCTGCTACAAAGCTTCAAGGCCTGCTTGCTAAGGCAACTTCAAGTACTCCTCAAGAACTGCTCTAGAACTGTGAAAGCCTTCTATAGGTTTGAAATTAACGAGTATAAAAGATTTTTTTTTTTCTACAAAATTTTGATCCAGAGAATTCAAGCACCTTCTTCAAACTTGCATTAACTTGCCTTTGACACTTAGGTAATGAACCCTATCACAAGAATCTCTACCTTTGCAAATTTCAGACTTATTCTGAATTAGGGCTGCTATAGATGAGGTCTGCTACAAATCTCATTCCAAGGGTCTGATTCAGATCGGTATAGGTTTTCCACAGGGTTGCTGTGTTCACAAAATAGCTTTGTTCTGCCTTAGAAAGATGCCACAGAACACCTTAGAAAAGGGACTCATGAAACAGCGTTGTTGTGCCTTAAATATACCTCAGATCTGCCTTGTAAAGTGCTTCAGAAGTTTGCGGAAAAAATTATTACATCAAGCCATTGATTTAGGAGCAAACCTAAAAGGTCTTCAGCATGGAATACGTGACATAACAGACATGGCGAAAAATTGTGTACAGTAGGTCCCCACTGGCTTCAACATCACAGATATTCTAGAATCGTTCATGCGTAGTTCCGATGTAGGAGAAGCCATTATGAGTGGGAGAGGAAATGTCACTGACGTCAGCCTGAGGGAGCCAGTGGCTGTAGGGGGCATGGTACAACGCTATTTTATCTACCCGGCTCAGACAAATTAGCAACCTCCAAAAAAAAAAAAAATCAGTGGCTCTGCAAACTCAAAGGCTTTAAAAAAACAACAATGGTGACAGGGCTTTCTTAACTAGAACGACGACGTAATAGCTCTTCGATATGGCGGCGATGGCAAGCCAACTTCTTCAACAAAGCATTAGGGAGTTCTCCTCTCCGATATGCCTTTCTCGGCGACGGGTGGATTTTGGCTATGCGTTTCTGCTCAATGCAATTCCGAGATGGCTTGATCTGGCTTCGGCTCTTTCCAAGCTTCTGCTGCGGAGATGTGGCTCAACAGTCTCGGCTTCCATGACCATCATGATCGTCAAAACCACCCCTGTCGTCGCCTTTTCCTCATCGTCGTTATGCCCGACTGCACATGCCCGTCGTGGATTTGGAGTGGCCTGAATCAACTCAAACTTGTCCGTCAGGTGCCGCTGACCTGGACCAGAAAATATAAGGCAAAAAAATTTTTTGCTGATACTCGGCCAACAACGACGATTTAGTATTCGTCATTCTTTTGGTGACAAGTCCCGAGCTTCAGAAAATTTTATTCACAAAGACACTCTCGCGTATATCACTATCTTGCACAGAGGACGCTTTCTTCCACAGATGGTGTTCGCCTTGCATAGAAAACTATTCGTACAGTCGGCTAGGTCCTTCTTTGATTTCCATTTCACTCGGATGCTGTACAGGAGAATACCTGTTCCATAGAAAGATTCCCGATTTACACAACTTATGTTCTGTTTCAGAATACTCCTCAGACTTCCGATTTAGTCGCTAGTGCTTGGATAGAGGCGGCGGGTTCATATGTTGTTCCTTTTTGAACCCCAGATCATGAGTGATAGCCACAAAGGGTCTCGTTGTCTTTCAAATGGTACATCTGTGCCCAAACCAAGAAAAAAAAACATTATTGCCCACAACAGACAGATCATCAAGTTGAAATTTTCGAGATCTACTTGGCCATAGTCGTGCGGTATTTTCCAGCATGAAAGCAGACGGAACAATGGAATGCTCCTCGCCTTCTTCTACGCCGCACTCACCTGTGGTAAGACCATAATCGCTAGAATTATGCTTGTGTTCCTCCTCTTACCTCAAATCAAATCAAAGGATGACTGATTTAGGTTGCAGATCTATCAAACTAATTAAGACGGCCGAATACGCAGCCTTAATTGACAAAGTCATACATAACTGAAGAGCTTCCTTTCTCCTTGGCCTATATGCCCAGCAATCTCGGTTACTTGAGACAGCCTTCATAGATCTATTTTGACCCTAAAACAGTCGTTCAACAGATCCGTTGTCACTTACAGCTCCTCGGCCTCCTCTCCGACTTTGATTCGAGAAGACTTCTTTAGGTGAAGGTTAGGGCACAAACATCTCTAAATCTGCCCACACTATCACTTGCTATGGTGGTATGCCTTGCGCCCTACAACACAGCCTTATGTCACCCTTATTTACTTTTAGGGCTTTGTCTTCACGTCAGGCTCCGATACCATGTTAGTTTGAGAACATGTTCTATGCCATTTCAGATTAGGGCACACAATACTGAAGCAGATAGAACATAGCAATAGATCGATAGAAGACAAGCCAAAACAGAGATAATGAATGGTGGCGTTACGGCGATCAGCAAGATGCTTCTACCAGCAAAGTCTCCAATAGGTCATTCAGCGAAGCGTGTCACACATCACTCCGGAACAACCCAAACAAAGAATAGTCCATATATTACGCAGCTCCAATGCTATCCAGAGAGAGAGAATTCCTCCACACAAAAGTGTGTCAAATGAACTCTAAGTCTCTCCAATATATAGGAATCTTTGGGGGTGTGTGACACGTCCTTTAAGACATTTAAGTCTATATTTTATTCCAGACCGACCTAGCACATAAGTGGAATAAATTCAAAGTACATGTTCTGCTCATTTGATCGAGATGATCTTTAGATCAATCTTACACCTCTTTGAAAGAGGAATCCAATAAAAATATTGCGATCGTCATCTGCGAAGCACAACCCGGAGTTTGGACATAGCTGTCCAATTTTAAGATGGTGCCCCTAGTGGGTGTGGTGGCACACAAATGACCCCATGGGTCTCCATATGAGTCAATGATGCCTTTAGATCCTTTGCAAGGGCTCGAATGATGGAATGAACGCTGCCATGACACCGTACAAGTCCCAAGACACTTGCCAAGGGTGCGGGGCTCCTGTGGGGCCCGCTGGGCATAACATATCAAGCACATCATCATCATCCCAAAAATGAATCGTTAGTAGTCTTTGAACATCAGTGGGGATCCGTGGAGTGTTGCTACTATGGAGGCCCATGGCTCTCTACGAACACCCTATATGTGCCAATGAAGTCCTCTGGGGATTAAGACCCCATATAGGGAGACCAAACCCAAATGGAAACCACTTGCAATCCTATATAAGATCCAATGCGTCCCCTAGCCTTCTGGTACAACCAGTTATTAGCATAATTGTGCAAAAGAGTTTACAAACCATGGATAACAAAATGGGCACTTCGTAATGGCATGTCCTTCCGTAGTGGGCTTTGGCATGTCCTTCCGTAGTGGGCTTTGGCATGTGCTAGCATCTCCAAGATCCAAAGGGGGTTAACCAAGTACCTTATTAAGGGGTTTCAACCCTTAAAGGGGATGGTATGCCCACGGTACATCCCTCTAATGGGGGTGGAAAGTGATAAATAAGTGAAATGGAGTAGGGAATGAGAGGGGCAATCTTGGGCCACATATTGGGGCATAGGGGCAGCTAGATAAGGGGAAGCCCACACTTGGGTATATAATGTGTAGGAGGGAGCAATCGTGGTATATGAGGTGCCTCAACCTTGATTTTTCCACCCTTCTTCATATTCCTTTTTCATTTTATGATTTTTCTTTAATTAATTGCTTGAGGCTCAAAGGATAAGAGCATGATGTGTAAGGTATAACAGTGATTACCCATCTAAGGTAGGCGGTTCATTTCCCTCCACGGGTTGGGACAATCATGGGTTCCTGAATGATAAAGGAGGCTCATCTAGGGCCTATGGAACCAGGGTGATGACCATGGGTATGGGGTAGAGCTCATGTATTTGCTTTTGCCCACATGCTAATTATTTTTGTACAAACCATCTTTTGCATTTTGTGGTACAATTTCCTGTTGAATGTGGCCATATATGCTTTTACTTTTTCTTTTAGCCGCTTCAACCTTCGGGGCATCATTCCTGGCCTGACCCAAGGTGGGGGCAAGGGGATAGGGAGGCTGACCATATGTGGACCCAAAATGGAAATGTGGACCTAGGTGGGAGAAATTATGAATGGGGGTGTAGTGAGTGGAAAGGGAGTAATATATGTGATTAAAGGAGCGAGACCACACACTCAAAGTCGGGGATTCTCAAGTAGTACCACGCTAGAACCAAATGGAGTCAATAAAGGATATCGCACGGGACTAAGACCCAAGGGTATCATCTAAAAGAGATCAAGGGGACATGAGCACAAAATAAGCCCACTCTTTCCGCCAAATGCCTCCATCAATACATACCCATAAGTATCCATGATATGTAAACTCAGTACTCAATTACCAAATGACAATACATACCTTTAGATTCGGGAGGCCCGCCTTCAAATATATGATCAATACAGTTGGGTGAGGGACCACATGGTTGGCTAGGGGCTGGAGAAATGGCACAACAAGCTAGAAGAAGGTTGCAAGAGGTTGCTGGATGAGGTCCATCATGGAGAAAAAATAGGGATATCATCCACGAAGTGGTGGGTAACAGGGCTGAAAAGGGTTGCAGATTTGAAGCAGTGTCAAGGAAGCCGAAATTCTAAAGAGTAGCCGAGAAAGAGGAAGAAGCAGAGGTTTGATCATTGCAAGAAAAATCTCTTCAAGGAGGCTTTGTGTCTTGGTCTTGGAGTGGAAAATAGGTCAAGGGTCTTGGTCTTAGTATTCGTCAGTTGAAGTCTCTATAAGAAGAAGAATTTGTTCGGGTTTTCCTCTCAAGCGGGAGAGGTTTTGGCCCTGGCTGATCGCCTATATTCTGTGTCTCTTGTCTCTTTATGGTTTATGCATTGGTAACTGCTTGATGAAGAACACTACTAATAACTTAAGCAAAAGAAGGTCTTAATCTAAGAAAGTAAAAATCATTCACAAGCAGTTATCTAACAAAGAGAAATCACCTAATGCTTGATGCCCTAGAATTCTCAACATGCTAGTGTGGGGTTTGAGCAAGCCAGTAAAGGCCAGATTGATTGCAGAGGGGAGAAATTTTCTCCATATTATTTTGGCTAGAGATTTGCTGAAGGATTGCAAGTTTGGCATCCAGATTATTGTACTATCCAAATTTGCTGCATAATAATATAATAAACCCTCATCTGCTGCATCGATTTTTCTTTCGAGGTTTTTCTGGGGACTTTTAGTCCAAAAAAATTGTGTCGATTTTTATGTGTGCATCTGTTTCTCAGAAACTGATTTTACTTCCACAACATAATTTTTTTATTTTGTGAAGAATTGCAGTGTGATTTATTCGTTACTTGCCATAAACGATTAAATTGCTTATCAATTAGGAGAATAAATTCCAGCTGCTGCAATTTTGAGGAAATTTCACATGGCATCAGAGCATTATTGATCAGATTAGAGGCTCAAAGGCGAAAGTGGACAGATCTTGTAGTTTCAGAGGGAGGTTTGAAGCACAAGGTTCATATCTGTGCAGGGCAAGTGGGGGTGTGAATTGTAGAGGGAGAGGGTTTGATTTCTAGACCTAGTCCGGAGGAAAATTCAAATAGCCTCAGAAGCAGAGTTTACAGACAATGTAGTTGCTGGGAAGTAGTTCTTATGAGCATATTGGGAAGCAGTTCCCGTGAGCATATCTGGGCACAAAAGTTTTGCAGTGAAGGTCACAACTGCAGATCTGTGCAGGGAAAGAAGAGAAAAGCACACGGGAAGGAGATTTTCAAAATTTCTTAGAGGGTTTCCAGATCTAGTTTCTAAGAGGAGATCCATAATTTCCAGTAGTAGAGGGCCATAGTAGGCAAAGTAATTTGCCAGTGTGAGTTTGCCAGAGTAGCCAGTTCGATTTGCAGAGATTGCAATTCGTGTGCCAGTTCCTGGAGAACGACATTCGAAAGGTAGAGCGAGTAGTCTCAGTGAGCAACTAAAGGTAGCATATCAATTGGAGAAGGAATTCTAGAGGTAGATCTGCGCATTCCATGGAGGAGTGCAAGTAATAGAGGGAAAGGCCAACATAAAGGAGGAAATTTCTAGATCTAGTCTCTAGTTTATTTGAGTTTTGTAGAGATGGCCACAACATGGCTTAGGGATCAAGATAGACTTGACAGAGCATCTAACTTTGGTGTTTGGAAGGCTAGGATGTAATTCTTGTTGGATGAGCATGGTCTGAAGGAGTTCGTGACAAATGTCATGGAAGAGCCAACATATCCACAACAATTGGGTACCTTCAAGAAAGAGATGGGCAAAGCTAAGAGAATGGTCCTGTATGGTGTTCGGGATCATGTAGTTCCGCTTGTTGTAGATAAAAATAAAACAAAGGATATGTGGGATGTTGTCGTAAAGTTGAATGAGAATCCATTGGAGAATTGCAAAATGATTCTCAAAGACAATCTAAGGCCACTAGGATGCAAAAGGGTTAAGGCGTTACTTCCAATCTCACCAAACTTAAGAATGTCCTAGATGAGGTGGTTGCCTTTGGGGAGAAAGTGTTTGAGGATGAGCTTGTGCTTACAACTCTAAATTGGTTTTGCAAGGAGTGGCGTACATTCGTCCAAGTTATTTCTAGACGAGACACACTTCCAGGATGGGATTGTTTATGGAGTGACTTCACACAGGCGGAGCTGAGACTAAGCCTCGCAGTAGGTATTATCAACAATAGCAACAAAGGACTGAAATGTTAATTTGGTAGCTCAGGGACAAATTCCCTCATTCGGGAAGCCCTCCTCATCCGGAGAAGACCCTTCTAGCACTTGGAAGAATTTAATTTAGACACGGGAAGATATTATTTTTATTATGGAACCACATCTTCAAAAAAAGTATAGGTCGGCCTAAAGGACAAATTGGGTCTCCTCCACCACATATAAATAGACCACATGTCACATCACTTTGGAGCATCATCACACATTCACATCTTATCTTGTATGATTTGTATAGCTTTGAAATTGCAGGTACGAGGCCACACGTGCGAAGGAGAGAGAAGGAAAAATATGTTGATTGCATTGACTTTTATTTTAATTTTGTTTGACCAACCTTTGACTTGACTTTGACTTGGTTATTTTGACTTGGGTTGATCGAGTTCTTGGACTGCTTGGGAGGCCAAGTTGACAGGCACATTGACTGAGATTTTCTGGGTTGTTTGAGCAAGGTTGACTACAAAATTTCGGCTAGGATTTTCGCAGGTCAACAAGTTGACTTTGACCGATTTCTGTGGGAATTTTTTTGTGAAAATTTGGAGTTTCAGAATTCTACTACAACAACTAATAATATTTATTTTTAATTTTTAATTCTTCCGGGAAGAAATTACAAAAAAAATAAAAAAATAAAAAAAAAATAAAATTCATGTGATTTCTCGGAAGAATTAAAAATTAAAATGTTATGGATCACAGAGGCTTGCACTCTCAAATATTTATTCTACTTGTTAATTCACTGAAACAAATTATTTGCGGTTATCTACGACAAATATCGAAATACATACACTGCAGTCTTCAAAAATTAATTACCGCGGAAAATAAATGTAAGGAAAATACTAACACAACAATAAACACATTGACACAGTTATTTTTGGACAATTGTCCCCGGAAAAACCAATGTGGGAAAACCGGTGCAACAAATGAGGGTTTCTTTTATTATTCTTCAACAAAATCTCATGTACAATATATGGATAGCAGAATAGAAGAAGAATCACTGAGAGAAATTTACAAAAAAAATTCTCATGCTCCACAGTGAATTTCTGACGCCTGAGAGGATCTGCTGCCCTCACACTAGCCCCACTGTGTCACCCTCTGTGTAGTCCCTACATCACTGCCTCTGCGCTGGTGATCTGCGTCCCTCTTCTGTGTTGTCTCTTCCTGTCATTTCCTGCACTCTCGACTATTGTCGATACCTTCTCTCTCTCACCTACAACTCACCCTCTGATTCGATTTTCTCTTGTCGAACTTCAGCCAGTGAGAAAATCGATCTTCTTGGGCAACTAAGTATCTGCCTGGTGTGTCTTCCAAGTGCCCATCGAGTTCCTTCTTATAATCTTCTCGTTGAATTTTCAACGACCTAGATTAGATCATAATCAATGGCTGAGATCATCTTGACTCGATCTCTGTCTTTTTTTAGAAGATTCACACCCAATTTAATTAATACCCTTCAATTATTTTAATTTCCTAAGTTTAGACTTAGGCATCCATTAAAAATAATTAATTATTTAAATTAAACTGTCTTTGGGTGGAATTTCCCAAAATGATTTATGGGTTTAGTGGCATGCATATGTCGTAGCCTCCCTACAAAATCTTGAGGCTAGAGCACATCCGATGCTACCATAAATCAACACTCCCTCGTAGCGAGGAATGTGCTCTAGTAATGCAACTTGCACAAGCATCACCTTAACTCTCTATCATCTCCCTCTGCGCTGTTCATGTCTGACATCACTGCCCACCAACTACTGTGCAAATGCTTCACCAACTACTGCGCAAATGCTTCATCTGTGTTGCTGTTGACCTTGCGTATTGCTGCCAACTATTGCATCTGCACTGCAACTCCCTCTCATCTGCTATTGCTGCAATTGAGAAACCATCTATTTCTGCTACTGAAACGGGTTCTCTACCATACCCATCTGCTCCTCGAATTGGGTGAACTTAGCTCTTCCTAGAGCCTTTGTGAGTACGTCTGCTACCTGATCTCCTGTGGGGACATACTGCAGCTTTACTGTCCCACGCTGAACACAGTCTCTGATAAAGTGACAGCTAATATCAATGTGTTTCGACCGATCATGAAATACTGGATTCTCAGAGGGTTTGATACAACTTTGAATATATCAGTAAACACTGGTCGCTTCTATCCTTTTCCCGAACAAACTCACAAGCAACTTTCTAAGTCATATAGCTTCGCATGTTGCTGTGTTGGCTGCCATATATTTTGCTTCCAATGAGCTTAGAACTAGCGACTTCTGCTTCCTGCTGCACCAAGAGATCATTCTTGATCCAATGCTGAAGCATTACCTAGAGGTACTTTTTCGGTCTACTGAACTACTTGCCCAATCTGTATTTGTGAATCCCTTCAATCTGACGTCATTTCCTCGGGTGTATTTTGTGAAAATTCCTAACTCCCGGAATCCTATTGCAACAAACTGATATTACTTCTCCTACTTGATAAATTATACAAGTTATTTACTGTGTTCTACAAGTAAATATTGAGGCAAATACACTACAAGCTTCACTAAATAAACTACGGAAAATAAATGCGGAAACAAGATATGAGCAAGACAATTAGACACACATGACACAATTGCCATAAACAATTAAATTGCTAATCAGTTAGGAGAATAAATTCTAGTTGCTGCAATTTCGAGGAAATTTCACATATTGGTCTACTAATCTTGTCGTGGATTGTTTTGATTTTGTAGGGAAGCTTCTCGTGGCATTTTAGGAGTTGGCCTAAAGAGTGGAGGCTTGAGCTCAAGTGGCAATGGGCACTTGTTCTGTGTGGTGTCGTTTTAGCATCTTCCTTGACCTTTGTAACACTACTAATCTGTGCGATAATAGGTATTATCAATTGTGTCAAGTCATCCCAATGTCAATGCTCCTCAAGAAGGGCTCAATGTCCTTTGTCAAAGTGTCCTATGTTGTCATCAAGGTGGTTGGATGTCCTCTCTAAAGTATTGGAGAATGCACAATCCCTTAAGGAATGTTAGTTATACTTGGAAGCAGTATGTAGCATGCACTCAAAGAATCAAATGTGATCAACATCATGAGTGCAAGAACCATAAGAGTATTAGAGTAAGCCATATTGAATGTTCAAGCCACCAAAATACTTCACACAAGCATCATAAATTTCTGACTAGATTATGATTGTACAAAAGTTACCATCCATAAGTATGGTAGGGACCAGGGTTAGCACATGGCCTATTAGGTGCTTCCAACCTTAAAGGGAGGAACAATTCTTAGGCCTACCCTTTTAGGCGATAGTTGTATGTGATAAGTGTTATGGATTGGTGTTTTCACTTCAAGAATGGTTTCAGAGTCTTATGCTAGGTGTTGCCACCTAAATCCACACCTGGGATATCATGGAGAAAATCTTTAACTCCACTTGGTGTGGCCTTGGGAGCAAGTTTCAAGTTGAGCAACTGTCACTGGAATCTCAACTCCTATTTCTAGGCTAACTCCTAGCAAAGCCAAGGGGGGTGGATGTAGTGTACCAAGGCTAAAAATACCCAATAAATTTTAAAATTTTTCTTTGAGGACTTTAAACAAACAATTTGCAAACAAACTTTTTTAGTCTTTCATCCAACACTTGGCAAGCAAAATAGTGATTACACTCTACAAGTAGCTAAAGAGTGAAAAACTCAATTTTTATTAATTTGCTTGGAAGAATTTACAATTCCAAATCAATTTGGGAACCAAGAATCTTGCTTCGACATTACCCAAGACTAGCTCAGCCTTTAAAAACAACGAGATGCTCGTTAAGATGAACTCGACCTGAAGGATAAGGAAATTTGGCCTCTCAGAAACCCTTACTAAAGTGACTCGACTCCACTTGATTGGATTAGTGCTGGAATGTTAAATTCTGCTCCTGTTCTATGCCATTTCAGATTAGGGCACAATGCTGAAGAAGATAGAACATACTAATAGATCGATAGAAGACAAGCCAAAACAGAGATAGAGAATGGTGACGTTATGGCGATCAGCAGGATGCTTCTACCAGCAAAGTCTTCAATAGGTCATTCAGCCAAGCGTGTCACACATAACCCCAGAACAATCCAAACAAAGAATACGCAGCTCCAACGCCATCAAGAGAGAGAGAATTCCTCCACACCAATGTGTGTCAAATGAACTCCAAGTCTCTCCATTATATAGGCATCTTTGGGGGTGTGTGACATGCTCTTTAAGACATTTAAGTCTATATTATATTCCAGGCCGACCTAGCACATAAGTGGAATAAATTCAAAGTACATGTTCTGCTCATCCGATCGAGATGATCTTTAGATCAATCTTACACCTCTCCGAAAGAGGAATCCAATAAAAATATTGCGATCGTCATCTGAGCAGCACAACCGGAGTTTGGACCTAGTTGTCCAATTTTAACACTCCCTCTCAACTAGGGAGAACTCCGTCCACTAGTGCAATTCAAACATCGTGCGTCATCCCGCCGTAACTTGCTTTGCTGGCCTCTTTATTTCAGAACAGAAGTGGGTCAGTCACAAAGACATCATACCCGGCTGACAGATTCAGCCTAGAGGTCCGAAACCTCTATCAGACTCACAAAGAGTCTCCAACCAACCCGAAGTTGGTTCATCTGACCCGAAGTCAGGCAGAGGTCCCAGACCTCACTAAACTTGATCCCAGATCAAGTGGTTGGACCGTGCCATCCTAGATAGAGAGTACGACAAGTTCTGATGCGTCCATCAGTCTTTGCTACTGGTCTCTAGCCTTTCCCACCTCATTGGCCAAATGAGAGGTACTTCCCATGAGCCCTGAACTCAATGGGTAGGATGCATACGGGGCACAGATAAATGAGAGGCGAACCAACTCAATAATCACAACGGTGGGGCAGAAGCACCATAAGTGCTTATAGCTTCGAGAAGCTATCCCCAAAGCCCCCCAGAGCTCCCAGAGCTCATCGTCCAACGGAACCCACACCATAGGGTCGTTTCACGATTCCAAGATTCTCACGGAAGGTTAGGAACATGACCTTCCCCAAGGGCATTGTGAGAATATCTGCGACCTGCTCATCAGTTCCTATATGATCGAGCCTTACGGCGCCTCGTTGTACCATATCCCAGATAAAGTGGTACCAGCCATCAACATGCTTGGATCAATCGTGGAACACAGGATTCTCAGTCATACGAATCCCACTCTGGTTATCACAGAGTATCACAGTGGTATCTAGCACATGTCCAAACAGCTCACTAAAGAGCTTTCGCAACCAAACCGCTTCACAACAGGCCATACTTGCTGCAATGTATTCGGCCTCAGCGGTGCTCAAAGCCACCGACTTCTGCTTCCTGCTCATCCATGAGATCGAAGCAGAACCAACATTGAAGCAGTATCCCGATTGTGCTCTTACGATCCACCACACTGCCAGCCCAATCGGCATCAGTATATCCACAAAGTGTCATACTCCCGGCAGTGTATCTCAGCCCATGGTCTATCGTGCCTCAGAGATATCTCAAGAGTTTCTTGGCACCAACCCAGTGAATGTTATGATCAAACATGTGTTGACGCAAAGTGTTCACTACACAACATATGTTCGAACAAGTGTTCATTAAGAACATCAGGGTCCCTCTGAGTTAACGATACTCAGTAGGACAGGCCCAGCAACACTGCTACTCAACTTCTTAAAGTTGAGTTCCATGGACTTACAGTCCATCATACCAGAAAATTCATAATGTATTTTCCTTGAGAAAGGAAAATCTCGCCAGGTCTCTGCTAGACCTTCAGGCCTAGACATCAGTCCTAGGTCCTTCATCTCGAACTCAGCAGCGAGCTCCCTCTTGCACTGATGAGTGAGAGGGTCAGCACCTGTCAGGAAGAGGTCATCCACATACAGCACCAGAATGAGAGGTTTCCCTTGACAACCTTGAAGTAAGGATTTGGATCAGCATTACTTCGAGTGAAGCCCAGCTTCATCAAGTAGCTATCTATCCTCTTGTACCAATCTCAGGGTGCTTGTTTCAGCTCATAGAGGGCTTTCTTCAATCTGTAGACATGGGTGTCCCGATCCTGGACTTCCAACCCCAAAGGTTGCTCCTCATATATCTCTTCCTTTATCACACCATGCAGAAAAATGCGGTCTTCACATCATTTGATGAAGACTCCATCCTTGCGCAGCAGCAAGGGCTAAATAGATCGAATGGTGGTATCTCGAGCCACAGGTGCAAATATGTCATCATAGTCTATATCTTCCTCACAGGAACGAATCTTGCCTTGAACTTTTCAGCACTTCCAACAGATCCATGCTTGATCTTGAAGAGCCATTTCGAGGTGACAACTGCTTTGTCCTATGGTCTTGGGACCACAACATAACATCCTTCCAGACTTGATGCTTTTCGACTTCCTCAAAGGTATCCAAGGTCAGATTGTACAAAAGTACTCATGGCTGCTAGATATCCTGTTATTAATATGGCTTCTTGGTTTTCCTTCGGAATTTCCCCCTCTGAAGCCATATGTCCCTAAGCCATGAGGATCTTCTTTCGTTGAACAAAGACATCCACTCAGGAGCATATACAGATATATCTCCCTCTTAATGTTAGCTTCTCTCTCGAGAGAAGACATCTGTTTTAAATGAGGGCATCCCAGACACCATCTTGGAATTGGGACCTGATCTCCCACAGTCAAAGCCATCCAACAGACTTTGCTGATCATGATTCAAGATTCCAACCATGTGACCAAAAGCTGCATAAACTTCCCAGTTCACATTTGAAGTTTACCATAACGCTCCAATGTAGGACTGATACAGTCACATGTTGCTGCTACATAGGTGTCTATCTATGTCACTGACATACAGGGGGAACATATCAACAAGCCTCAGCTTGTGTTAGAAGTCCTTTCAGCCACTACCTGTTATTCTGTGAGTAGCTCCTTCAAACAGCCTTCTAAGACTGCAGCTTACAAAAAAAAACAAGGGATCCAATCTACCTTGGTTTATCCTGCACTTGAGGCATTGTACCTTGCGTTGCTTCCAGATCTGCCCATTTCTGGTTGTTTCAGCAGACTGCTCCTAGGGCTGTCAAAATTTGCCTAGATCAATGACTTACATCTATGCCCATTTCGTCAACAATTTGACCATTACATAGACTTTCCTCAAGGACTTCAGCAGTGAACCTTTAAAACTTCCAGCTTCAAACATGGGTGTCTGTCTATGTCACTGTCATAATGACAGTGACATAGAATCACAGAATTACAACTATCACATTCATCACGGCTTGCTGAATATGAACTTCACTTACATCTTTTGGACTCTTGTCTTAGATGTACCAGGCAGGGTTCTCTTCCTTCTATACCTGCAAAGAGTGCTGCTGCTCCAGTACTTCTGCCTTAGCTGCTCACAAGGTCCTTCTGCTTTCTAACAGTCCCCTTTCTGCTTTAAGATGAATAGCTTGCTTACTATACTTGCCAATACAAGGGTGTTTCCAGGTTATGGTTTACAATAAACCACCATTGTTTTACATCGCACTGTAAAATTATAACAAGTCACACTCAACATGCAGATACTCCTGTAAGATTGTATGCGCTGAAATATTTTCCATCAAATGACTATACATGGGACTTCAACAGGCTGCTTGTTTCTTAAGATTGTCTCCAAAAGCCTTCAGACAATCCCAGCTCCAAATATGATGCCCAAACCACTGTCCAATGTCTTCACTTGTCCAAAACAATGTTCCAAACTACAACAATGCTTTAATTCTCAAAATCGATGATTGTGGATACAGGTTTCCCAACAAATTTCTGTAGTCTTCTGATCAAACGCAATGAGTTGATGCATCATCTGTATGGAGATTAAGCATCTTCCACTACACCTGTGAGGTTGACAGTAAATAGGAAAACAAACACAGTAAGCATCCTAAACATGTTGATGATGCTGATAATTTCAGAATTATATGGCCAATAATGGTGTTGATCCTTTAAAAAAAAAAAACGAATGTCTAAAACTCCAGTATCAGCATTGAACTTCTGCAACAAGCTCTCAACGATTATGTTGTTCAGCAACTTGTAATCAACCACCTCAGATTTGCGTTAGGGACCGTTATCATTTTTTAAGGACAGATTTGCGTTCACATGGTGTGCAGCCACATGTTGTGCTCTCTGTTCCTGTCCGCAGCCACATGTTGTGCTCTCTGATCCGGAAATCGACGGGGGCAACCAATACGGAAACGTCCATATACAACGCTAATTTAATTACTGGTCATGCCGTCAAAGGGTGTTACGCCTAGTCTCACGTTGATTTTCCCTGCGAAAGCCACGATCACAGACTCCGCTTGGTCGACTGCACGGACGATGGGCGTAATCATCACCTTTGGTCCATTATCATCGGGAGAAATGTGTTAGTCTTGATTAGGAACCTTAATAAGCCCGTTAATCTTTCCAAATTACTTTCAGCTGATGCCAGATTTAACGGGAAGCAAAGCTTTGCCAGTAATGACTTCAAGGCAGCATCTTCCTCTGAGTCTTCACCGCTGTAATAATCAGAAATCTTTCCGAGGAGTCCATTGCTGCTAATTACCTCACGGGATTCATTTGTTAATGATTCCACAAGTAGACGGCTCCAGATTTCGATTTCCAATACCTCTGACCAGTGCGGGCTTCAAAAAATAGAATAAACCCGCTCGTCGTTAGCCAAATTGGTGATCCGAAGATTAAACGAATCAAATGCCTTGCAAGAGCACGAACAGCTGCAGGCTTTGTTCTTTGAACGTTTGGCGAGGGTTTGTTTCTTCTGGCAGACCAAGCCCCCGTTCAATCTGCTGGCGTACACACCACACAGTACCGTGAATGCCTACGCACAAAACACGCTACGGGAGAGGAATCTGTCCCAGAAAGACGAAGTCACCGGAGCGGCTTCCTCTGCTGCCCGTGGGATTCGAAACCCCGACCAACAACCCCGCGATAGGTTTAGCTCTGTCTGGATATTATAATTTAGAGATCCCGTGTTCAATTTGCTGAACATAACACTGTTTTATTTTAGAGAGAAACCGCATTTCTTCACAAAGGAATTTGCACCCTTTTCCTTGAATTCCACACGCTGCCCAATCCGATAAAAAACTGATCCTTTAAACTAGGATCCAATACATGCAAACGATCATTAAAACACGTACCTCAGTCGACTGTTTGAAAACTGCTCCACCGCTTGAAACTAGGGCACCATGACAGTCCCCTTTTCAGCCCTTATCTCCGCCCAGAATTGGCCCTAAAGACTGCGGCTGTCCTTTAGGGAAGGGATCTCCCTCCATGCTGTAATGTATGGGCAGATTCAGACCCTAAACATGGACCCTTAAACAAATCCTCCCTGTCTCGGCCTTCAGACAGCAATTTCGGCCTCCCTGTCTCGGCCTTCAGACAGCAACTCGGATCTGATTTGCCCCTGAAGCAGATCTTCATCCAAGACGTCATGCCCTACAGAATTTTGGCCTTTCTCCTTGCTGTCTTAAGGTGGACTCACTTCCACGCTATCTTGATTAGACTTGCTCACGCTGATTCAAAACTAGGGCATTGTCTTCAACCAAGCTCCGATACCATGTTAAATTCTGCTCCTGTTCTATGCCATTTCAGATTAGGGCACAATGCTGAAGAAGATAGAACATACTAATAGATCGATAGAAGACAAGCCAAAACAGAGATAGAGAATGGTGACGTTACGGCGATCAGCAGGATGCTTCTACCAGCAAAGTCTTCAATAGGTCATTCAACCAAGCGTGTCACACATAACCCCAGAACAATCCAAACAAAGAATACATAGCTCCAACGCCATCAAGAGAGAGAGAATTCCTCCACACCAATGTGTGTCAAATGAACTCCAAGTCTCTCCAATATATAGGAATCTTTGGGGGTGTGTGACACGTCCTTTAAGACATTTAAGTCAATATTTTATTCCAGGCCGACCCAACACATAAGTGGAATAAATTCAAAGTACATGTTCTGCTCATCCGATCGAGATGATCTTTAGATCAATCTTACACCTCTCCGAAAGAGGAATCCAATAAAAATATTGCGATCGTCATCTGAGCAGCACAACTGGAGTTTGGACCTAGTTGTCCAATTTTAACATGGAAGTAATGAGAAAGGATGAACTTGGCCTGCCACATAGCTGAGTATTTGACTCACAAAATTCCGAAGCTTGGTCTCCTTAAATACAATGAGATTTGGCCTCCAAAATTGGCTCTCGGCCTCCCATAATTACAATCACGATTCTACTATCTATGGGCAGTAAATAACCTCTAAATCACAAGACACTTTGCTACTGTATATGGAAAACTCGATCGCAAGTATCCCAATATACAATGACTGGCCCAAGCTGTAGATAATGATCTGGTACTTGTCCTTCAATCAGATTCATTCTCAGCAATACCAGGCTAGAATATGCATGCAATGATGAATTTTTGAACCTGAGTTTAGTTCCAACAACAATTCGACCTTTGGAATAGTGATCTCGGCCCTTGGAAAGATTAATTGGCACTGAAAGTAATTCAGGGTGAGAGGGGGGAGACAATTCAGCCTTCCCAATAACAAGTCGATCTAGCAATAACTTAGGAACTCAACCATGAACTCCAGCGAATCCAACCTCCATAAATTGATCAATTCAGCCAACAATAATGAACTCATCCTCTTTGAAATTATGATGAGGAAATTGAAGCTCTTCAACCCTCAATAAATATCAATTCAGTCTCCTGATCAAGGGCAATAAAATTTATATTTCGGCCTGAAAGAAAGATATGGTTCAACCTTCGTAGATGTGCAATTCGACCCTTTGAGTAAGCATACAAATTGGCCTCCAAATTTTAGTCTCAGCCCCTTTCAACTTTTGAGTAATAGATCGATCTCCAGCTGGATAATTTGAACCTCCAAGGAATGCTGAGAAGCTAGACCTCCACAATAAGCTGTTTCGACCTGCCAAAGAAATAATTTCAGCCTCCAAATAAGAAAGGAAATTTCGGCCTTGTTCTGCTGAAAAGATACCAACAATTTGGCCTCTGAAAAGATGATTTCAGCCTCACTGCAAAGATAGATCTGATCACAATGATGTTCCAGCAAAAAATTATGAACTCAACCTTTTGAAGTAATTGGAAATTACTGAAGCAACTCAGCCCTTTAGGAAAATAACCTTTGACAATTGATAAATATTTCGACCCCCAGAAGGATTGTCCCAAATATCCTACAATTGAAGATCCAATCAGAAATCTGAATGATTTCTTCTTAACCCAACTAGGATGGTTGTTGAGGACCATCAATATCGATTGATTACTAGCTAGGGTGGCAATGGATGTCCACCGAAACTAGTTTGAGAGTCTTACATGAAACCCTCGAGAGAAACTCACCTGAGCTTTTGATTGATCGACAAGAGATAATCGTAAACCAGAATGAATGAGAAATGGCCTTCTCTTCCTTTTTGTAGAGTGGCGTTTCTCCACTCTACAAGTCTTGTTGGCATTTGGTTGTTGGACATTAACAAGGAAAAAATAAACTATATATTAAAATAAGAAAAGGAAAAGAAGAGAAAAGGGACACAAAACAAAACAAATATTATATTAGAAATTATATATATCTATATAGAAAAAGCATATATATATATATATATAAACAAAAAAAAAACAAAAAAAAAAAACCAATTGTCAACATTGCGACTGTTGAGTAGCCACACCCCTTGCTCCGTCAGGTGCTGCCACTGTTCCAGCTGTCATTGACAAACAATCCAGTTGCTGCCGTCTAGATTATCCCTGCTACCAACCCCTGCTACCAATCATTGTCACCATTTCGAGGTATTGCTCCGCTGCCACCATCTGTACATAGTTTTACCCGTACATAGTCCCCAATAGTTGTACACTTCCCTTGACACCATCTGGTCGACCCTGCAGTAGACCATAGTGTTCAACTGAGGGTTGTACTTGATGCAGTATAAATATCGTTCAGAGTGTGCATTGACATATGCATGCAACGCTGGCAAAGAGACGGACAAAGCCACAATGTTGTTTTTTGCCTATATCAGGTTGTCATTGTGCAACTCACCCACGGTGATATTTACCCACTATTCAATGACGTAGAAAGGACTATGATTGTTACCGCCAAGACATTGGGTTCGATTTTGTCTTCAAATTAGACAGCTTATACTAAATTGCGGTTGACGTTGAGTGGCGTCTGCAAATCATAAAAGGTGGATATCAGCTTTAGGCACGAATCACTGCCTGGAAGGGTATTTTAGTTCCCAAAAAAGTGTGCACCAAAATAAATTTAATCGAATTCAATCTAAGGGTCATGACCTTATATAACATGCACTTGTTAGATTAGTCATATATTCAAACATTGTTATCATAAAAGTGATTTTTATGTGAATACAAAACCTCTAAATATATTAGTTGAAGTATCAAAACACTTTCTTTTTATGATAAGAAGGGAAATTTTTATTTGAAGTGTTAAAGGTACTTAAAAAAAACAGAAGTACTATATTTTAAAGGGAGGTATATGTTTTTTAAAATACAAGGAGAAAAAAATTATATTTAAAAAAATAAGTGAAAAAATGTTTGAGGTTCCTTTTAAAAAGAGAAAGGATTATTAAGGATTCATAAGTTTTGAAGGTTTATAAAAACAAGGTGTTACTTTTATACCCTAAGCTCATCTTGAAAAAGTAGAATAGAGACTAGTAATGGAAGATTTCTTAAAACTTTTAGCAACAAGTTGTTTGCAGAAAAATATATTATTATATCTATTGCTCCTACTCAAGATAATAATTACATTACTATTGAATGTGTTAACCAATTACTGATTCTTGAATCGAATATAATTGAAGCAATAGACAAGGATGAAAAACAATATGACATAAACAATCTACCACTGAGTATTGGAGACTATACTTTTGTCTCACAATTCTTCGTTAAATCGTTATTTTGTGATAATAGTGATATAGTTCTAGGATCATCCTGGATGGAAACACTATGGCGTTTCATCCTAAACATGAAGAAGTAGTTCTTAACATTTTCCTACAAGAAGAAAAAATAGCATTACAGGATACAACATCGAAGCCAGATTTAGTGACACTAGAAGGCTTTAACAATATTTCAAAAATAATCCTTGAAGAAAATAAAAAATTGGTGCAAAATATGAAAAAAGTAGTTGACCAAATTATCTATGATAAAAATGAAGAAATTTCTCGCTTGAAGGATCATAGTGAGAAATTACTTACACAAATTAGGAAGCTTAAGAAGGACAAGAAGTCATTGGAAAACAAAGTACAACAACGTATCACAAAAAAACATTGAAGTCTTTAGAAGTAGCAATTTAAGTTGAAGAGAAGGGAACAAACACTGATCCTGATAATATAACGATTCAGAAAGATCCCGATCCAATTGAAGTGAAGACATACTCGGATGCAACAGTTCAAACGATTGAAATTCCAAAATCCAACGATCAACCAAGCAACATGAGTACGTGAAATAAATCATATAATTGAAGTAAAAAAAACAATCACCACAAGCATGATAAGGGAAAATTAGGTCATACAAACTTCTTATCGATCCAAATCATAAGAGCAAACATCTTAGTTAATCAGCCTATCTAGATCACTCTGGACGAAAATAACTGGCCAATGTTTTGAAGAATATTGATGTCAACAAAATTAACTCTTATGATCATAATTTATCCCAAGTATCAAATAATTGCAAATTTCCACAAAAGATTGATTTGGGATGGTTAAATCATTTCACAGTGCGACAATTTTGTACCACACTCAGAAGTTCATATCGTCTTGTATCATCGAAGATGATGGTTCCAAGAATTGAGAAAGATGAGAAGACATTATGAGATAGAAAAAGATATTGAGCCTTTTCATCTATAAGTTTTGAGGACAAATCTTTTCTAAAGGGGAAGGCAATGTTATTAACATAAATATATAATTAATAATTAATAATAATTAGTATGTTGAAGAGACATGTCCTAAAGAACATGAATATTCGTGAAGGGGCAACTTTGCTAGTATATAAACAAGGCCTTCATTTGTAATCAACCATATCACTTGTACATTCAAACATTCTTATATAAATATATTGCTTGTGCTATGATGGACATTCTCATATTTTAGATATTATGAATATTTGTGTGTGTACAAAACTTGTTCATCACATAAGAGTGGTTGGTATAAGAGGCCAAGTTGCCTCATGCAAGGTACCATTAAGGGAGATGTGATAGATTTGATTGGAATTGCAAAATCAATATGTGAAATTTGAAGAAGACAAGGTTAGGCAAAAGGAGATGCTTGTGCATGTTTTTTGAACTCTGGAGGCTATTCAAAGCCTCATTGATTATGTATGTTGTTGCTGATATCTATCCCACTCAGTACCATTTTGATATATTCACTGTTACATTGTATATACATGCGAAAACTTTGCATATTATGTCTCTAATGGTTTGGAATCTTTAAAATATAAATTTTCATTAAAATTTGAATATTTTATGTATTTAAAAAAAAATCCAATCATTGAAAGTTGAAGCAGATTTATCTAAGTCATTTCGAGTTCGGATATACCCTTAATTGATTTTGAGTCCAAGTTTGAGTTTTAAAACATTGAGTAGACTTCTCGAGCTCTCTAATACCCTAGCTCAACAAGGGATATCCAACAAGTATGCATTACGCAAGGATGTCCTCCAAGGAAAGAGATCTCCTCTTGTTCTTCATTTCGACAAGTACAACCTAGTGATTAATCTCAAAACCCAAATCTCTAAATCTCCAAGTGATTAAATCCTCACCCTAGTCTTCAAGATGCTCCAAGAAGCTCAAGATACCTTAGACCCCGAGAGAGAGAGAGTGCATGAGAAGGTACAAGAGAGGAAATAATGTGGTCCTCTTGATGACATCTTTACACAAGAATAAACTAGAATGAATGAATGAGTGAAGGATTTTCTCCTTCCTCTATATCATAGTATTAAAAACCGAAACCTGTGACCGGATTGGTGGACTTAATGATCCGGGTTTCGAAGAGGAACCGGTCAAACCAGGACTGGTCAGATCTCAATGACCTGGTTTTTAAAAAATACATTAAATAATTAATTTTTAATAAAAAAACTATTTTTAAGATTTTCAACCATGATTCCAAGCCAATAGAGACAAAATATGAAAAGTTTGCTCATTTATAGACCATGTAAAGGTGAATATATCAAAATGGCACCAAGTGCAATACATATTATCGACAATTACAAATGGCCTCTAGTGTTCAAAAACTAAGCTTGCAAACTATGGGGCCACTGGCCTACTACAAATCTACATACATGATATTAGTGATCAACATTATCACTTGAAACTTCTCATCATGATCAAACTTAGTTGGTTAAGTCCCGACTCCCAAACTTTGCAATTGCTCGAGTCACAAACTTATCTATTGGTTGAGTGACTTGAGTCTCAAAATTTTGAAGGTATTTTGCCCTAATATGCCCTATTACTTCATTTGGTGCTCCACATGGCTTTACATGGCCTCCTACTACAAATCTACATATATGATATTAGTGATCAACATTATCACTTGAAACTTCTCATCATGATCAAACTCAGTTGGTTGAGTCCCGACTCCCAAACTTTGCAACTGCTCGAGTCACAAACTTATCTATTGGTTCAGTGACTTGAGTCTCAAACTTTTGAAGGTATTTTGCCCTAATATGCCCTATTACTTCATTTGGTGCTCCACATGGATTTACACGACCTCCTATGCCAGCCAAGTGCTGCTTGAACCTGTAAATACCCCCTCCTGCAATATATTTTTGGCAATATTTCCAGATCATTTTGCCATCAATCATATTACAATGAGCCCATGTAGTATCCTCGGCTTTTGGAGGCATGATGGCTACTACTTAGCTGAAACTCTATGTTGTTTCGCTACTACAACAAAAACTCAACACTCTCCAAGCTCTCAATCAAACTCACAAAAGCTTCAAATGAGATGTGTGAGACAAATGAGAGGGTACCCCTGCTTTTAAAGGATTGAGAAGGGTGTTTTTGGAGGGAAACAATGCTCCTTTTCCCTCCAAAACCACCCATTACTGGCCAAATCAGCATTTGTGGGTCCCTTTTGTGGCCGTGGCAGCTAACTGGCCAGTTTATCCATAAACTGACCAGTTAACACCTGTCAGACTGGAAAAATTGCTCAAGCCCCTCCCTTAACCGGGTTTTCAAACCGGTTTGACCCGGCTGGGCATCTAACCGACCAGTTTGAACCGGCCGGTTTTGAATACTATGCTCTATATATATGAGAGGTAAGGGAGGCCAACAATACATATGTGGGCCTATGCGCTTACAAGTAACCTACAAAGACATATGTAGATTCACACATCTGGAGCACTACACTCCAAGGATGCACATATCAAGCTCTAAAGTGATGTTTCCACAAGCAAGGGTGTTCTGCGAGGCGTGTCCAACGTTCCTCCTACAAGTCTCCAAAGACTCCAATGATCCTCCTAAGACATGTACTCCATTGGGTCCACTCCCCTTGAATGAATGTTGTTGCCACCTAGGAATCCTTATGTTGACGCCAAGACTCAATGCAAACATCCAAGCTACTTGGTGCTAACAATAGGGTTTAATGCTCTCCTTCGAGATGCAAAATTCTCCTCCTCTTATGTAGAGAATTCTCCTACCAAGTAATAATCTGTGTGTCCATATGTGGAGCACTACACTCCAAGGATGCACATATCAAGCTCTAAAGTGATGTTTCCACAAGCAAGGGTGTTCTATGAGGCTTGTTCAACATTCCTCCTACAAGTCTCCAAAGATTCCAATGATCCTCCTAAGACATGTACTCTATTGGGTTAATTCACCTTGCCTGAATGTTGTTGCCACCTAAGCATCCTTATGTTGACGCCAAGACTCAATGCAAACATTCAAGCTACTTGGTGCTAACAATAGGGCTTATTGCTCTCCTTCGAGATGCAAAATGTTCCTCCTCTTATGTAGGGAATTCTCTTACCAAGTAATAATCTGTGTGTCCATATGTGGAACGTCACCAAAGTTGTTTGGAGATCTCTACTGCCCTATGGAAGAATATCATGCGTGCATCAAACTGAGGTTAAACAAGCATCTCTAATGTGCAAATCCATCATGGACCATCCATGGCTGTTCCTAGAACATGTTTTTCAAATCTTATGAAGCACCCTGAAACATGGTGTAAACACTTTTGTAGTAGTCCCATAAACTAACAAGTGGAAATACCAAACCATGAGAAAATAGTATGATGAGGTCAAATCTGCAGTAGAGACAATTTTGGACAGCTGGAAACTTCATACATATGTATAAAGATGAAGTTGATGTACATACCATAGCCTCAACCTAAGGCTACTGCAATTCTTCATCTCTCCAAAAGTCTAGGTAGTGGAAACCAAGAGAACCATAGCTTTACTAAAGATACCCCACAGGTTAGCATCAACACTAGCAAGCGTCCTTGCCAAGATGTCTCCTCCTCTTATTCACTTTAACAAGTACAACGTAGGGTTTAATTACAAACCCCTAATCTACAAGCCTCTAAGAAATGAAGCACTAACCCTATTATTCAAGATGCTCCAAAAGCTCCAAGAAAATTGAGTGCCTTTGATACACGAGGTATAAACTTATAAAGGACAAATGAAGATGAGCAAGAGAGAGGAAGACTAGCGCATTTATCTAGTTGCATCTCTAATGCAAGAGTGAAAAATACCAATTTGGAATACCACCAACTTTCTTGGAAATTTCGGAGTTTGAACTTGTTTTTCAGTGAATCATTTCTTCAAACAGTTTGATTACACATTGCTGTAGATGCATTTTCACAATTTTTTCTTAAATAAACACGCACAGTACCAACCTATGTCACAGGGTTCGCCGAACCTGAAGCTTGAAATTTGAAATTCGGCGAACCTGATAAAAAAATTCGAATTTGATCAGGTTCGGCGAACCTAACGCCGAACCTTAAGCCGAACCTGAAGACGAACATTATGCCGAACTTGAAGCCGAACCTGATCGAACTTGAAGGCGAATTTTATGATTTTTCCCATAAAGTTTGTTTTTAATAAATTTTATGTTTTTTTTTTGCTTGAGCGGTTTTTGTTAGCGGATTTTGTAAACAATGGGCTATTCCCGCCAATTATTTTCCCGATTTCCATTATTTAAGAATGGGTGCTATGATTAATTGTTACAAGTGAAAGAGTTTGTTGTGTTGCTGTCGTCGAGTTTGCTGAGTGTTGTCGTCGCCGTATTCTGCATTTCAATTTTTCACAAGTTCCCGACTGGGACATGGGCAATTTAGGTGTTTCCATTATTACAGTTGTGAAACCTTGCTTTCACCTTGCTTTCTTTGCACTTCATATCAGATCACATAATAACTGAAAACGTCATTTATGTTGAATGTAACCTTTTAAATTTGTTTTGGTTAATTGCTTTAGGATAGATTCCAAAATTTTTGCTAGAACTTCCAAAATTTGTATTTGCAAACTAATATGGTGTACCATGTACCGTGTATGTTTACATTTAAGTAATGTCATTAATATAATTAGATCCTATTATGATTAAGTTATTCGTGTGTTTTACTCAATGTTCCACCAAGACTCCGGTGCGGGGAGACGCGGGTGCGGGGAGACGCACAGGGGGGACGTGTGGGAGTACCCTGAAATTTTAGGGAAATTTCGGGGGTGCGGGGAGTTGTCGGGGTATATAATTTTTTACTATATATATATATATATATATATAATTTAAGTTCATATTCATTGTTAAATAATAAATAATGAAAGCATAAATATTAAATAGACTAATAATAATATACTACATACTATATACTAATATGAATACCAATAGGAAATACATTGAAAATTGAAATTTGATCTACACATGATAAAATTTAAATTCATAATTGAATTGAATAATGACATACATTGATCCATCCTCATCTTTCATTTTGATACATACATCATTCATATGACATACTCATTATTCTAATATTCATCCATAATCATTGATCATTCAATAAATAAATTCAATAATGAAATCTTCAAATACATTGATCCATGATTCCATATCATTCATCATTCATCATTCATCATTCTACAATCTACAATGTACATTGATTTAAAAATTAATTTCATCATTCATCATTCTAGAATCGAAATTGAAAGCAAAACATACTAGAAGTAGATAGTAGATACTAAGTTTGAACTTTGAACACTAAATAGTAAATAGTAAATAGTAAATTTATATAACTCAAAGTTTCAAACTCAAAAATAGTTAAGAGTCAAGAGTTAGGAATCAGTGTGAGGTCAACAACTGAAAAGTAAAAATAGATAATTTATTAATTAGCACTGAAAATAAAATCAACATCAAGGACACAGAGAGGTCAAGGTCAAAGTAGCAGAGGTCAGCTGGAGGTCGAAGAGCTAGAAATGAAATGAATCATTGAATAATGAATAGTAAACTTTTTTTAAACTTGAAAAAAAAAAAAAAAAAAAAATCCCGAAGCACCCTTTTTGGGGAGTCGCGGGGAGTCGAAGGGGGACGCCCAGAAGCACCCTTTTTGGGGAGTTGCGGGGAGTCGCGTCCCCCACACTGGGGGGACGCGACTCCCCGCGACTCCCCAAAAAGGGTGCGCGGGGAAACGCACCCCCAGGAGACTCCCCGTCCCGGGTGCGAGGGGTGCGCGCACCCGACCCTGGGGGACGCGACCCCGTGGAACACTAGTTTTACTAATCAAAATTCCTACTCATAGTTTTATAATTTATTAATTTATTTTGATTTTTTTTATGCCATATATATATTTATAGAAAAATATGTATATTCGAACTTAATGTCGAACCTCATTACGAACCTCATCAAAATATTCGAACCCGAATCGAACTTAATCGTCGCCGAACTCGAATTCGAACCCGACCCATGTGACATAGGTACCAACGTGCATTCAATTTTAAGTTTCCAAAGAGTTCAGGCTGATATATATGTACATATATTTTTCAGAAAATTATTAACTGCTGATATATGACAATATTATCAAGAAAATAAACTAGAGCAGCGTTCTTATATATTCACTGAGCAAATACACAGGGAAATTACGTAATAGAGGAACCTGGTCTTTGCTTCAGGAAACTTTTAGAATACCGGTCAAAGTTATGAATGAGACCAGCCTTGTTGACTCTGAAATATCAGCTCCAATCTGATGTAAATCGTGGCACTGTTCACAGTGAGAGAGAGGCCACACAAATCTGGAACATGATTGCTATTGGGCTTCAAAATTCATGCAGAAAAGTACCAGCTACACGTTCAGCAGAATAGGGAGTTGTAGCACACCCAAACTGATAATAATAATCAACAGAGCTGCACATTCTTTTTTGTTAAAATTTGGCAGCTGAGGGATGAATTTCTCCTAGAATAAATTATATTTTTCAATTCTGTTTGAACCACCTATAATAACATTTCATTTCTAACAATTTTAATATGATTTTCCAAAAATAGCAAGTCACATCTCAATTTGGAAGCGACATTCCAAAAATAGTAAGTCATGTCCAAATGATCAAGGATGTTCTCGACATATTGAATCCACTTTAAAATCAAGTCAATCATGATTATACAAGTCAAGAATTAATATTTTATCCTTACTAGTATTATTATTATTATGATATTATTATTTATAAAATAGTTTAAAGTCATTCACCTTAAATGGATTGATAAAAAAGAATTCTCAAATAGTCTCATGGAATAAGTCAATTAAATTGAGAATCTCTTACTTGACAAATCAAATCTCTCTCTTGGAATAAAATAGTAACTCCACACTTAAGAGATTGTAACTTTCCTTCACTAATTCGATGTATGGCAAAAATGCAACTCCTCATTAAATGCACTTGTAACCTCCTCACTCAATTCGATTTGTAACTCTCACTAAATATTCTCAAGTGTAACTCTCTCTCTCTCTCCCTATTTCGAATTGTAACTCCTCAAGACAAGTGTACCTCTATCTCTATTTTTGGGATGAGTTACACTTCCCCTCAAGTAATTCCTCTCTCATGGAATTCAATTCTCTTATTGTTGGCTCACGACATGCATTCATTTTGTAACTCCTCTCCTTTCTCATCTATTTAAGCAAGAGCAAGTGAGAGTTGAGAGTAGCATGTTCATTGTGAAGAAGTAGAGCAAGTGTTGAGTGTGTGTAAAAAAAATGTGAGAGCAAGTGAAGATCAAGAGCAAGGGAAGAGCTGCAGCAATTGTAGGAGGAGATCTTCAAGCAAAGAGCAAGAGCATTTTAGTTGCAAGTTGATCAAACATTGGTGACTTTATTCACTCTCTCTCTCTCTCTGTAGTATGTACTTTGCTGAACAATTGAAGAAATCTAATAGAAGAGGAATCATTTGGGTTTTTCCCTTGAGGGGTTTTGCCTTGGTCATTGGACTTAAATCTCAGTGTCCCATATTTGTGTTTGGTTGTCTTCATATGATCCTTAAGTTTATGTTCTATCCACAATTGCTGATCTGAAAAGTTTTGAAGAAGAAATCTGCATTCTAAGTAATTGTGACAGCATAGAACATTTAGTTTTCTGCTTAGAACTTTCAAGTTTTTACAAAGATTTTTTAAGCTTTTGCATAGAACTTTTATATTTTAACATTTTTAGCTAATAATACACTTCAAAGAGTTGATCCCTAAAGGAAGGATATTCAACCACACACGCAAAAATTGTTGTGGCTCTCAAACATGGATAAAACTCGTCCTTCAATTGCTGAAAATCGACCCAGAACTGTGGTGACTCATCCAATAGCTGAGGTGATGAGATTAGATCTCTTATTCCTCAGGGAAATCCCGTACAGGCTGTAGAAATGGTTCAGCAAATGGAAAGGAGGAATTTGAGTATCCTAGTGGAGAAACTCGTGCTAATGTAGCCAGAACTCATCCCTGTGTTTATTCCTCAAACTCAGTCTATATCTCAGGTGGTTCGAATAGCAGAGTGAAAGGAATACACCATCTCTTTCAATAATTACTTAGCCTCTGATCTGGGCTTGGATATTTGGCTCTCACAAATTTGTTTCCAACCTGAAAAGATAAATGAAGTAAAATAAATAAGAGATTCAACTGATAATACCTCCTCCAACTCAAATCTCTTGCAAGTATTTTTCTCCTTTGAATCCCAATGGTGAAATCTGAGTGATTTCACTCCTTGAACCAGTTAGAATGTATAGTTTCAACTTTCAACATTGAAATCAACTATGACAACTAGAGTTTTCAAGCCCTAAGCTTCTCCTCCAAAACTTTCTCGAAGAGCTCTTTTCTCAAAAACACAAGTGAATAATGAGGAGAGATCCTCTCATTTCCCTTTTTATAACTCACTTACCTTTTCTCTTCAATTAAATATTTAAAAACACTTTTTCATTTCTTTATTTAAGTGTCTTTTATAAACTAATTAAAGTCGCTTTTAATGTTGGAAAATGCTTAATTCGCCTCCGTGGTCACCCTAGCCACCTAAAACCCCTTTTTATCATCTTTCCCTGCAGATCTTTTTGCCTCGATTCCAACGAGCTATTACACTAAGGTGTTTCTCCAAGTAATTGGCTCGAAACAACACTTTAAGCGTAATTAATTAAAATATGTCTATTAATAACTTCGTTTTACGGGAATCATTGGGATGCATTGAAAGAGAGAGGAAACAGTGCAGAATTGATCCTGATGATGAAATATGGTAAGCGATCTTAGTTGGACTCGTAAAAATCCTCTAAAACCCTTCGGGACCACCAATTGAGTAATCCTGCTCTTATGACCGGGCTGACACAAGCTCTGGAAATCCCAACTAACCAACTCACACGGTAATCCAAAATTTGGGGACATTACAAAGAGTATGAACAAGAAGGAGAATAAGGAAATAACTCTCTCCTTCCTCTATTTGTATGAGAGGTAAGGGCGAGCAACAAAATGTTTGTGGGTCCAATCCCTTACAAGCTACTTACAAATCCATAAGTAGGCTCACACATATGAAGTGCTACACTCCAAGGATACGCATGTCAAGCTCGAAGGTGTTGTCGTACAAAAGCAAGGCTCCAATGCAAAGGCGCTGCAGATGATGTGCCCAAAGCTCCTAGTCCAAGTCTTCAAGGACTCCAATGTTCCTCTCAACCCATATGCTCCATTGTGTCTAGCCCCCTTACATAAACATTGTTGTAACCTAGGCATCCCCAAGTCAACTCCATGCCTACGTTCAAGCATCCAAGATACCCCATGGTGTATAAGGCTCAATTCCCTCCACTGGCATGTAGAATGTCGCCAAGCTGTGTGAATATCTCCAATGGCTTAAGGAAGAATGTCATGCAAGTGTCCATTTGAGTTCTAGCAACCACGAAGGAAGCCATCTCTAATGTGCAAATCCATTGTGGACCATCTAGGGGCTTCATACTCCATGTATCCCAAATCTCATGAAGCACCTCGAGTATTGTGTAAATTTTAAACATGTTTGCAGTAACCCAAAAAGCTAAGGACTTGCTTGTTATATATACAACTTTGTATGCCATTTTGAACATTGAAGTAAAATAATATCTTTTTGTTCTGTCCATTATTTTGTCGATGTATGGGTATTATATTTACATTAGGTCCTCTCCATACTCCTTTTTTACAACACCATCACAAGAACTGTATCTCCATGGGTTTTCATATTTTTTGTAAGAAATCTTACTCCCATTACAAGGTATTTTAAAGGAGTCAGTGACTTTTATGGTAGTTAAGGTAAAGCTGCCATGGGATTTATCTGAAGAGGAATGAATATATGAATTAGCAAGACCAAAAATTTCCATGTTATGGAAGATTAGACTTGTTTAAAGTGGAGGTGATCTCAGCTGCAGGTTTTGTATTAAATATTTGATTCTAAAAATGTTGCAATCTTTACATAGTTTTAAACACTTATTTAGAATGGTTATTCTCTCTTTATATTGTAGGCACCCTGAACCTATGTAAGGCAAGACTCAGAAAAATCTTTTGAATGAGATGTTCAAAAACAATATTCTTTTCAAAATAAACATCAATGCCCATCCTTTAGATACATAACAATTGCGGTTGCTAATCTTGAACATACAAACTCTGATTTTCACAGCTATAAAGAGAAGGAAAGGATGATAAATCAACTATGCTAGTATCCAGCGATGACCAAAAAGTGGTCATTGGGTCTTTCCAAAACCCCATATGTAGCATCAGTGTTGATAATATCAGTGTCGACAAAATATTGACGAGGGTCCAGAAAAGATCTTATTGGCAATATCGGCGAAAATATCGGCAAGCATAAAAAATGCATAATATAGTCATTTTTTTTCTTCAGATTTTTAAACATATAAAGCAATAACAACATGAAATAAACACATTGGCACATTAATACGAAGAAAGCACTGATATATATGATGTAGTGGATGTAAAATAAAAATGATACATCAAAGGCGATACCAAATCATGTTGATCCCTGATAATTGTATGGACTGAAATGTGGAGAACCAATACAAAATAACATCACACATATAAAGGTATCTCATCATCATGAGTTATATGTAGCAAAACAAAAAAAATAGCAGCTATGTATCTGAAATCAACGCCCTCTCCCCCTTTTACGGGAAAACATGAGGGGCTATTTGTCAGGCTTGCCTCTAGCAGTGGAAGGCCATGACCTTGCACCTAATGTCAAATATTGACAACTGGGTGTGGAGCTCTGCTCTCCTATATCGATAGCAAGTGGTGCAGATGCTGATGCTCTCACAGTGTCCTCCTCGTCCTCTTCCTCTTGCTCTGAGTGCTGCTCCTCCTCTGAGTCCTCCTCCTCTTGCTGCCCCTGTTCTAATGGTTCATTTGGCTCTGACCATGCAGGTGACTCCCCCAAGATGGGATGCTCAGTCTCCACCCTCCACTGAGGCAATACATCAATATTGTCTAAGGAAATGGCATCTGGATCCATTGGTGCTTGTATTTGCTACACTCGAAGTCGGATATTGTAATGCGCATACACTAAATCATTGAGACGTGCGAACTCCAACCTGTAAAATTGTCAAAAAAACTTGAGTCTTCCCTCTTGACACTTGAGGGTCATAAATTAAAATTACAATAATTGTAATTGTTCAACTGAAGGATGAAGGTCAAAGTTATACCTGTTGCGCTTTTTTGAGTGTATTTTCTCAAATACACTCGAATTGCGTTCACACCCTGAAGAACTACATGTTTGACTTAAGATTCTTATTGGCAATTTCTGCAAATTTGGTGCCCTTGCACCATAGGTTCGCCACCAAATATCTACAACAAAATAAAGAAATAAAAAATTAAAAAACATAAAACATAATTAAACTTTCAAATGCAAGTTACATAATTTAATATTAAAAATCTAGAATTATAAATAAGTAAATCCTAAATTGAAATTTCTAATGAGTGATGGCTTGTCACTTACGTGGCATGAAGATGGTCCTTTCCCTAATAGCATCATCAAAGCCAAATAGGCCAACACAATCCTGATAAAACTGTATCTCGTGGTTGATTTTGCTACGAAGCTCAGGATCGAGTACCATCCTCTGAATACAAGAATGGAGCCCTTCTATCACCTCACCATCAAAATCAAAGGCGCATTTTAAGAACGAATGGCCTCCTTGGCCCTATCCATGGTCTCATACACAATAGCCATTGTAGGCTTCTCCCCATCTACCAATCTCGGAACCTTTACTATAGGTTCACTAACTGAGCACACTTCTTCTACTCCCTACCAAAATGTCTCAGTGTACACCATTTTTGCAATGGCTCTCCCGTCCTGTCTCTTGTTGCATATACAATCACGCCACTCATCAGAAACAAACATTTGCTTCAACTCAAACTGGCATCGAAGCAAAGATTGAAGAGTAATAAAGTTGGTGGCAAAATGTGTGATTGCAGGACGCCACAACTCATTGTTTCTGGTGAATCTCCTCATGAGGCTAAGAACAAAAGCTTGGTTATATATAAACTTGGGGACACTCTTAGCCATATCAATCAACTCCTTCATGAATGAGAGTTTTCCTATATCCTGAAGCAACAAATCGATACAATGTGCTGCACATGGAGTCCAGAACAATGTGCGGTGCCTCTCCATAAGCATGTTGCCGACAACCACATAATTAGCTGCATTATCTGTTATGACTTGCACCACATTCTGCATGCCAATCTCCCGGATGAAGCCATCTAATAGCTCACATATCATTGCTACATCTTTTATGTGTGCTGATGCATCCACTGATTTAATAAACATGGTACCTTTAGGACAATGTACCAAGAAATTTAGAAGGGTCCTAGCCTTCCTATCTGTCCAACCATCAGACATCACTATGCATCCAAACACTTCCCATGTCTTTTTCAACTTTGTCAATCTAGAGTTGATGTCCTGCTTTTTTGCTTTAAGGATTGGCCCTCGCAATTCCTCATATGTAGCACTTTTGTAACCTGGGCCCACAACACCAATAGCATCACACATTGGCTGCCAAAATGGATTGGTTTTGGTGATGCTGAGAGGCAAGTCACTTCAAAAAAGGCACTTCCCCATAACTCTATCTGCTTCTAGCTTCTCCTTTTTTTTTTAAACAACTGATGTTATGGAAGGTTGTGTTCCATGCGTGGAACAAAAGATGATGACCTCCCACTTCCAACAACATTAGCACTAGCTGTTGCAGGTGATGCTGTGGAGTCCCTCCCACTACCCTCGGCCTCAAAATCAGAAGAAGATATGCCAAAAGATCTACCTGCACGTTCAACCTTGTTTCTTTCTGCCTCTTCCTTCTTTCTGTCTTTTTCATCAATAGCTTCAAGAGCTTTTTGTATAAGCTCCGGACTAGCAACTGTACAAAGGGCAACGTCATGTCCAGAGAGTCTAGCCATATGGTATTTCAATCTTGTAACCCCCTCCTGTCATTTTTGTCCCACACAATTTGCATGATAAATATGCCCGATTTGTTCCACCATTAGGCTCCCCATACTCCCAAAAAGGGTCCAAGGCTTTTGACATATTTGACTTTTGTAGTGAATTAATTCAAACCTAGGACACAAAAAAACAAAAAATTGGCATTAAACACCTATGCATAAAAATTTAAAAATAATAAGTAATAAGCATGTCATTTAAAAAAAATTACGACAAGAATACAAATACATTATTTGCAACGTGAATAAAAAATTGGCAATAAGGGGGTGCATAAGAATGTTTAAAAAAAAAAATGAAGCTTGCTGTCCAAATATGGACAAACCCCCTGCATTGGCTCATGGGTATGAAAATCATAGTAAATAGAAAAAAGCAAAGTAGCACAATGTTGGTTGTCAAAGAGACAAGCATGCATAGCCCTAAATCTATAAAAAAATTCATTAAAATATGGGCTTGGAAGAACATACCTGTTAATGGAAGAGATGGATTTTGTCTCATTGTTCTTCAATCTTTGATCATGAAAAAATTCCTAGGTGCTGGTGATAATGGTTGTTCAATCACAAATTCCTTTTTAACAACCTCTACAATGCTTTAGCCTTCCTTCTCAGCCACTCACAAACAGAAATGAAAAGAAATCGATTTTTCCCTTTTCTAGCTGCAGCCAGGAGAAGCCCGGCGATATTTTCTATCGTTGCACGATATTTGCCGAAATATTGCTGATATTTCGGAAATATCGCGATATTTTCGGGGATATTTCGGAAATATCACGATATTTTCTCGGCGATATTTCGTTTCCCCAAAAATATCGCGATATTTCCGAATATCGGCAATATTGTCATCACTGTGTAGCATCTCTAAACCAAAGTGCATAAAGAAATAAATGTAGAAGTACAAGTAATGAAGCATATAATGTTGCAGTCTTTCCAAAATTTCTATCAATGAATTCCCATAGATTAGAAAATAGTTGATATCTGTCACAAGTAACATAATGGTGAAATTAATAGCCTCTCTGATTTTCATATACCTGAATTTTGGTTTCAGTCTCCTTTCGCAATGCATACTGACGTCTCTATATTCGTAAGCACTTATCATGATTTTTTGGGCACAGTGGACTGCAGGGTCCATGGTGAATATTTCCTTTGAAATGGTTATTTGGATTCTGAATTTTCTCAGCTTCAAAAGATTGGGGCATAATTACATTCAATTCATTGATGAAATTGTAGTAATTTCAGTAAAAAATATCATGGGTAGGTAATTGACCAAATGAAATCAAGTGGTGGCCAATGAAATTGTCATACCAGGAAATTGCAAAGATAAAAAATTGTCAAAGCAAAAATATCTTGTCTTTTCCATTTTTAATGTTTATAGTCTTTTCCTTGCAGCTGGAGGTTTAGGCCATTGTGTGGGCATACTCTATGTTTCTGTCTTAGCCTTCTTACACCTGCATTTGGGTGAACCATTTTATGTGAGCAGCTGTAAAATTTTAAAATGTATATTGATCTAATTCTGTGAATCTTTTCCACGCAGCTGGAGGCTTAGGTCATGGAGTGGGCCATGCTGTATTTTTCTGTCTTAGCCTTCTTACACCGGCATTTGGCCCAGCTACATTTTACGTGGACAGTTGTAAACAGATGCCATTTTTCCTTGTTGCTGGTAAGCCTGGTGCTGTACAGTGCTAACACCTTTCTTATTTATGTTTATCTTTTTAAACTGATATGTTTTTTTCCTTGAAGAATTGGTCTCTGGTAAAGAAAATTATTTTATCTATATATAGCTCCCACAACTTTGAGTCATTAATAAATCATATCTGGAATTTACACTACATATGGATTGTCTGGAGCCAGTGCTGTAGAAGACATTATACCCTTCTGATCAGAAGTAAAAGCTAACAAACCACAAATTTAGCATACAAACAGATCTATTAACAGAATAGTCCATAAACATATACCTAACATATACCTATAGGAATTAAAATCAGCAGACAGTATAATAAAACTCACAGTACCTTGTCAGAGGGTAAGGTAGAGATCTAAAAACCCGAGGAGCATTTCTTCTTCTGGTCCAAGGCTGTTTCTTCTTCCACATATATTAGGTATTCATGCTTCATCATGTAGTTCACCAGATACTTTTTGCTTAAGGGCTTCATTCTCGTACCTGTCTTTGTCTGCAACTTTAACCAGTGCTTACCAGTTTCTAGTGTGACTGTAATTTTCAGTCTTCTTCTTGCAGTACGGTCCCTAATTCTCCTTGCACGTGCGAGATGATTTTTCCCAAAACAGATCCAAGAATCTTCAATTTTCTTTCTTCTTTTCCTTTGCTATATAGGAGGCTTCTTATTTCTTCTTATTCACACTTCTTGCTTGCTCTTCTTTCTTAAATGAATGCCCTCTTGAGTGAGGCCGAGTCCTCCCTTTTATAGGCTTTCTCATCCATGCAATTAGGCCGACATGTCCTCTTGTGTAGGCCGACATCTCTTTTTAAAAGGCTGACTTGCTTGTAGCACTTGACAAGGTCTTGAAGGGTTATTTTGACTCAAATATTTTTTCTTACAATATTTAACATGCCCAAGAAGGGTCTTTCATACATGACAATGATTCCCTGGACTTGTAGACTCAATGACAAGCCCTAGAAGCTCTCTATGGGAGCTTAACCTATAAAAATAAATTTTCTTGAGCATGGAACTAATGCTTCAAGATCAACAACAAAAATCAAATTTTTTCTTCTCATTACATCAATTACATAAAAACATGATTACATATGTCATTATGAAGGCCAAACTTAGTTACATATTTACTCTCAACTCTCACTTGCTCTTGCTTAATTAAATGAGAAAGGAGAGGAGTTACAAAACGAATTCATGCCTTGAGTCAATAATAGTAGCATCGAATTCCACGAGGGAGGAGTTACTTGAGGATAAGTGTAACTCATCCCAAAAATATAGAGAGAGGTACACTTGTCTTGAGGAGTTAGAATTTGAATTAGGGAGAGAGAGAGTTACACTTGGACATGAGAGAATATTTGGTGAGAGTTACAAATTGAATTGAATGAGGGAGTTACAAGTGCATTTAACGAAGAGTTACACTTTTGCCATACATTGAATTAGTGAGAGAGAGTTTCATTCTCTTATGTGTGGAGTTACTATTTTAATCCAAGAGAGAGGTTCGATTTTCCAAGTAAGAGATTCTCAATTTAATTTACTTATTCCATGAGAGAATTCCTTTTATTAATCCATTAAAGGTGAATGACTTTAGACTATTTTATAAATAATAGTATCATAATAATAATAGTACTAGTAAGAATAAAAATATTAATTCTGGACTTGTATAATCATGATTGATTTGATTTTTAAATGGATTCCATAGGTCGAGATCATCCTTGATGATTTAGACATGACTTTCTATTTTTCGAAAATCACTTCCAAATTGAGATGTGACTTACTATTTTTGAAAAGTCATATTAGAATTGCCAGGAATGAAATTTTATTATAGGTGGTTCAAACATAATTGAAAGATATGATTACTGATCTTCATTAGTAATGGCCAAGTTTGCATATGGTTGAGCAAGATTTAACCAAATAGGGTTTGAGGCACTATTAAGAGTATCTTGAATTGTGGAATATTTCTAGGGTTTGACAAGAGGCATATATATCTCAAGCAGAGCTGTTGAGATAGGGTTTGTGTTACCAAGAGCTACTTATGCAAGGTTTGTCTATGAGAGTTTAATGCTGAGTTGTCGAATAGTGATATCAAAGAGTATGTTGCTGGTCTGATTTGATTGGGTAGAATGGTTTGATGAACAGGTTATTGTGTTAGCGAGCTTGTCAAAGTTTGATACACTACTGCTAGGGTTTGTTGACAGATACACATGTTGAGCAACAATGGTTCTAAGTTATTCTTTCTTTTGATTCGCCATCAAAGTTTGTCTTTAGAGTGTTACTCCACATGTCTGGCTTTTTAGAATCTTTTCTAGTCTGGTCACTAACAGGATGAAGATGTATAAATTATCTCTTATTTTGGTTTTTTTTTGCATTTCAACGTTGTCTTTGGGAGATACTTCCTATTTTAATTCTTGAGCATGTGTTTGTATGTCATGCTATGTGCATAACTGATGCTTTGTTCCACAGCACTGATTTCTCTTGGATTTCTTATCATCCACACATTCTCCATGGTCATTGCATTCAATGGATATGATGAAGGAAAGAAAGTACACCAGATATTTGTGCCCACAGTCCATCTAGTTGCAGCAATGCTGGTAAACAATTTATATCAATACCCAAATGGCGTTTTTCTCTATCTTGCTATCTGAAATTTCCTCTTACTCAGTGGATTTCATTAATGTTAGTGATGTGTTTTGGAGAGCTTCTTACCCCTTTTGGAATTGGTTGTAGACACTGGTGAATCTTATACCTGGTGGCTGCATTGCTGGAGTACCCCTAATATTAGGCTCAGCTGCTGTGACATTGTTGTATTGTGGTAAAATGGTTTGGAAAAGAATGATGGAGAGCTTAGAGGAACCTCCCAGTAGGCACAGGATTATTTCAGATGAGCAGAATGAATAATCAGACTAGAAGAATTTGCATTTTTAATACCATGACGGATGATATCTTTGTATCAGTGGAATTGTACATCCTTCACATCTGGTTAACAATGGTAAAACAGGAGGATATTCTTAACCAGGTTGAACTTCACGTCTTGTGTCTTGAAAGAACCTGCCTTGCTGATGAAAATATGGTTGCATTTTAAAATTCTCTCCCCCTTTCTATATAACATTTATTGTCAATTATTTTGTAATTGTTTGAAAGTTAAATTTTGTTAAGTGAAGCCATAATTCCATGGTATGACTTGCTGTAACACTTGATTTGATCTATTTACGTGAAGCTACACACCCTCTCGAATGAAAGCATAAATTGAAGGGGATGATTAGAAACCCTGAACATATGTATGCCGTTGGGATCAAAAGACTGGGATATATGAAATGCAAGGTAATGTGGTTCATCCCCTGAAAGGTGAATACTTGGCACATTCTATGTTTCAAATTGACATGCTTGTGCTGATTAAAGTGGCGAAACCAAAAATGCATTTTCATGTAGTTGTTAAGAGGAGTATATTGTATCAGTGTTTAAATAGCACACACTACTTCTCAGTGCTTGAATCTTAAGTTTTATTACATATCAACATATTTTTTAAAGGTTTGAGTACTATTATGATGAGTAAGTGCAAGTCGATATGAAATTAGGAATATATTGGATCAGTGTCTAAATAGCACACACTAGTTCTCAGTTCTTGAATATTTAAGTTTTATTACATATCAACATATTGTTCAAAGGTTTGAGTCTTATTATGATAAGTGCAAGTAGATATGAAATTTAAAACATTCAGTGTTAGAATTTTTCATTACATATAAATTTTTATAGTGCAAGGTACTTGAAAAAGATAAATAATTAGATAACCATATCAATGCATGTTCATTGCCATATACCAAAAAAAGGCTAAACATACAAATTCGACCTTTTTTGGTTTGCAATCACTTGATTCTGTTGATGAAATCTTGCTAAAATGGCAATTTGGGATTGTTGAAATCATTATTTTCAATGCAGAAATGGATTGAGCATCTTTGGATACCCCTATGACAACTTGATTTTCAATGTTTATGATTGATAATTGCAATTTCATCCTTCCATAATGTATTTTGTCGGAATTGAAGCAAAAGATATCCGTTTCCCTTCCCATTATTTTGAGCAGCAGGAGAAGAGCCAATTTCTATCCTTCCCATTATTTTGAGCAGCAGGAGAAGAGCCAATTTATATCCTTCCCATTATTTTGAGCAGCAGGAAAAGAACCAATTTCTATGACAATGCCAAAACCATATTATTCAGTAGAAGACTAGTTTGACCAAAAACAGACATTATCAGAAAATACAGAATTACCAAAAATAGTTCTTATAAATAGACTAGGCCTATAATAAGTGTCTTGGTCAGAGATGCATTAACCCTTCTTCCCAAGAGGATGTCAAGTGTGTTTGCATATTTATCCCCAAAATTCAGGTAACAACTAAAGCAATCATAATTCCATCCTTTCATAGTAGGAAGTCCAAAAAGGTAAAGAAAATGAAAAATTTATTGCGGTGCAATGTAATCAATAATTTTAATGTTCAAAACCTCTCAAGTAATTAATATGGTAGCATATACCCGATCGGGGTGCGAGGATGGTAATGATTCGTATGGGGATCAAAATCATGCATAAAAACAGAAGGGACAGGGCAAGTGGGCGGCCCATCCAATGCCTATACATGCACGAAGTAATTAAGGATCTGCAGATATGTAGCCCTTTGTCAGATTGGGCCTTGTGCAAGGGTTATCTCTCCCTCCAGGTGGTGAGAGCCGCATGCTGCATGCAAGAATTTGTTGGGCTTTATTCCTCATTTCTTCGGAAGGTGGTAAACATTTCTTGGTGGACCGTGGTGATGGTGCGAAGGAGGAACAGTGCGGGAGATAGCCATGATGCGAAGGCAAAGTGCGGATTCTAGTATGTTTCTCAGGCTTTCCTGGTTAATGAGATGGAGGCTTCGCCTCAAAACATGTTTGAAGATTGGAGGGGTTTGAGGACATTGCTGCACTGGAAAATTGGGTTGTTGATCAATTTAGATTTGTCTGCATTTGCCATGTTGATTTCTGTTTTCTATGGAAATTTTCTTGCTCAAATGGGAATGTATTGTAATTTATGGTCTGTCATTGATATTATGCATGCATATATCTTATGTGAACTGTTTTACCTCTGGTTTCTTTTGCTTCGACAAGTTAGGGGTAGTATAGTGGTTCTGGGTTTTGAAAGGGAATAAGTTGGTAAATCCTGAGTGTTGGCACTTGATGGGTTCGTCGCCTATTCTAAGGCACCACCCGGTGATATGGGAAAACTCCGGTTTTTGGAAATGCAAAGGAATGCCATAACAGTTTTATGTGTCCGACAGAGAAGAGTTAACATTCTATTTGTCTGTATTATCATTTCAGGTCCGCTGAAACTGTCAACCCCTTCAACTCTTGCACTATGGATTTTACCTCCTCTGCGGGTTAGAGTGGTTCTGCAGTTGTTGGACGGTCTAACAAAAGTTAGAATGGTAAAGGCAACTTTTGGTCAAGGCAAGCGAGGGCGTGGAGGCCATGACAACAACTCGCCAAGTGACAAAGGTAAAGCGCAGAGGGCATCGTCTAGTAAACCCCAACGTCAAAGAGGAAGGAACTATGATGCTGAGAACATGCAAAGCATCCTGCATGAGTATAGCGTTGGGACCCTAACACAGGTGAAAACCATGATTTCTTCATGGGAGACAGAATTAAGTTCAAAAATAGTAGCAAAGCTCCCGGTTGAGGACTGGACACCCTTGGTTTCAGACCCCGAGCATACCCAAGGCCGGCTTACCCTGTTTAAACAATCGATCCATCTCTATTGGCTTATGAAATGTATTATGGTGAAAGCCATAACTGCCACGAAGGAATTCAAGGGTCATCCGAAGGCCGAGTCGAGTCTCAAAGATATGCAAAAAGAAATTCAATCCACACAACTACAATTGCATTGCGAAAACATCTGCCTTCGCCGAATTGAATGTTAGCTTCAGGGTCCACATTAGTTTGAAATGCCAGGGTCAAGTGCCAAAGACCCTGTTCCAGTGGAATCGTCTGATGATTAGCTACTGGGATGACTTGTTAATATTTTTGCTTTCTTATGATTCTGGTCATATATCATTTACTTTAGTAGTCTTAAGTGTAGATTGTTAACAAACTTGATGGCATACAAGACTGGGATAGATAGACTTAAACTGTTAATGTTTTAGATGGCCTATAACGCTGTTTGGTGACCAATAGACTTGGTTTCCTTCGGGCAGGTTGAGGCCATTGAATATATTATATGATTGTAACCCGCTTTTATGAATGAATGAATAGAAAGGTACTACCAAGCTTACAAAACAAAAATTAATATGGTAGCATAAGATGCAATGTAATATACACTAGGATTTATGCTTTGATTGTGTCCCACTGTTGAGTTTCCACCCAATCAATGGAATTAATTTCAAAAGGGAATGCCCCCCATGTAGGGCCAATTTGAATGAGGTGAGGAAGTTAGGGTTCACAAAACTATCGACAACTATTCTCCAAATGGATTCCATAGATAGAGTCGCTGTTGAGTTTGGTGGAGGCTTTTGGTCCTACAACACTTCCATACGTTGAAGGGTTGTGGTATGTAGGGATCTTATTACCACATGAGCCTCTACTGTATACCCTTGTCGATCAAGCATCGAATTTGATAATGGTGCCCCTTTGCAAGGCTTGTACTAGCACTCCAACTCTTGATGATTACTTCTGATTGGTTAGGGAACATAATTGGTAGTGTTGTCCTAAGGGCTTGGACAATAGTTGCTAGGCACAATCCAACCTCATAAATTTGCTCAATACTATTTAAGCAACAATCATTATGTTCCTAGATATTAAAATTTAGAGTTGTATTTTCTCTACAGGTAGAACTACCCCCACCATCCCCTTCATGGACCTCCCACACACAAGGATGCATCATCTTTTATAACTTGCAAAAGTGGGAGCACTCCTGCGAGTTTTTTTATGGGTGAAATTAAGTTTAGGAATAGATTTACAAGTGCCAAGAAGTGTTTAAAAGGTGAATTGTAGTTTCCCCTTTTAAACCTTTAATTAAACTTTGTGAAACGTTTTCCTAGCGATTTTTCCTTTCTGAGACTCTTTAGACACTAGGTTTAGGCAATTGCTCTCATCCACATGGCCTCTTTCTTGGATACAATTCCTCCACCTCTTCTTTGGTATTTCAACTTGTAGTGAATTATTCATTTCAATAATACCAATACATGCAAAATAAAACATATCCAATGTCAGTCTTTAACGTTAATATAAGTATTCAGCCTTATTATTAATGAAAATAGTTTATCATAAGCCATAGCTAAGCAATGCAATCATTATCAAGGAATATTAATGCTCTATAATCACTATTAAGGAATATAAATGGTTGCTAATCAATATTGAGGAATATCAATGCTCTGTAATCAATGCTCTATAATCATTATTAAGGAATATAAATGGTTGCTAATCAACATTAAGGAGTATCAATTTTGATTATAAAAACATTAAGGAATGCCAATGCACACTAAACAATGTTAAGGAATATTAATGCTTATTATATCCTAAGCAACCAAATAAGCACTATGTTTAATATCCTCGCATCCATTGCAAGTTGTTAAATTGTAAGCACAAATCGTCAAGGAGGAAATCATCCACAATCATATATACATCTTAAGGCATAATCCTTTATAGCTATTATTGATAAACATACTTATTTGTGCATGAACATTAAGGAACTTTTCACATTCTCTGTTACGATTATTTGGTAAACACTTTCATCTCATTCCTAAATATGAATCAATATCACAAAAGGATTAGAAAGGGGAAATAATGAGCCTTGTCATATCACAATTAATTAATTGATAGTGTGAAACAAAATGCATAAAGCCATTGACATACACTGTGGGGTATTATAATTGCCCCTCTCTCAATAACACTATTGACTTTGGAGCTAGGTCAATATCAAACAAACATAGGTAAACTTTTAGATTTCAATTCACAACATCTTCCATCACACCATTAAAACCTACTACAATCAATAACAATACTTCGTGCAACCATTGAGCATTAAGAGTTAATTAAGTACAACCCATCCTCATTGTTGTTATAGTGGCACCATCATTGTACTATTAGACAAATGTTAATCCCTTTAGTAAAAAAATAATCCTAATATGTAATGAAATGAAAAGCAAAGCATTGATTGGTGTTATCACACTTTTTAACCTTATGTTAAATATTTATGTCAATATGCTTATCGCTAGCATGCATGTTAACCATTTCTATAACCAATTCCATCAATTATAGTTCAGTCATTCCTAAACACAATAGTGCCATGTAACATTGAAGGGTTAAGGGATGTAGTAATTTTATTACCACACAAGCCATTGCCGAATGCCCTCTGGTAGTGGCACCCCTTTGCAAAGATCATACTAGCACTCTATCTCTTGATGGATACCTCTAACTGGTTAGGGATTGTACTTGGTGGTGGTGCCCTAAGGGCCTAAACAATATTTTTCGAGCCTAAACACCCAAAACAACCTTATAAATTCACTCAACTAGATTTCAACAACTATTAACATGCTTCTTGATATTAAAATTAAAATTTGTATTTTCTGTTCAAGTGGACATACCCCATCACCCCCTTCTTGGACCACCCAAACAAAAGAATGCATCATTTGTATAGCTCCGAGAGGTGTGATCATTCCAACCAATTATTCTTGGGAGAAATTAAGTTTAGGAGTAGATTTACAAGTGCCAAGAAGTGGTTAAAAGGTGAATTGTAGCTTTCCCCTTTTAAGCCTTTCCTGTTTTCTGAGTCATTTTTTTCCTCAAGACTCTCTAGGGATTAGGATTAGGTGGTCACTCTCATTACACATGGGCCCCTTTCTTGGATACAATTCATCCTTCTCTTCTTTGAGAATTCAATATGTAATGGATTTGTCATTTCAACATTAATTTGCATATTCAAGCTTATTATTCATGAAAAGAGTTTATCGTAAGCCATTAAAAAGTGATGCTAAATCATTATCAAGGAATATTGATGCTCTGTAGTTACTCTTAAGGAACATAAATGCTCACTAATCAATAATAAGGAATATCAATGCTCTATAATCAATATTAAGGAATATTAATTTTGATTATAATCAAGATTAAAGAATGCTAATGCACACTAAACAATATTAAGGAATATTAATATTTATTAGATCATAAGCAATCAGATAGTCATTGTGAAATTTCCACGAGCTACAACGACTAGAAATTTATCTCTCGACTGCAGTTTATTTGTCTTCTGTTAATTATATCAACGACAAATATCGATAAACTCACACTACAATTCTTCACAAATAAAATACGCTGCATAAAATAAAAATAATGGAACTGAGAAATAATGCACACAATGATTTGACACCGTTATTTTTGGGCAAATGTTCCTAGAAAAGCCTCAAAGGGAAAATCAATGTAGCAGAGGTGGGTTTTATTATTATTCAACAATTTGAGAAATTACAATTGGTTTCTGTAGAATGAAAAACTTCCGACAAATACTGATTTCCACTATAAAATATAGTTGGAGATTCTGTGTCTCCCTTTGCAATTGGATCTGACCTCTCCCAACCAATTCACACTTCCTCTAGCTATTCACATTGCTTGATTGGAATGTGCACTATCGATCCTGGGAAATTCGTACATCCTTTGGGAAATCATCCCTGCAAGTAAAACTGCCTCCAACCGTTGCTAGACCCACTTGCTTTGCATCCGGGAAATAGATTCGACAAGTGAAACATGGTCTCTCTGGAAAATCGCACTGGATAAACCGACTAACTCGCACTTGCTAAATCAACCTCCTTTGCAAACTGAATCAATCTCCTTCATGCCTATGGACACTGGAAATCACTGTGGAAATTTTCTTCGGAAAAATTTCTCTGAAATCTCTGTTGAATACCTCGCTGTTGATGTCTCCCTAGTTTCAACTGTGCCCTTGTTGAATCATTGCAACTGGGTAGTCGAACTGCTCAAATGATTTTCAGTGTCTTCTCCAGACCCTTAACCTGCTCTTATAATATTTCGTTGGAGTCTCAACAACCACATTCACATCTCAACCGATGGCTAAGATCATCTTGACTCCATCAATTAACTTTTTTGGAAGTTTCTATAGCAAAATTGACTTCTGATCCGGATTTATGCAGGAACGCAACAGAATAAACATATAACCATAAATACAAAGATGCAACGGAAATAACACTTCATTTCATTAATATCAAAGCATTGAAATTTGCTTACAGACGGAATGGAAATAAAACTAGCTAGGGCGCTGGTAGCTATCTCTGAGAAGAGATGTGGCGGCTACAGGCCTCTGAACTAAGTTACAATGAGGCTCAAGGGCCTATTTATTATTTAGAAATAATGGGAAATCTTAAACAGCCAAAACCCTAACCCTAGGAGATGAAGTGCCAAAACTATGGGCCCCGTTTGGGTAAATTGGTGTTTCAACTTCCCGGGGACGTAACTTTGGCATACGATCTCCGTTTGACGCGTACCATACATCGTTAGAAAGATCTATCCGAGGACTACAAATTTTGAGTGAGCAACATGGGTCCACTTCCAGTTTTCCCAAAAAACGTCGTTGAGGGCCTCAAAACGACTCCAAAAGTTCAGGACCCGAAAAACTGCTAAAAATAGTAAGTTGTGCCGAAACTGAAAAACTGAAAGAGACAATGGTGGGGCCCCAAGTGGAATAGGCGGGTGACCACCAATATCCACCTGATCATTCCTTCCCCCTTGGGAAGCAATGGGATGCGTTAAGTTCCTCCATGAGATGAGGAAATTTCTGCTGAACTTGGTCCCTGGTGAACCACTTTCCTTGGTGCAGGAGTTGGCTAGCTTTGACAACCCGATATAGTTGGATCTTCGCTTGGCGAGTGTTTTTGATTTGCGTGTCCATGATACAATCTGTGGTGGCCTGTTCCAAGCAGTCCGGGTTTAACTCTGTTGGTGTGAGTTGTTCTACAATGTCAGAGGTGTCCAGTAGAGGTGGGCAGTAAGGACGAAGGCGGTCCACATTGAATACTGGGTGTAGACCAAGGAATGATGGAATACTGAGCTCGAAGGCATTGTTCCCTACAACCTTGGTGATGGTGTACGACCCGTATCGGAGCGGGCGAAGCTTGCGGTGGGGTCCAGTGAGGTGCTCCTTCTGCAAATGTAGCCATACTTTGTCGCCCACCTGGAAGTTGTGTGGCACCTGGTGTTGATCATGGAATTTCTTGTACTTAGCATTGGCTTTGTCCAATATGTCAAGAACCTATTGAATTCGCTCGATGAAACTATTTGCTTTGTCAACTTCAGACTGGACATGAGCTGAATCGGCCTGAGTAGCCGTAAATGGCATGGCTACGTCAATGGGACATAGTGGCTGGAATCCCAAGCCCACCTGAAAGGGGCTATGGCCGATTGAACTGTGGAGAGCCCGGTTATAACTATGTTGTACATAGGGGAGGCTCTCGTCCCATGTGCGTGGATGCTTTGAATTGTACATACGCAGAATGTGTACAATCATTCTGTTGACGACCTCTGTCTGGCCATCTGTTTGGGGATGGAAAGCTGTGGACTTGGTGAGCTTGGTATCCAACATCGACCAGAGGCTGGACCAAAATGTGCCGAGGAACCTGCTATCCCGATCTGATATGATAGACTGTGGGATCCCAAAGTGCACCCACACTCGTTCAAAGAAGAGTTTAGCAGTGGCTTCTGCTGTGATATTCTTCTTGCAGGCCGCCATAATGGCCATCTTCGAGAATCTGTTGACGACCACGAAAACACAGTCATTTCCCTGCTTAGTAGAAGGCAGGCCCGACATGTAATCCATGGAGATGGATTCCCAAGGTCGACTAGGGGTAGGTAGAGGAGTATATAGGCCTTGCTTCTTGATGGTCGGTTTGGCAATGGCACAAGCAGTGCAGGATCTGATGTGCTTCTCGACATCCTTTCGAAGGTTCGGCCAATAGAAATGCTTCTGTAGTATTGCTACTGTTTTCTCGACCCCGAAATGCCCAGCGACTCGACTGTAGTGTGCTTCCCATATCATCTTGGCACGCTCGCTTGAAGGAACACAAAGGTGTCCCAGGTGACATAAAAGTGCATCTTCGAGGTGAAAATTTGGAACTTGCGTACCCCCCAAGAGTGCCTTGTAAGTGTGGCCGAATTCTGGGTCACTCTCATAGAGAAGCGGCAAATCAGAAGTCTCGTGCCCACAAGAGTTGAGCACGGTGGTGAGCGCCACGATCGGTGGTCGGCTGAGGCAGTCTGCAACATTATTGGTGCTACCCTTCTTGTACTTGATGTTCAAATGAAACTGTTGCAGATATGTGGACCACTTCTGATGGCGATCATTTTGCAACTTCCCTTGTGTCTGTATGAACTGCAGGGGCCTGTGGTCTGTGTGGATGATTGTTTCCTTCCCCAAAATGTAATGCTTCCATTGTCGACAAGCTTCCACAATGGAGTACATTTCTTTGTCATATGTGGGGTACTTGCGAACTGTGTCAGACAATGTCTCACTGTGAAATGCCACTGGATGTCCCTGTTGAGTAAGAACCGCCCCAATAGCATAGTCAGAGGCATCTGTCTCGATCTCAAATGGCTGTTGCAAGTCTGGTAAAGTGAGCACTGGGGCAGAACAGAGGCAGTTTTTCAGTTCTGTGAACGCCTTCTGTTGAGGTTCCGACCAAAAAAAAATTTCTCTCGCTTCTCCCTTGGTGACTTGACTCAAGGGCCAAGTGATATGAGAGAATCCCAACACGAACCTCCGATAGAAATTAGCAAGACCCAGAAAGCTGCGAAGCTCTGTTATAGTGGTTGGGGCTGGCCAATCCCGAATGACTTGGATCTTGGCTGGATCCACATGCACCCCCCCTTCATCAATAATGTATCCCAGATATTGAACCTGGGTCATGCCAAAAGTGCACTTCTCCAAATTGGCACACAACTTGTGTTGCCGCAGTGTTTGGAGGACTTGTCGGATGTGGTGAAGATGCTCTTCCCAAGTCTGGCTGAAGATCAGAATATCATCCAAGTACACCACTACAAATGAGTTGGTGAATGGCCGCAAGATGTCATCCATCATCCTCATGAAGGTGGCGGGAGCATTCATCAACCCAAAAGGCATGACCAGCCATTCGAAAAGGCCTTCCTTGGCTTTGAAGGTAGTTTTCCACACTGTTGTCAACCCTAGAGACAACCTTGAGTTGTGAAAGACCAGTGCCTAGGACATCTTATATAGCAAGGAGCATATGATATAATATGGGATGTTATCAGAAAAAGGCTCTCATGCTATCTCTTGTAAACAGGAAGGTTAATTTGAAAGGGACCAAAACTTTCAAAAACTTGACACAGGGAAAGCAATATTGCAGAGGCAAGGTGCGAAACTCTAATACAAATGTATCAAAAAATTCAAAGGCGGCTTACTGTAAAGAGGGTTGGGTTCTAAAATACCTCACAAAGATAAATAATCAGAAGGTGTTTACTGCATATGAAAGATTGAGATAATATTAACTGTCATTGGGATGATATCCAGAAAAAAAATATCAACATGTAATGGGCTTACAAAATTAAGAATCCATACATGACAACAGCATTTTAAAAATAACATCCCATAGAAGCTAATATAGCATAATTATGGTTGAAGTGGAAAATGAAACAGTATATCACGCCTGAGCCATATTTAAAGCGCTTGACAGGTTCTAGCATGAGTATCAATTAGGATAAATTCATACCAAAAACCAATGAGCCACTCACATTCCAGAACATGATACAAGCGAAATGGATGAAAACGAGATGAACAATTAAACTATCACATATATGGGAGAGTTACAAACTGTGAAGCACAAAGACCAGAATCCTCGTTAAAGATGGAACTCCTCATAACTGAAACTCGACGAGCTCTTTGCATTCATATAAAGTTTCAACAAAATGCATACAAAATTCTCTCATAGCCTATTTTTCTGAACATCTGGAACCTTTACAATCCGTTCTTGGGGATTCTTATAGGAGAGGAGAATAACAGGAGTAGACAATATTCATTAAATGGATCTCATTAAGACAGAGTGGAGAAAGAAGTCATTCCCACTCTGCTTAATGGAAATTTGCATCGTTGTAAGTACTCTATAGTATGGCCTGGGAGTCTCTATCAGGTCGATATTGACCTCAGATGTGTTCTTGAAGTCCTTTTGGCTATTTGGAACTCTGTGCTAGCCTTTTGGAATAAATGACATGGATGGAAAATCTGCAGGTCTCCATGCTTCCCTAACTGCTGATCTGACAGTCTTTAAGAAACTTCTGTCAGTGCAATTAACTATTCTTGGGCTCGAGGAGGCATGGAGAATGTTGTAGGAAGTCCTTTTTGGAGAAAACAGTGCTCTACTGATGTGAATGCACTGAAGAAACTTGCTAGTGTGCCTCAGTCTTCCAACTGCGCCTTCTTCCTTTGAACGCGAGGTTAAGCATTAATTATTCAATAACAGGCTTAAACCCATTAAACCTTCACTGCTGAAACACTGGCCACTGAAGAAAAGGCTTCTCTGCGTTCCAAATCACAGTGGCATTGATCATGGAAATCAGAGTGAATTAATCACTCTGTGAACCCTGCACAATAAAATAAACCATTATAAAATCCAGGGGAGGCGGAGGAAATCTTTAGAGGCCGTGGACGCAATGGGAAGTGATGCAGAGAAGCAATGAAGCGGTGGAAAAGGGTCGATATGCAACAAATTTTAATGTAAAACATTAGGTTTAATGTCGGGCACAATGATATAATGTTTTAATATAAAACGTTATAATTCAGGCCTTTGAATCGAAATGCATAGGAAGTGCGATGAAAATCATATGAAATGGCTTGATGGTGGGACCCGGCATGGGCGGAGGGCGATTTGATATGAACCATCGGTTCCCGAGAGATCAATGGTTTCGATCTAATCGCATCGGAGCAGAGCAGGGCCGAAACTCCGATGGAGAAATATGAACGAACAAGGCGATGCAATGAGGACGGTTGATCTGGCATGGATGGATGGCTTAGATCGGATTGGGAGTCATCAATCGGCGATCGCCAATCGAGGATATGAAGGGTGGCACATTTTGGAACTTGTGATTGGCGATGCCCCGATTTTGCGATAGCCGTCGGATCGGGTGGTAGATCGACAGTCGGCGGGAAATTGGAGGGTGAATGGATCGGGTCGATGTGCGTGACAGGAGAGAAGCGCTGGCCGCTAGATCTTAACCGATCAACGATCGAGATCGCAACGGAATTTCATGGAACAAAGCCATCGCATCGGAACTTATCAAGCGCAACACAGAAAACGCACTCCTCTGAATGTTCCGATTGCGATTAGCGCCTAGGCCTTTAGCGCTTGGTCTCGAGCGCAGGGCATATGGGGAAGTGGTCAAGGGGGCTAGCCTAAAAGGGGCTTAACCAGTTATATGGAAAATGGAAGCTTTTTAAGCCAAAAGAGAGATTTTTAAGGCTTAAAAGGGGTTTCTATAGAAGGAAGAAAGGGATTTCAAGCCAAACACGGGGTGCTTGCAAGGTTTAAATGGGAAAGGAGATGATTTAGAGGGTTAATGAGGGGAATGGAGAGGAGTAAAAGGGAAGAAAACAGAGTTTTAGTGGGAAATGAAATAAGGGAAAAGGAGACCTTTTGGGCATTCTTCTTCACAACAGAGAGGCTTTTAAACTGGGAATAGCAGTGAGGGTTTATCAAAGGACAGAAGGCACAATGAGGCTTCAAGGATGATGGGTTTTGAGAAGAAATTCATTCCTTGAAGGCTCAAAAACATTTTAGCCCTTTTTTTGGACATGTGCTTAGTTATTCAGCCACGTGACTTAGCTTAGCATCGTTTCTCTCCAGCCATCATTCAAACTTTTCACCACGATTCATGACATTTGGTACTTGGAAACTCAAGGTTATCTTTAAAAATGACTAATGTTTACCATATGATCAACACACACACGAGGGTTCACACGGTACTCGGTGATACCCAAACTTTCAAGTCGATCTTGCTTGAATATTTTGCACCTTGGTTCATCCAAAAGGTCATCAATCCGTGGACGGCACTATTTCATAGATCATGTTTAGCTTTTCCTGATAGTGATAGTCAATACAGAGTCTGCACGTCCCATCCTTCTTCTGTACCAACACGATTGGGCTCCCACAGGGCGATGAACTTGGTCTGATGTGACCTTTCTGCAACAGCTCCTGAATCTGCCTCTTGATTTCATCATTTTCCAGAATAGAGCGCCGATAGATCGGTCCATTGGGTAGCGGCGCACCTGGGGTCAGATCAATCGGGTGCTTGACCTGACAGTGCAGAGGAACCCCTGTGGGCGAGGTGAAGATGTCCCCGTACTCCTCCACAACCTTATCCATTTTTTGTTGTCGTGCAGAGGGGCCCTGTCTGGAGGTCGTGGCCACAGTCTTCTTCTTGCCCTGGGGGCGGATCATCAGGAAAACGAATTTCCTGGTTTGGGAAATGAGCTTACTACATTGTTTTGCAGTAACCAAAGAGATAGCGGCAGGAGGTGGTACCTCTGGTATCCCGTACAACTTATTTCCCAAAGTAACAATAACAGCACGAGGTCGAGACTCATACACAGCATGACGCTTCCACAAGTATGGTTGTCCTAATAATACATCAGAAACATCAATAGGAGCAACGTCACATAATACCTCATCCGTGAAGGGCTCGATGCTATAGGGAAGGCGGCACTGCTGGCTGACGCGGAGATCTCGTCCTTGGTGAAGCCACCCGATGGTGTATGGATGTGGGTGAGCTGTGGTCGGCAAGCCCAACCGCTTCACGGCGTCTGCTGAAATGAGGTTCTTTTGGCTCCCATTGTCGACAATGAACCGTACCGAGGAGCCCTTTACCCACATCTGGGAGTGGAAGAGACGTTCCTCCTCCTCTGGATCTTCTGGTTCCTCCTTTTGGATCTTTGCAGTGGCAACAGTGGCGTTGGGCTCCGCATCAATAATATGTTTCCCTTTTTCATTCGCCTTTTCAGGTTCTGATTCGGAGTCAGAGCATGCATCTGACTCATAAGCCCTCATCTCGGCCACTAGCGACTGCTTGGCCCGACACTCACTTGTGTTGTGAGTGGAGCTCTTATGGAACTCACACCACTTTCCCGTGTCCTTCTTTGGCTTTGCGGTGTTGTTATTTGCTTGTGGCTTTGACAGGTTGTCTTGAGTCGCCATGCCTTGGATTTGTCCTTTGTTCTGTGGTTTGGGAGCACCTTTCCCTTGATTTTGATTCGCAGATCCAAAGTCTCGCTTCTTCTGTTTGAATTTCTGCTCAATCTTGGCAGCATACCAGTATGCCGTACCAAGCGAGGAGATGTCGAGGAACTCCATTTCCTCCTGAATGTATCTATGTAGACAACTGCAATACTTTAGCACCATATGTTTCTTTGAATCTTTGATACCTAACTTGGTGCGCAGGGTATGGAATAGATATGTCAGCTCATGCACATCTTGATCCCTTTGTTGTCGCAGCGTGGTCCATTGTATGTACTTGTCCTCATAGCTCCCCAAGGGATAGTATTGTTCTTTGATGGTGTCTCGGAAGGAATTCCAAGTGGGTACGACTGAGAACAGAGAGGGTTCTGTCTCGTCCTTTTTCTCACAGTGGGTTTCCGACCAGTCCTTGACATGGGGGGCAGCTTTGAGGAGTGAAAAAATAATCTTCTCCTTGTCGGAAAAGTCATGAACCGAGAAATATCCTTCTAATAGATTCAACCATCTATCTACAACATCTGCATCTATTTGACCCTCAAATATGGGAATGTCAAAATTTACTTGTACCTTAAAAGGAGTCGCACCTCCAGAGTGGTTGCTGGATGCAGATGCACCGTCGGTGGGTAGCCATTGAAGGATCTGGGCAAAGTTATCCATCATTGCGTTCCTTTGTTTTTCGAGGGCCTCCTCGAGCAATATTTTGATAGGATCTCTTGCTCCCTCATCTTTCTTTTCGTCCCCCATGGGCATTTGTCGGGGTTTGCGAAGCTAAACTTGCAAAGGTTCCACTAGATCGAGCCCTAACTCCTTATACCCCGACCTCGTTGGGGACATGCAAAGAAGGATCGAGAAAAAGTAGACCGCTTTGATACCATTGAACTGGATTTATGTAGGAACACAAGAGAATAAACATATAACCATAAATACAAAGATGCAATGGAAATAACACTTCATTTCATTAATATCAAAGAACTGAAATTTGCTTACAGACATAATGGAAATAAAACTAGCTAGGGCACTGGTAGCTATCTCTGAGAAGAGATGTGGCGGCTACAGGCCTCTGAACTAAGTTACAATGAGGCTCAAGGGCCTATTTATTATTTAGAAACAATGGGAAATCCTAAACAGCGAAAACCCTAACCCTAGGAGATGAAGCGCCAAAACTATGGGCCTCGTTTGGGTAAATTGGTGTTTCAACTTCCTGGGGACGTAACTTTGGCATATGATCTCCGTTTGACGCGTACCATACCTCGTTAGAAAGATCTATCCGAGGACTACAAATTTTGAGTGAGCAGCATGTATCCATGTTGCTCCCCATTTTCCCAAAAAACGTCGTTTAGGGTCTCAAAACGGTTCTGGAAGTTCAAGGCCCGAAAAATTGCTAAAAATAGCAAGTTGTGCCGAAACTGAAAAACTGAAAGAGACAATGGTGGGGCCCCAAGTGGAATAGGCGGGTGACCACCAATATCCACCTGGATCAACTTCCCTCAATTAATCTGATTTAATGAAATATTTAATTATTGACTAATTAATCTAATTAAGGTGTTTCGAAAGATTTTCTCATGAAACCTTTTTTGGGTTTTGGAGATCTCGTGTTCCTTAGAATCTAAAACACCATAGAGACTAGAAGACCTATCCATTGCTACAAAAAACTAACATCCATCCTTGTTTGACATGGTTATGCATAACAACCATGACTAAAACCTTTAAAGTCACAAACATTAATCATCTAATACATTAGCATCAATAATAGCCCTTAAGGATATCCTCACCAATATTCGTTGCTAATTGTTAAGTTTTAAGCATAAATAATCAAGGAGTAAATCATGCACAATCATAAATACATCCTAAGGCATAATCCTTTATAGTCATTATTGATAAAAATCCTTAGCTATGCATGAACATCAATGAACTTTTCACATTCTATGCTACAATTACTTGGTAAACACTTTCATGTCATTCCTAAATATAAATTGAGTGCAACAATTATTTTGTAAACACTTTCATGTCATTCCTAAATATAAATTGATATCGCTAAAGGATTGGAAAGGGAGAATTAATGAGTCTTGCCATATCACAATTAATTAATAAATAGTCTGAAGCAAAATTCATAAAGCCATTGACATATATTAGGGGGTGTTAAAATTTACCCTCTCTTAATAACACTGACTTAGTAGTAAGGTTAATATCAAACAAACATAGGTCATGTGATAGGGGCGATAAATTCAACATTTATTGCATTGATTCCAAAGTCCTCTGGTCCTTCATCTTTAAGATATTTTCGTCTTATATCATTACTTGATATTAAATACAAGATGATTTAAAGAAATATTGCATATTAGATAAAGGAGAAACTATATGTTTATATATTTGTAGAGCAGTTTGGTTTCCTTCGAAATAGACATATTGAAGATGTTGTTTCCATTGTGCAAGAGTGGATACACTCAATCAGGACTAAAAGAAAAATTCCTTGGTTTTGAAGACGGATTTGCATAAATCCTAGGAGTGTGTAGATTGGAACTTCCTGCGAATGATTTTAACAAAGATTGGACTTAATCTAGCCAATGTTGACTGGATCATGGCATGTATTACCAGGGTAAAATACGTCGTGCTGATTAATGGTGATCCTACAGATTGATTTGATCCCTTCAAAGGTCTTCGATAGGGATGTTCTCTGTCCCCATTGTTGTTTCTATTGGTCATGGATGGACTGAGCATAAAGATCAAGCTTGCTCGAGATGAGGGACTTTTCTATGGTTTCCAGGCAACTACAAATGTTTTTATTTTTTATTTACTATTTGTGGATGACATGTTTATTTTTGGACAGGTCTCTATGTCCCAATGGAGGATTCTATTCACAATCATCTTGAAGTTTGGAGATGCATCTGCTTTATTTTCGAATAACCAAAAGTCCTTGTTGATTTAGTGTTTTGGCAATAAGGATGTGGTTGCGGAAATTTCTCATTTTTTTGGGGTGCCTACCTTCGATCTTGAAGATGGTTTTACATATTTGGGTTTCAAGTTGAAACCAAATAAATCCAAAATAAAGGATTGGCACTGGCTCTTCAGAAAATTTGAAAAGAGGATGGCTCTCTGGACACAGATGGTTATCAATGGGTGGCAGGTATACATTGGTTCAATTGATTCTGCAACATATTTCAATATAATGGATGCACTTATATATGTTATCTGGAAAATTTAATCATAAGATTAAGGCCATTTTCACAAGTTTCTTATGGCCTTTTGCACTTGGCATTTTTTCTCTAGCTCTGCTCGCCCACGGATCTTGTGATCCTTTCTCAGCTCTGATACCAATTTGTTGGATAGGTAGAGGATATGAACACATAATAACACAAGTATTTCACACATGAAACACACGAGTTGCGACTCTTATATTAATCTGTCCATGCACAAGTACCATTGATGGAAGAGGATGATGTAACAGAAAAAGAGCAGCAAGAATCAGGAGAGCAAACACCAAATTGAGTCACACCGGCAAGGACTCCAAGATTTTCAGAGCAACATGGATCTTCAAGCAGATCAACAAACCATAATTCTCCAAGCAACCAATTAGGTAATGAATCAAGTAATGGTAAGAAAAATATGAGAAGTTTAAAAGATATTTATGATGATTTGAATGTTAGTTCAAATTTTGCATTGTTGGCATTCCAACCTTCTTCGTTTGAAGAAGCAATCAGAGATAAAAATTGGGTGCAAGACATGGATGAAGAGATGGATTCTATAGAAAAAAATGATACATGGGATTTGGTTAATTTACCAAACAATAAAAACCTCATTGGTGTGAAGTGGGTGTACAAGGCAAAGTTGAATGAGAAAGGTGAGGTTGACAGATTTAAAGCAAGACTTGTAGCAAAATGATTCTCGCAGCAACCGGGAATAGACTTTGGGGAAACATTTTCTCCGGTAGCTAGATTGGATACTGTAAGAGTAGTTCTAGTGACAACAACTCAGAACAAGTGGAAAGTATATTAGATGGATGTCAAATCAAACTTCTTGAATGGAATTCTAGAAGAAGAAATTTATGTGCAGTCCTCCAGGATATGAAGTTGAAGGTAAAGAAGATAAAGTTTACAGATTGAAGAAAGCACTCTATGGACTTAAGCAAGCACCTAGAGCATGGTATAGCAAAATTGACCGCTACATGATCAAGAATGGATTTTGCAGAAGCAACATTGAGGCTACCTTATACACAAAGGTAAATGAGCATGGATAGATTCTGATTGTTTGCTTATATGTTGATGATATGATTTTTACAGGTGATCTTGAGTTAGCTGAATTTAAAGTAGCGATGATGAAAAAATTTGAGATGACAGAGCTTGGTCTCATGAAATATTTTCTTGGCATAGAAGTTGAGCAATCTGAAAAAGGAATTTTTATTTTTCAAAATAAATATGCAAGAGATTTGTTGAAAAGGTTCAGGATGGATAATTTCAAAACTGTACCAACACCAGTTGCAACAGGTACAAAGTTAAGTAAGGATGATGAAGGGTCAGATGTCAATCCAACTCTATTCAAAAGATTGGTTGGCAGCCTCATGTATCTCACAGCCACAAGACCAGATATTATGCAATGAGTGAGTTTGATTTCCATATTTATGGAGACTCCAAAAGACACACATTGGAGTGTTGGAAAAAGAATTCTGAGACACATAGCAGGAACTATAGATTATGGCATAATGTATGCAAGTACAGAAAATAAAGAATTGATTGGATACACAGATAGTGATTTTGCAGGTAGTTTGGATGATCGGAAGAGCACATCCGGTTATGTGTTTCATCTTGGTTCAGGTGTGATAGCATGGGCATTTAAGGAGCAACCTATTGTGACACTATCATCAGCAGAAGCAGAATATGTAGCAACAACTTCAACAACATGTCAAGCAGTATGGTTAAGAAGAGTATTGGATGGACTCAAGCAGAAACAACAAGGATCAACAATGAACACTGTTACCGATGAAATAGGTAACTGCACTGGTACCCACTTTTTGAGGTAGCAAGAAAAACACCCGATTTTGAAAAAGTGGTGATGCGGAATCATAAAAAAATTTTTGGAGCATGTTTTTGGCACTTTAAGTTTATTTTTTTTAATTTTTTTTTATGTGATGTTTTTAATGTCGATTTTGAATAGTGGTGGTGTATCATCACCAACGTTTTTTTATAGGATTGATTTTGACACTATAGATTTTCTAATGTCTTCTTCTTCTGTGAGATGTTTATTTTTAAGTGCATTTATGTACTAGTGTTTTAAAAACATTTTTTTTTTTTTTTTTTAATTAAAAATTCGTAATGGTATCTTCACTTTTTCACATAGGTAAAAGATGGAAAAAGGGTCAATATTATAAAGCTTATATTTTCTACATGTTTATGTATTGTTAAATAATTTTTCAATGCACATCAAATAATTGTCGCTAAAAAACCAATATTTTGAACCATATGACAAAAAAATACAAATTTTCAATATAAATAGAATGCAAAAAATACACTTTTAGAGAATTTTTGTTGAAAAAAACATGTTAAATAATTTGATTTTTTGAGAGAATTTTAACAAAAAAACTTTAAAAAATAACATTTTTATTGAATTTTATGTCAAAACATAATAGAAATCACATGTTTTTTGCAAAAAATAAGGGTTGTTCTCATAAAATATCAAAGTCTGAACATTACAAGTAAAACTGATTAATAGCTCTAAAAAATGAGCTTTGTTTGCAAGCATAACTTAAACATCATCAACAATATCAACTAATACATCTTCAACATCATCTAGAACAACATTGATGGCTTCTTCCACAACATTTTCTTCTTCATTTTGATCATTGTCGTCTTTTAATGGATCTTTCATGTCTGCAAATATTCCAAAGTGTCCCTTTCCAATCATTCCATAAAATGGTGGTTGAGGTTCCTTTGCTTTTTTTGCTACACTTGATTCATTAAAATCTCCTTTCCTCAAACCAACTTCTTGCTTCGCATCTGAAAGGAATTCAAGAGCGTTAATTCTTTGTTGAATAAATTTGCATTGAACTGGGTCTTTTTCAATGGCAATGCAATTTCTTCCTTTTAGTAGCAACATGCTAGTGTTGTACCTAATCATCAAGCACAAAAGAAATACGTAAGAAAATTAATATGAAGACATAAAAAGTAAAAATAAAATATTGAAATTTAAATTTGTATGATAAAACTTACTTGAACCTGAGAATAAATCCAAAACCCATTATCCTTCATTTGAATATAGATCTATAAGATAGTTAATCAATGCTTGTGGTTTTTGATAAATGTTAACTATATCTCCTTTTGCATCTTTATCCTCATATGTTAGTTTTATTACAACTGCATCATGAACCAATACTTGACTATGAATCTTCCCATCTACTCGATTCATAAGAATATGCTTCTAGCTATCCTCTTTTGTCCAACATTCAACATGGATGAACTCACAATAATTTATAATAGGCTGATCTTCAGAAGAAACAATATTTGACTTATGCCTGTAACATAACATAGTAAAAGTTCAATTAAATTTTACATGAATAATTTTTTTTAGGAGTAATCAAACATACAATTTCAAAGTCTTACCATGTAAGTTGCATCCTTGAGTTTGCTTTACCCTTGAAGCTTGCTAATAACATTGGAAACCATGTGTCTGAATGAAATGTCACAAATTTCTAAAGTGGTGATTTTGTCACTTCTTGAAAACCTGTAACCACTTTAATAAAAGCTTGATAAGTATATGGTTCTCTATCATATTCATTGTCTGGGAAATTGAAACCATGAGGAATATCTGCAATAACTAGGCCATATTCCCTTTTAGGTATTAGTGATGCAATGTCTTCACAGTTACCTTGTATTATTTGATATTGGATACTGTCGAGCCCATTCCAAATGTAATGCTTAAGAGTAGGATCAAGTTCAACATTCATAAGACACTTCTTTCTCATGTTTTCCACCTTAATTTTTTCAATAAAGCTTTTGAAAGTATCTGGTACTCCATTTGCATCCTTCTTCGACATCTTTAATGACACACACACACACACACACACACACACACACATATATATATATATAAAATAAAATAAAAATAGTTTAAATATGAATAAAAGGAATGTATAAATCAACATACCTTATTGAATGGAATAAAAAAAAATCTTTTAGTGTTGATGTAGAACTTGCTTTTGGGTAGTTGCATACAACATCATCCCAACTGTCTTCATTCAACATTTTAACCATGTGTTCTTGTATTTTCATAAAAACTTTCTGATTGAATAAATCAATTTAAAACCGTTAATATAGTGACATGTATAACAAATTCTACCAACATCAATATGTTTTATTTAAAAGAAAATTATAATGAAAGAAAAATAAGAAATAATTCAAGAAACTTACTTTTGAAATTCTGCACACATTTCTTCCATTGATAATTCACCCGACTTCACACGAGCTAGTACTGATTTGACTAGTTTATCATCCTTCACACCTTGCATTGTTCTCCAAGGTGTGATAGTCATATCCTCTGGAAGCTGCTTCATTTTAGGACCCGTCTTACTGTTGGTACATATTATGGATTTACTCTTTTTAACCTTCTGATTTTTTATGGAAATATTCTCCCACCGATAAAAAATATCATCAATCAAATCCCATATCTCCCCAGTTCTAAATGCCAACTGAAAATTTTTATCCATGCCTCTGAATAAATTTGTATTCAATTTTCCATCTTTTTCTTTTTTTTCATCAATTTGATAACCTGTTTCCATTAAACATTCCTTCTGAAATGTTACACTAACTCGTGTTTTATCCCCATCACATTTTTCTATGAATTCATTATAAATAAATATGACCTTTGGATGAAAGTCATTTTCATTCTGTACTCATTATCTGCATGATGATCCCATGCCAATAACTTTGATTCTATTTCTGTTAAGCCAGCGTAAATGATGCATTTCACTGTTTGAAAAAGATAGTTATTGGGATATTCCGCAATCAATTGTCTCTTAGCCTCTACCGAATGGTTCCCTCCAATTACATAATATTTATAATCAAAACATTTTTTCTTGTCAAATTATTTTTTGTTGGGAACCTGACATAGATCGAAAAGAACCACATAATCAACCACATGCGCATATGGATTGAACCTGAATAATGTTTTCAGATTATGTATATGTAGGTGATGGGCCTTTCTAATTTGATATTGAGATTGTCCTTCATTTGGGCTATAAAATTGGTTAACATTAAGCTCAAATGTTTGGCCACCAGGAATTAATTTATTCTTCCTCAGCTCATATCAAATAACATTTTGTTTTGCTTTAATAATGCCATCCTCTAACTCAACACCTGGTGTTATGATTTCTCTGCTTCCGTGAGAGCTTTCAGTTTGTTCTTCACTGCTACTCACGACATTTACAGGTTCACCAATATTTGATTTCCTAGTCTTATTGGATAACATATCAGTTCTTTTATAAACAAGCTCTCCATCATGAGGTAAAAGAGAGACATCTTTGGGGATTTTTCTTTTTTGTGTCTGATTTGTTTTCTTCTTTTGTACAACAGTTCTAATCTCCTCCTCACTAATTCTATCATAATTTTCTGTTTCATGTTTGACATCTTCAAAAGAAACATGTTTAAGTTTACTAGATTGACCCACCTTAGTGACTCTTGGTTGATCCCCTCTTTGTACTATTGCAGTTTCACGAGCTACTGATATTTGCTTCGATCTCCTTTCCTCTACTTTGTTTGTGTGGAAAGTGTTGATCACATTCATAACATTTGGCTCCAACATATAAATACCTTCAAACATGTTTGAAAGACTCAGAACAAAATCCTATGAAACAAAATAAAACATGTCAATGATCAATAATTTATAAAAAAATGAATCATCCTTACAATAATGCATAGAGGAAATAAAAATAAGCATACTTACAATGTTATTTGCAATGTTGCTTGATACTTCTTCAGAAAATTTTGAAGATATTTCATCTGTGTCATACTTGACGATTGATAGACGATATCTAACCTTCTCACGTTTCTGAGCCTTCCTTGCAAGAACATAAATAATGTTTGTATTTAGGACCATACATATGTCTCGTACTCTGCCCATCACATCATATGGCTCATTTAAGTCAATCATACCACAAATCAGATAGATGTGTATATCAGCCTCCGTTTCACTGTCTTCAAGATACCATGAGAAATCAGTTTTATCTATTTCCTCGGCGTTCTTCCAATCAGAAATAAGCTTTAATGAACCTAGTGCCCCACTTGCTTGGCTTTTATTAGTGTGTGCAACAATGTCCATGTTGCGTCCAACAGTGTCCATATTGCGTCCAGTTGCAACTTTAGATTTGGGAGTTATATCCATAGTGCAAGGAGTTGCAACTTTAGATTTGGGAGTTGTTGCCCTAGGTGCAGAAACATTCACAAAAATATTTTTTTATGCCATTTTCCTAATAAAAAGAAATATATATATATATATATATTAGTTAATGAAAAAATAATGCCGATAAAATAAATTTAAAAAACAAAATTTATTTCTAAAACTAAATAATTTGAAATTAAAGCAGTAAAATTAACTATAGAAAATTTTCATTTAAAAACAAAATATTATAAATCATATGTATATATATCTATATAATATGTTTTGAATACATTTTATAAAAAAATTCAAAATGTGTTTTAAATTGTATAAAACAATTTTAAAAAAATAAACTATTATTTTCAAACTTCAGTTTTTGTTTAATATTTAAAAACAAACAAACAAATTACTAACTATTTATAACAAATGTTAAAATTAATTTTTTTTTTTTAAGGTCATGATTTTATTAAAAAACAAAATAATGTTAATTTTTTGTTTTAATTTTAATTATGTTTTTTTATTAAATTTACACTTAATAAATAATATTTTAAAATTTTAAATATATTGAATAAAAATAAAACATATATGTTAAAATTAAAATTTTAATTAAAAACTTATAATCTTTTAATATATTTTAAAATTTAAATTTTATTTTATATTACATAGCAATTAAATAAAAATAAACAAAATAAAATAAAACAAAAAATCATTTTACTTTACATAGCAATTAAATAAAAATTTATAAACTTAAAATTATAAAAATTTAATATAGAAATTTATAAATTTATATAATATTTTAATATATTTTAAAATTACAAAATTTTATTTTACATTACATAGTAATTAAATAAAAATAAACAAAATTAAATAAAAGAAATTAAAAAAAATTAAAATTAAAATTAAATTTTTATAACGTTGTTTTAATACTTAAATTAAAAATTAAAAATAAAAATAAAATATTTAAATTTAAATAAAATATGTAATATATTAATTTAAAAAAAAAAATTTAAAAAAACACTTTACATATTACATCAACAAAATAAATAAAAAATAAATAAATTTTTAAAATGTTGTTTTAATAATTAAATTTAAAAATAAAAATAAAAAAATTACATTATAATTAAACAAAATTAAAAATTAAATTTGTTAAACGTTTTTTATAATAAATAAATCAAAATAAATAAATAAAGTATGTTTTGGCCGCCCGCAGAGTGCTGGAGGTCGGCCGGGCGACGCCACAACGAGCTGCCCAGCCAGCCTCAGGCCCCCGGCTGGGCGGAGGCCAGTTTCCGGAATCGACCTCCGCCCAGCAGGGGGCCTGAGGTCGGCTAGGCAACCCCCCGTGGTACCGCCCGGCCGGCCTAAGGCGCTCTGCGAGCAACCAAAATAAATGTTTTTTTATTTTTTTATTTTTAATAAAAAACATACAATGCGCACTCATTTTGATTTTTGATTTTTTTTTAAATTAATTATTATAATATTTTAAAAAATTATTTAATAAAAAAAAAAAAAAAATTGTTTAATTAAAAAAAAAAAACAATTGTTTTAATATACAGTACAATAAATATATTAAAAAAAAACAAAAAAACAAAAATTTAATATATAACAATTCAATAAATATAAAAATAAAAAATAAAAAATTATTTATATGACAATACAATTAAAAATTCAATTATTATTCAATTGTTTTAATATAACAATACAATAAATATATTTAAAAAAAACAATTTTTTATATAACAATACAATGTTTTTTTTTTAATTAAAACATTATTTGATTAAAAAAAACAATTGTTTTAATATAACATACAATAAATATAAACAAAAAAAAAACAAATGTTTATATAACAATACAATTGTTTATTTTTTTAAAAACATTATTTAATAAAAAAAAAATTTGTTTACATAACAATATAATAAATTTATAAAAAAAAAAAAAACTATATAACAATACATTAAAAAAAATTAAAAATATATAATATATAACAAAACAATAAAAAACAAAAACAAAAAAAATCAAGATTTAAAATTAAAAGAAATAAAAATAAGATTTAAAATTTAAAAAAATAAAAATAGAATATAAAATCAAAAGATTCTCAAATAAAATAAAATAAACAGTTTAAATAATGAAACCACAAATATATTTATGATAAAAAAAGCAAATAAAAATATAATAATATAACTATTTATTCTTATGTGCATGGTCGTTTTATGGATTTTTCTATCTACATGAACCTATAATCCCTGAAAAAGAAAAAAAATTCTAAATTTTTGTCCTTAAAACCCTAAAAAAATTAGTTTTTTTTGCATTTTCTTCACCAAAAAAATATTAAAAAATTATGGTTTTCGAACCTAAAAACCTTAAAAAATTAATTTTTGAACACACAAACTATAGAAAAACATATTTTCCCCAAAATCGTCTTTAAATGGATAGAATAGAAGGAAAACTAACCTTTGAAATGCAAAAAATTGTTGTCACCAATGCCAACACAAACACCTCCACAAAATTACCAATAGCAACACAATGCCTCCAATGCCAATGCAATGCCTCCACGAAGTTACCAATGCCAACGCAACACCTCCAGAAATTTGCTCTAACAAATACCAGAAAACTTGATGTGATGTGATGAATAGAAACAATCATTCTTATTATATAGCGAATATTGTCTGATTGGTTTACTGTTTAACGAATGTGGGATTAAAATTTAAAATTTAAAATATTTACATTTAGTTTATTATAGTTCATATTATAGTTAAAATACTTAATATTTGCATGTAGTTATCATAGTTAATATTTTATTTAATATTTACATGTATTGAATGTTGAATAATTCAAATATAATCTCAGATTAAAAATTAAAATATGAAATACTTACATGTAGTTAATTATAATTAATATTATAGATAAAATAGTTAATATTTGCATTTAGTTATCATAGTTAATATTTACATGTACTCAATGTTTAAAATCATGGGATTAAATTTTAAAATTTAAAATATTTACATGTAGTTAATTATAGTTAATATTATAGTTAAAATAGTTAATATTTACATGTTGTTATTTTTGTTAATATTTACATGTAGTCAATATTAAATCATTCAAATAAGAAAATTATTTTAGTTTCAAAGACATGCATGAAAAGAATATTTTGTAGATATTTTGAATAGAAAGTATGGTGAAATATTTGAAGACCAATAGTTTATTAAGAAATTTTTAAAAATATTTTAGATGAATATAATGTAGGTTTAAAATTTAAAATTTAAAATATTTACATGTACTCATTATAGTTAAAATAGTTAATATTTGCATGTAGGTATTATAGTAATATTATAGTTAATACTTACATCTAGTCAATGTTAAATCATTGAAATAAAAACATTATTTTAGTTTGGAAGGCATGCATGATAGAAATATTTTTTGGATATTTTGAATATAAATATCGGTAAAATATTTCAACACAAACAGTTTATTAAAAAAAATTTAAATACATTTTTTGACTAATATTTTGTACGAAATATTTGAAATGGAAATTTTGGAGGGAAAGTTTTTCGCGAAATTTTTTGGGGGGAATATTTGGAGGGAAAGTTTTTTCGCAAATTTTTTTGGGGGGGAAATTTGGAGGGAAATTTTCAGTCTTAAAGCTATATATTGTAAGTGGGAGAGGCATTTGTACCATTCAACCTATTCTTGTTGAAAGCCATGGTTTATTCTGATAGTGAATTTTTTTTTTGTACAACATCAACATCTTCGTCACGCAACAACTCTATTCAGAGTGATGAATATAACAGGAGTTCGTTCACCATGAATAGAGAGTCAAAAAATCAACTTGGTCGTAATCCTAAATATGATGAGAACAAAATTGATGAGGCGCAACAAAATGAAATTTTCGTAAATCAAGAACCAGTTATACCACTTACTCTTAATCCTAAGGATTATGAAAGCAACAGTGATGAAGGGCATGATGAAGAATTTCCAGAGTCAAAATTTTCACTTCGTCCTAATCCCAAGGATTATGAGGCCAACATTGATGAAGAGGGAGATGAAGAATATCCACTTTAGCTTAATCCTAAGGATTATGCGAGAACGACAAATGAAGAGGGGAATGAAGATTTTGCAGAGTCAAAATATCCACTCTGTCCTAATCTTGAGGATTATGCTAGCACCACTGATGAAGAGGGGGATGTAAAATTTCCAGATTCAAAATATCAAATTCGTTCTAATCATAAGGATTATCCAAGCACCACTGATGAAGAGGGGAATGATAAAATTTCAGAGTCAAAACATCTACTTCGTCCCAATCCTAAGGATTATGCCAACACCATTGATGAAGAGGGAAATGAAAAATTTACAACGTCAAAATATCCAGTCCGTCCTAATCCTAAGGATTATGCGAGCACCACTAATGAAGAGGGGGATGAAAAAATTCCAGAGTCAAAATATCCACTTCGTCTTAATCCTAAGGATTATGCGAGCACCACAGATGAAAAGGGGAATGAAGAATTTGCAGAGTCAAAATATACACTTCATCCTAATCCCAAGGATTATGCCAGCACCACTGATGAAGAGGGGAATGAAGAATTTGTAGCGTCAAAATATCCACTTCGTCCTAATCCTAAGGATTATGCCAGCACCACTGATGAAGACGGGGATGAATTTCCAAAGCTAAAATTTTCACTTCATCTTAATCATAACGATTATAAGTTCACCACTGATGAAAGGGGGGCGGGGGGTGAAGAATTTCCAATAAAAATAGATTCAAGGCATTCACTTATTCCTAATTCCAAGGATTACAAGAGCATCAGTGAGGAAGGGGAGGGGCGGGATGAAGAAATTCTAGTGAATACAAATTCAAAGCTTCCACTTATGCCTAATCCCAAGGATTATGAGAGCACCACTGAGGAAGGGGAGGATCAAGAGTTTCTTGCAAATGATAATTTTAGAGGCACAGATCTGAATATTGTATTTTCTCTAAGTGATCATTTCAAGGACACTCATGGTGATAAAGAATTGAATCCTCCCAGGGAAGAATTTGAAAGCATGGGTCAAGATGGTGAAGAATTTCTTCTGAGTCGGGTTACAAAAGCACCGATGATTCTTGTGAAATGTTTTCTTAAAGTGATGATGGTAAAGAAAATTTTCCAGGCAATGATGTTGATGAATTTATTAACTATGTTGAGGATGATGATAGCGGGGATAATATTCCTCCTAATGGTGATGAAACTGCTTTTACAAATGATGATGGAATGATGAAGCCATTGCCAGAAAATATTGCAACTAGGAGTAGGAGTAGACCTTTTCATATCAATCCAAAACATTCCAGTTATACAAGGGTGAGGACAAAATGTTTCACAAAAAAAAGTTCTGTCGTTCATTTGATTTCAAGTGAATTTTGTCGAAGGGACTGCTTGAAACATATGGATTTCAAATTTGTTTTGGAGAAAAGGAAAACATATATGTCAATGAATAAAAGCTTGCAAAATTCATATTTAGTGGGTTGCATGCAATCTACACTAGCAGGTTATGATTATCATATTGGGAATGTATTGCTCTGCAGAAAGGCGTTCAAAATGTTGCATTCAATTGGTAATTTTCGTTTGTTAAGAATCCAGGAAAGATTGGAAAATGATCCCACATATTATTCAGAAGTACGTTATAAACGGAAGGTGGGGCCTTTTGCAAATACTTCTAAGACATGGATGAAATACTTCTTTTCAAATCATGGAGAGTGTATGCCAAATAAAGACACAATACATATTCTAGATAATTTCTCGAGACGAGAAATATTCATGTTATACAAAGATTATGCAGAAGCTGTTGAAGGAATTGGTAATTTTATTACATATTCTTATTTTATAAGGTTATGTAAAATTGAATTCAACAATGTTCGTATTCCTAAGAAGACAAGGATGGGGGTTTGCAACACATGTGCTTCTCTTAAAGTAAAAAGAGATAAATGTCAAGGGGCAGAAAGAGGTATGTGTTCAAAACATTGTTTTTTAAAATTGGATACTTATCAACTATGAAAATATATTTATTCATATGTTTCTTTTATTTTATGTATAGATTCTATTGTCAAAGAACTTCAAGACCATCACAATCCGCAAACAAGTGAAAGGAAAAAGTTGTATAAACATCGAAAGAGGTGTTATGATCATCCAAATAAATATCTGAGATTGATAATTGATGGTATGGACCAAAAGAAAACACTTCTTCCACATTTTGTCCACACGCCAAAAAAATTACAGGAGGAAAATTTCATTCAGTTTCACTTGGTTAGTTGTATGGTATTTAATGAGAAGATGTTTCCAAGAGTTTTCTTCACAACTCCAAATATTCACAATGATGCAAATATGACCATAACTATAATCCATCATGTGGTTACTCATTGGTCTGGTATTCTTCCTGAAGTTTTGTATTTACAATTAGACAACACAAGTCGTAAAAACAAAAATCAAGTTCTTTTTGGGTATCTAAACATGCTCGTTGAATTGGGGATTTAAAAAAAAATAAAGGTTGGTTTCATTCTTGTTGGGCATACTTATGATCATATTGATCAAAGGTTCAATCGTTTTTCAGTAACATTGAGGAGGAAAGGTGTTGGGAGCCTCCCATCATTAATTGAATGTATTAAGAAATCGTACATTCCAGAGCCTATTTTTTATGTGTTGGAAGAAACTATTAACATGCGAAGGTTTATTTTTGGATCGCATGGTGAGGAGAAATGCATTGAACAACTTAACGACATTAGCTTCCAGCATCAATTTCGTATCAAAAAAATTGATGGGATAACACTTATATGGGGCAAGAAGTATTCGAATGTTGAAGAATGGGGGCCATCATCAGGTTTAACATTTTTGAAGTTCATTCCAGAGCGTCCAATATTTTCATCAAAGATATTGTTATTACAGTGAATTGCTAAACTCCATAATGCACGAAGGCATAAGAGAGACATAAATTATTCTGAATGTCTAGAGGAAATTAAAAGATGTATTAGAGATACATATGAGTGCTTCGATGTTGCTGATTCAGTTTGGTGGGAGTCTTTTTTCAGTAATCAAAGTGATATGATTTCAAGATCAATAAATGTGGATACGCTTTTGAAGACTCCTTTTTTCTGGCCACAAATAATGCCAAATGAACATTAGGAAACACACATTGTTGAACAAAAACAACCTCAAGCTATTATTAATTCTCCACAGGTAGAGGAAAGAGAAATCTATTTTTGTTCTAGAAGATCATGTGCACAACGTGAAGCCATGGAAGATCTTTACAGGGGTTTTGTGCAAGATGTTAAGGAGGGTTGCATGATAGCAGTGTTAGCAGATGAAGATTCACTTGGCTATCCATTCTGGATTTCCAAGGTTATAAAGGTCATTAATGAAAATGAAGATATTACAACTGTTGATGTACATTGGTATGCCACAAGTACCCACCCTTTCAATGGTGTGTACAAGCCAAAGATGGTAGTTGAAAAAAGAATTGGTAGAAAGAGAAAAAGAAAGGGCACAAATATAAATCGTCGCCGCACAGATGTCTTAAAATTGGAGGATGTTGACATACTTGAGTACATTGACTTCAATTTGACAAAGAGAGTAACTCTTCGGTTACAGACCATAAATATTTTGAAGAAATTGCTACTAGAACAATTACTGTTGAGATGGGACTCTGCAGAATGTCGTCGTAGATCTACAAGACTTTTGAACTCTGAAATGGTGGGCATGCATGTTGATTTAGATGGAGCAATAGTTGATGAAAGAGAAGAATATGGATAATCTTCATCTGCATTAAGCCATTCATCTGAAGATGTAGGTTCTGATGGTGTGCCAGAACCTATGGTTGATTTTGAATAACTATCTAAGACACTTTTATGTAATTGATGTTTGCATGGTAACTTGAAATAAATTTTTTGACTTCCATCTCATTTTTCATGAAGTTATGAGGCATTTCTATGTTTGTTGGATTATATGTTTTAATTATGAAGAATTCATCTTTTTAGAATATCGACAACGCAACAATGAATTACAAAAATAATCTATGTTATATTCAATGTACCAATATTGATATTTTGATTATAAGTAAAATAGAAAATAGAAACTAATGTTGAATTTTTAGATTATGCAGTGATATTACCATGATATTATGTATTGTTACCATTTGGTAAAAGATACTTTTAAAATTTTTAATAATTATATGCGTCATTGAAATGGGACACTTTGTTTTGATGCTTGATTTTAGGTTTTGGTTGAAATTAGATTTAAATTTGTCTTATGCTAAGATTTGAAAAAAGATAAGTTTGTATCCTTTAAAATTAAAATTACTTACTTGTTTCTGTTCAATGATAATTTTTTCATTTACTTGTTCATTTTTTAAAATTGTTTAAGTCTTATAATTTCTCCATAATTTCATTGTTCAAGTATGTTGAAAACTTAAGATTGAAAAACTTTAGATTTACAACTTGTCATTAAGGTTTTTATGCGCTACCAAATTTTATCTTTAATGTTATGGTTGACAATAATTACAATTTTAGGGTTGTTTAGAGTCAATATATTTTATGTTTAACAACATGGATGAAAATTGTTCGAAATGATAAGACCTCCAGACATGTTTTTGTTTATCTTTAACATCATCTATCAAAATTTTTAGAAATTTACGATTATAAAAAATGTCCTAATATGTTGTCTTTAATTCCATTGTTACAAGTGTCAAAAGTATGACACAATTATTTTTTTTGTTATTCCAGCATCAACTGGTTTTGTTTTGAGGGTGTTTTTTCAATCCTTTTTTCAAGAAACAATTTTGTTTTTAGCATAATTTTATAAAATGTTGAAATTTGACCTTAAAAAAAAACCAAGTGCGTTCTGGAATATACACTTTTTGTTTTTGGGGTGTTTTTTCATGTTTTTTGAGTCTTTTTGGGCTAGAGTACCTGTTTTGAGGTAATAGTTCCCATTTCATCGGTAACTATGTTAACGATATACTGTGACAACACTTCAACAATTGCACTATCCAAGAATAATATGTTTCATCAAAAGAGAAAGCATATTGATACTAGATATCACTTTATTAGAGAACTTGTGAGCAATGGAGAAGTTCACTTGAAGCCTTGTAAATTTAGTGATCAATTGGCTGATATCTTTACAAAGCCATTAGCAGTAGATGTGTTTGAGTTTCACAAAATAAACTTGGGTGTTGTAAGCCTAGCTGAGACAAAGACCAACATAAATGTTTGAGTTTTCATGAGTTATGTTTTAGTTTAGCGGTTGTAATTAAGGGGGAGTGTTAAAATATGTAATTACCTCCCACATGCAGAGTTAGACAATCAGTTAAGTAAGTGTTGAGTTAGTCGAGTTATGTGATAGATGAATTTGGTAAGTGAGTTAGAGAGCCACTTAAGTGAGTGATGGTCAAGTTGAGTTATGTGAGTGTGTGCATGTCAAATTAGGTTAAATACCCTCACTGGGGTCATTGTATTCATTGTGATTAAGAGTGGTTGAAGATTAATAGAAAAATCACAGTTCGTGTGTTTCATGTGTAAAATACTTGTGTTATTGTGTGTTTATATTCTCTTCCTATCCAACAAGTACCACCTGGTTTGTTTGGATTCCACATCATATGGAAAAGAATACGACAAATAGGGTATTTTGGACATCAAAGTATTTGGATGGGCCTTATTGAGGAAGAGTTTATGGAGGCTCAAATGGCCGTGGCATTTGGAAGGAAATCATAAAAGAAAAATATATGAACGAGAAGTCTCTTATGGACTGGATCAAATCAGAAAATGGTGTTAAGAGGTATGGGTAGCATATTTGGAATCTATTAAAAAAATTAAGATGTGGTTAATGAATACTTTCTAGTGGTATTTCGGTAATGGTGGAAGAATTCTTACAGGAATTGATTCCATTCATGGTATGTTGAATAATTATATTCTACTCGCGGAGCTTATAAAGGTTCTACATACAAAAAGATTTTTTTTTTTTAGCTCAAATTTATGACAGATCAAAGATTCCAATTTTTTATCCGAAATGGAAATCGACGGAGGAGCTGGGGATAGCCGAGGCCCACATTGTTCATTGGGATCAATATGTATTTGATCTTATGATGGCATGGATCACTCATAATGTTGGTGAAGATGTGTTGAGTTGGAATGGGTCATTGAATGAGGGCCAATTGGTGGTAGAAAGGTATACAAATACATTCATAATGTAATGCACATAAATCCGATCCAATGCTGGTACAAAGTTGCATGGTATTGGAGTGTTCCTTTGAAGATTATTATTTTCGTTTGGTTGGCCTAGAAGAATGGGATACTCACGTGGGATAATTTGTGCAAGCGTGGGCTCAATGGACCAGGCAATTTTATTTTCATAGGTATTCTACAGAACATGGTCTTCATATATTTCTCCAATACCCTTTTTCCATAATGATTTGGATACAAACTCTTCGGGTTTCTCAACTGCATTCTGGATGGTCCTTTTCATCAGTGGAAGAGTGTCTTAAATGGTGGTTCAAATGGCGTGTTCATCATAAGACCCTTCCGTTATTTATCATTTGGGAAATTTGGTGCGCGGGAAATGCTATTATTTTTGATGGTCGTCATTTGGACATTGGACGCATTTGTACTTGTGTTTGTGCTCTTTTATGTGAATATGTGTAGGAGTCATCGAAGATTACGAAGCCATGGAAATATTTAAAAGTCAATCAACAGGTCAATCTCTCGACTGGTTATTTCAATGGTGCATCCCAACATGGATGATGCAGCTGCAGGTTAGTCATTCAGATAAGTTCAACTGTTGAGTTTCAGTTCTATTGCTATGGAGGTCGATTCACTAACACTAGAGCCGCAGTAATCGGTCCATGGTGCTGTACAACGTAAGGAGAATGTAGATTGACAAAATTTCTATTTTGGAAGATGCAAAAATCATCATTGATTGGATTAATGGCCGCACAAACCTTGCCACTCCCAATTTGAAAAATTGGTTTCTCTGTGTTGAGAATTTGAAGAAGGCATTTATTAACATCTCTTTTGATCATGTCAACATGGACTTCAATATTATGGAAGATGGACTTCCACAAATAGGTTTATTGGCTGCCCCAGGTTTTATACATTTATGCTCTTGGCATAATGGCATGATGTAGGAGGAAGGCGTTTTTCTAATGAGCAGATGGTGAACCTAGCTGTTGTTGGGAACTCCTTCCATAAATATAGACTATCTGATTACAATGTTGGATGTTTTTGGCCTATCTGTTGGGAACTCCTTCCATAAATATAGACTATCTGATTACAATGTTGGATGTTTTTGGCCTATCTGTTGGGAACTCCTTCCATAAATATAGACTATCTGATTACAATGTTGGATGTTTTTGGCCTATCTGTTGGGAACTCCTTCCATAAATATAGACTATCTGATTACAATGTTGGATGTTTTCGGCCTATCTGTTGGGAACTCCTTCCATAAATATAGACTATCTGATTACAATGTTGGATGTTTTTGGCCTAGATGGTTGATATTTATGTTTTTTCATTTTTTTGGTACATCATATTAGAATATGGTGAGAACTTTTAGATAAATGTTGCGGGATGTTTTTTTTTTTTGATAGTTTATATGGTCTTTACGTAGATAATTATAACACATCTTTATTTATATACTGTTTTTTTATTAATATGGAAATCCACAACTTTTTTTTTTTTTTCATTATAAAAAGAAAGAAAGAGATGCATATATAGATATATATGCATATCACATGTCAATTAGACACATAATAAATTACACCTCTTTATTATTAAATATCATTCGTAAGTATTAGCATTAATAATAAATAATACATAAAATCACACGAATCAGTATCATTGAGATCTCGAATTAATCACGATATAAAAATAAATTCATATAGAAATCAATATGATCGATCAAGAGTATTGAGATAATCTCTAATATTGATATTCTCATCTTAACCAGGGTCTACATTCTATTGCACATGAAAAATATTCAAAGTAGGAAAATAATACAGATCCAATCAAAAGCCATTGCAACTTCGAAATTCAGTTATGCACACAAGAACTGAGTAGGTGTAATCTTTAAGTGACCTTTAAGTTCGTTATTGGTCAATGTTGCCTATTAGTAACAAAAAATAAAATAGTTTTAGGACGTAACTTCTCACGCAGGTGTATGATTATTTAAATCTCGTAGCAAGTGATCAATATAAATTATATTAGTTATTTGAATTTTATATATTGTTTTAATTTATACGATTTATTATTTAGGGTTAACAATGTAAAATACAAATTTAATTAATGAATGAATTAATTTTTTATCAACTCATTATTGATTAATATTGATGAAATTACTTATATTTTCAATAAATTTATTGAATTTTAATTGATAATTCCACCCCCAATTATTTGTATTACTATTCCATTTTTGAGAGGTGATATCCTTAAAATCGATAGAAAATTTATCCCCAAAAGTTATTTGCTTGATTGTATTTGTTTTGGGATAATTTAAAACACTATTTTTTTGAGAGGTGATATCTCCAAAAAAGTTGATTTGCTTGATTGCATTGATTTTATTTATTTTGGGGATAATTTAAAAAACAGGGTTAAAATTGTATTTTTTTTTTGTTTTTTTTGTTAAATGCAGTTATATATTTGAACATTGTTTTAATGATTATATATTTAAAAGCATTATGACTTCATTTTAATAGTTATAAAGTCATACTTTAAAATTTTACATCATGGTGTTTTTTTATAATATTAATGAAGATGTTTAAAAATTGAAAATATATTTTTTATATTTTTTATTAATTTAAGTATTTTTGATCAATTCTTTATTTTACTCCTAAAAGGTCATATGTTCAAATTTAGAGGGATAGAATATGCATGCCTCTATAGAATTTAGCAATCAAATTACTGCAAAGGTGGGTCTTTTGTCTCACAAACAAGGGGGTCTAATAAATTACTGTCTAGCTTGGCTGTGACCTTAAAATTAGATTATCATTATAATTATTATTATTATTATTTTTTTTTAAATTTTTTAATTTTAAGGTTGACTGACTCAACATAACGTTACATTACATAATTCCTTGCATAACATTTTACATTATTGAGGTAATAAAACTATATACAAGAATAAATTTACAATTTTTTCCCAATATATTTATGACATGATATATATACTCACCAACCTAGATCCATCTAAGTCACAGGATCCCTATGGGGTTATGACCCCATAACTATCTATCATGTCACATTAGGGACAGATAGTAAAGTTTCTGTTATGGGAAAAGGAGATGTAAATGTCTTAACAAGGAAAGGAGAAAAGAAATCCATAGCAGATGTTTATTATCTTCCTAGAATGAAATGTAACCTCTTAAGTATTGGACAGCTTGTTCAAAAGGGGTACAATGTTTTCTTTGAGGATGATGTATGCACCATCATGGATAAACCACCCAACAAACAATGTATTGCTGAAGTGAAGATGACAAGGAACAAGATGTTCCCTCTTAGGATGAGGGCAGATTTAAATAATAGAGAAAAAATAGCAGCAGTGACACAAGAGGCTTTCCAAAGTGAAATAAAAGATGAGAATTGGTTGTGGCACTTGAGATTTGGACATCTCAACTTTGGAGGTCTTAACTTGTTGAATAGAAAATGAATGGTAAGAGGTTTGCCTTTGATAGAGAAACCAGACAACCTTTGTGAAGGTTGTATCTTGGGTAAACAACACAGAGAAAGTTTTCCATCCGGGAAAAACATAAGGGCAAAAGCACCCTTGGAAATTGTCCACTCAGATTTATGTGGATTGATGCAAACACCATTACTTGCAAGAAACCACTATATGTTAAAATTTATTGATGATTTTACTATAAAAACTTGGGTTTACTTTTTGAAAAACAAAAGTGAAGTGTTTGAAAGATTTTGCAATTTCAAAGCACTTGTGGAGAACCAAAGTGGGCTGCACATCAAAGTTCTTAGAACTGATAGAGGAGGTGAATATATTTCTAAAGAATTTCTGCGTTTTTGCAGAGAAAATGGCATTCATAAGCAATTTACAGCAAGGTACACTCCGCAGCAAAATGGAGTTTCCGAAAGGAAGAATAGGACAATCATGGATATGGTAAGGAGTATGCTAAAGGCAAAGCATTTTCCAAATGATTATTGGGCTAAAGCTGTACATTGCGCAACATACATTTTGAATAGATTCTCAACAAAAGCAGTCATGAACAAAGTTTCGGAAGAAGCATGGAGTGGGACAAAGCAAGGAGTCACCCACATGAGAGTTTTTGGTTGTGTGGCTTATGCACACATTCCAGATCAGCTAAGGAAGAAGTTGGACAACAAGGGGGAGAAATGTATTTTTATTGGATACAGTGAGGAATCCAAAGGTTACAGGTTATATAACCCATCCACCAAGAATTTTATTGTGAGCAGAGATGTTCAGTTTATTGAAGAGGAAGCTTGGGATGGAAGCATAGATAAAACAGTGAATGTTAAAAACTGTTTGTCTCATGATGAAGATGATGAAGAGATGGCTGAAATACATCCCCAAATAGCAGCACCAACACAAGGACAACAAATAACACCCTTGAGGAGAAATGAAAGTGCTTCTCCAAGCACACCACAAGGAGGAGATTCGAGTGCTACTTCAAGCACTCATACACCAAATGAAAGAGGAACAAAGTTCAGAAATTTAAATGAGATTTATGAGCAAGAGGTAGCAAATGAAGGTATGAACTCTTTGTTTGCTTTATATTGTCATATTGATGACCCTATTCATTTTGAGGAAGCTATTAAAGATAGGAAATGGATAGAAGCTATGGATGAAGAAATTAAAGCCATACAAAGAAACAAGACATGGAATTTAGTTGAACTCCCAAAAGGTAAAGATGTTATTGGAGTTAAATGGGTCTACAAGACCAAGAGTAATGCTGAAGGCAAAATTGAGAGACACAAGGCCAAACTTGTTGTCAAAGGGTATAAGCAGTAGCATGGGAGAGACTATGAGGAAAATTTCACACCGGTTGCTAGAATGGAAACCATGAGAGCAGTGCTATCCATAGCAGCACAAAACAAGTGGAAATTTTACCAAATGGACATGAAGTCAGCATTCCTAAATGGAGTGTTAATGGAAGAGGTTTACATTGAACAACCTCTAGGCTATGAAAAGAAAGGCCAATAGCAAAAAGTGTGCAGATTGAAGAAAGCTCTTTATGGGATAAAGCAAGCACCAAGAGCATGGTACAGTAGGATAGATTCCTATCTACTGGAAAATGGATTTGAAAAATGTGAGGGAGAACCCACCCTATACATTAAAGAGAAAGATGGTAAGATGTTGATTGCAGTGTTATATGTTGATGATGTGATCTTTACATGTAATGCTGATTACCTTATTGAAAATTTTAAAACAATCATGAAAGATGAATTTGAAATGACTGATATGGGTTTGTTGAGATACTTCTTAGGAATAGAAGTAGAACAAAATGAAAATGGGATTTTTATCTCACAAGAAAAATATGTTAATGAAGTGTTGGAAATATTTAATATGCAGGAGACCAAAGCAGCAATAACACCCACAGTGATGGGATTAAAATTCAACAGAGAGGACAACAGTAAGGATTTTGATCCTAGTTTGTACAAGAGCATAGTTGGCAACCTCATGTATTTGACTACAACTAGGCCTGATATAATGCATGCTGTTAGTTTGATTTCCAGATTCATGGAGAGGCCAAAAGAAGCACATTGGTAGGCAGCAAAGAGAATTCTGAGGTATGTTAAAGGTACTAAAAGGTTTGATATTTTATATACTACTTCAGAATGTTCAGATTTAATTGGATACACTGATAATGATTGGGCTGGAAGTGTAGATGATCGGAAAATCACATCCGGTTACGTTTTTCACATGGGTTCAGGAGCCATTTCATGAGCTTCTAAGAAACAACCTATTGTAGCGTTATCTACAGCAGAGGTAGAATATGTGGCAGCTACAGCAACATCGTGTCAAGAATTTTGGATGAGGAGAACGTTGAGAAGTTTATGCCATGAGCAAGCAAAAGATACAATGATTTATTGTGACAATAGCTCAGCTATTGCATTATCCAAGAATTGAATCTGTGTTTCACAAGAGAACGAAACACATTGACACAAAGTTTCACTACATCAGAGAATTGGTGAACAGTGGAGAAATTGTTTTAGAACACTACAGAACTCAGGAGCAGTTTACATTCTGACCAAGCCATTGGGGCAGAAAAGTTTTGAGTTTTTAAGGAAATGTTTGGGTATGACTAATAACCCAACAGTTTAAATTAAGGGGGAGTGTTGAAATTTTACTTTCAACTGCAAGGTACTCCAGCTGCTTTCCAAATTTGTTTTGACAAAACCCTGTCAAAATCCGCTTGCCAAATGCAGTGAACAATCAATTTTTGAAGAGCCCTTATAGTCCTTTGCATTTCAAAGAAAAGGAGTTTGAAAGAAACAAAGCCTTCATTTTCGGCGTCGGTCTTGCATTTGAAAAACAGTCTCTGTACATTTCAAAACACAGCGTTGTATTAAAAAAAAATAGAGCTTATAAAAAGAAAACAGAGCATTGTTTTATATATACACAACAGGGTTAATTTTTGTATGTGTGGGAGTGTTTTGGTTTGAAGACCAGTGGTCCCCACCATCCACGTGGAGAAGTTAGATTGGATCGCGTTTGTATTTGAGTTGGGCTGAGAACTCAATTCCAGACCCAAACTTATTATGAGGCGGATTTAAATTTGAATTCACGTTACAATTTGGGCCCGTACCCAAAACCCTCTAGCGGATCTGATGAGCTTTTATATACGCGATTGGATAAATCATCGCGCGTCCAAAAACCTTTGTGACATCACCTAGATTGTAACGCGATTTCGGCATTGCAATTTGGTTGATAGATTTTGAAGTCCGGACTCCACGGGGGAAGGTTTGGTGTTAAGTTGTTTTATGTTTTATTAAAATTTTGCTATATGTTTTAATGTTTTTATATCGTGCATTGAGTTTAATTATGTTATGATATATAACATATGCGAAATGTAATGTGGGCCCCCGACAGTTTTAAATAGTTTTAGTTTTTATATATAGTTTGTTATGTTAGTGCAGAGTTACATATATATAGTGTATTGTTTTATACAAAGTATTGTATTGTAAGCACAACAATGTGAAAAGTAAAACACAACAGTGTATTTCAAAGAGAAGAATAGAGTGTATTGTTTTATCATTACATAGTAGTGTTTTGAAAAAAAAAGTGTTATTTTTTGAACAGTGAAGTTGTGTTATGCACTACGTTTTGCAGCAGTCTTATTTTTTTTGTAATCCCTCTGTGAGAGGAAGAATAATATTTTTTAACAGTTTGTTTTATTAATGAAATAGAAGTTTTTCTAGAGTGTGAAACATTGTCTCCTGTGAAGAAAAAATTTTGTTTTCTCTGTGTTAAGAAGGACAGTATTATTCTCTCTATGTTTTGTTCTGGAATTCTCAAAAATTCCAAGAAATTTACAGTGGATTTTGTAGGTTCAAGTGTAGGTAACCGATGTTTTTCGTTTGCTTCTTTCATAACTCATCGTTGGGTCCTATGTTCGAAATGGTGATTGTCCTCTCCTCTGCCGACCTTCAATCCATTGAGCCCTCTAGAATCTTGTTTAATTTTCCAGCCTTGGTAGCAAGAGTTTGGTACCGTGGCTCTTTTTCCGTTTGGTTCTAGTTGTCCTACAATAAAATTTCCCATGGGACATTACTAAATCCACACATGTTTATAGTATATACATCTGTATGTCTTGCTCCACAATACTCTTGGTGTTTGTCTTCGTCCAAAGCCATTTTATCGCGAGTTCCTCGACGACATCTATATTGTATCTTTGGTTGCGCACCCAAATATTTTCGTTAAGAAGCATTTTGTATTTTAGACAATTGATGCCATATCTATCCTAGTCGTACACTATAGTAAGCTCTGTGGGTTGTTTAGATTTATTCTTAAGTTTTCTTGGAGGTACTGGTTCAGTATGGCCCCATGTCAACGATTTCTCAGTCGAAGGGGTGGAACATTAAGTGCGTCTTCCTCCAGACATCGACGACCCTTTGAATGGGGTTAGTAGAAAATTTCTTTGATGCTGTTTCTATGGAGGTGCAGATGGAAATTTACACCTTTGAGGCCAGAGAATTTTGTGATCATTTGTACTACTCTAACTCTGCAGTTTGTATTGGTAAAACCAAGTGGGTACAAGATCTAGGCAAACTTTAGAAGATAAGACTGCAATCCATTTCAACACACAGTTAGATGGAACTCTGCTTCACATGGTGCTTTTGGATAAACAAGTAGATAACTGCAAACTATTTATGGTTTAGGAAGAGTTAAAAAGTATATTGAGAGATATTCATGGTGTTTCCTAATAAACAAATAGATAACTGTAAACTTTTTATGGATTAAGAAGAATTAAAAAGTATACTCAGGGATATTCATTATGATATATATGTCATTGTTGTTCTCTTAAAAGAAATGGAACAATATATTATCTTACATACAAACACTCACTCCACAACACCCAAAAATGAAGAAGCAATGATAAATTCTCCTCATATCAACATGGTCAATGCAACCTCCTCGTTAGGTCTTCCGATGGTCGTATTGGATGATTGAATCATTGTTAGTTTTTATCATGTAATGAACTACTTTCATGTTTTATAGTTTCAGAGTTGATAGTTGTCTTATGTTTTTGCTTGGTCATCATTTTTTTTATGTATGGTAAATGTAACTAGCAACCAAAACGTTTATAATTTATTTTTTCTCTCAGTAAAGTCTATGACAACCACACCAAAACAGTTCTTCACCGTGTGGTTGCTATTCAAATTTGTTGACAGTAACATTTTGGTATGTTGACCATTTTGGTCTGTTGACCAGTTCAACACCGTGCTTCAAAAATATCAATTGTATTTTTGTTCTATTTTGGAAATTAATAGAAATCAAGGGTCATATATTACCCAAAAAAAAAAACACACTGTTAAAATAATAATAAGCCCTTGTGATCTATGGGTAATCTTTGGGGATGATTTCACCAAGTCGTTTTAAGTGTATATTATGCACTGCATTTTCCACAGTGGTTCGAGTCTTGGCTTGTAGTGTATCGACTTATTCTAAGAGTTCTATGCATCCATTCATAGATTCAAAAGAATATTGAGCTGAATTAATAGTTCCCTAAGGTTCCATGGTTTTATAGGGTGATCGTTGGTGATATTTCTTGGCATGAGAATTAATTGTGAGAGCAAAGAGTTTTTTTTTTCTTCCTTGCGGATACCATTTGATGCTCATTACATAGGTTTGGGCACATCAACTAGAGTTTTATGCTCTCTCATTGTTTTAATGCTCGTTATATAGGTTTGGGCATACCACTTAGAGTTTTATATTCTCTCATTGTTGGACATGATTTAAATAGTGGATTAGATTGATTTTATTTATTTGTTATTATTTTTTTAAAATTTAATATGTCGAGAGGTGCTCTCCAATTTAATATGGACGAGATGTTAATATGTGTTTTTATGTTATGTAAACATCTAATTTAGCCAAATCATACAAAAATAAAAATAAAAATAAAAATAAATTAAAATTACAAAATAAAATAAAATAATTATTAATTAAAACATTTTGACTCCATCAAATTACATAAAAGAAACAAAATAATAGAGATTTGATCTCTCTTCTTGGTATATTCAAATTTAAGATTGATATAGACTTGTTTTATTGTAATTTAACATTATTAAAGTTAATTTAGTTTTATTACTATTTTTTTAACATAATTTTAACTTAATGGTTTCAAGTTTTAAATTGAAAGTACTTTTGAAATTTATTTTTCAATAAAATTATCTAGGGTGTTTTTTTTTTGTCTAATCATGGATTTATCATTAATAATAAAAGATTTTAGGGAAGTATAAGTATATTGTAAAATTTAAATTTATTATTACAACGAATGATTATTTGTAAGGTGTTCAAATTTTATTATTAATAGTAAGTAGAGGTGTCATGATGGAGTTTTCATAATTATAACTATGTTTACATTGAAATACCTGTTAAAAGTTTGATAATGTAATTTATTTTAAAATAACAAATCTTGTCGGTCACTATTATGTTTTAGATCTTCTAACAGTCACATTTTTGCAATCTAGGAAATCACATTCCAACAATTTGCACAATAACAATGGAGATGTTTTTTCTTTTATCATAAATATAAATATTAGATAAAAAGTTTGCATATGTGGTGCCTCATTATATCAAAAGTACAAAAAGGTTTATTCCATCTCTTTTAGAATCCCATTGTTTCACTTTCCATAAGCATGGGCAAAGCTTTAGATAAAAAATTACAACACTATATATACTATTTGTACAAAACAGACCAAAAAAAAATCGAAAGAAGAAAAACTAAACAAAATTTCATACTAACAAATATTAACCAAGCGGTTCATCTTTGTTCCATGAGGGAACTTGTTTTTGTGCTAAAGCAGGGGTATTTAAATTTGGAAGAAGAAATCCTTCCACTATAGCATGGTCAATGGAAGAGGTAGAGGAATGAAGGCACCCACTATAATCCATTTGTAGATATTTTATTTTTTGATGAAGACTAGAAATCTTGTTCTCTATTTTCTAAATCTTTGATATTTGTTCGATAAGACAATGGAGACTAAAATTTCCATTTGTCAAACTTGACTTGCTTCACTCCATCATAGGTGGAAAATTCCCAAACCTCCTCTTAGTAGAGCATACTAGGTACAACTATCCACCCTCCTAGACCTCCCACCAAGCTAATTGATGTGAGAACGACGTCTAATCTATGAATTTTCAAGCCATAATCATCACCTTTTTTTTCCAAAGAAAAAACCATAATTTTTATTAAGGAAATAAAAATTACATTATGTATGTGGAGAGATGCACTCAAAAAGGGCTTTTTAATCCATCATCCAAAATAATATACATAACTATCTAGCTGTTATGAAACTAGTCCGAAGACTAGTACCATAGAAAAAAAAATTGTGATCACAATTATATACATTATATGCCTTCAGGACTCATCGACTTCATAAAAAATAATATGATACCATAGAGAGATTAATATGCAATTTTTTTTTTTTTCCCAAAAAATCATCATTTATACTCTGTTATGAAGAATGTCCAGCTGAAGCCCCTTAATGAAGGGTCTATGGTAATATTCTGTGTGACTCAATTTATATGTTCATATACTTTCCATAGACCCAAAACTTGTGTAGTTCCATCCTTAGAGAGAGCATCTGCAACATGGTTTTGTTTCCTATTAATATGGTGACAAGAAACCCGATCAAAAGATTGTTGGAGCTGTAAAAACTCCTCAAGTTTGGGAAACCATGTGTGCATGTGGTAATGCTAAAGCTCATTAAACCAGTTAATAATGATCATAGAATCACCAAGGATCTCCAAAGTGTGGCATTATTTTTCAGTAGCAAAAATAAGAAGTTTGAGACTGAAAAGTTCTACATAATTATTCGTTCCCCTCCCTAACCCACTATGTAGCTTGAAAAATGATTTTCATGAATATGCAGGATACCCACCCCTCTAAAATCTCCATTTTATGAGGACACCTCATCAAAATATACCCAAGGATGAGTTTTTTCAACCTCCTCAACAACTATATTCCGCGGAATATGAGAAACTTCATTAGTTGGGATAATTTCAAAATCAACAACAACTTTGGATGCCACCCAATCTAGAATGGAAGAGTCTTTATGGGTTAAGAAGAGTCTTTATGGGTTAGGAAGAGTTAAAAAGTATATTGAGGGATATTCATGGTGTTTCCTAATAAACAAATAGATAAATGCAAAATTTTTATGGATTAGGAAGAATTAAAGAGTATACTGAGGGATATTCATTATGATATGTATGTCATTGTTGTTCTCTTGAAAGAAATGGAACAATATATTATATTACATACAAACAATCACTCCACAACACCACAAAATGAAGAAGCAGTGATAAATTCTCCTCATATCAACATGGTCAATGCAACCTCCTCGCTAGGTCTTCCGATGATCATATTGGATGATTGAATCATTGTCAGTTTTTATCATGCAAGTTCATAGTTGATAGTTGTCTTATGTTTTTGCTTGGTCATCATTTTCTATGTATGGTAAATGTAACTAGCGACCAAAACATTTATAATTTATTTTTTCTCTCAGTAAGGTCTATGAAAACCACACCAAAATAGTTCTTCACCGTGTGGTTGCTATTCAAATTTGTCGATAGTAACATTTTGGTATGTTGACCATTTTGGTCTGTTGACCAGTTCAACACGGTGCTTCAAAAATATCAATTGTATTTTTGTTCTATTTTGGAAATTAATAGAAATCAAGGATCATATATTACCAAAAAAAAAAAAAAAACACTGTTAAGGATAATAATAAGCCCTCGTGATCTATGGACAATCTTTGGGGATGATTTCGCCAAGTCATTTTAAGTGTATATTATGCACTACATTTTCCACAATGGTTCGAGTCTTGGCTTGTAGTGTCTCGACTTATTCCAAGAGTTCTATGCATCCATTCATATATTCGAAATAATATTGAGTTGACTTAATAGTTCCCTAAGGTTCCATAGATTTATAGGGTGATCGTTGGTGATATTTCTTGGCATGAGTTTTTATTGTGAGAGCAAAGAGTTTTTTTTCTTCCTTGTGGATACCATTTGATGCTCATTACATAGGTTTGGGCACATCAACTAGAGTTTTATGCTCTCTCATTGTTTTAATGCTCCTTACATAGGTTTGGGCACACCACCTAGAGTTTTATATTCTTTCATTGTTGGACAAGACTTAAATAGTGGATTAGATTGATTTTATTTATTTGTTGTTATTTTTTTAAAAGTTAATGTGTCGAGAGGTGCTCTCTAGTTTAATATGGAAGAGATGTTAACCTGTGTTTTTATGTTATGTAAACATCTAACTTAGTCAAATTATACAAAAAAATAAAAAAATAAAAAAATAAATAAATAAATTAAAAAAAATTAAAATTACAAAATAAAATAAAATAATTATTAATTAAAACATTTTGACTCCATCGAATTACATAAAAAAAACAAAATAATAGAGATTTGATCTCTCTTCTTGGTATATTCGAATTTAAGATTGATCTAGACTTGTTTTATTGTAATTTAACATTATTAAAGTTAATTTAGTTTTATTAATATTTTTTTAACATAATTTTAACTTAATGGTTTCAAGTTTTAAATTGAAAGTACTTTTGAAATTTAATTTTCAATAAAATTATCTGGTTTTTTTTTTTTTTTGGTCTAATTGTGGATTTATCATTAATAATAAAAGATGTCAGGGAAGTATAAGTATATTTTAAAATTTAAATTTATTATTACAATGAATGATTATTTGTAAGGTGTTCAAATTTTATTATTAATAGTAAGTAGAGGTGTCATGATGGAGTTTTCATAATTATAACTATGTTTACATTGAAATACCTATTAAAAGTTTGATAATGTAATTTATTTTAAAATAACAAATCTTGTCGACCACTATTATGTTTTAGATCATCTAACAGTCACATTTTTGCAATCTAGGAAATCACATTCCAACAATTTGCACAATAGCAATGGAGATATTTTTTCTTTTATCATAAATATAAATATTAGATAAATTTTTTTCATATGTGGTGCCTCATTATATCAAAAGTACAAAAAGGTTTAGTCCATCTCTTTTAGAATCCCATTGTTTCACTTTCCATAAGCATGGGAAAAGCTTTAGATAAAAAATTACAACACTATATATACTATTTGTACAAAACAGACAAAAAAAATCGAACGAAGAAAAACTAAACAAAATTTCATATTAACAAATATTAACCAAGCGGTTCATCTTTGTTCCATGAGGGAACTTGTTTTTGTGCTAAAGCAGGGGTATTTAAATTTGGAAGAAGAAATCCTTCCACTGTAGCATGGTCAATGGAAGAAGTAGAGGAATGAAGGCACCCACTATAATCCATTTGTAGATCTTTTATTTTTTGATGAAGACTAGAAATCTTGTTCTCTAATTTCTAAATCTTTAATATTTGTTCGACAAGATAATGGAGACAAAAAATGCCATTTTTCGAACTTGACTTGCTTCATCTCCATCACGGGTGGAAATTCCCCAAACATCCTCTTAGTAGAGCATACTAGGTACAACTATCCACCCTCCTAGACCTCCCACCAAGCTAATTGATGTGAGAACGACGTCTAATCTATGAATTTTCAAGCCATAATCATCACCTTTTTTTTCCAAAGAAAAAACCATAACTTTTATTAAGGAAATAAAAATTACAATATGTATGTGGAGAGATGCACTAAAAAAGGGCTTGTTAATCCATCATCCAAAATAATATACATAACTATCTAGCTGTTATGAAACTAGTCCAAAGACTAGTACCATAGAAAAACAAATTGTGATCACAATTATATACATTATATGCCTTCAGGACTCATCGACTTCATAAAAAATAATATGATACCCTAGAGAGATTAATATGCAAAAAAAAAAAATTCCCCAAAAAATGATCATTTATACTTTGTTATGAAGAATGTCCAGCTGAAGCCCCTTAATGAAGGGTCTATGGTAATATCTGTGTGACCCAATTTAGATGTTCATATACTTTCCATAGACCCAAAGCTTGTGTAGTTCCATCCTTAGAGAGAGCATCTGCAACATGGTTCTGTTTCTTATTAATATGGTGATAAGAAACTCGATCAAAATATTGTTGGAGTTGTAAAAACTCCTCAAGTTTGGGAAAATGTGTGTGCATGTGGCAATGATAAAGCTCATTAAACCAATTAATAATGATCATAGAATCACCAAGGATCTCCAAAGTGTGGCATTATTTTTTAGTAGCAAAAATAAGAAGTTTGAGACTGAAAATTTCTAAATAATTATTCGTTCCCCTCCCCAACCCACTATGTAGCTTGAAAAATGATTTTCATGAATATACAGGATACCCACCCCTCTAAAATCTCCATTTTATGAGGACACCTCATCAAAATATGCCCAAGGATGAGTTTTTTCAACCTCATCAACAACTATATTCCGCGGAATATGAGAAACTTCATTAGTTGGGATAATTTCAAAATCAACAACAACTTTGGATGCCACCCAATCTGGAATGGAAGATTTGTCTTTGAAGATGGCTCTATTTCTCACATTTGAAATATCCTAGCAAGTTAGGGGTGGTATATTCTTGTACTGCTTAGGGGAGACCCGCTCCCACCAATTTTTCCATGTTTCCATGAATGATACACCATGCCAGTTCAAAACACATCCAATATGATGTTTGATGGAATTATTTATTTCCACTATGCATGGGAAAAATATAAAAAGTGTCTTAATAGATTCTGCTATGTGTTTGCATAGATCACACTATCCACGACCATTCATGTAGGGTATTTGAATATTATCCAAAGTTGGTGCTTTATTTTCTTGTAGGCACCAAAGGAATAACTGAGTCTTTGGGGGAATCTTAAGCTTCCAAAGCTTCTTCCACCACCATGCCACAACCCGGTTGTCTATCACTACAAATACACACATACCCATATTTTGGAGAATATTCCCCAAAAGGGAAATGGACCCAATGAAGTGTATCTGCTTCCTATTTAAGGACTACATGAGCGATGTTTAAAGAAATAATATAGTTCTTCCATAACTCATGAAATTCTATAGGTAAATTTAGTTGGAGGGATCTGGTCCAACCCTATGCCCATATGGATGTGCGGAGGGTATCAAAAACTTGGTTTAGAGTATGTGTGCCATGTTAATTTAGAATTAGGACCATATCACAAGGAAGGCAATAATTTTATCCACATCCTACCTATGGATACGAACCAATTTTCATCTTTTCCCCATTCCCTACTTTCCATGCAATCCTATTTTTAACAACATCTAGAGAGAATACAACTGATTTCCAGATGATGGAGATCTTGGGTATTTTCTTGTTCGGAGACCGAAGCCATTATTGCAAATAACTGGGGTATATATATTTTTTGCGGGCTATTGTTGTCCATAGAATTTCTGTAGAGAAAAGCCTCAAACCAACTTTGGTAACCAGATCCTTTGCAAACCAAGGAAGGCTTTTCAACCCCCAGCACCTCCACCCTTTAGGCAATGCGATTCTATCCCACTTGACCCATGGAGTTACCTTTCCATCTTTACTCCCTATCCACATAAAACTACAACATAAATTTCGTATGGAGTTTAGGACACCATATGGAATCCACAAGTATGCCCTCTAGATAACCATCTAAAATGCCAGGTCTTGATCCCTTTTTCAACCTTTTCATAACCAATAAATTTTCTGGTAATAATTTGGTTTCCGATGAAACCCCAAATAATTTAAGCCAAATTTGAAATAAAATGATTAGAAAGGAATTTTTTTTTTGCGGATATGAAGCTTCATCGCTTGAAAACCCATTATGGGAGAGATAATATTTTTGAACATTCACAATCACTTCGGTAGCCTTCTGAAATAGACACAACACTTACTTAAAGGTAGTAAGATCCCTTATGGACCCATCACAGAATAGAAGAACATCATCAATGAACAACTAGTGAGTGATGGTCATATCTTTAGCCACCCACACACCACAAAGATCACCTCTTCTTTCAGATTCCTTTAATTGAATACTTAGGCCCTCAAACACCAATAAGAAAAGAAGGGGGGAGGAAGGGAGGATTTTCCTAAGGCCCCCCTGCACTTGGAAGAAATTTAAGAAAAATCCATTTATAAGAACAATGAAAGACAAAGAAGTTAAACATCTCATCACCCAGTTAATGAAAGGCACTTCAAATCCCAAGTGCATAAGCAGAAGCATAATGCAACACCAACTCACCCTGTCATATGCTTTTGATAAATCTATATTGATAACCATACCCTTTCTCTTCCGTATTTTCAAAATTTGTAGAACTTCCTGACCAACCCTAATCACTTCATGAATCTGTCTATCCTCCAAGAATGTAGACTTCTCTTTTGATATATTTTTGGATAAAATCGATTTCAACTTGTTGGAAATAATATTTGCAATGATCTTGTAGATGTAGTTGCAAAGAGAGATAGGCTTGAAGTCATTAGAGGAGCGATGATCATAATATTTTTGGATAAGTGCAATGAAGGTGGAACTGAAAGAAGGAAGGATTTTCCCTGATAGATGAGAATCTTCAATCACTTGAAGGAAGTCACTGCCTAGGATGTCAAAGAGTCCCAATAAAAACTCCATCGACCAACCATATGGACCTAGTATTTTTATTTTTAGAAACTATGACGCACTTTTTGTAGCTCAGAATCTGATACAAGCTCCATCAAATCCCTATTATCCTCCTAATCAGCGAAATAGGGGAAAACTTGGGATATCTGAATTATTTCTGCAATGGAAACATTTCGAGGGGCCTTGAAGAAATTACTAAAATGGATCATTCCAAGCCTGGATAAGTCCTCAAATGAATAAACCCTTCCCCATTCTATATTTTCCAATTCCCTTACCGTATTAAGAACCTTCCCCCCATTTTCAATATTTTTAAATAATTTTGTATTGTCGTCACCACTTTGTAGCAATATGGCACGACTTTTTTTGTCTCCACACCTCTTCTCTTTCACCCAAGGTTCTCCTTTTTGATTTTTTCAAGTTGGAATACCATTTGTTTAGATTATTTTTATAAGTATCCCATTCCTTCAAAATCATCCAAGCGAATATCCAATTCCTCCTCCACATATTTGAGAGTTTCGTCATCCCTTCACTTCTTTTGGGAGGCCCACATAATAGTAGCATTTTTTACCCTTTTTAAATTAGTTGGGACTACCAGGTTTATTTTGAATCCCTCTGAGTTATAAAAAATTCAGGTGATGGTTAGATTCACCTCCAACTCCCATCCACTGAAAAAATAGAGGAGTCCTTTCCATGAGAGATTCGACTAGAAGAAATCGATCGATCCTTCTTTCCACCATTTCTTCACCCATACGCCAATTTGTTAATTTTCGGAAACTAGGTACAAACTCAAGGTTGCACTGGTCATATGATGATGATTGTATTTTTATTGGATTCCTCTTTCGGAGAGGTGAAATATTGATCTAAAAATCATCTTGTTTGGATGAGCAGAACATATATTTTGATTTTATTTTCCACACATGTGCAAGGTCAGCCAGATTTGTAATGTAGGCTCACAAGCCTAATAGATGTGTCACACACCCTCACTGACTGATATAAATTGGAGATACTTAGAGATAATTTTCTCATCAACTCATCACACATTATCTCTTGTGATTTGATTGGTTCGATCAACCTTTGGAGGCCTGTCTCTCTCAAACGTGCGGAGCTGTAGCTGGGAAAATTTGCGGACTGTTTTAGGGCTGATTGCTGGTGCGTTGAACAATGTTGACAGTGGTCAAACCTTGGTGTTTTTACCTCCAAAATTTGCAGAAATTCTGATCTTGTGAGGCCGAATTTTAGGGCACAAATATTGAGGAAAAATGAGCTTGTTGATCAAAGCCCTAAACTACAATGTTGATTTTTCTGTTGACCATTGTTGAATTTTGAGGAGCTATCTTTGAGGGGTGTGTGTGAAACTTGGAGGGTTGGCTGATCTGATGTTGAGAAAGAATTTTTTGGCTCATGCATCCTATTGACTGCCTGTTGAAGCCTAGAAAATCTCTGCTTCAAACATCAGGGAAAACCACCCGGTCGGGACCTTAAGGCAGCTCCTTTTCCGTTTGGTATGGTGGCTCCGACCGGATTTAAAGGACCAGTTTCATTGTAACTAAATGGATTGGATTGGATGGGTGGAAATGGGACTAAAATAACTGAAATAAAACTATCTAATTTAAGCTAAATACTGATAAAGAAATTCTAACATTAACCCGGGTAGCTATATGTGAATACAACTTAAGATTGTTCCAATTCAAAAATAACCATGAAAATGTATTATTGATTAAATTGAAATATGCAGAAACAAATAAAGATAACTCTGTTTAAGAAATTAAACAGAGTTATATAAACATATTGCATTCATCATTGTATACCATTTACATGTAACTATGAAAAATAACGTTTCAATTATACTCAGAAATGATATATAAAAGGAAGCGTTGTTAAAACAAATATACGTATAAATGATAGCAATTTTAAAACGAATATCATAAAACAAAAGAGATCAACAGTGAACAGATAGAAATACCTTGTTCATCTTGAAGAGTTTCAAATGCATTGTAATACTCTATCCAGTAATTATAATGCAAAACCAAATTCCAAGGTACAGAAATGCAACACTTCAAAGATAATTCCGCATGAAAATCACCAGATGTGATCCTTTTCAAAAAATATATAAGACAAATGGAGTACAGAAATGCAATCTCCAAGTCCAAAAATATTAAGATCCAGGACCCCTCTCTAAATGCATGAGAGGGGTTTAAATACTACTTAACTAACTTCTAAAAATAGTTTATTACAAAAATTAAGGATTCAGTTCAATGACCATCCTTTTCCTAGGCTAAAATACATTGAAATTAAAACTAAATCTATCTATCTATTAACTTGATCCTTAAGCTTGCAGGCATCTAGCATAGTTTTGAGAAGATGCGGTTGACCGACTTCAGAATTCAACTGTCCTGAAAAGACAGAGTCGGCAAGCGTAGGAGCAATATTCTCTGTAGCATTGATGATACAATTAAGCGCACTGTGCTGACTGTGTGGCTTCACCAAGTACATCCAGTATGAGTCCCAATTCAATCTTGTCAGCCCTTGGATGGATTTTTCTCTTTCTTCTGCCTTTTGCCTCCATTCTGTTTGTAGTTGATTTGCTTGTGGGAGATATCTTAGAACAGTTTCTGGAATTAAATTAGCTTTGTGTAAATTGTCATTTACACAATCAGTGAGAGTGTTTTCCACTATAGCTGCCTCCTCTGTTTCCTTTTCTGCCCTTCTGATTTGTGCATCCCAGTTATTGAACAATATTTCTTTATGGTTTTCATTAACAATGGGTGCACCAGCTTTTCTGCCTTCTTCTGTCTTTTGCCATGCTAGATAATCATTGATATTTTCATTAATCAAATCATAATCATTTCGTAAATCTACGACATGATTTGTGATTCTATCGCTTTCTTGGCACAAAGAATTCCATTGCAATAATTTTTGGCAGAAAACTTCCTCTTGTTGCAGTAGTTGATTGTTCAAAGAGATGGTTTCTGAAATGAATTATGGAAGCTTAGGATCATCCTTATGCTGTTCTTGGATTTCTTGAAGTTGTTGTTGTAACTCTTCAAGTTTTAATTGTGCTTCCTGATTGGCCTGTACCTGTTGCAATTGCTGTTGCAGAGCCTTTATCTGCTCTTCTTTTTCATCCAACAAAAGTTGTATCTCAACTGCTTTATCAATTGTTGCAGAAGCATAAGCTCCTGTTATTTGAGATAATTTAGTGAGATTATGAGTAGGCTCTGTGGCAGGATCTTTCCACAAAACATCTACTTGTTCTGGTTCGGTAGCAATTGCACTTTCTATTTTCCTCTTTTTCCTTTGTCTCTTTACTACTGCTTTGTACTTTGGGCTATAAAATACATCCAGAGGAGGAATGTCCTCTACATTAAGTACAATTTCAGAGGAAGGTGTGATTGGTATGTGCTTTGTTACTGCGGCTGTGCTGCTTGTTCCCGCGTTCAAAACTTTGGTTGTTTGGACAGGGGTCTGTACATTCTGTCCTTCTACATTAATCAATTGATTAAAGGTTTCCCATTCTTTATCTAACTCAATGGTGACTGGCTGTTGCTGTACATTGGGTGGAGGAGGATTTGTTTGTTGAGAAGTCAAAATTTGCTGTTGAGCAAGCTCTTTAGATTGTGCAGAATCTTTAATGGATTCTTCCATTTTATCTTCCTTTTCTTTGGATGTATTGGAGTGTTCAGAATCTCTGTCAGATTTTGATTTGGATTTACCTGTGCTTGAAATTCCGTTAAGACTAACACTAGGAGTTTGCTCCCTTGCGGGCTCTAAGCGTAGATTATCCAAAGGAATAGGAATTAGTCTCCTTTCTCTGTACAACTTGAATTCCTAAAAATCCCCTGGAGATAGCTGCTCTTTAGCTGAATTCAAAACCTCTTTGAATGAATTTCTTGCCTGGAACATATCATCAAAAATATCTTGCTCCCCGACAAATTCCCTTACTTTGATTGCATTGGTAAAATTCTTAACAATATCATTTTGGTCAAATAACCTTCTTGAGAATTTGAACAGCTGTAGGCATGTAACATTGCCTATCTCTTGAAATGCATGACCAATATCAAACAGTGAAAATGTTCCACATTTTATGGGAAATTGTGGCCAAATTCCCTTTTTCTTCTCTTTTAAATCTTTTGTTATACCTCCCTGGCCACAGGTCTGATAAGCAATTTCCCGAGCTACAAGTCTATCTGGAACATATAGGGGTAACACATGGGGAGAAGTATAACTTCCAAAAACCCTAATATAGGTGAACAATTCTTCTCCAAACCATCTCGCGACGGGGAGAATATCAACCTCTGTTTCTGAGGATAACCTTGGGGCATCCTTATTATACAATGTTCTGTACAATGGCAGCATTATTCCATGACAAATTTGATAAAAATGGGGGATAAACTCAGACTCCCATAGTTCTTTATGGTACACATGAATGGGCAAAGGATCGTGGATAGTCCATTTCCAGCCCATCACAGGGAATTTAGAGACATAGCAGATGGCATCCATGACATAAGCATATAAATAAAAAGGCGGATAAATCCGCTGGGAAACATTTCGTTTAGACCGGTAATGAAAAATAGTAGTGGTGAGATTATCAGATAGGATTTTGGCCCAATCTACAATTGTAGAATTAACAGCCGCATTCAACAAAGGAAGCCATTCGGGTAAGATCATATTTATGTCAGGCTTTCCAAAAAGCCTGCATAACATGGCAGCAGCAAAACAATAAGGAGAGGTAAGTGAACCCGTGCTGTACATACCTTGTTTGTTCTTCTTCAATGGTTCACTTCTTTTGGTCCACTCCTTTGTGCATTCTGCCAAATTTGAGTGTTCTTTTGCAAACTCTTCCATAAATTGCCTGTTGAAAGTTGCCTGAGGTTCTGGCAGCTTATACATTAATCTCAGATCTTCTATGGTCAATGACCCAATTAGCTCTTCCGATGGAGTTCTGAATTGTCTGTCTGAAATATCTGTGCTATCCAGCACCCATCTCACCATGTCTGTATATGGGAGAATCCTTGGTCTTGCTGTTATTCTATGTAGAAATGAGCAAGCCAAGTCTCTAAGGGTTGCTTCAGACGTATCCTTTGAACCTGCTGTAGCTGCAACTTTTATCACCACAGGGTTTTCATCTTCTAACAGTTTATACATTCCCTCCCAAGTGGATATACCAGCGTCCTTGTTACAGGCGGTGTTTGCATATAGCGAAGCCATTTATTTGTTCTCAGAATTTGAGCTCTTCTCCTTCTTACCCATAGTGTTTAGCGGAAGCTTTGTATAGTGGTCTGCTCCTTCGTGCCTGCGTTTTACGAATAAATGAGAGTAATGATATAAGAAAGGTGATGAGACTGTTTTGAATGGGAAAGCGGATGAAATATAATATTTAAATTGTGAAACGACTTTCAATCTAAACACAATCTCTTTTCACATTAATAATCAATCCAATCATTTAATATAATCATTAAAGCGCATAACAGATATGACATATGGGAAGATTGCCTTGGGATAGCGCGCCTACATGAATCTGCGACATTGCGATCTCCGATTTGCTGCGCAATATCGCAATATCGCAATGTCGCAATATCGCAAAATGAAGTCATCGCAGTCATAAAAATAGCGCAAAAGTGGAAATTACGGAATAGTGCAAAAGCGCATATCGCAAAAGCGCAAAATCGCAAAAGCACAGAATCGCAAAAGCGCAGAATTGATAAGAGCGCAAAATATTTTTGTTAATCATTTCTGTTTTCTGCGCTATGCGATCTGCGATCAATGCGTTTTATATATACTATTTTGTTATGGATGCGCTATCTTGTTTCAAGAGCAATTTTATTATAATCTATCATAAACTTAAGTGTTTCTAAATATTCTTTCTAAGGGATTTCTACAAGTTTATGATAGAAAGTTTTATTTGAAAGGCAAATAAATCCTAATTGAATTTTTTTTGGATTTTTTAACTAAGGGTCCCCATTTATTTAGAATTATTACTAATACTAAATAAAAAGGGGGGTTGTTGCTGGTCACAACAATTGGCGAAGGTTTTTAAAGATAATAAAAACTATCTTATGATAATTCAAATAAAATGTAACTATGAAAAAAAAGAAATAAAAATCATTTCATAATTTCTTTCTAATTCCTTAAGAAATAAAAACATTTTGGGTTATATCAAGCTTTGATTGGTGTTAATAATGAAGTAAGTGGATCTCTCCAAGTTTTGGTTTTATAATATACTCTATTGCCATAGCTATTGCCTCTGCTGCCAGCAAACGTTCATAGTCTCGACAGGGTTACCTTTAAACCATTAACCATTCATTGTCCCATCCAACTAAAATTATGACTTTTTAAAATATAAATTCATAAGACCTATTATCTCATGTTTTTTGTCTTTTATTTATTTTTATTTTAAGAGTCATTGTTCTGGTTTGGTAGCCAGTTATTAACAATGCCATTCACTAGTTATAATTAAACTGAACAAGCTGGCTCGTGATGAGACCCCTTGTCTTATATTTATAAGCCATTACCATGTTTTGGTATGCAGTATTGGTAATGTCAGTTTTATTACTCCTTATGAACATGGTAAGTCGGCTCGTAATGAGACCTCTTATCTCTTAAAATTTTCGTATAATTTCTTAGAATTACATTCTAAAAAATCACAACTTAAATGGATGAGGTGAAATAGTTTTATCCTTAAGAATCAATGGATGACAATTTTCAGAGTTTTTTGAGTTCCAAAACTTTGAAAAATATCTTTACTTTAATAGATAACCTTTCTCTGCTTAATAAACCTTATAATGATTTACATTTTCCTCAAGTTTTCAAAAGATCATGTAAATGATTGAAATAATCTTTTCAAAGTTTAACATCTTATTTTAAACTATTCAAAAACTGTAATCATTACTTTAAAAATTCTTATTTACACAAAATAAATATTTATAATATTTTTCCGAAGAAATTTTCTCAAATAGTAAATAGTCAATCAGAGACTCATAAACAACCTTTATTTGTAAAAACAAAAACAATTAAAAACTTTGCAGAAAGAAATATATACAGTTTAAGAAGGGGTTACCTCCTTATGAAAAGAATTTCTTCAAGATAAGCCCATTTACAGGAAGAGACTCTCTCTTACCTGTTAGATCTTGGAGTATAAATGTATTTGAGCTTATCTTCTCAACGATTTGAAATGGTCCAAGCCACATTTTTTGAAATTTGGTATGTTTACCTTTTTCTTCGTGTGCTTTATCCCATTTCAAAACGAGATCACCAATTGACAAAATTTTTGAGCCGGTAGAACTTGCATCAAAAGAATATTTTACAAGCTGTTGATGTTTTTCATGAGTAATTTTTTCTTTATCCCTATCTTCTTCTAATTTAAGGATTTGATCATATCTCAATTGAATGGATGATGAAGGATTTTCTTCAATAAACTGCACTAGGGCTAATGATGGAAGTGTTAATTTTGATGGTATCACAGCTTCTTTTCCATAAACTAGATTGAAAGGTGAAGTCCCTATTGAAGCTTTTTCAGTGATACGATCAGCCCATAACGCAAAGATTAAAGATTTGTGCCAATTCTTTTGATTTTGATCAACGGTCCTTTTAATGATTTTGATAAGGTTTTTATTAGTGGATTCAGCTAAACCATTAACTTGTGGGTAATAATTTGCTGAATATTTTAATTTAAAACCTCTTTTGACTGCAAATTCAATTAAACTATTTCCAGAGAAGTAAGATGCATTATCAAAGATAAGAGTTTGAGGTACACCAAACCTGGTTATGATGAATTGATCTATGAAATCAATAATTGCATCAGAATTGGCTACCTTCAATGGGATTGCCTCTACCCATTTTGTAAAGTAATCAGTTGCAGTAAGGATGTACTTGTGCTGTTTGGAAGAATGAGGTACTATCTCACCAATAATGTCAAGCCCCCATTGTTCAAATGGTTTCTCAATAGTTACTGGTTGCAAAGGAAAAGCTGGTTTCCTTTGTCTTCCACTTGCAGTTTGACAAATTTGGCACTTCCTTACGTAATCATGCGTATCTTTAAAAAGGGTAGGCCAGTAATAACCAGCGCGAATTATTTTGTGAGCCGTGGTATCACCTCCAAAATGACCTCCTGCTGGTCCATCATGCAATTCCTGCAAAACCTTTTCAGCTTCAGTCTTTTCCAAACATCTTAATAAAATTGAATCATAATTTTTTCTAAACAACACATTATCAATGATCTCATATTTAATAGCCTTTAACCTTAAAGCGCGTTTACTCTTATAGCTGAGATTAGAAGGAGCATACCCATTTTTCAAGTAATAGATAAGATCAGCATACTGAGATCCGGAATTTGTAACACTTATCTGACTTACTTGAATATCTTGACTTGAATCTTGATTTTCTGGTATGTTATGAGCTCCTGCCAATAATCTGCAAAAACCTTGTCCTCTAACAATCTTAGCTGGTTTAATATCAATATCATATTCTTGCAAGGCTGTTACCCAGTTAGCTCTCTTTTCCCCTACTTCTTTTTGAATTAATAATTGCCTCACTGCAGAGAATGGGAAAATGATTTTTGTATGTGTTTTCAAGAGAAAAGGTCTAAAATGTTTGATTGATTTAAACACAGCAAAGGCTTGCTTTTCAACATCGGAATAATTAAGCTCAGCTCCTTGCAGATTCGAGCTAAAGAAAGAAATAGGTGCTTCGATTTCTTGATCATTGAGTTGTGTTAAAACGGCTGCATAAGATGTTTCAGTGGCCAGAGTATACAAAGTAAAATCTTTAGAAAAATCCGGGGTATTCAATGCTGGTGCATTAATGATCGCTTGTTTGATTGAATCAAAAGCTTCTTTTTCTTTATGTGTCCATTTGAATATTGAATTCTTCTTGATCATATTTTGCATAGGTAAGACAATTAAAGAAAAATCAGGAATAAATCTTTTAACAAAATTGATCTGTCCAAGAAATGATTGCATGGATTTTTTGTTATGTGGTAAAGAAATATCATAAATTTCTTTCACTCTATCTGGATCAATATATATACCATCTTTTGACACAACAAATCCTAAGAGTTTTCCTTCATCTAAAGAAAAGAAAGATTTCTTGGGATTTAAGGAGATACCAAACTTTCTACATCTTTCAAATATTTGTTTTAAATCATGTAGATGATTGGTTCTCTTTTTTGAAAATACTGTTATGTCATCAAGATAAACAACAATTGATTTATTGATCAGGCCTTTGAATGCTATGTCCATGGCTCTTTCAAAAGTTGCTCCTGCATTTATTAGACCAAAAGGCATTTTCTGATAAGCATAAGTTCCCCATTTTGTTCTGAAAGTTGTTTTCAATCTGTCATCTGGGTGAACTAAAACTTGATTATAGCCTGAAAATCCATCGAGAAAAGACATAAGTTTAGAACCAGCTACCTTTTGAAGTATCTGTTCCATGGTTGGCAATGGGAAATTGTCTTTTAAACATGCCTTGTTTAAATTTCTGAAATCAATACAGATTCTTATATCACCATTCTTCTTCCTTACGGGTACCATATTGGAAACCCAATTAGAGTGCCTGACTGGAAAAATGATTTTGGCTTTCAAAAGTTTATTAAGTTCTGATTTGATTTGACTTTCGAGATTTGGATGGATCTTTCTCAACTTCTGTTGAACAGGTTTAATATCAGGAAGCATTGGAATTGTATGTTGAATAATCGAGGTATCATATGTTTTTAGATCATCGTAATTCCAAGCAAAAACATTTTTTTACTTGTTCAGCAGTTTAATGAATGCATTCGTTTCCTCCGGTGTTAAATTGAGTCCTAAGTTAACGTTTTGAGGTTTAGAATCAGAACCAAGATTTACTAATTCAAACTTCAAAGTTGAGCTTTGAAGTTTCGTATTAGTAACTTTCTTGAATCTGTCTCTAATGTCATATAAATCCTCTAATTTAACAACAGATTTTGGAATGGGGGTTTCATTACCTTTTAAAGAAATTTGTAAATCATGATCATCTTCGTCAATAATTTGTTCATCATATGATTTCTCTGAAGTCATGAAATTTAGAATATCTTGATCATGATAGAATACTCTCCAATTTGTAACATTATCTGGGACTGATGGACGAAAAATCAATTCTACAGAAAACCTATCAAGAGTGCAATCTTCAGCAGGTAAGAGTTTAGATGCAACATTAGCTAACAAGTCAGCTGATGTATTCTGATTCCTAGGAATAGGAGAAATATTGAATGCTAAAAAATGAGTGGTGAGGTCTTGTACTAGGGTTTGATAGTGTTTAAGATGTCCTGAAAGACAATGAATAGTATTCCTAACTTGTTTAATAACAATTTCGGAATCACCAAAAACTTTCAAGTATTTAACATCTAATCCTATAGCTTTATAAAGTCCTTGAACCAAGGCTTCATATTCTGCGGTATTGTTAGTACACTCAAATTCTAATCTACATGACAGCATGGTTTTCTCCCCATTTGGATCAATTAGGATGCATCCAGCTCCAGCTCCATCACTAGACTTCGATCCATCAAAATATAATGACCAAAATAAAGACTTATCTATTGACTTATCTATAATTACATCCGAAATATTTACAATTCTGGAAGTATCAGACTGTGAAAAATTTTCTATCTGAGAAACAAAATTATTTATAGAAAACGGTGATTGAGGAGCTTTGAAATTTCCAAGGAATGATTCAGCAGAATAGCCTCCAAGAATATTGTTGTTGAATGCTACAGGTTCATTAGGTTGTTCAAATTCAGTGACAGTGTGCATCATATGTTTTTCTCGTTCAATTTTGATTTTATTTGGTTTCCCTTTGTAGGGAAGCCACATGTGTGAATAATCGGTTGAGATATAACCGTTAAGTTTAGCAGACCAGTCCCTGCTCAAGATTAATCCATAGAATTCAGGAATATCAATAATTAGAATATCAATTCTTTGGACAATCCTAGGATCTGAGGCTAATCTGATAGTAACTGAATTAATTTCTCCTACCACTTGGACTTTAGAGCGATCCAAATGAACGATATGAACTGCTGATTTCTGTAGTTCAATATTCAATTTAGCACAGACATAAGTAGGCATTATATTGGAGGAAGCTCCAGAATCAATCAAACAATTGTGCAGATTTTTTATTGTACATCTCATAAGTCAAAAGAAAAGGAGGAGTTTGAGAATTTGACTTTTCCCCAATGAGCACAGTATCAGTAGCATCTACCTTATCTGGTGGCTTACCAGTTCCTCTTGCTGCTTTTGCAACTACACCGCTTGGTAAAGGAGCAATTGGTGTAGCATTTAATTCTTTCAATAGAAACTTTTGCTGGTGTTTCAGTTTGCTGAGTTCATGTAAGGAAATGTTGGCTTTAATATTTTTCATGTCTTCAACAATATTGTATTCCATAGGATCTGACACTAATAAAGTTTTCGCTGTTGATGTGAGAGGATTAGAAGAAGATGGCTGATTTTGAGTAGGTAATTGAGAAGTTTTCTTTACAATGGGTTTGTCTTTGGTACTTGGAGTTGTAATTTTCTTTTTCGGAACTATTTGTACTGGTTCTGCTATAGATTTACTCCTAGTACTTACAGGCATAGCTTCTTCACTATCAGAATTAGGGAGAATAAAATCTCACATTCCATTTAATTCAGCTATCTCTTCATTTTCGTCTTCTTGATCTGATACTATAGATGTATCTTCTTCTTCCTCTTCTTCTTCTGACTCTGCATTAGAGATTACATTAGGAGGTTTAGATTCAACTTGGTTTCTTCTGAAATTTCGGAATGGTTTCTTGGTAGAAGTTTCAGCCACTTGTTTTTTAATTTCAACCATTTCATTTGACATGGTTTTAAGAACTTTCTGTAAACCTTCCATGTCATATGGATCTTTGGTCTTTTTCTTTGAATCATCTCTGAAGCTGACTTTCTTTGATTTCCTTTCTTCAATAGCATTTTTCTTTTCGAGAGAAGTGATACGTTTTTCTATTGCAATAGCTTCTTTCATATTCTGAGCCAATGTAGGCTTTGCAGCTCTGTCTACGAAAATTGCTATGTTTGAGGGTAAGGCAGTTATATACCATTCGATTCTGACTTGCTCACTAGGTTGTGAATCTGTATGAATTTTGTTCAAAAGTTTGTTGAATCTAGCATTGAATTCTTTTATAGGTTCCTTGGGTTCTATTTTCAAATTTGAGAGATCATTGAGTAAAGTTGCAATTGATCGATCATCTCCAAATTTGGTCAAAAAATGATCTGCAAAAATGTCCCAACTTGTTATAGATCCCGATGGTAATGAAAAATACCATGATCCTGCTACTCCCTGAAGAGTATATGGGAATAATCTAACTACAACATCTTCATGTATGACTCCATTCAAATTAATAGCTAGCATAAAATTATTGATATGTTCTTCAGCTTGAATGTTAAGATCTGGGCTAAACTTTGGAAGCCATTTTCCAGGATTGTCTGGTAAATCATGTAAAGGTGCAGCCATGTTGACTGCTCCTGGAGTAGACCATGGTATCTGTGCCATTATTGGGATGATTATTGGAGGAATACCAGAAACTGGTGGTATTTGAATTGAAGTGGTTGGAATAGATGATGTTGAGATTGATGAGGATTGAGTAGAAGATGTTTGTGGAAATGATGACTGAAGAGATGATGATGAAACAACTGTACTTTGTTGAGTTGTGCTTTTGGAAACAGGTGATTGAATATGAGATGATGAACTTGTATCACTTTCTGTTTCCGATTGAATTCTTTTTGTTTTTCCCTTACTAGGTAAAGGAAATTCTTTCGGAGGAATACCAAGTTTTTCACTTTGCAATCTAGTAAGAGGTTTTGAAGGAATAAATTTTGAGCTTACACTACCTTCAGATATTTCAGACTCTTTTAAAGATAATGAGAATCCTTTCAATTTATGAATTAGATCTTGAACTTTAGGAGACTCAGGATGTTGTTTGTCTGAATGTTTTAAGATTTTGGTAGTGGGTGTCTGAATATTTTCTGCAATTTCTTCTCTTGGATTCTGAATTTCAGAAGAAATTGAAGAAGTTAATGAGGGTGTTTTGCTCTCAGAATGGCTTGTGGATAAGGATTTACTTGCCATTCATAGCTCAGGCCCTCCTTCTAGCGCCAAAAATGTTGAAGCCTAGAAAATCTCTGCTTCAAACATCGGGGAAAACCACCCGGTCGGGACCTTAAGGCAGCTCCTTTTCCGTTCGGTATGGTGGCTCCGACCGGATTTAAAGGACCAGTTTCCTTGTAACTAAATGGATTGGATTGGATGGGTGGAAATGGGACTAAACTAACTGAAATAAAACTGTCTAATTTAAGCTAAATACTGATAAAGAAATTCTAACATTAACCCGGGTAGCTATATGTGAATACAACTTAAGATTGTTCCAATTCAACAATAACCATGAAAATGTATTATTAATTAAATTGAAATGTGCAGAAACAAATAAAGATAACTCTGTTTAAGAAATTAAACAGAGTTATATAAACATATTGCATTCATCATTGTATACCATTTACATGTAACTATGAAAAATAACGTTTCAATTATACTTAGAAATGATATATAAAAGGAAGCGTTGTTAAAAAAAATATACGTATAAATGATAGCAATTTTAAAACGAATATCATAAAACAAAAGAGATCAACAGTGAACAGATAGAAATACCTTGTTCATCTTGAAGAGTTTCAAATGCATTGTAATACTCTATCCAGTAATTATAATGCAAAACCAAATTCCAAGGTACAGAAATGCAACACTTCAAAGATAATTCCGCATGAAAATCACCAGATGTGATCCTTTTCAAAAAATATATAAGACAATGGAGTACAGAAATGAAATCTCCAAGTCCAAAAATATTAAGATCCAGGACCCCTCTCTAAATGCATGAGAGGGGTTTAAATACTATTTAACTAACTCTAAAAATAGTTTATTACAAAAATTAAGGATTCGGTTCAATGACCGTCCTTTTCCTAGGCTAAAATACAGTGAAATTAAAACTAAATCTATGTATCTATTAACTTGATCTTTAAGCTTGCAGGCATCCAGCATAGTTTTGAGAAGATGCGGTTGTCCGACTTCAGAATTCAACTGTCCTGAAAAGACAGAGTCGGCAAGCGTAGGAGCAATCTTCTCCGTAGCATTGATGATACAATTGAGCGCACTGTGCTGACTGTGTGGCTTTACCAAGTACATCTAGTATGAGTCCCAATTCAATCTTGTCAGCTCTTGGATGGATTTTTCTCTTTCTTTTGCCTTTTGCCTCCATTCTGTATGCAGTTGATTTGCCTGTGGGAGATATCCTGGAATGGTTTCAGAAATCAAGTTAGCTTTGTGTAAATTGTCATTTACACAATCAGTGAGAGTGTTTGCCGCTGTAGATGCCTCCTCTGCTGCCCTTTCCGCCCTTCTGATTTGTGCATCCCAATTATTAAACATTATTTCTTTATGGTTCTCGTTGATGATGGGTGCACCAGCTTTTCTTCCTTCTTCTGTCTTTTGCCATGCTAGATAATCATTGATCTTTTCATTAATCAAATCATAATCATTTCGTAAATCTACGACATGATTTGTGATTCTATCGCTTTCTTGGCACAAAGAATTCCATTGTAATATTTTTTGGCAGAAAACTTCGTCTTGTTGCAGTAGTTGATTGTTCAAAGAGATGGTTTCTGAAATGAATTCTGAAAGCTTAGGATCATCCTTATGCTGTTCTTGGATTTCTTGAAGTTGTTGTTGTAACTCTTCAAGTTTTAATTGTGCTTCCTGATTGGCCTGTACCTGTTGCAATTGCTGTTGCAGAGCCTTTATCTGTTCTTCTTTTTCATCCAACAAAAGTTGTATCTCAACTGCTTTATCAATTGTTGTAGAAGCATAAGCTCCTGTTATTTGAGATAACTTGGTGAGATTATGAGTAGGCTCTGTGGCAGGATCTTTCCACAAAACATCTACTTGTTCTGGTTCGGTAGCAACTGCACTTTCTATTTTTCTCTTTTTCCTTTGTCTCTCTACTATTGCTTTGTATTTTGGGCTATAAAATAAATCCAGAGGAGGAATGTCCTCTACATTAAGTACAATTTCAGAGGAGGGTGTGATTGGTATGTGCTCTGTTACTGCGGCTGTGCTGCTTGTTCCTGCGTTCAAAACTTTGGTTGTTTGGACAGGGGTCTATACATTCTGTCCTTCTACATTAATCAATTGATTAAAGGTTTACCATTCTTTATCTAACTCAATGGTGACTGGCTGTTGCTGTACATTGGGTGAAGGAGGATTTGTTTTTTGAGAAGTCAAAATTTGCTGTTGAGCAAGCTGTTTAGATTGTGCAGAATCTTTAATGGATTCTTCCATTTTATCTTCCTTTTCTTTGGATGTATTGGAGTGTTCAGAATCTCTGTCAGATTTTGATTTGGATTTACCTGTGCTTGAACTGCCGTTAAGACTAACACTAGGAGTTTTCTCCCTTGCGGGCTCTAAGCGTAGATTATCCAAAGGAATAGGAATTAGTCTCCTTTCTCTGTACAGCTTGAATTCCTGAAAATCCTCTGGAGATAGCTGCGCTTTAGCTGAATTCAAAACCTCTTTGAATGAATTTCTTGCTTGGAACATATCATCAAAAAGATCCTGTTCCCCGGAAAATTCCCTTACTTTGATTGCATTGGTAAAATTCTTAACAATATCATTTGGGTCAAATAACCTTCTTGAGAATTTGAACAGCTGTAGGCATGTAACGTTGCCTATCTCTTGAAATGCATGACCAATATCAAACAGTGAAAATGTTCCACATTTTATGGGAAATTGTGGCCAAATTCCCTTTTTCTTCTCTTTTAAATCTTTTGTTATACCTCCCTGGCCACAGGTCTGATAAGCAATTTCCCGAGCTATAGGTCTATCTGGAACATATAAGGGTAAAACATGGGGAGAAGCATAACTTCCAAAAACCCTAATATAGGTGAACAATTCTTCTCCAAACCATCTCGCGACGGGGAGAATATCAACCTCTGTTTCTGAGGATAACCTTGGGGCATCCTTATTATACAATGTTTTGTACAATGGCGGCATTATTCCATGACAAATTTGGTAAAAATGGGGGACAAAATTAGACTCCTATAGTTCTTTATGGTACACATGAATGGGCAAAGGATCGTGGATAGTCCATTTCCAGCCCATCACAGGGAATTTAGAGACATAGCAGATGGCGTCCATGACATAAGCAGATAAATAAAAAGGCGGATAAACCCGCTGGGAAACATTTCGTTTAGACCAGTAATGAAAAATAGCAGTGGTGAGATTATCATATAGGATTTTGGCCCAATCTACAATTGTAGAATTAACAGCCGCATTCAACAAAGGAAGCCATTCGGGTAATATCATATTTATGTCAGGCTTTCCAAAAAGCCTGCATAACATGGCAGCAGTAAAACAATAAGGAGAGGTAAGTGAACCCGTGTTGTACATACCTTGTTTGTTCTTCTTCAATGGTTCACTTCTTTTGGTCCACTCCTTTGTGCATTCTGCCAAATTTGAGTGTTCTTTTGCAAACTCTTCCATAAATTGCCTGTTGAAAGTTGCTTGAGGTTCTGGCAGCTTATACATTAATCTCAGATCTTCTATGGTGAATGACCCAATTAGCTCTTCCGATGGAGTTCTGAATTGTCTGTCTGAAATATCTGTGCTATCCAGCACCCATCTCACCATGTCTGTATATGGGAGAATCCTTGGCCTTGCTGCTATTCTATGCAGAAATGAGCAAGCCAAGTCTCTAAGGGTTGCTTGAGACGTATTCTTTGAACCTGATGTAGCTGCAACTTTTATCACCACAGGGTTTTCATCTTCTAACAGATTATACATTCCCTCCCAAGTGGATATACCGGCGTCCTTGTTACAGGCGGTGTCTGCGTATAGCGAAGCCATTTCTTTGTTCTCAGAACTTGAGCTCTTCTCCTTCTTACCCATAGTGTTTAGCGAAAGCTTTGTATAGTGGTCTGCTCCTTCGTGCCTGCGTTTTACGAATAAATGAGAGTAATGATATAAGAAAGGTGATGAGACTGTTTTGAATGTGAAAGCGGATGAAATATAATATTTAAATTGTGAAACGACTTTCAATCTAAACAAAATCTCTTTTCACATTAATAATCAATCCAATCATTTAATATAATCATTAAAGCGCATAACAGATTTGACATGTGGGAAGATTGCCTTGGGATAGTGCGCCTACATGAATCTGCGACATTGCGATCTGCGATTTGCTGCGCAATATCGCAATATCGCAATGTCGCAATATCGCAAAATGAAATCATCATAGTCTAAAAATAGCACAAAAATGGGAATTGCGCAATAGCGCAAAGCACATATCGCAAAAATCACAAAAGCGCATATCGCAAAAAGTGCACAATCGCAAAAGCGCAGAATCGCAAAAGCACAGAATCACAAAAGTAAAAAATTGATAAGAGCGCAAAAGATTTTTATTAATCATTTTTGTTTTCTGCATTATGTGATCTGCGATCAATGCGTTTTATATATACTATTTTGTTATGGATGCGCTATCTTGTTTCAAGAGCAATTTTATTATAATCTATCATAAACTTAAGTGTTTCTAAATATTCTTTCTAAGGGATTTCTACAAGTTTATGATAGAAAGTTTTATTTGAAAGGAAAATAAATCCTAATTGAATTTTTTAACTAAGGGTCTCCATTTATTTAGTATTATTACTAATACTAAATAAAAAGGGGGGTTGTTTCTGGTCACAACACTGCCATAACACACTATTCTCTATCTTTTCTGGAAAAGAATAATTATAAAATCTGATCTATATTATTAGCTTGTCTTCTGTTGATATCTTATTATGTTCTATCATCATTTTAATTTCATGCTTATGTGATTTCTAAATTGAATCGGGCCTAAGAAATATTGAAGTAAAATTGCATTAAGCATACCATGGTTGCCTAAATTTAACATGGTGTCAGATTTGAGGTGAAGACAAAGCCCAAGCTAGTGTGAAAAGAAATCACTGAAGAAGAAATCCTATCAAGGACCAATGGCCTCCTCAACCTATAAGGGTTTCAAATATGATGATAAGTTGAATGAAAAGTATGATTATCATGCATGGAAGATGTCCTTGGATTTGGCATTAGAAGATCAAGATGTCATGGATTATGTGCAGGGAAATATCCTTGAGCCTCCATCAAATGCACCTGTTACCACAAAGATGAAGTATAGAAAATGGGAAATCAAAGCAAAGATGATTATCCAGGATTATATTTATAAGCACTTGGTTTCTTACATTTATGAGCTGAGCACATCTAAAGAGATGTATGATAAGCTGGTTAGCATGTTCAGTTATAGCAATGATAATCAAGTTCTTTTCTTCAAGAATCAATTGAAGAATATAAATAAGGTCAAGGATGAATCCATTCAATCCTATTTTATGAGGCTCACTGAAATCAGGAATAATCTTCTAGCCATTGGAGAAGAAATAACTGAGCGAGAGATGGTTCTCATTGCGCTTGGAGGTCTCCCCATGATCGATATGTATTCAATACCACTATTATTAATAATAATGTGATTCATAATTTTGATGAAATATTGATGAGATGCACTCAAGAGGAGAAAAGAATGATCATCCCTCTAATGGAAATGGAGGTGACACTACTGTCTTCACTGCTCATGCAAATAAGAGGAACAATGGTGGTCTGAGAAATCAAAACCATGGAAGAGCGGGGCCCAAAGGAAGGAAGGGAAGATTTTACACTTGTAACAAGTTTGGTCACTATGCAAGAAAGTTCCCTAATAGAAGGGACTCTCCTAGGGATGATCACAACAAAAACTCTAGGGGGAATGGCAATCAAAGGAATAACAATTTCAAAGGAAAAAGTAAGGATCCCTCTGATCATAGTGGAAATGTAAAACCTTTCAAGAGGTCAAGAAATTTTAGGTATGATTAGTCTAATGTTGTTGATAATAAGAAAAATGAATTTATTCTTGAACCTGCCCTCTCTGCTGCATCTCCTCCCAACACCTTGGGTGTCTGGTTGATTGATAGTGGTGCTTCAAGGCACCTCACTGGTTATAAAGAAGCCCTCTCGGATTTGATTGAGAAGGATACTAATCTAGAAATGATCCTTGGAGATAATTCCACCTATCCCGTGAAAGGGACATGGACTGTGACCCTTCATATATCTCAAGGTCAAGTCCTCCATTTACAAGATGTGTTGTATGTACCTAATTTGAAGAAGAACCTTGTGTCTATTTCGGTAATGGAAAACAAAGGGTTCAAGGTGGCATTCATTGATGGAAATATACACATATGGAAGAAGAACTTCAAATAATCTCTTACTATTGGTTTTAGAGTTGATGCACTCTACTAGGTTGGATGAAGTCCATTGGGGGCTATGTCATGTGATACAAATCTTCAAACAGAGTTATGGCACCGAAGGTTTGCACACCTTCATTACAAATCCCTTCCCGAAGCAAGGAAGGCGGTGACAAGGAAGCCTGAATTTAAAGATAATCATGAAGGTATATGTCAAGGTTGTGCCGAAGGGAGACATACAAGGGGACCATTACGCTCGAGTGTCACAAAGAAAATTTATATATTGAAGTTCATTCATTCTGATTTATCTGGTATGCTGCCCATGCCATCCTTGGGAGGATGTTCCTATTACATGACTTTTACCGATGAATTCTCTCGCAAGACCTGGATATATTTCTTGAAGAAAAAGGAAAAAGAATTCAAATGGTTTTGTACCTTCAAGGCCTTGGTGGAAAATCAAATCAAGCAGAGAAACAAAGTTTTGAGGACTAACAATGGTTATGAGTATGAGTCAAATTAATTCACTGAATTTTTTAGTGAAGCTGGCATTAACAGGGAGACCATAACTGTGTATACTCCTGAGAAAAATGGTGTTGCTGAAAGAATGAACAAGACCATTATGGAAGCTGCCCGTGCCATGCTATGTGACCAAGGTCTTGCAAATTTTATACGGGGAGAAGCTGCAAACGTTGTTGTGTACATTCAAAACAGATGCCCACATTCCTCTCTAGACTCCAAGACTCCTGAAGAAGTCTTCTCTGGTAAGAAACCTGATGTTTCTCATTTTAGAGCTTTTGGTTGTCTTGTTTATTTTCATGTGCCGAAAGAAAAGAGAAGCAAGATGGATGCTTCTAGAAATGAGGGAATGTTTTTGGGCTACAATGAAACTTCGAAGGAATATAGAATGTATGTGCTCAATAAAAGAGAAATGGAGATATGCCACGATGTCACCTTCGATGAAGAGGCTGCCCTCAAGAAAGTAAGAAATCTTCCTAGGTCCAAGGAAGACAAAGAAGATGAAGAGGCATAGAAGCAGGAAGAACCAAAGGATGAACCGATGTTGGATGTTGAAGGATTATGGATCCTATTGATCCACCTCCTTCAAATAATAGAAGGCCCTCATGGCTCGGGGATACTCTTGAAGATGCCGAGAGACATATTTCCCCAAGGGGGACATTCCGTGAAAGAAAGAGGCTGAATAGATACCAAGGGTATCTAAAAACCATGCATACAATTGTACAATATGAGCCTGGAACATTTGAAGAAGCCATAAAGAAACAAGTTTGGAAGGATGCTATGCACGAAAAATGATTTATGGGAAGTGGTCCCAAGACCAGAGGAAAAATCTGTTGTCACCTCAAAATGACTCTATAAGATAAAGCATGGATATGATGGTAGTGCTAAAAAGTACAAGGCAAGATTTGTTGCCCGAGGCTTCTCTCAAAAAGAAGGCATAGATTATGATGACATATTTGCACCCATGGCCTGCTATACCACCATCATCTATCATTTCCCTTGCTGCAATGCAAGGATGGAGTCTCCATCAGATGGATGTGAAGACTGCTTTTCTACATGGTTCAATAAAGGAAGAGGTGTATGTGGAGAAACCTCTGGGGTTCGAAGTCCAAGATAGAGACACCTATGTATACAGGTTGAAGAAATCCATCTATGGGTTGAATCAAGCCCCCAGGGCTTGGTATGAGAGGATATATAGCTACTTGATGAAGTTGGGCTTCACTCGAAGTAATGCTGATCCAAACCTTTATTTTAAGGTTGATAGAGAAAGGCCTCTCATTCTAGTTCTCTATGTGGATGATTTCTTCATGACCGGTGCTGACCCTCTCATTCACTAGTGTAAGAGGGAGCTAGCTTTCGAGTTTTAGATGAAATAGCTAGAACTGATGCATTACTTCCTAGGCTTGGAGGTCTAGCAAAGGCCAGGTGAGATTTTTCTTTCTTAAGGAAAATATGTCATGAAGCTGCTAGAGAGATTTGGTATGGTGGAGTGTAAGTCTGTGTCGACACCGATTGAACTCAACTTTAAGAAGTTGTGTGAAAGCGCTATTGGGCTTGAGCTGGGAAATCCCACTGAGTATCGACAAATCGAGGGGGCCATTATGTTCTTAGTGAACTACCGTCTGGACATATGTTTTGTAGTGAACAATTTGAGTCAACATATGGTTGATCCTCATCACATTCACTGGATTGGTGCCAAGAATGTATTGAGATATCTTCGGGACACAATCAACCATGGGTTGAGATACACTGTCGAGAGTTTGAGACTCCATGGATATATTTATTCCGATTGGGCTGGTAGTGTAGTGGATCACAAGAGCACATCTGGATGTTGGTTCACCTTGGGCCTATTTTTGGACGCAAAGTCATCTTAGAGGTTAAAACCTCTCTTGGACCAAAAAAAGTCTCATACTAACCCAAAGTCATTTTACAGGTAAGAAACTCATTAGAATTGATCCCAGATCAAGGTGTTGGACACGTGCCATCCTAGACATAGAGAGTATGGAAAAATATGATGTGTCCATCGGTCTTGCTATTGGTCTCTATCCACATTTCCCACCTCATTGGCGAATGAGAGGTACTTCCCATGAGTCTAAAACTCCATGGGTAGGATGTGTGTGGGGCATAGATCAAAGAGAGGTGAAGCAACTCAATATTATAACAGTGGGGCAAAATCACAACAAGGTTCGACAAGCCTAGGCCCGTGTGTACTTATAGCTCCAAGAAGCTATCCCCAAGCCCCTTGGAGACCCCAAAGCTCATATTCCAACTCAAGCAGGACCCTCTAAATAGGGTCCCTAAATGATTACAAGCTTCTCACAGAAGGTTAAGAATTTGACCTTCCCTAGGGGATTCGTGAGAATGTTCGTGACTTGCTCATCAGTTTGATTGTGATCGAGCCTTACGACGCCTCATTGTACCATATCCCAAATGAAGTGGTACCTGATATCAATATGATTAGATTGATCATGGAACACTGGATTCTCAGAAAGATGAATACCACTTTGGTTATCACAAAAGATAACTGTGGTATCTAGGACATGCACAAACATCTCACTGAAGAGAATTCTCAACCAAATAGCTTCACAATAGGCCATACTCACTACAATGTATTCGGCCTCAGCGGTGCTCAAAGATATTGACTTATGCTTCCTGCTCATCCAAGATGTTGCTTCACCTTGGGTCCAAGAGAGGTTTTGGCACTTATGAGACTCTTTTTGGGTCCAAGAGAGGTTTTAACCTCTAAGATGACTTCAGGTTAGCATAACGTGATGTCTTTGTGACTCACCTTTTGTTCTATTTGCGAAGAAGAGCCAGCAAAGCGAGTTATGACAGGATGATGCACGATGCTATATGATAGTACATGATGGTATTGATATCTTGATGGAACAAGTGGACAGATGGAGTTCTCCCTAGTTGAGAGGGAGTGTTAATTTGGGAAACTAGGTCCAAACTCCAGGTTGCACTTCTCATATGATGATGATTGTATTTTTTTGGATTCCTCTTTCGGAGAGGTACAAGATTGATCTAAATATCTTGTTTGGATGAGAAGAACATATATTTTGATTTTAATTTACACACATGTGCAAGGTCAACCAAATTTGTAATGTAGGCTCACAAGACTAATAGATGTGTCACACACCCTCACTGACTGATATAAATTGGAGAGACTTGGAGGGAGATACTTGGAGATCATTTTCTGATCAACTCATCACACATTATCTCTTGTGATTTTATTGGTTCGATGAACGTTTGGAGGCCTCTCTCTCTCACACGTGCGGTGCTGTAGCTGGGAAAATTTACGGACTGTTTTAGGGCTGATTGCTGGTGCTTTGACCAGCGTTGATCTGGTCAATCCTTGGTGTTTTGACCTCCTAAATTTGTAGAAATTATGATCTTGTGAGGTCGCATTTGAGGGCACAAAGATCGAGGAAAAATGAACCTGTTGACCGAAACCCTAAACTGTAGTGTTGAATTTCTGCGTTGACATTCTGTTGACCAACGTTGACTTTTGAGGAGTTATCTTTGAGGGGTGTGTGTGACACTTGGAGGGTTGGATGATCTGATGTTGAGAAATAATTTGCTGGATGATGTATCCTGTTGACTACCATAACGAACACTATTCTCTATCTTTGCTTGACAAGAATAATTGTAAAATATGATCTATATTATTGGCTTGTATTCTATTGTTCTATTATTATGTTCTATCAACATTTTACTTTCATGTTTATGTGATTTCTAAATTGACCAGGCCTAAGAAATATTGAAGTAAAATTGCATTAAGCATAGAGCATACCATGGTTGTCTAAATTTTACACAATTTCTCCATCTTGACATGTTTTACTATATCCACATCACATAGCTCGTGTTCCTCTCGAATATGCCTAAAATATTCAGTTTGCAAATCCACATGTGCATGGGGAACCCAAATTTCTGAAGCCTCCGACGAAAAATTCAAATCACCCCCCACAACAAGATTTCCAACCCTCATGTAATATCTTCTCATCAACCCATCCCAAAAAAAATGTCTATCTTGACAATGGCCATAAATGTTTATCATATTTATTTTCCCATATAATTAGAGTATAGATTAGCTCTCAAAATCATATCCACCCCCCAAGAACCAATCAATTTAATTAATTTTTGTTTTATGTTGATGGCCAACCCCATTCCGCCTTTAGCATTTGAAGTAATAAAGCTCCATCCAATAAATAAATATTCCAAAGTGACCTTAATTAGATCCCCTCCCCCCAATGTTTCTTGAAGAAAAATGACTTCTAGGTTTTCTTAATTCACCAATATTATTAGAGCCAATTTTTTAGACGGGCTAGTTAAGCCCCTAGAGTTAAAGGAGATAAAAATCATGACAATAACACATGATGATGGGATTTCAATTCTCTAAGATCCCCAAAAATTGATTTCTTCTTCCCAATTGCCACATCTTAGCTAAATTTGTGTTTCACCCTAGTCATAAAAGATCTCCTACCCCACGATTTCCCTCTAGAATTTACCGAACATGATTTGCCTAGACCAACATCACATCCCGAAATGTCCCCCTTTCTATTTATAGGATGGAGCTTACATGGTTAAGAATGAAATTAGGGATCCAATTTAGCTAGAGAATATACAGGTTAGGGGAGGTAAACAAGACGAATATGGGGGCAAAGGGAAAGATGCCCTTGTTATCGAGGGAGAGGGAGACATATCTATAGGTACTTTACATAATGTGTGTAAATCCCATAACCCATATCTATAGGTACTAAAGAATGTATTATATTATTAACCAAATGTGAGGGTTCTTGGAAAGGGAAAAGTGCCATCTTGATCCCTATGGGTCCCTGCATCAACCTAAATCCATTTTTCCACACCACTATCATTGGTGCTCATCGTATGAATCACATGAAGAATCATATTATGTTATGATGAAGTTTTCCCAGTCTGGCACCCCTTTTTAGGGAATGAAGCTCCATTATTTTTCCCTTTTTGCATCCGACGATGTTGACATTTACCTAAATAAGGAATTCAGTAGCCCCTAAAGATGTGCCGAGTCTTGTGGAAATGATGACATTGAAAGGGGAAACCATCATAATATATGAGTTGATAGTGAGAAAAGAATTTGCAGGTAATATTAAATTCTTCCAAAACACCCTCTCTTAGATTCATGTTCACTAAAACCCACACCATCGTCTTTCTCCCATCAACTAGAAAGGACATATCTACCTCTAGGAAGGTGCCCAATTTATTACCAATCATTTTGAAGATATCCAACATCGATAACTGAGGAAGAAGACCCAACATCCTCACCCATACAAGGACCATGCCAACCTTTTCTCGATTGGCATCAAATATAGGGTTCCATATCTTCAAAACTACTATAGTGGACTATATACTCTAATTTTTACTAATCACCTAATGCACCATTTTGGCCGACATAAAATCAAACATAAAACAATCATGATAGAGTATGATAACCTTTGGGGCACCTTCCACGAGTCCTTCCCATTATTTTTCGCCCCACTTTCTCAGGTATTCAGAAGAGAAGTGTCTGCCTCTGGCCCTACCTACCACTAACTTCTGAGTTGTGTCCATTACTTTATCCAACAACACGTCCTCCCCTATAACCAGATTTTTGTTTACCTATTTTACTTTAGAAGCCTTTCTTTCTTTCTTTTTCCTACATGAATTAGGAAGGTATCCAAATACAACTAGCTTACCTAGGGTTTTTTTGAGCCTCCTATAACACCACTTTGAACCAACCAATTTAATTTCTCTATTTATTCTGGCTGGTTAGGGCTCACACTCACATCAAACCTTCCCAATTCAAGGGAAGAAAATATCCCCATTGCAGACGGAGGCACCAACACCTCGCTTAAAATCCTTCTGTCTTCTCCCCTACCTTAATCTTCAACAAGAACCTCAAACAATAAAAAGGAAGGGTCTTCCAACTGTTACTCAGATGTGAGTGAAAATAGATTCAAAAGGTTGTTTGGGGGGAGATTCAAATGTTGAGTTGCAAGAATGGAGCCATGATTTTTGAAACCCTCATAAACCATATCGTCTCCCTTCAGAAATCTCTAAAAAGTCACTGAATATGAAACTATTGGGGTCCCCCCTTACGAAAATTTTAAGTGAGCCTCATTCTTAGCCTCAAACCACACCGCATCCCAAAACCGTTGCAATACTAGGCTGGCTCCCCTCGCCTTGGCATTTGTAAATGGCACATCATTTGTCTAATATGTCTACTTTGTAAAAATAGGACCCATATCAATGGGGTCATCTAAAACCACTGCATATTCCATCATGTCACTTTCTCCAACCATCTTAGCTCTCATAACCTCTCATCAACCAAAAAATTTCTACCTTTGCGTCAGTCCACAGATTACAGAACCCTTTGAAAAAACAAAAAGTAACTCCATATTTTCCCCTACTCTCCGAGTTAAACATATATAAATTCATGAAAATAATCCAAAGCCACCACATTATATCCACATAACCCACAAAGAGTGTCAAAAATAATTTCCATATTTGTAGATTCAATGCACATGGGAGGGCTACCACACTAGTACATTTGGCGGAAATTCCGACACTTTTGTCGTAATGTCGGAAATTTCCCCAATTTCTATCAAATTTTCAAATCCCGCCACAAACTGTCGCTATACTAATGTTTACGGATATCGTCGCTTTTGCGACGTTTATGTTTGTCGTCCGAATTGCGACGTTTTAAACATTTCGTTGGTGTTACGACATTTATGGGATGAAATGTCGGAATTGCGACATTGCCTACACATCCGCCGGTCTTGCGACGCTTGAGAGAAACTATTGGAAAAGTGACATTTCTAATATAGATATTAGTCTTGCGACATTGTGAAGCCAAACGTCGCAAGACCAACGTCTATATGAGAAACGTTGCAATTCCGACGGTTTCTCCCAAGCGTCGCAAGACCGACGTTTAAACAACACAACATTTTAATATGAAAACATTTGTTTGGTTGGACAACAAACTTGGACATGAAAAACAATTACATGTGTGGACATGTAAAGTATTACTTTATTAACAATTGTTCAACATTTGAATATGAAAACATTATATTATTTAACATTTTTTTTATATAATATGATTTATTTGGATATAATGAGTATTACTTTATTGGATATTAATGTTTTTTTTTGTTGGAAAACATGCTTATACATCAAAAAATTTACATTACACTTATACATGAAAACTTGCACATTTGGTTATATTATTCCAAAGGCTAGGATATGCTTGGGATCTTTTAAATCCTTGATTACAACTTGGTGAGATGAAAACTCTACTATTATACCTTTACTTGAATGAGTGATTTGATATTTTAGTTGAAGGTTGCAACAAAGACTCGGAACACATAATACATTATTGAAATGTATGTTATATTCCTTAGTTGTTATAGACACTACATCACCAACAACAGAAAAAAAAAAAAAAAAATTGGTGTTACAATCATTACAAGAAATAAAATTTCATTTATGCTTAACCATATAATAATATGCTCTAGAATAAATAAGCCACTCATTGGAATAAGAAGTAGAGGATGCATTGAAATCGAAACCAAAAGAAAAAGTGTATTTCCAAAAGAGCTAAGCCTGGGTGAAATATTTTGTGGAAACAAAAAACATGATAAGCATATTTTCGGGTGGCCCATTTGCCATTTTCTCCCATGTGACATCGTTCGGTTGGGCACGCCGTGTTGCGCCGTGTGAGGTCACCCGACCGAGCACGTTCAGGTCGGGTTGTTTCGTTCGAGGGCGCCCATATCAGTTTTGCTAAGTTGTGATCGCCCGAGTGCCTTGTGCACGTTCAAGTGGCCCGTTTTCCCTTTGCTCCCATGTGGCACCGTTCGGTCGGGCGCGTCATGTCGCGTCGTGTGAGGTCGCCAGATTGGGCGCGTTTAGGTCTGACCATTTCGTTCGAGGGCGCCCGTATCAGTTTTGCTAAGTTGCAACCGCTTGGGTGCCATGTGCACGTTCGGGCGGCCCGTTTTTCATTTTCTCCCATGTGGCATCGTTCGGTCAGGCGCGCCAAGTAGCGCCATGTGAGGTTGCCCGACTGGGCGCGTTCGGGTTGGCCCGTTTCATTCGAGGGCGCCCGTATCAGTTTTGCTAAGTTGTGACCACCCGGGTGCCTTATGCACATTCAGGCATCCCGTTTGCGGTTTTCTCCCTTGTGGCATCGTTTGATCGGCGTGCTGTGTCACGCCGTGTGAGGTCGCTCGACTAGGCGCGTTCGGGTCGTTTCGTTCAAGGGCGCCCGTATTAGTTTTGCTAAGTTGTGACCACCCGGGTGCCTTGTGCACGTTCGGGCGGCCCGTTTTCCATTTTCTCCCTTGTGGCATCGTTCGGTCGGGCGCGCCGTGTCGTGCCGTGTGGGGTCGCCTGATTGGGTGCGTTCGAGTCAGGTCGGGCCGTTTCGTTCGAGGGCGCCTGTATCAGTTTTGCTAAGTTGTGACTGCCCGGGTGCCTTGTGCATGTTCGGGTGGCCCGTTTTTCGTTTTCTCCCTAGTGGCATCGTTCGTTCGGGTGCGCCGTGTCGGGCCGTGTGAGGTCGCCCGACCGGGCGCGTTCGGGTTGGGTTGGGCCGTTTCATTCGAGGGTGCCCGTATCAATTTTGATAAGTTGTGACCGCTCGAGTGCCTTGCACACATTCGGGTGGCCCGTTTGCTATTTTCTCCCTTGTGGCATCATTCGTTCGGGCGTGCCGTGTCGCGTTGTGTGAGGTCACCTGACCGGGTGCATTTGGGTCGGGCCTTTTCTTTCGAGGGCACTCGTATTAGTTTTGTTAAGTTGTGACTGCCCGGGTGCCTTGTGCATGTTTGGGCGGCCCATTTTTTGTTTTCTCCCTTGTGGCATCGTTCAATCTGGTGCGCTGTATCGTGCTGTCTGAGGTTGCCCGACCAAGCGTGGTCGGGTCGGGTCATTTCGTTCGAGGGCGCCCGTATCAGTTTTGCTAAGTTTTGACCGCTTGGGTGCCTTGTGTATGTTTGAGCAGCCCGTTTTCCGTTTGCTCCCTTGTGGCATCGTTCGGTCGGGCACGCTGTGTGAGGTCGCCTGACCGGGTGTTTTCGGGTCGGACCATTTCGTTCGAGGGTGCCCGTATCAATTTGGCTAAGTTGTGACCGCCCGGGTGCCTTGTGCACGTTCGGGCGACCCGTTTGTCGTTTGATCCCATGTGGCATCGTTCGGTCAGGCGCGCCGTGTGAGGTCGCCCGACCGAGCGCGTTTGGGTCGGGTCGTTTCGTTCGAGGGAGTCCGTATCAGTTTTGCTAAGTTGTGATCACCCGAGTGCTATGTGCACGTTCGAGCAACCCATTTTCCATTTGCTCCCTTGTGGCACCATTCGGTTAGGTGCGCTGTGTCGCGCCATGTGAGGTCGCCTGACCAGGCACGTTCGGGTCAGACTGTTTCGTTTGAGGGTGCTCGTATAAGTTTTTCTAAGTTGTGACCGACCGAGTGCCTTGTGCATGTTCGGGTGGCCTATTTGTCATTTTCTCCCATGTGACATTGTTTAGTCGGGCGTGCTGTGTCGCGCCATGTGAGGTCACCCAAACGGGCGCGTTCGGGTCGGCCCGTTTCGTTTAAGGGCACCCATATCAGTTTTGCTAAGTTGTGACCGCCTGAGTGCCTTATGCATGTTTGGGTAGCCCGTTTGCTATTTTCTCCCCTATGGCATCGTTCGGTCGGGCATGCCGTGTCACGTCGTGTGAGGTCGCCCGACGGGGCACGTTTGGGTCGGGTTGGGCCGTTTCGTTCGAAGGCACCCGTATCCGTTTTTCTAAGTTGTGACTGCCTAAGTGCCTTGTGCATGTTTGGGCGGCCCATTTGCCATTTGCTCCCTTGTGGCATCGTTCGGTCGAGCGCGCCATGTCGTGCCGTGTGAGGTCGCCCGACTAGGCGCGTTTGGGTCAGGCAGGATGTTTCGTTTCAGGGCGCTAGTATCATTTTTGCTAAGTTGTGACCGCCCGGGTGCCTTGTGCACATTCAAGTGGCCCGTTTGTCATTTTCTCTCTTGTGGCATCATTCAGTCGGGCGCGCCATGTCGCGCCGTGTGAGGTCACCCGACCGGGCGTGTTCAGGTCGGGTCGGGCCGTTTCGTTCGAGGGCTCCTGTGTTAGTTTTGCTAAGTTGTGACTTCCTCGGTGCCTTGTGCATATTCAGGTGGCCCGTTTGTCATTTTCTCCCTTGTGGCATCGTTCGTTCGGGCGCGCCGTGTTGCACTGTGTGAGGTCGCCCGACCAGGTGCGTTTGGGTTGGGCCGTTTCGTTCGAGGGCACCTGTATCTGTTTTGTTAAGTTGTGACTGCCTGGGTGCCTTGTGCACGTTCGGGCAGCCGGTTTTCTATTTTCTCCCTTGTGACATCATTCGATCGGGCGCGCCGTGTCGCACTGTCTGAGGTCGCTCAACTAGGCGCGGTCGGGTCGGGTCATTTCGTTTGAGGGCGCCCGTATCAGTTTTGCTAATTTGTGATAACCCAGGTGCCTTGTGCATGTTCAAGTGGCTCATTTTCCAATTTCTCCCTTGTGGCATCGTTCGGTCGGGCGCACTGTGTCGTGCTGTGTGAGGTTGCCTGACCGGGCGCGTTCGGATTGGACCGTTTTGTTCGAGGGCGCCCGTATCATTTTTGCTAAGTTGTGACCACCTGGGTGCCTTATGCATGTTTGGGCAGCCCATTTTCCGTTTGCTCCCATGTGGCATGTTTCGTCCGGGCACACCGTGTCACATCGTGTGAGGTCGCCCGACCGGGCGCGTTCGGGTCGGCCCGTTTCGTTCGAGGGCGCCCGTATCAGTTTTGCTAAGTTGTGACTGCTCGGGTGCATTGTGCATGTTTGGGCAACCCGTTTTCCGTTTGCTCCCATGTGGCATTGTTTGGTCGCGCATGCCATGTCGCGCCTTGTGATCAGGTCGCCTGACCGGGCGCGTTCGGGTCGGGTTGTTTCATTCGAGGGTGCTCATATTAGTTTTGCTAAGTTGTGACCTCCCAGGTGCCTTATGCACATTCGAACAGCCCGTTTTCCATTTTCTCCCTTGTGGCATCGTTTGGTCGGGCGCACGGTGTCGCGCCGTGTGAGGTCATCCGACTGGGCGCGTTCGGGTCGGGCCGTTTCGTTCGAGGGTGCCCGTATCAATTTTGTTAATTTGTGACCGCCCGGGTGCCTTGTGCACATTTGGGCAGCCCGCTTGCTGTTTTCTCCCTTAATGTGGCATCGTTCAGTCAGGCGCGCCATGTCGTGCCGTGTGAGGGCACCTGACCAAGCGCGTTCGGGTTGCGCTGTTTCGTTTGAGGGCGCCCATATTAGTTTTGCTAAGTTGTGACTACCCAGGTGCCTTGTGCATGTTTGGGTGGCCCGTTTTCCTTTTGCTCCCTTGTGGCATCATTCGGTCAGGCGCGTCGTGTCGCGTCGTGTGAGGTCGCCTGACCGGGCACGTTTGGGTCGGGTCGGGCCGTTTCATTCGAGGGCGCTGGTATCAGTTTTGATAAGTTGTGACCGCCCAAGTGCCTTGTGCATGTTTCAGGAAGATAATTTTATGTTTTCTCCCTTGTGGCATTGTTTGGTCGGGCGCGCCGTGTCGCGCCGTGTGAGGTTGCTTGACCGGGCGCATTCGGGTCGGGTTGGGCTGTATCGTTCGAGGGCGCCCGTATCAATTTTTCCAAGTTGTGACCACCCGGGTGCCTTATGCACGTTCGGGCGGCCCATTTTCCGTTTTCTCCCTTGTGGAATTGTTCGGTCGGGCGTGCCGTGTTACGCCGTGTGAGGTCGCTCGACCGGGCGCATTCGGGTCGGGTCATTTCGTTCGAGGGAGCCCGTATAAATTTTGCTAAGTTGTGACCACCCGGGTGCCTTGTGCACGTTCGAGTGGCCCATTTTCCGTTTTGTTCGAGGGCGCCCGTATCAGTTTTGCTAAGTTGTGACCACTCGGTTGCCTTGTGCATGCTCGGGTGGCCCATTCGTTGTTTTCTCCCATGTGGCATCATTTAGTCGGGCGCATCGTGTGAGGTCGCTCGACCGGGTGCGTTCGGGTCGGCCTGTTTCGTTCGAGGGTGCCCGTATCAGTTTTGCTAAGTTGTGATCACCCGGGTGCCTTGTGCACGTTCGGGCGGCCTGTTTTCCGTTTGCTCCCTTGTGAGGTCACCCGACCGGGCACGTTCGGGTCGGGTCGGGCCGTTTCGTTCGAGGACACCCGTATAAGTTTTGCTAAGTTGTGACCACTCGGGTGCCTTGTGCACGTTCGGGCAGCCCGTTTGTCGTTTTCTCCCTTGTGGCATTGTTCGGTTGGGCATGCCGTGTCGTGCCATGTGAGGTCACTCGACCAAGCGCGTTCGGGTCGGATCAGACCGTTTCATTCGAGGGTGCCCGTATCAGTTTTGCTAAGTTGTGATCGGCCAGGTGCCTTGTGCACGTTCGGGTGGCCTGTTTGCTATTTTCTCCCTTGTGGTATTGTTCGATTGGGTGCACCGTGTCGCGCTATGTGAGGTCTCCCGACCAAACGCATTCAGGTCGGGTCGGGCCGTTTCGTTCGAGGGCGCTCGTATCAGTTTTGCTAAGTTGTGACCGCCTAGGTGCCTTTTGCATGTTCGGGTGGCCCGTTTACCATTTTCTCCCTTGTGGCATCGTTCGTTCGGGTGCGCCGTGCCGCGCTGTGTGAGGTCGCCCGACTGGGTGCGTTCGGGTAGGGCCGTTTCGTTCGAGGGTGCCCGTATTAGTTTTGTTAAGTTGTGACTGCCCGAGTGCCTTGTGCACGTTTGGGAAACCTGTTTTCCATTTGCATTGTGCACGTTCTAACCCTAAAATCCTTAACTGCTAAATCCCCTAACCCCCTAAACCCCTAACCCATTTAACCCGCTAAACCCTAAACCTATAACCCCTTAACCCATATTAACCCATTAAACCCTAATTCCCAACCCCTAACCCATTTAACCCCCTAAAACATAAACCTCTAAACCCCTAACCCATTTAACCCCTAAACCCTAAACCTCTAAACCCTTAAACCCTTAACCCCTAACCCATTTAACCCCCTAAACCCCTAAACCCCTAACCCATTTAACCTCCTAAACCCTAAACCTCTAAACCCTTAACCCCTAACCCCAAACATCTAACCCCTAAACCCCTTAACCCCTTGATCTGCTAGGGTCCGGTTACCTTGATATTAACGGTGGTGTATTCATACTCCTTCTGAATAACCAATAAAGGGTCAAGGATTAAATTGACCAATATGTTGTCAAGTTTTATCTTATCCATCTCTGGGGTAAGCTTCTTTTCGGCTAACTCCACTGCTTTTGATCTCAATTTTTCCAATTGCTTCCTTCTCTCATATGATACCTGAGCCTTTGCCTTTCTCTTCCCTTCTAATTCTGTAGTAGTGTCATAGTGATACCAACCAACTTCTTTGGAAAGCCTTCCTAGCAGACAATACTTGTGACCTGGCTAAAGCCTCAACACTTTCAGAGCATTTGGAATGACCTCTCTCTTCCCCAATCTCCCTCTCTCTTTCTCTCTCTCTAACCTCCAATCCTCTCATAGCTATATCCCTCCCTCTATCCTTCTTTCTACCCCCCTTCCATCTTTGTGTCACTATCTCCCTCTCTTACCCTTCTCTACCTCTCTCACTCCTCTCCCTCTCTCTCTCTCAGCTGATCCATTCCTTCTCCCCTCTCTCCTTTAGTTTATCTCCATCTCTCCCTTGTGACTCCCCTTGTCTCGCCACCTCTATCAATCTATGTATTTATAATTATTCCTTCTCATATATATAAAGAGTTAATATATATCATGACATATTTTGACCTACGATTGGGTTAATTCTGCCTTTTTGGCAAGGTTAAAATGGTTAATCTTCGATAGACAAAATTTAGATCAAATATTTCATCAAAAAGAGGGAACCATACCCTATATTCTTCCAGGCTATGCCTATCAGTCGCTTGGCCTCTTCTTGCTCTCACATGAATGTAGTCTTGCTTGACTGGTACAGAAGAAGGTTTTGCATTATCAACTATTTGTTTGGGACAACTTTTAGTTGTTTCAACACTGCTACATTCTAATTCAAGCTTATCCTTTAAACCATCTTAGTCTTTTGTACTCTCTTCAAATTTGTAGTGCTTTCCATTCCTCTCAGTCACATATGTTTCCTTGGTCTGTTAAGGGACAAGGTCGACAACATTAGGATGTTTTTGCAATAAACAAGGGTATTTCCAAGACACATTCAGGTGGAGCAAGAGTAAAATAGCCAAATTTCTCATGATTGTGGGACACTCGAACTTAAGATTTTTCTGGAGTAGTCATGAGGTGCAGTCTGGTTATTAAGACTTCATCAGATGGCCGTTCTCCGGACATAAATTGTGTGACAACACTGTGGCTGAGTTTGAAACTGGAGATTGAACATACATTTGGTGTGATTGAAATAGACATTTTCATCAATAAATGTAAAGAAATGGCTAACAAATACTATAAATTAATAAATAAAGAAGACATGGCAACAAGCAACAATGCTTACAAAATTGTTACATTGAGATGCAAAGAATAAGCAACTAATTTAACCCCTAACCCATTTAACCACTAAACCATAAACCTCTAAACGTCCCTTAACCCATAACTCCTACACTACTACATTTGGCAGAAATTCCGACACTTGGTTCCAACGCTTTTGACCAAATGTCGGAAATTTCCCCAAATTTTTTCCATCCCGCCCGAAACCATCGCTATACCGACGTTTATAGAAAAGTGTCACAATACCGACACTTAGAAAAGTGTCACAATTGCGACGTTTGGAGGAAGACGTCACAATTGCGATACTATGGCCCAACGTGTCGCTATTGCGATGACTGCCTCTAAACGTCACAAGTGCGACACAATGTCTAAGTGTCGTAATTGCGACGTTTGGAGGCCTTCGTCGCAATAGCGACGCCTTTTCCGCCGTCGGTATAACGACACTTATATGCGCGCTACATAAAAATGATTTTATTGTTTCGTATCCGTCGCAATAGCTACATTAACGTCTGATATCATGCGCGCATTCGCCCTCTGCTCTTGCAAAACAACATTCGCCCTCAGCTCTTGCAGAACAGCATTTGCCCTCAGCATTCACCCTCAGCGTTCGCCCTCAGCTCTTGCAGAACATCATTCGCCCTCAGCTCTTGCAAAATGGTAAGTCTTACTGCAGGCCCTTCCTCCTATAGTAGGGTTGAATCTATTTGGGTTTTTTTGGTCAATTCCATTGGATTGTGTTAGGCTGTAGGGTTCTCTCTAGATGTCAAGAATCAAGATTCAATACCCTCTATTATCTTCATCACCCAATACAAGATTTAAATTTTTCCCAAAGAAACGCTTATTAATTTGGCAGCCATTATTTTTCCCTACTTTAAAAACCCTACATTTAAATGAAAACAAGCATTGCATTTCAACTACAAAAATCTATTAGTGTTCAAATGTACATGTGTGCTACATTAATGTCTAATATCACGTGTGCATTCGCCCTCCGCTCTTGCAGAACATCATTCGCCCTTAATATTCGCCCTCACCTCTTGCAGAACAGCATTCGCCCTCAGCATTCACCCTGAGCTCTTGCAGAACAGCATTCGCCCTCAGCATTCGCCCTGAGCTCTTGCAGAACAGCATTCACCCTCAGCATTCGCCCTCAGCTCTTGCAGAATAGCATTCACCCTGCATTTTCCCTTAGCTCTTGCAGAACAACATTCACCCTCAGCTCTTGCAGAATATCATTCGCCCTCAGCTCTTGAAAAATGGTAAGTTCTTACTGCAGGCCCTTCCTCCTATAGTAGGGTTGACTCTATTTGGGTTTTTTTGGTCAATTCCATTAGATTGTGTTAGGCTATAGGGTTATCTCTAGATGTCAAGAATAAAGATTCAATACCCTCTATTATCTTCATCACCCAATACAAGATTTAAATTTTTCCCAAAGAAACGCTTATTAATTTGGCAACCATTATTTCTCCCTTCTTTAAAAATCCTACATTTAAATGAAAACAAGCATTGCATTTCAACTACAAAAATCTATTAGTGTTCAAATGTACATGTGTGCATCACTTGTGTAGGGTATTCCTTTTCCACTTTCACATTATCAAAGAATGTGTGCAGTATAGTTCATATTTTTTGTGATTTAGATTATCTTGAAAAAGGAAAGGTAAATTATTTCCCATGGAAAAAGAAGGTTTTCCCTTTTTACTACGGGAAATGGTACAACAAAGTTCCATTTCTACCCGAAACTCCTATGAAACAGGAACCAAATAAAGGCCATGTCCTCAATGGACATCATTTGGCTTTGAAAATGGCCATTGCACCGTGTTGTTTCTTATATTGCATCACGATAGTTTCTTAGGTCATTTCTTGTTTCTTGAGATGAAAAACAACCAAAGAAATTGTGAAGATCCTTTCAAGAAATAAATGACCATTTCTCAATCATATCTCAACTATTTTTTATTTTATTCAGTGGTTGCTTACTTTGAGAGAAATTTGACACTTTTATAAGGAATATAACATAAAAAACACAAAATGGGAAGGAATTGATGAGGTAGATGACCTTTAGTTGTTGTCAATTAAGAATTGATAATACACGATGCATGTTCTATACTACAAACTAGATTCCTTCATGGAGTTAGGACACAGAGTATTGAATCAAAGTTGTAGTTTCTAACTTCTTGTATTGGTTCATCAATCTTGAAATTCAGACATTGCATGTCTTCATTGCTTCATGTTTGAATAATTTGCATCATATCGTACAATAGGAAATTAGGGATTATGATTATTATTACTTTATGGATCTGTTAAGTTACTTTTAAGTTTGCATGGTTTAGTGTGAAATTATTCTAGTCCCCAAACACATATAATCAAGGAATTATAACGTGATTTCAAACATTAAATATCAACAAAATCGTTTAAAGGATGTTGAAAGGAAAAAGGTGATGGAAAATAGAAAGTGCCTTACTTAAATTCTCTAAGGATTTTTCAATAGTTGCTCCAAAAGCTTCACTTCAAGGCCCTTCAAGATCGTCTCCAACAATGCTATACCATCAGCTTCAACAATGTTGCTCCAAAAATGTCCTCAAGGTCTTCACAACAAGTTTACTAGAATTTTCTCCAACAATATATTCAATAAGGTCTTCATTGTCAACTTGTCTCTTGTTTGGGTGCCTTAATGTGCAATGACATGTTTCCAGGACTGAATTCAATGCAAGGCATATTTGAAACTCTAACTCTGTCTTCAGGTGTCTTATTAGAAATTATTTCAGTTTTCATTTTGTGTTTTCAAGTTAGATATTGTTTTCAAGTTTTTACATTTATAATTTTATTGCAATGTGGCAGACTGATGAGAGCAGTGCAGGAACAACCCAGAGACGGGATGATCACAGAAAGAGGCCAGGGGAAGAACATGTAAAGTGCCAGCATTGCTCTATCTTCAGGTATTTTAGTTATTTACATAATTGAAATAATATTAATTTTGTTCAAATATTCAGACACCTAGCCATGGTACGCCTGAGGATTCCCTCTTTGAGGAAGAGCTTTCTTCATCCCTATCTCCAGTGTTCTTGTTGCGAAAAAAGGCACGAGATGCAAGGTCAGAATTAATACTTTGATAGACGCACCTCAAACACCTGAAATAGAAGAGAGGATAAAACAACTTATGAGCTAGCTAGAAAGATATCAGGTAATAATAAAAAGTCAAAAGGATATTTTTTTTGTTCTGCATGAGATGAATTGTGATAGTTTGATTTTTAATTTTTACATTGACTAAACTAACAAAAAGTTCTTTTGTATGTAGCGTTTTCTGGCACTTGTTGAATTCGGTGTTGGTGGTAGTGGGACACAAGGGAAAGAGATTGCCTAACAACCCTCTCGTACACCTTCTACTCCTTTAGGTGCCAGCCAGGAAACACACCCTGCCCAAGCAGACACCCAGCCAACCGCTGAACGTGTTGGCAATGATGAGGTTGATATGGCCAACTACATTATTGCGTTTCCTGGAGCTACACGTGTCAGCTCCACAGGGACCATTAATGGCATGTTGTTGGTGAACGATGAAGGTGTCCCTATAAAGCATGTACAACTCCCAGGTAAATTTTAATATTTTAACGATTTCATGTACTTTATCTAAAACATATTTATCATGATTTTTATTTTTAAATTAATGATAATATCTTTTTTTTTGTGTGTAGGAAACAATGAGTTCTACAGGTATATAGAGAGCCATGCATTGGTAATTTTTGGCCCAACCATACGCATAGGGTGGAATTCCCAGAGTTCCAACCTGAAAAAAGAACTTCTAGATTATCTAGAAGCCCTTTTTGGGGTCGGCACATTTGACAGAACAACGGTGGCTCGGGTAGCCGACAAATATTTGAAATATACCAGGGACACCTATAGGACACAATTGCAATTTAACCCTAGATATGAGAGTCCTCTCGCAGTTCCAGAGAGTGAGTGGAGAGCACTCATCCATGACGGAAAAGAGAAAAGGGCAAAGAAATAAGGAAAAATGCCAACTGGACCCGCAAGGTAAATTACAACTTTAATTCAATAGCTTTAATTTTATCTATGTCTAAAATAAAAGTGTGCTACGTCATATCTGACTTCAATATTTTGATGCTAGGTTTCCTGACACCTCAAAGGAAACCAAAGCTAGGATTGAAAAAAAGAGCCATCACAAGCTAGGCCAGGGCGGCTACTTGAAATTAGCTGCAAGAATTGTAATTAAGTAGCTAAACATCTTATAATTAATTGTATCGCCTTACAACGTTTTTGTAATCCTATCAAATATGATTAAAAATACACAATCATATGTAATGTAGGGTGATGAATTCGGAACAGAAACTACAGAGGAAGATAAAAATATCGCTTTCCATTTCAGCTATCAAGCCGTAGTTGAACGTCGCATAAGCTTGGGGCAGGTCCCAAGATCCAGAATGCCTGATAAGGTAAAACATTAACCTTTCAATATGTTTTTATTCATCCATAAATTTAATGTCTAACAACTTTGTTTAAATCAGGGGAGAAACACTACCGACGACGCAAATAACCCAGTTTTAGAGCCAAATGTATATGATCCTCACGTGCAACCTGATCATTGTAGTAGGGACCAGGTCGACAATGCTACTATCAGTGAGGGCCGTGACGGTAATTAATTCCCACTTATAATTTTTTCTAATTATACCTTGATGGTTGTCCTTATAAATTTTTTTGTTTAAATGACAGAGAATGTTTCCCTGGAGGATCTTACCACCAGAGAGGAAGATCTCATTGCAATTTTTTTTAATCTCACTAGGTAAATAATCTCATTGCAATTTTTTTTATTAATATTACCAAACTAGTTTAATGATATTTAAAAACTGACAATTAAAATTTAATATTATCTATTTTTGTAGGCGATGCCCCGTCACTGGATGAGACCAGACATCGTGACTACGCAACTAGGTCAGCGACGACAATTGGTGCACCAGGTAAATAATCTCATTGCAATTTTTTTTATTAATATTACCAAACTAGTTCAATGATATTTAAAAACTGACAATTAAAATTTAATATTATCTGTTTTTGTAGGCGATGCCCCGTCACTGGATGAGACCAGACATCGTGACTACGCAACTAGGTCAGTGGCAACAACTGGTGCACCGAGTAAATAATCTCATTGCAATTTTTTTTTATTAATATTACCGAACTAGTTCAATGATATTTAAAAACTGACAATTAAAATTTAATATTATCTGTTTTTGTAGGCGATGCCCCGTCACTGGATGAGACTAGACATCGTGACTACGCAACTAGGTCAGCGGCGACAACTGGTGCACCAGGTAAATAATCTCATTGCAATTTTTTTTATTAATATTATCGAACTAGTTCAATGATATTTAAAAACTGACAATTAAAATTTAATATTATCTGTTTTTGTAGGCGATGCCCCATCACTGGATGAGACGAGACATCGTGACTACGCAACTAGGTCAGCGCTGACAACTGGTGCACCAGGTAAATAATCTCATTGCAATTTTTTTTATTAATATTACCGAACTAGTTCAATGATATTTAAAAACTAACAATTAAAATTTAATATTATCTGTTTTTATAGGCGATGCCCCGTCACTGGATGAGCCCAGACATCGTGAATACGCAACTAGGTCAGCAGTGCGGGTCAAAAGGCACGAAACAGGAGCAGAGCACGATGATATTGATGATGTAATTAGGAGCTTTAAAAATAGAAAGAAGAAAAAGAAAATTTGACAATGTAAAATATTGTATTATTATAAGACAAGCGTTACCATACTTGGAACGTTTTTTGCGTTATATAAAAAACTCATTTATCATACTATTTTTATGTCAAGCATTAATTGCAATGTTTCCTTGCGTACTTTTTGTTGAATTGTTTTTTATTAGTTATTGAATATTTTTTTTTATGCTCATGAAAGTAAAAAATGAAATATAGATTGGGTATTGAGGAATTGAGAGTGATGTGAGGGGGGGGGGGAGGGGCCATAAGAGCTTCCACCTTCACGTGGTTGGCCTTGTTTAGTAGAGAATAATTTATTGGAGCGATTTAATCTTGGAGCAAACCTCCCTTGATCCAGCGTAGCAACAAAAAAGTCACTATTGACTTAGTTGCTACTCTTTCAGATCGTGGGAGGCTTGTTCCAAGTTCATGCGACTCCGATAAATTGTTCTTGAAATGAAGAGGAGCTTATTCAGGTATGTTTTGACATTTTCAACATATGTTCTAACATTATCATAAGAATGCATCTTAGAGTAAAAAATACTACATCAATTTCTTGTATTTATTGTATAGATAATGATGGATTTTGATTGACTTGGCAGTGCAGGTACAAATCCTCTTGCATCATGAGCAATACAACTTGTCAACCAGGGTCATGTCCAGGATATTTTTTGCTTGTGCGCTTGACCAGGTTCGTAATGTCACATTTTGTAAGTTCCTTTACAGTTCATAATTCAATATTAAGCTTGTTCATGATTATTATCTAGGTTTTTTGTATGTGTTTTTTCATCTATTTGATTGTAAGCAACTCTGCATGTTTCCTGTTGTTCACTATGATTTATCCCATTACCACTCCAAGGATGAATCTGATTTTATTGTTACATAGGTTACTTTATTGTTACTATGATTTCTCCATTTACGATTTCATAGGTTACATCATGTAAAGTTGTCAATCTCAGGTTGGTGATGAGCTTTAGTTCTCCAGATTTGGGGATTTTCTGATATTTTCTCCCTCATGTCATTCTTGCATCACCTCATTGTTTGAGCATGCCAATTTTCTACCACTTGTACCAATTGGCACATGTCAATCTCTGAGTGGTGCCACATTTCACCTATTTTCGGTGAGAGTTTAGGGTTTCTCTAACATAGCTTCAGAAATCCGATTCAGTGCCTGCTTGAATATTGTCACATAATACTCATGGTTTGGATTGATGAGCATGTTCTGAATGGTTGGTTGATTCATAAGAACCACCCATATAGTCATCTTGAGATATTTCAGAAGTTTTCTCGGGTTTCCCTTTTCACCGTTTCTAGTGGGTGGGATGGTGTGGGGTGATCCATCAATACTGGTGCTCTTGTAGTAGGGAATTTGTTTTTGGGGATATAAAGGAACATTTGATGTAGATATCCCATTGGATGCATTCATAGATGGGCACGAGAGGTCAAGAATTTAAATTAAAAATATGCAACCTCTAGCATGGCGACCTGAAGGCTGCGAGAGACATTGGTTAAAGATTGTTTTGTGTTGGCCTTAATATAGTTGTGATTTCTTTCTATTATCTTAATGCAAATATATAGTCCGGTCTCATTAAAATGAGGATTGTGGTTGTATTTCTCTTTGGTTGTTTCTCTCTTAATGCTCCGGAAGTTGCCAAAAGTTGCGATAGTTGTTTAGTTTGCCTGTTACAACTTAAAAGTGGTTTTTAGCAATGGGAGTCATGTTTTTTAAGGTTCATACTAATATGAAGATCTTGTAATTCTATATTCAGCATAAGAGAAGATGGCCTCTGCTTTGGGCGTTATGACAACAATTGCCACATCTACCTCATTGGGTAACAATGGAAAGGGGAAGAAGTTGGGTGCAATGTTTGATAATTATGGCAGACAATTGTCTTCTCTTTCAGTTTTTCACCCATTTCCTTTAATCGCTCAAGCAGAAGAGGGACTCTGAGATTACGCGACAGAGAGAAGGTAGTTAATACAAGAGCTATGGAAAAGGAGTTTTACTTCAACAAGGATGGCTCGGTGACAAAAAAATTGCAGGTCAGAGAAAAAATTATGTTTAAAGGAAGGTCACCTGCACGTGAAACTTCACTGCGGTGGATCTTTCCTTGTCCACTTATATTCAATTTTAATGTGTTATTTTAATTTTTCATGGAGGGTTGTTTTGGCATATGGTCTGGCATTCAATTGCACACTTACTGAAAGCATTATCAATTTGTCTTGCAGGCAGTGTGAACAAACTTGCCGATCTTGTTGGAGTCACCCTTGGGGCGAAGGGAAAATTTTTGTCTTGGAGAGCAAGCATGGTTCTCTGAAAATAGTTAATGATGGTGTGACAGTAGCTAAGGAGGTAATTTGTAGATGTGTGCTCTGGTTTTCTTTTTAACGTTGTATTAGTTCCCCCTCTTAAATGTCTTAGATTTGGTAGGCATAATTTGAAAACTCAAGGTGAAAGGAAACATATTTGTTACCCAGTGGTCTACTTGGCCTATGGACTAGCCACATTAGATTAATGCATAAAGCTTTTCACAACAATAAAAGGAAAGGGTTATGGCTGAGTCAAATTTTATTGTTATTGACAATGTAATGAAATGTATCTCAATGCTATGGTTTTGGCCTTTTTATTGGTTGAATTAGAGGACCCAGTTGAAAATATTGGGGCCAAGTAGGCTGGTTTTCCCTTTTGCTGATGGTTTGGTGTATCTAATTGAATTAGTTGCCTAAGGTATTTTTGGTTGCAAACTCCTTTTCATTTTTCATACAGTATTGGCCTTGTGGAATACATTTGATTGTGTGGTCTGGTTAGATCTACAACATTTGTAGTTGTTTAGTCTTATGGCCGAGGTGCACTTTTATTATGGAAATAGTTGATGCAATATTTTCATTTAATCCTTACTGCAGGGTAGCATGTTGAGAAGTTTCTTGTTAAACATTTGGTATTCAAAATGACACTTGATCCTATACAACATCATGCACTTGACTTCAAAATTCATATTCAAAGTGTGCTAGACAATTCTTGCAAAATTTCAAATATTTATGTTGTTTTAAACCATTATCTTTTTCATGTATTGGATGCTGAAAATGAGAAAAAGACTTTGGTATGAAACCAACTAGTGAATAATTTCCAGCAAAACAACCACTTCCAAGACATGATTTAGAAGTAGAACGTATGTACTTATGAAGCATAGAAAGATATCCTTGATGCATTGTCAATGTTTGGCTAGGGTTATTTTTGGAGAAAATAACTCCTTATTCCTAGAATAGTGATCTTCAATACAAGTAAATGCCAGAGAAGAGAGATCATCATGTGATGCAACAAAACTGAAATTGGACCCCTAAGGAGAGCTGGTGTGTCTACAATCGCTATGTCAGCATTTTCCCTTGGTTTACCTCGTTCTTTTCCTCCAGCCTGAGTCTTAATTGACTTCTTCTTTCTTCGGGTTTATTTATCAAATTCGTAGAATTTGATAAATAAATACTATCCACAATGGTTGGACTTTAATTTATATTCCCGAATTTATATTATCTCCAGGACTTATAACCAATGTTTAACTTTCAACACTTTGTATTTATACTCCACGTTTATTTTTAAATAAATAACTTGTAATGAACTTTCGGATCTATATTTCACCACCCAGCCTTACAACAATCACGCTCCAGACTTATGCTAATTATCCGCCAATCGTTTAATTAAACAATTTCATTATACTCCGGCCCCACCTATATATATCAATAACCAATAAAACACTCGTATCGTACCTGTCTATCCTCCACACACCTTAGTTAACCTCCGGGCAAGTTCAACGTGCGACCACCATCCGATGGCCCTTCTCCAAATCAACGACTCTTGGAAATTTCGCTCGGCTTCCAAGGTCGGGCTTTAACGTGCGATGGCGCGGGTTAAATGGTGGTTTTCCAGGGGTCACTTTGCCACGTGTCGCATTCCCTATGGAATCGATTGCGAATAGGAAATACCGCCTACTCCGCAAAAGCGGTGCGATATGGGCAACCCGCTTTTGTGATTCCGCTCGTGGTTTTGGTACAGGGCTTGACCACGGGTGCAAGTCTGGTTCTGCTATCTTTTTGTTTGTTAACTCATGTCCAATCCTTGGGTCAGGTTCCGAAAGCACAACAATCTTGTCTCTTTATTAAGCGGGATTTTTATATTTGAACAGTGTTCACGACCCCGGTTCTCTACACAAACCTTGCCTTCGGGTGGGGTGAGTTCACAGGGTTATCCAAAAATTTATGGGAATTCAAAGATAGAAGAATGGAATTATCAGTACCCAATCACCTCACAGTTAAAAAATTCTTCACAATTAGCAGTTCGAGATAATTCAATGGCAACTAATCTTGGAAACAATTGTTCACACACAGAGGTTTATTGCAGAAATCCCCTCTCTACTCTCCTCTTCCCTCTCTACTTTTATTCATACGAGGAATTACAATTTATATACATAACATATGGCTCTTCGGTTCCTTTGAGAGGACCGTTCTAGAAATCAAAAGGTCTAATTATAATAATTCAACTAACTGAAACTGCTCGACTCCTACAACTCTAACTAGTCTAAGTAATACAGTCAGCTGAGGTATTGACACCTAGCTGTTACAACTCAAATGTTTTCAAACCCTCCTAGCCAAAACATGTGGACAAAACCTCCTACATTGCTGGCTAGTGCCTAATGCCCCTGCATCATCGTGTGACATAAACCTATTAACAAAAGTGAACAGGGAATGATTATTAATTATGGCATACTAAGTTGTCAGTGATTTTGACTATTTGTCTTTAACATGTAAAAATGTTATATTCCAAACTTACATCATCATGGTTTGGCATCATGAGCTTGACTAATTGTCCACCATGCTCATAATTTCATTGTTGTATTCATATCTATAAACAATGTTTCAAATAATAATAAAAAATTTCTATAAGAAAAATCCAGACCTCCATGCTGCTGCTCCTTGTGAGACAAAGTCAAAATTGCATTACACAATCTGACACATAAGAATCTCCTATATCCCGGTGGTATGTATCCAAACTCTTATATTAGTGTCTTCAAGACTTATGTTGACATTGCCAATGAGATATTTAAGCAATGAAAGATGGAGCCTTCTTCATTGTTGTATATGTAACAATCTTTTATTAATATAAAGATTGATGGTTTTGTCTTTCTGAAAATGGAATGTAAAAAAAATTTATTGTGGTCAATTGAATTTTTTTTTTTTAAAGCTTTTCATTATGGAAGGGCGACATAGATATATGCCCTTCTAATTGAAATTCGGACCTGCCCTTCAAATTTGATCACTGTGTGGGACCTTAAAAAACAATAAAAATATTCCGCCGCGCGTTATATAAAACATATAACAAAACCTTTGTCAAAACTTCAAACAAACCCTTTAGCCGTGGGTATTTCATCACGAATTGATCATTTTACCATGTACCTTCTTCTAGAGGAATATTATTCCACTTGATTAGGTACTTCATAATGGTTATATGTCAAAGAGATACAAAATGTTTATCTATAACTTTTTGTGGTTCAAGAATCAATTTTCATTCTTCATCTAATTTTGGAAGTTCTATTTACATTGGCATATTTTTTCCCAAAACCTTTTTTAGGCAAGATACATGAAAAACCTTATGAATGCAAGAAGAAGGAAAATATAGCTTCTATACCACTTGTGAAATCCTATGAATAATTATTTAGGGCCATAACAATTTTGCAGTGTGGAAAAATTCAGCAAAAAGTCCCAACTTTTTGAAAAAATCCCGATTTTTTCCCGGAGCCGACTTTATTGGCCGACTTTTTCATCCCTGAAAAAGTCGCGATTTTATCCTCGAAGTCCCGACTTTTTGCCTACTTTTACGAAAAAATATTAAGTGAGGTAGTTTCTTTAATAATTTTTTAATTTTTTTTGAAAAAATCAGGATTTTTTCCAAAAATGAATATTTTTGTATTTTTTTAGTTTTGCCGACTTTTTGCCGAATTTTTCAAAAAACTCCCGACTTTATCGAGTATTTCAACTTTTGGACCCTTGCCGATTTAATCCCGACTTCGAATTTTTCCACATTGCATTTTTTAGCTAATTCTTTATTCTTCTTTTTCTTGAATGAAGATTGCTTATAATGCTATAATCTAAAAAATACCCAATTACCCTCCTCAAATTATCTTTCACTTCAATGTTGTTCCCCTTGTTGTTTATCATGTTTCATGTCATTTGAAGGTTTTCCATAATAATTTTCAAAGTTTCTTTAGTATTTTCCATATGTGACTCTGTTTCTTATACTTTGGACTTGTCTTGCAAAAAGTATGAGATACTAGGAGTTGGATATCCGTAAAGGGCCTTAAATGGGGAAATTTTAGTAGATGTGTGATAGGTAGTATGATAGTATCATATTACCATTCTTCCTTGAGGAACCCACTTCATCCATTAAGATTTCTTTTCTAAAGAGTAACATTGTAGATAACCTTAAAAACATTTGTTAACTATTTTGTTTGACCATTTGATTGTGTTTGATATGTAGAACTCATGGAAGCTAGTGTTTCTCCACTCATATTAAATAATTATTTCCAAAAGTTTCTTGTTACTATTACTTTAGGAAAACCATGAAGACTATGAATTTCTTTCACGGACACTTCTGCCACTTGGCTTGTTGTTTATGTACTTTGAGCTCTACAAAAAAAAAAATCTACAAAATTTGTCTATATAAATGACCACAAAAATGTAATACTTACCTTTATATTTCAGTAACCCTGTAATAAAGTCTATTGATATATCTTCTAGTCTTTGAATATGTATGTGGAATAGTTGAAGTAACCCTAGAGATTTTACTATCTCTCTTTTATTTATTATGCAAACCTGACCTTCTCTTACAAAATTTTGAATATCTTTCTTCATTCCTTCCAAAAATATATTTTTTGATCCCTTGAGATGTTTTAAGGAACCCTGCGTCCTACCATCAGAGAGACATGGGACTCCCTTAATATTTGTTTATTCAAATATGCTTGCGTGCATAAAAATATTCTACATTTGCACCAAAGTATATCTCTCTTTCACTCCCAATGCTCCATAGAGTTCATCCCATTCTTTATAAATTTTAGTTTTTGTTTAGTACTATTGTCATTTTCCCATTATGGCAAGCTTCTTCTAGCCACCTAGGAATAGAAAATGTAATTGGATATAAATTTGAGGCCTCTTCTATTTTAGAAAGAGCATCATGTACTAAATTTTCCTTACCCTTTTTGCAGATTGTCTCAAAATTAAAACTTTGCATTTTTTCTCCTCATTTTTGTTAATCTTCCAATGAAATCCATAGCTTAAAAAAATACTTTATGCTATCATGGTATATCTTGACTTTAAAGTACCTCCCAATGATATACTATCCCCATTTTTTATTGCATGTAATATTGCTTCCATTTATTTTTCATATGTAGATTTCACCAAATAT